>OU383791.1:700572-1300572 GCA_910950805.1 Acrocephalus scirpaceus scirpaceus | reverse complement strand
TGTGTGTGTGCTTATGCAAAATGGTCTGTGTTAATCAGGATGAGAATAATAAGCACTGAATGCCATACATCCTACCAGGAGAGATGACAACCTGTAAAAGGAAGAGGGTCAAAGAACTTGTAGGCCCTGCTCTAAACCTGCTTTGGTGTTTGGTCGGACCACTGAAGTTAGGAGAGGAAGAGCAGTGTGGCTCTCTCAGGGGATCAGGTTCTCAAGGATTTGGTGCAGATGTTAGTAGTGTCCATGGGAATAAACCAGTGCAGCTTTTTGTAAAGCAAGAGGAACTTTTCTAACAGCAGTAACTTTATGCAATAGTTGTGTGGTTTGAGATGTTATGGGGCTGCAGTTTTATTTATTTATTTATTTATTTATTTATTTATTTATTTGAACATCCAGGAGAAACTGTAAAACCATCCTTGTGAAGGGGATGGGAAAGTGATTATGGTAAATCTACACTTCAGTGGCTCTCCAGTCACTAACTTCAGCCTCAGGTACACTAACCTTGCAAGGAGAATAAATCAAAAATGCTTAAAAGGTTGAGCTACAACTCCCACCCAGCAACACACACCTTCAGCATAGTTAAAACATCAAAAGGGAAAGACACCTTGATAATAATGAAGTTTGGGAACTCAAGAAATTACAGAGGTCACTTCAGATCCCATTGCCCCTGAGCAAAACCGTTTCAAGGCATTTTACTTTTCTGACCTTCTTTGTACATATTTGAAAGCCACAGCTTTTTACCTGAAGTGCTCTAAAGAAGATTAAACAGCTTTTTAACATCTGCTGTGTTCAGTGTGTAGGAAGAGCTCTCAGTTGCTAGCAAGATAGATGGGGTTTTATGTGATTTGGAAAAGGTGTTTAAACATACTTTGATTTATGTTTTTACATTCTGTTACACTCTGAAAAGGAGTAAAGAAATACCTTGCTTTAATTTGGTGATTTTCATTCAGGAGAAAGAAATGCTTTAAAAACAAAGCACACCCACATCTAGAGGTCAGTTCTGTTGCAGGCATAAAAAGCAGCATCTGTTTAACAGCAAGTGGTGACTGTGTGTAATGATGTGGTGCAGAAATGCAGAGTACAAAGAGAACCTGGGAGAAGATGGAGGATAAAAATACAGACTGAGTTGAGAGAGCAACTAATATTTAACAATTGTGAGGCAAACGAGAGATGGGGCAAACGTGGAGTAAGAAATCTGCCTTTCTTATTTTATATAATAAAATATGTCTGTGATTTTACAAGGTCATATCTTGCCTGCTGTGGTTGATCAGAGAGGACAGAGCTGCTCTGAGGATGTCAGGACTTGGACTGTCCATAGCTCTCTCCATGTTGCGGCTGACTAGGATTACTGAACTGAGAAAGGTGTTTGAAGTGGAAAGGAGAGCAGGGCCTGGACCAGATGTGAGAGGCCCCAGAGCTCTGGAGGGCCAGTCTGCCCTGGGGCTGAGGGAAAAGCTCCGGGAGGAGCCGGGGGTGCAGCTGAAGGCTCTGCACCCAACACAGGGACAGACACTCATCTCAGTGACACTCACCTCTGCACCAGGGCATCCTCAAGTTACAAATACCCTGTCCTGAGGTGCTGGCTGCTTCCCAAGAACTCTCAGTAGAGGCTCCTCTTGGAAAAGATTTCAATGAAACACAGTTGCACCTCAGACCTGGGGGAATTGTGAATACTCAGAGTCTGTGATTGTTAACAGGATGTTCCTGGAGAAAATGCCACACACAGGGCAGGTAAAAAGGATTGGGAAGAGTCCAGAACTGTAATTCTCAACCTCTCATTTTCATTTTTCTATGCTGTTCTTATTTTTCCTTAATTTTTTGTTCTTTTTTTTTTTTTTTTTTTTTTTTTGGTTCTTTATGTTTTTGATTCTTTACTCAGTAGAAAGCACTTGGCTGCTCATAACATTTGGAGTCCTCCTGGAAGCTGCCTGCAGCTGCCAGGTGATCCTTACCCTGGATGTCTCCCCTAAAACAGAGCTCCCAGCACAGTGTTGACCTTTTGAGGTGGCTTTGGCTCAGATCCAGCAGAGGAACAGGGCCAGCAGCAGTTTCCAGCCTCAGGATCTCAGGACTTTGTTTTGGTTTTTTTTCTCCAAGCACAAATTTTCATTCCAAGCACAAATCTGAATTCAGGGCTGTATTCTGCTCAGCCTGTGAACTCCCCAGGGATCATCTCTTAGGACAGAGCAGCAGCAGATGTGGAATAGGAATGGTATTTGCAGTCTGCTCTGCTGCTGCCAGCCACAGCCAGCAATGCAGTGCTCTGCACTCAGCCGTGCCTTGATGTTACCATAAATTCCCTCTTGGGGTTTATACCCCAGGAATCCAGGCTTTCTGCTTGGAACAACCTCACAGTCAGATCTGGAGAAGCTCCTTTGGAGAAGTGTGGAATTCTGAACTTCAGATGAAAAGCCAGGTGCTGAATCTCTTATTTACTGGAATTTCCCTTGACATTAATAAGAAATGGAGCTGAGCAGAGGAAGCAGACAGTCAGCCTCAGGTTTCTGGAATTCACATTTGTTGTTGCCTGATATACATTTCTTTGCATGAGTTAATTAGCCTTTGCAGAAGATCAATTTTTCTTCATTTTATATTTACATGCTTTGCTCAGAGCTACTCTGCTGGGATGAAGGGATTTCACGTTGTCCGTTTATTCCAGTGATGAGTCTAAAACAGAAGTTGAGCAGAGCTTGTTTGATGTCTGGGCTCTGATAAAAGCATCTGTAACTTCCAGCTATGGCTCTCTGAGCTTCTGGTGAGGAGCAGAAGGCTCTGTCCAGATGCTTTTGTATCCCACAGAGTCTGGGATGGGTTTAATGGATGGGATTTTGGGTGAAGGCCTGAACCTGGAACATTCTAGAGTGAATTTACTGCAGCCTTCAGTAGCTGAAGGAGGCTTCCAAGAAAGATGGACAGGCACTTTTACCAGGGTGTGTGGTGCCAGTACACAGGGAATGGGTTCCACTGCCAGAGGGCAGGGCTACATGGGATATCAGGAAAGAATTGTTCCCTGGGAGGGTGGGGTGGCCCTGGCACAGGGTGCCCAGAGCAGCTGTGGCTGCCCCTGGATCCCTGGCAATGCCCAAGGCCAGGCTGGACATTGGGTCTTGGAGCAGCCTGGGACAGTGGAAGGTGTCCCTGCCATGGCAGCGGTGGCACTGGGTGGGCTTTGAGGTATCTCCCAACCCAAACCAGTCTGGGATTCTGTGATTCTTGCTGTAGGAGCTAACAGGGCTGATCAAGCTTCCCTCACCTCTGTCTAATGAATTTTGTGTATCAGAGTTTGACATACTTTGTCCCAGCGACAAAAGCTTTTGTAGCTCAGCATATTTGCTGAGATCTCCACTGCTCTCTCAGTAAAGAGATTAGTTGAGGAAATAAGTGTTGCTCCCTTGGGAACTGTGGTGCATTGCCAGTTTGCCAGATGCCATCATAAGAAAAAAATCCAAATATTATATCAGGCTGTGATGACTGAAACATTGTTTTATATTCTAAAAGACTCCTGCTTTAATATTGAACACTTAGATGTCACAAAATGGAATGGGTATGATTTAATTTTTTACAAGGCTACAGCAAAAGAGAGCGATAAAATTCTAATGGTGCTGCTCTTTTAGGGTATTTGCAGGGAAAATGAAACATCTTCCTAAAGCAAACTTCACGCTGTATTTTCAGGAGTAGGCAAGTCACAGTATAACAATCTTCACAAGAGGGGAAATAGGAAATACCGACCCTTTGTAGCGCCAACCTGTCCCCTCTAAGTGCACATCATCTCCTTGTGCTTTAGCTCTCAGCTCGAGTGTCCCAGGAGATTTGAGTTCTTATGTTGAGTCAGAGGAGAGTGAAACTGCCGGATATTTTACTGTAGCTTTATATTTGTCACATGAGATGTTTGGCTCAGAGAAATCAATTCCATGCTTTTGTTTTAACCTGAGGAAGGAAAAACGTGCAGCACTGCGAGTGCCATAAATAGGCTCCAGTTCTTTCATGCCTGAATTTTTTTTCATGTTACATTCTGCAGTTCTCCCCAAAACTCTGTGGGAGGTTGGGCTGTGGGTGCAGGAGCTGTTACCTGGCCCCGTGGTCTGGGGGACCTTTTCCCCTGCATCTCAGCTTGGCTGTCACACAGAACTGGGTCACTGCTACGTTGTTTCTGGCACTGCTGTATCAGGTTCCCTGGTTCACCTAATTTTTCTCTGAACTTACCGGGAAAAAGATAATTTGCATTAATTAGCAAGAATTGTTGCAAAACCCCAGTGCGGAGACGTGAAAAAATGAAGCTGTGAGCAGCAGTGGTGTGAAGCTGCACTCGATTGCAGAGCAGTGATGGATTTCACGGCCACTGCTCTGCCTTTGAGGCTGTCCCTGCCCCAGACAGGTTAACCAGGTCTCTGCTGTCACCCTGCTTTCAGCTTCATTGCCTCTCTTCTCCCTGTGCAGAGCCAGCACTGCAGGGATCTCTGCCCTGCTGGCTGCCAGGCTGCTCCAGGCCACTGTGTGCACCCACTGACACAAACTGCTGGTGCCCCTGCGCCATGTCCCCAGTGCTGCTGTTTGTCCCCAGCGCCAGGCCCAGCCCCCCTGCTCAGGTGCCCCTCACTGGCACAAAAAGCCCAAATACACCAGATCTGTGCCCTGCAGGGGCCCTGCTGCTCCCTCCTGCTCCTCCCCACCCAGAGGCACAAGCCCAGATCTGCCCTCGCAGCCACAATTTCATGTTCTCTCACAGGATGCTCATCAGTAAATGCAGCCTGGGGACATGGGAAAGCAGTTTTCTCTGTCTCATTTTCAGAAGCTGTAAATAGTACAATAAATTTAAACTTCCTCAGAAAGCACTTTGTGCAATCTGAGCATTTTTTCACCCTAAATTGTCATCTCTGTAAAGTCTCCTTTTCTTCTTACAGATTTGCTTTTCTTTGCCCAGTGATTCCTGAAGCCTGTCAGTATCACTTTTAAAAATGTATGTATAATAAGGGACTTGGCAATTAAACAAACAGAAGAAAATCACCCAGAAAATGCTTTGGAGTTAGTTTATTTAAATAACTGCCTTGTCCCTGTGGAGTATCTTCAACTGATACAAATAAAATCCCTCAGGTTTGATTCCTTCCAATGCCTGAAGAAGCCGACAAGAAAGATGGAGAGAAACAATTTACAAGGGTCTGGAGTGAAAGGACAAAGGGGAATGGCTTCAAACTGGGATATAATAGGCTTAGATGGGATATTGGGAAGGAATTCTCCCCTGTGAGGGTGGTGAGGCCCTGGCACAGGGTGTCCAGAGATGCTGTGGCTGCCCCTGGATCCCTGGCAGTGCCCAAGGCCAGGTTGGACATTGGGGCTTGGAGCAGCCTGGGACAGTGGAAGGTGTCCCTGCCCATGGCAGGGGTGGCACTGGATGGGCTTTCAGGTCCCTCCCAACCCAAATCATTCCATGGTTCTCCGTCACCTCCCTTCACATTGTTGCCAGCACCATTTTCTTTGGGCACAGGGCATTTTCCTCCAGTGGTTGCTTGTCTCTGGTTTTAGATGTGCAGTGAGCACTGGGATATGCCAGGATACCCAGGGGGGCAGGTGAGACTGCTGCATCCTCAGGGCACTGGGACACAAAGCTGCAGCCCCAATACATGAACTGTGCTTGGCTGAGGAGTACAGCATGGGCGGAAATGGTGATCCTTGAGGCTTGTGGGTCCAGGGCTGGGAGGGGGCTGAACCTGCTGCTTGTAAAGCACTGTAGTTATTACTGATTCACCAGGGAATGCTGGTTTTAATACACAGAGAGGACCAGGCTTTGCTATTCTGGTCAGATACATGTTAACAGCTACTTGGAGATCTGTTCCAGGGATATAAATAGGCTTTAGCAGGCAAAGCACTACCTTGGAGTTGTAAATAAAGATGTCAAATGATAGTCCATAACCAAATTGCAGATACTGGGTGGAGGGTGATGGCTTTTGCTGTGTTCATGGATATCTAATATCTAATACACCATAAAAGTGCTGGATTTTATAGCCGTGGTTGTACTAAGTGAGGAGGGATGTTACAACCCCAGCCTCCAGCATTCCCTCTGAACATTCCCTTGTTCCCAGCAACTGCAGAGCCCAGTAAGGTTTTCATTTCAGGTCCATATGGGAAGCACGTGGAAAAACATCTCTTTGATTTGTCATTTATTAATGGCACCTTATGAAATATTTTGTTTATTTGTCTTTCAGGGTTGTTCTTGCCTTCCCTTGACATTCACCTCTCCTCTCCTGGGCAAGCTGATACTGTTATTTAGTTCTAGGGAAGTGAAAAAAGATCCCTCTGCTGTGGTGGGCACAGGGTGCCAAGCCCCTCTGTCACTGCCCTGCTCAGCTGGGCAGGTGAGACAGGACAGAGGGAAAGGTCTGGGTGGGATAAGGGCACAGAGGGATCCCTCACCAGCTGCTGCCACGGCCAAACAGACTCAGCTGGGGGGAAATCAGTTTAATTTATCATCCATCAAATCAGAGTAGGAAACTGAGAAATAAATCCAAATCTTAAAACACCTTCTCCAAACCCCTCCCTTCTTCCCAGCCTCAACTTCACTCCTGATTTGTTCTCCCCCCTCTCCCTCAGAGGCTCAGGGGGATGGGAATGGGGCTGTGCTCAGTCCATCACACACAGTTGTCTCTGCTGCTCCTTCCTCCAGAGGGCTTGGACTCCTCACACTGCCCCTGCTCCAGCCTGGGGTCCCTCCCAGGGGAGAGTTCTCCAGAAACTGTCCCAGTGTGGATCCCTTTATCCATGGGTTCAGTCCTTCAGGAGCTGCCCCAGTGTGGATCCCTTTATCCATGGGCTCCCATCCTTCAGGAGCTGCCGCAGTGAGGTCCCTCCCACGGGGTCACGAGTCCTTCCAGCAAACCTGTTCCAAGTGGGCTCCTCTCTCCATGGATCCATAGGCCCTGCCAGGACCCTGCTCCAGCAGGGGCTTCCCACAGGATCACAGCTCTCCAAAGGCATTTCCTGCTCTGCCCTGGGCTCTTCCAGGGGCTACAGGGGAAACTCTGCTCCCTGTGCCCTCAGATGCCACTCCAGGGGCTGCACCCTGGCATCTTTGGGGAACCTGAGCTCCAGCACCTGAGCAGCTCCATCCCCTTCTTCAGCCCTGCTCTTGGTCTCTGAGTTCATTCTCTCAGACATTCTCACTCCTCCCTTCTCCAGCTGCAGTGGGACAGTTTTGGGTTTTTTTTCCCCCTATTCTTACCTCAGTTACCCCAGAGGTGCTCCCACAGTCCCTGCTGGGCTCAGCCTTGGCCAGCACTGGGTCTGTCCTGGAGTCAGCTGGAATTGGCTCCATCACTGTCACAGAGCCCATCCCTACAGCTCCCTCCATCCCTCAGTCAAACCCAAAACACAACTGGGGGTTAAACTTCAGCCTGGGGAATAAGCATCAGCAGCAGAGATCCCTTAGAAGGCTTTTGCTTCTCTGAAAGTGCCCTTGATGATGCAGACTGAAGGTAGATCAGCATGGGAAAACATGACCTAGATGTTCTTTCTAAGCAGAATACTCATATATACACACATAAATATATATATAAAATAATCATCTTGCAAGCACTGGCAGCTCTTTAAAGGAGCAGCAAAAGCTCTTTTTCTTCAGAAATCAACATCAACAGCCTTGGCACAGTTCGCAGTGATTAAAGCTACACCTACAAAAAAAGCTGGAAGCTCTGCCAGTAAACCTTCCTCCTGCTAATCCTGCTGAAAGACCCCTCATTATCCCACCCAAGGCAGGGCTGAAAAACAGATCCTTTCCAGCATCCCTGCATCAAAAAGGAGAGACTCAGGCAGTGGCAGCAGAATCAAATGCACAGAAATATTTTACCCTTTCTGCAGTGATTTGCAGATGCCCCTGAGACCCCTATTCCATGTACAGAGACTATGTGCTTCCCATGAGTGGCCATTTGATTGCTCACTCAGAATTTTTCCAGAAAGCTGTTTGCATTAGGAGTATGGTTTAATATGAAATCTAGTAGCTGGATAATTGATAAATTATGGCCTTGAATAGCTTAAATATAATTAGTTATTATAAGGTAGAAAATTGTCATTTTTATAACGAAGGCTATCAAGTTATTATTGTAGGATTTGAATAACCATTTATTAAACATTAACATAATTAAAATTAACCCTTTTTGGGTCAATGCATGTATCTGTCAAAATTTATTTTGTTCCCTGGTAGACTTATAGTCTAAATTAATGTTGAGACCTTGTAGTTGTTGATCACAAATGACCTCCTAAGCCAAGATGGAACTGAATAAACAGCAAGGCAGCTCAAAGGTTTGTACTGATCACTGATGTGATCCAGCTCAGGGAGTTACTGTAGTGAAATTAAAAATATGGGGCTTAAATGGGTTTGAGTCAGAGGTAGGTATTGCCCTGACCATTTGCACAAGGATAGGTAACAGGCTCTAATGTGCCTTCAGGTTCCCAGTGCACTGCTGAGATTCTCCACACTAAAGAAATAAAATGTAAGACATGAATGTGAGATTTAAATCCATTAAATTATGTTTTATTCACTGAATTGCTCCATCTGAGTAACTTGCCCCAAACCTGGTCCAAAGCTTTATTCCAAAACCCAGGTCTTGAGACCCCAGTTCTCCCAGTGTTTCTGGTGGTGCATATTTTGTCTAAATGAGCAGCATCGTTGACTTCCCCAGGGCTGACCATGGCACTGCCCAGGCTCCCCAGGGAATGGGGACAGCCTGAAGCTGCCGGAGCTCCAGGAGCTCCCAGGGATGCCCAGAGTGGGATTGTTGGTGTGTCTGTGCAGGGCCACGGGTTAGACTGGATGATCCTTGGGGGTCCCATTGCTCTCAGAATATTGTGATTTCAACTGGGAGCTGTAACTGGGAAGCTTCAGGCCTGAAGTCCTTAATTTCAATTATCTCAAGAGGTTCTCCACTCAGACTGCAAACTAGTTTCTATGTGGCCCCTGAGTGGCTGCTAATCCTGAGCAGTGAGGGCTCTATGCTGGGTGCAGTCCTGAGCCTATTGAGGGGCTCTTTGTGATCCCAGCCCTGATTCCTCCTCCATCCACTCTGAACCACCACAGGCAGCTTAGTGGCTAAACTGAGCTCAAGGCTTTTGTCTTTGGGTTGTGTGGTTTTTTAGGTTTGGGTGGGGTTTTTTGTTGTTATTTTTGTTTTGTTGTTTGGGGTTTTTTTTAATGTATATGCATATAGATAATTTCAAAGTGACCTACTCAGTTTTTACTTCATGCAGTTTAGGTACAGGAAGAAAAGAATCCATCTCTGAATTTTCCTGTGCAAGATGACAAATGCTCACTTGAAAAGGAGGCTTCTTCCCCCAGTCAGGTGTGTGAGTATTCAGAGCTGTGCCATGTTCACCTTGCTCTTCAGAGGCCTTTTCCTGCCTTCATCCACTTTTTCCCTCTCCAGCTACTGCAGCAGAGGATGCACAGTATCAGAGGTGGAGATGGCCAAAATTATGCCAAAGAATCCTTGGTGCTGTCCTGTGTCTGAACACCAGAGCACTGAATACTGAAAAGGTAGAACAGACACCCTCGATGAGCTGCGCTGTTGGAGCTGCTGTGATTTGCTCTGGAGGAGTTGTAAACAGCATCTCCAAACCCTGTGACTTTTCAGGGTGATATTTGGAAATGGGGGAACATTTCCCAGGGAGAGCAAAACAATTTGGAAAGCTGCTGGTGGGTGTGTCCAGCCTCTCGTACCTGGGGATTTTGTGCCACCTTATTTCCTATCACCTCTCTGGGTCATAATAACTTTTTTTTTTTTTTTTTCTTTTTTTTTTTCTTTTTTTTTTTTCCCAGAACTGTCTTCTCTGTACCTCAAGAACTTCCTGTAGGAAATTTTTAGACTGCTGGTGGCAGCCCCATGGAATGAGTCAGCTCCATGCTGCTTTCAGTCTGGTGAATGAGAGGATTCTGGAGGCATAATTTCCTTATTACTGAAGCCTGAGTTTGACAAAATTGTACAATTCACTGCTTTCTCACAGATATGTGTATCTAATTGACAGAAAGAAAACACCAAAACCTCATGTGAAATCAGAATTCCAGAATCATTAAGAATGGAGAAAAAATTCCATGGTCATCTAGTCCAACCTGTGACTGACCCCAGCCCAGAGCACTGAGTGACACATCCATTTATTCCTTGGGCACCTCCAGGGATGGGCACTCCAAACCTCCCTTCCAAGGCCTGACCACACTTTCCACATGGAAATTCCTTCTGGTGTCCAACCTGAGCCTCCCCTGGCCCAGTCTGAGGCTGTTCCCTCTCCTCCTGTCCCTGTGTCCCTGGGAGCAGAGCCCAACCCCCCCTGGCTGTCCCCTCCTGTCAGGGAGTTGTGCAGAGCCACAAGGTCCCCCCTGAGCCTCCTTTTCTCCAGGCTGAGCCCCTTTCCCAGCTCCCTCAGCTGTTCCTGGGGCTCCAGCCCCTTCCCAGTTCTGTTCCCTTCTCTCAGGCCTGAATGTGTGCAGATCAGAGGCACCACCGTGCTGGTAAGTCGTTGTGTGCCCCAGCTTTTGCCAGAGCAGGAACACAAGAGCAGCAATGCTCTGGTTAATTATTCTGATACCTTCTTTCCTTAAAAGGCTCTGAGATGAGTGTATCTTTTAAGGGAAACAATTAAGTCTTGCATCCAGTAGGTTATTTTCCAGAGAAATACCAAAAATACCTTTCTGCTGAGAATTAGCTTTTCTGTGGTAATACCTCTGTATAAAATGCGGATCCACTGTCCAGGCCCCAAATAAACCCACACTGGAATGGCATCACTGCTGGTGCATGGTTCTGGCTGTGCTGCTGGGATTCTTCAACCATTTCCAGCTCCGGCACTCAGCCACAAGCCTGAAACTCCTCACCTTAGTCCTGCTCATGTTTTCCCTTTCTTTGAGGCTTTGAAGAGCTTAAAGATGACCTCTCTCAAAGTACTTGACAAAAGTATCTCTGCTCTGTGAGAAGGTAACTCCTGCACTCTTCATCTGAAGCATTTTGCTATCTACCTGATCTTTTCATTTTTTTTTCCTCAGAAAATTCACCTTCATCCTCTTTTTTGTTACATGACCTGCATCCCACTCATTTGTGACCTACTCAGTCCTGGGGGCACCTCTGGGGTGCTGTCCAGCTCTGGATCCTCAGCACAGCAGGGACAGGAGCTCCTGCAGTGGGGCCAGCACAGGCTGTGAGGATGAGGAGGGACTGGAGCATCTCCCTGCCCAGGAAGGGCTGAGGGAGCTGGGGCTGCTCAGCCTGGAGAGGAGCCCCAGCTGAGAGGGGCCCTCAGCCCTGGGTGTCCCTGGGTGCAGGGAGGGGCAGAGCAGGGCCCAGGCTCTGCTCCGCGGGCCCAGCAGTGGCACCAGAGCAACGGGCAGGGACTGAGCCCAGCAATTCCCCCTGCACAGGAGGCACAACTCCTGCCCTGGGCAGTGCCCAGCCCTGAGCAGGCTGCCCAGGGAGGGGCTGGAGTCTCCTCAGTGTGGATATTCCAGAGCCCTGTGGACACAATGGTGTGCCCTGTGCTCTGGGATGGCCCTGCCTGAGCAGGGAGGTGGCACCAGTGACCCGCTGTGGTCCCTTCAGGCCTGGCCCAGCCTGGGATTCTGTGACCCACTGGCAAAATGAAAAATAAGACCAGATATTAAAAAAAACAGGGAAAGAAATAAGGTATGAAATACATTTAGGCTTTGGTTTTCCATGTGGGAATCTCAAACTCTGTTTCCCTACTGCATTGCCCCAATATTTTCTCCCTGTCCCACTATCCCTGGTCATCCTGGGCATCCTGTCCCAAAACCCTTCTGAACTGACCAGAAGTTTAGGATTAATGGCTGAGCTTGAGTGTTTCCATCCACAAAATGGATATTGTTCATCTGAAGATTATGGTCAGAGCTGATGGCTCTAAAGCTGCTTAAAGATATGATGCTGTAAAAATTGTAAAGGCTACTGATGGTTTATTATTTTTTATCTGTAATATTTACTGCCTTTCACTTCCTTCTTTCATAACATAGCAAATGTTTTTCTGCTTCCTGAAAACGTGGTAAATCAACTGATCCACTGTTGTTTTCAAGTATCCTTACTTAGTGTTAGTTTTCATGCACGTGTTTTGAAATCTATGTAAAATATGCCTTAAATAGCTGAATAAAATAAATGCCAGGGGTCTTACAGCTTTTTCCACCTGCTTTCAATGCAGAGCTGACAAACAATTTCAGTGGTTTATAGCCTGTTGTCCAAAATCAAATTCTGTGTTACTTTTGGTTTAAGGGCTAATAGCTTTTTGAAATATATTAGTGTTTTCTGGTGACACATCCGAGATTAGCTGTTTATCCATTGTTCCAAGAGGTATTCTATAATCCTGTGGCACAGTCAACTTTATGAGGAGTTTTACAACCTTTCATGAGTGCATTGTGTTTTAAAATGCTAAAAAAGCATTTAAAGAGAGAGGAAAACAAAGCACTGCAGTGTGTCCTTCTGATGTTCCATTGGCCTTTGAAGTGCTGGGGAGCGAGGAGGGATGACTGCAGGAATGACTGCAGGAATGACTGCAGGAGGAATCACTTTGCGCAGACAGACTGAGGAGCCAGCCAGCCAAAGTTTTTAAGTTCTGCAGAAGTGCTTTACTGGAGGAGTATTTGCCTTAAGACAATGAACAGCCAGAGTGGAGGAGCCCAATTCACTGCCAGACCTTGAGCACGTCCTTGGGAGCAGCAGAAGTGAGAGAATGACATCCATTGGATTGATGTCAGTCAATCCTGATTTTTTCATGTGATGAGATCAAAACCAGAGTGGGCAGCAGATTGAGGAAGGAGATTCTGCCCCTGTGCTCCTGTGCTCAGGTGAGGCCCCACCTGCAGAGCTGCCCCAGTCCTGGGCCCAGCACAGGCAGCACCTGGAGCTGCTGGAGGAGTCCAGAGGGGCACAAGGATGAGCAGAGGGATGGAGCAGCTCTGCTGGGAGGAAAGGCTGGGAGAGCTGGGAATGTTCAGCCTGGAGAGGAGAAGCTTTGGGGTGACCTCAGTGTGACCTTGCAGGGCCGGAAGGGGCTGACAGGAAAGATGGAGAGATACTATTGTCCTGGAGTGCCAGGACACAGGGAATGGCTTCCACTGCCAGAGGGCAGGGCTAGATGGGATTTTGGGAAGGAATTGTTCCCTGGGAGGGTGGGCAGGCCCTGGCACAGGGTGCCCAGAGCAGCTGCAGCTGCTCCTGGATCCCTGGAATCCAGGTTGGACATTGGGTCTTGGAGCAAGATGGAACAGTGGAAGGCATCTCTGCCCATGGCAGGGATGGCACTGGATGGGCTTTGAGGTCCCTTCCAACCCAAACCATTCTGGGATTCTCTTCTATGATTCTGAGATTTGAGACAGTGCAAAAGCAGGACTTTGGGAGTTCATCCATTGCTCCCAGGTGGTTCCTGCAGGGCAAGGCACAGGCAGAGCACTGCTGGGGGAGGCAGGCTCAGGACACCCCTGCTTCATTGCACACTGTGGGTACAGCTGGGATGAGTCTGTCCATAGTACTTTATTCCTCTTTTGCATGGGGGCAAAAGGGAAACACCCAAATGCTGCAATGAGATAGACCAGAGGAGGGAGAATTGGATGGGCTCAGCACAGCTTTTTTTTCTTTAAAAGCTACTCTGTGAGACCTTCAGCCTTAGATGCAAATGTATATTCCACTCTAGGAGAAGTATTTCAGAGGCAGGGTCCAGCACACCATTTTCTCTCCCTGCCTCCTTAAAGATATTATATCCTTCCCCCACAACAAATGCTATTGTTGGAAAGAAAATGGAAAATCTTTCTGGCCATTCTTCTGAAATGAAAGCAGCAATCTTCAAAGCTAAGAACAATCCCTTCAGGGTAGCTGAGTAACTGCTCAGGCTATACAAAACCAGCCAATTTGTACTTGTGAGGTATCGAGACTCAGCTGCTTGATCGGGCTGGAGATGTTTGTACTTGGCAGTGGTTGATGTTGTCTGTCACTGGGACACGGTAGGCTGGGCCTGGTCACTGAATGGCACATGAAGCCTGGTTTTGTACTGGGGGAGAAATCACAGCCTATTTTGGGCACCAGTTTTCATTTGATGGAGGAAGGTTTGACTGATCCTTTGGATCTGCTTTCCTTTGCAGCTCTGCCATCCAGTGCTTGGTGGGACGGGAGTAGGCTCAGCCTCCACTGGTTTGTCCTCCCAGCCAAAATACTTCTTTGTTTTGTCCCAAATCTCCTACTGCAGTTCCACCTAAACATTTAACGAGAGGAGGAGACAGGGTTCTCTGTGAATTACTCCCCAGCTAAAAATATTTGCAGTAAAAAGGAGACTCCTACCTGAAAAGAGCTTCTTTTGGGGGCTTCCCCAGTGGGATTGGCAGTTCTGTGGACCCACTTCCCAAATATCCACTGTTTCTGCACCAGTGCTGAGTTGAGGCACTCAGGCTGCTCAGCCACTCTGAAATTGCAGCCTTCAGTTGAGTGCCTGCATATTTGACCCATGAGAACATGGACAAGATGATCAGAGGGATGGAGGTTTGAAGCTCCTGTCTGAGGAAAGGCTGAGAGAGCTGACAGGAAAGGTGGGGAGAGAGGATTTACAAGGCCCTGGCACAGGGTGCCCAGAGCAGCTGTGGCTGTCCCTGGATCCCTGGCAGTGTCCAAGGCCAGGCTGGACTTTGGGCTTGGAGCAGCCTGGGACAGTGGAAGGTGTCCCTGCCCATGGCAGGGGTGGAACGAGAAGGGCTTTAAGGTCCTCTCCAATCCAAGCCTTGCTATGACTCTATCACTTCCCTGAAAACTCAGCTCTGGGCATTTTGCCTGGAGACAACCAATGAATCAACAGCAAATCTGAGATGTAATCCAGTTTGGTTTTGTTTTTCCTACTGTACCTTTCATTGAACTCCACAAGGATACACAGCACCTGTAAGATTTTGCTGAGACAGGCACTTGGTGTGTTTTAGGAACTGGGAAGACAGTTCGTATACAGATTTCCAAAATAAAACAAAAGGCTGCCTGAGAGGGAAGTTCAGTTGTTTAACTCAGAGTGTAAACACATATATGTGTTTCTTGACCTACTTGATTTTCTAAATATTAAGAACTGCTTTGAATTATTGTTTTTGCTGGGATGCAGACCTCTTGAAATTTTTATGAGAAGCATCTTCTAAATTCTCTAGCAAGAATTTATTGATGTCAATCAGAGATGTTTAATCAGTGTGATGCAATTCACACTGGCATTTGTCAAGCAGTTGTTGCCATCTGTGGTTCCTCTTTATTGGGAGGTTTAAACTTTTGGGTTAAAGCAATGTATTATTTGCAGATGTCCAGCCCACCATTCAGAACCACAGCAGGATAAACACTGCCCTGGCATGGCTGGGATACAGTTTAAGCACAGTGCAAGAGACATCCGAGTACTGCAAAAGAAGAATTAGATGAAAAGACATAAGCAGGCAAGTATTTGTGCACAGTGGTTTGTAAAAACCACAGGATTTTTTAAAAAATTCGCCTTCTTTAATACAACTGTCTGTATTTTGAGACTGACACACGGAGGATTCTCATGGATAAGGAATAAAAGAAGAGTGTCAGTTTTCCATTGGCATCTATAGCTGCACCATGGCCAAGTCTTGGGTTTGTACCTTCAGTGCAGTCTCCATGACTTTGGGCTCTCATCCTGCCCAGCATGGTCCTGCTGGGGGGAGCAGGAGCATGGGCCATGGACGGTTCAGAAAAGACTTTGGGCCTTGACCCTAAGCTGAGGGGATAAGTTGTCCCTCTGGAGCATGAACCATAGCATCCAGAAAGTCCTCAGAGCCAGGCTCAAGCAGCAGCCAAGAGGGGTACTCCATTTCTGGGCTCTCCTCTGAGGTAGGAGAGGCCAGATTGCTACAGGAAGCAAGAGCAGGATTTTGGGGAGACAGCTCAGCCCTGAGAGGACTCCTCCACCCAAGCAAAATGACCTCTGGGCTTTATCTGGATATTGAGTTCTGGGCTTTGTCTTGGCTGCAGTGTCAGACCCGCACTTCTGACAGCCATGGATAAGGCAGTTCCAATGATAATAGGAACAGAGATGGTGCAATTTGGCTTTGGGATCTGTCAGCATTTCCCTGCTCCCCACAGGCATGGCCATACTGCGGTGCTGGTGCAGGGCCCAGCAGCTGAGTGGGTCAGCCTGGCACTTAAGGGTCTGGTGACAAACTGACCTCTTGTCCTGAAGGCTCCCAAAGGCTTCAGTCCTGGCTGGGTCCTTTGTGTCATCTCTTGTTTTCCTTGGAATTTAAACCCCAGGGAATGGCTCACCACTGCCAGAGGGCAAGGTTGGATGGGATATTGGAAGGAATTGTTCCCTGTGAGGGTGGGCAGGCCCTGGCACAGGGTGCCCAGAGAAGCTGTGGTTGCCCCTGGATCTCTGGCAGTGCCCAAGGCCAGGCTGGACAGGGCTTGGAGCACCCTGAGATGTCTCTGCCCATGGCAGGAGTGAGATGGGATGAGATGGGCTTTAAGGCCATTCACAACCCAAACCATTCTGTGATTCTGTGGTTTTTTCAAAGGTCTTCAAGTATCTGTTTGCTGGTGTAACATGAAGAAATAATGGTATTCCCTGGCTCAAGGACTATCAGGTGATGATTAGGTGCTGAAATAACTTAGGCCATGTAAGTATCTTCTGTAATACAAAAGAAATAAGTGAGAATTTATTTTCTAGTCACACAAGGAGTCAATATTTAAAATGGATTTTCTGATTTTTTGATGATTTATCAAAATTTCAATGAATTTGCTTCTCTTGCTCTTCTCCCTTCACCCCGTTTTTCAAGAAATAAGCTGAAGCTTTTCAAACCAGCTCTAATAATAAAATTACTTAATAATTAGGTTCTGGTCATCAAGATGAATATTGAAGTTCAAAGCAGCAAAACTGAAGAGTAGTTGACTTTTAGCTATGATTTTGCTTTTTGTGAGTAAGTTGCTTAATTTCTAGTGTCAGTCAAGAGCTGCAGCCATTCTAGAAGCTTTATAAATGCTGATCCTGAAAGATACTTATTGATAACCATAGCACAGATCTTTTTAATATCCTTGAGGGAACCATGCAGCAATTTCATATGCTAAAAGCACAATAAGTTGCTTGTTTTTTCACAGCATTTTCCTGATGTATCAGTGATGAGCTGTCCATGCTCACAGGCTGAACTTAAAAATTCATGAAATATGAATGGAGTTATTGTAATGTGCAACTAAGTATGTTCCCAACTTTGAAGATAATACTGAAAACGTTACTTTTGTGCATTAGCTGTTCCCATCGTGGAGAAAAACATTAAGGCTGGGGATAATGGGTTCACTCCTTGATGTTAAATAGGTGCCTGAAGTATGTCCAAAAGGGCTCAGAGAGAGCAGAGTAAGCCATCAACTTTGGAATATTGGCTTCTGAAAATAATAAAACATCTTTCTATACAGGTTTTACTCCTTTCACCAGACCAGGCCTCACAGTGATTTTGGTAACCCTTGCAGGAAGCAGACTCCACATAGAGAAAACTCCAGTGGGAAAGACAAAGTATTCATAGGTAACATGGAGGCTTAAATTCATCTACCTGATGAACATAGGGCTTTCTCAGAGGTGGTCTTGGTGGCAAAGCAACAAAATTGAGGCTGAATAATCAGGAATTCTTGAGAGCTTGAGAGAAAAAAAGGAAGATGCAACTCCTGAGCACCACCTGAAGCCTGAAAGCAAAGAAATAACTCACAGCGCTCCAGCCAGAACTTTGAGGAAAAAAAATTGGCTTTATATTGAACTTTTTCTGCAGGTTTTTGTTTGCCTGGGGTTTTTTTTGTTTTTTTTTTTGTTTTTTTTTTTTTTTCTTTTGCAGATCACTGTTTTCATACAGGGATTTGCTTGTGGAAAGGCTCATTTATGCAAGTCAAAAAAAATTTAGCTAAAAGACCCAAACATTTTTTCCCTTTGAGCTGGAAATGTAACTGAGTGCATCCTGGGATCATCTGGGTGAGGACTGAGCTGCTGCTGAGGGAAGGCACCTTTGCCCTGGAGAACACCCAACACTGGCAGAAGCTCCAATGAGTAACAGAAACTATTTTTTCCTGCTTGTTTTACATCTCCCAGATTGTAAAGACAGTCTGCCCCAGATCTGTCATGGTATCATGCTACCATCACACACTCCTGAAGTAATTGAGGGGTGATAGCTTCTGCAAATCAAGTTATTTTTGTATTTTTAATTCTTCTTCTAACTGGCAGCTTGTGTTGGCTGTATTTTAAGGAGCAAAGATTTCAGCTAAAGCATTACTATGTCATTAACCAATCCATTGAATATTCATGATTTAGTGGATTTTTTTCCCCCACAGAAGCAGAGAAGTGATTATTTTGGCTAGCACTTGAAAAGTGTGTGTGTGCTGTTCACAGAACTCCACTGGAATGGGCAAAAATAGAATTTTTCTATTAGACATGCAAACTGATCTCCTCTGCTCGGTACTGATACATATCCTTTAGTTCTTCTTCTCTATTTAGTAACAATATTTCAAGCTATTTTTTTCTTGGTAGGAATGTAATGAAAATGGAAAAAAAAGAGATAAAAAAAAGAAGGAAAAAACCTCCAAACTCTCCAGCAGAGACTGAGCTATGCCTTGGTTGAACCCCAATTTAGAGAGTGGAGTCTTGAGAGACCTTTTCAAGCAACCACTTTGTACTTGCTGTTGAAATTTAGTTCAGTGTTATAGGGCTGCAAAGCTCAAAGGAAATACAGGTGGGGAAGCTGCTGTCAGGCCTTGAAATGCCACAAAGCATAACTTTTCTTGGTATCCTACAGCCATGTCCTCTTGGTGTCCATCTTCAGGGCAGGGTGACAGGAAAGAGCCCCAAGTTGTGCCAGGCAAGTTAAATTAGATATTAGGAAAGTTTAATCACTAAGAGGGTGGTCAGGGCCTGGCACAGGCTGCCCACAGCAGGGCAAACACCACCCCTGGAAGTGTTCATAAAACATGTGGGTGAGGCACTTGGAGACAGGGGTTAGTGCTGAACAGAGTGGTGGGGCTGGCTTGATGTTTGGACTGGATGACCTTGGAGGTCTTTCCCAAGCTTGGCAATTCTGTGATTCTCTGATTCAGTGGACTCTGTGATGTTTGTTGTTGTTATCTGAAGCATTCTGCTCTCTCCTGTCACTGTAGAGAAGGTACAGAGGGATGTGTTTGTGGATAATTCTGCAGCTCTGGTGACACAGGTGGCACTTGGCTCCTTGGCAGTCCCAGAAAGCTAAGCCTCGTTCAGAATGTGCTGAGAGTGGTTCTCAGGACACACTGAAGGGAATGTGATGCTTGGTGTGAATAATCTGGGGTTTGCTTGTTCTCCTCAGGCCAGAAGTGACCGGAGTACAACTTAACAAAACTGAAATAACTTCTCCCAAGTGAAAGAAATTAAGGGAAAGTTGCTGCTGCTGAGAGCAGCATGGCAGAAGGGGCCCGTGGAACACGGAATGCTGCAAACCAGTTTAGGAAGGGGGATCAGCTTTTCCTCAGGCTGGTTCCCTTAGCAGTTCTGCAAAGGGAAGCACTGCCCAGCTGCCCCCGAGGCCAGCAGCAGGGCCAGCCCTCCTGGAGGCAGGTGCAGCTGGGCTGGGGACAGTCCCAGGTGATGGAATCATTGTCCCAGCACAGCTTCAAAGTCTGCTACTTGCCTCTCCCTAGAATAAAAGAACAGCAGCAGCAGCAACAGAAACCTGGGGAGCCTTTAGAAGTTAATCCTCCCAGGCAGGGCAGGGGGGCTCTTGACACATGTGTATTCTGACTTTTTAGCTCTCATATTATTTACCACACAGAGATTTTTTTCCTTGCATTTTTTGGACACCTTTATTTTCTCCTGCTGTGCTGTCCTCCCCAGGACCATACACTCACGGGCGCCAGGTGCCCTGTAGCCATCTGTTAGCCTAAGGGGACTTGTGGCTTTCTCCCTCCTTCCTGTGTTTTGGGGACTTAATTCTGCTCATTTCTTGGGGGCAGTGGTGGCAAAACTGCTCGCCTTGTCGTTCAGGAAGGAGCTGCTTCAAATTCTTGCATTCTCTTTTTTAAGATCCTAAGATTTTTTTTTTTCCATTGGGATCATCTGTAACAGCCATGTGCCAAAAAGCCTTTAAATCCAGCTTTTTCCAAACTGGTTTATAATTAAAATAGATCTCACTGCTTCTGTGTAATGCACCAGCCTGACTTCAGTGGGAGCAGTGGTAATGAAAGACAACAGGAATGGGTCTTTATCCCAGACTGCTTCAGAATAAGCAGCAGGTACTTTTCTGTTTGCACAAATATTTCTGCTCCTGACAGTTAAGGCCATGTGGTTTCCGTTTTTGGTAAACTACTCTGCCAAGTTGGGGTGGTGTTTGTTTATTTGTTTAATAAAAAGTGCTTTTATTTATAGAGAAGAAAAATCTCAGTTGTCAGCTTTGGAAACAAACCTTCTGTTTATCATGTGCCAAAACACCCCTATAGAACCCCCAAACCAGCTTCCCCTCAGTGCCTGCCAAAAGCTGATTTTCAGCAATTTGTGAGGTACTTCTAGCTCTATGTCATGCAAATCATTCACATTTTCATCCTCTTATAATGAACATAAGCGTGGATGATGGACTGACCACAGTATTTTAGGGTCTGACAATGAGTTATGTGCCTTCCTCTTCTCCAGGTTTGTAGCAGGATCCTGGGTCTGAACATACAAGCCATAAAAGACTCCATGTGCAGCTAGAACTAAATTAAAACTCCAAAACCTCCAAGGCAATTTTAGGTTTGTTTCCATGGCATTGATTTTTTTTTTCTTTTTTAATTATTGCTTGAAGGTGAGAGGGGTTATTCTTACCTTTTGAAAAGTTGCCTTGTAGGATACAATGGCTCAAGGTTGTTTGAATTTCTAATGCCTGTTGGTGGCATCTTTCTGAAGAGCAGGGTTAACGGTGACACATGGAAAAAGCTCGGAAAACGGGGGTCACTGGGGTTGTTCAGTAGTGGCTGTGCCCTCATGAGAAGATTCAGCATTCTGGCATTAAAACGCTGGATGTGAGTTGTAGTTGATGATGTTTATCACTTTACCTCATGTCAGGGTTTGACGTACAGGCGATCCTGGCTAACGACAGCCGTGACAGCTCTGAAGTCATTCCCTGCCTCCGGCACGGAGGGTGTGGGAAGCCTGGCGAAGCAGTATGCTTCCTTTGTCATTCCGTGCCGGGGCAGGGAAAGCCAGGATTCCCTGGGAGGGAGAGGACAAAGCTTCCATCGGGGAAAGCGGGGAGCAGAGTCCAGGAGAGGGCCACGCACCGGCCCGGGGGCTCAAACTTTCTGTGACACCGAGCAGCCCGAGCGCGTTACCGCGACCGGCCCCATCTCACCCGCTACAGCCCCGCGCTGCCTACCCCCGCACAGCCCCGGCACTGAGCGCTACTCATCCCCGCACGGCCCTGGCAGCCCGCACCCCGCATCCCCCTCACGGCCCGGGCACTCGGCACCCCGCGCTCCCCATCCCGCAGGGCCGGCGGGGGGGATGCCCGGCCGCGCTACCCGCTCGGCCCCGCCGCAGCCCCCGGGCCTCCGTGCCGGGCCGTGGCGGCGGCCGGGCCGCTCTCCGCAGGCGCGGGGACTCTGCCGCAGCCGCCGGCCCTGCGCGGCCCCTGCGCGGGGCGGGGGCTCCGCCGCGGCCGCCGTGCCACCCCCTCCGCGGGCGCCGTGAGGGGCGGGCGCCCCGCGTGCCCGCCCGCCCCCGGCCCCGCTCCGCCCGCGCAGGGGGCGCCGGCCCAGCCCGGCCCGGCCCGCGCAGCAGCGGCCCCCGCTCCCCCCGCGGGCGGCGGAGGCGGGAGGCGGGCGGGGGCCGGGCGTTGATGCCGGCGCTGTCGCTGCTGCCGCCGCTGCTGCCGCAGGGCTCCTCGGCCCCGCGGCCGCTCCGCAGCCCCGGCGCGGCCGCCCTGCGCGGGGCATGAAGTTGCGGCGGCGGCAGCGCGGCAGGCGGAGCGGGGCGGGCGGCCCCGGCCGCGCCTCCTCTGCGGGGCCATAGTCCGGGGCGGGCTCGCCGCGCCTGGGCGAGCGGTGCCGCTGCTCGCCAGCCCTCCCGCTCCGCTCGCCGTCGCGGTCTGCGGCCAGCGCGGCCGGCCGGGGCGCGCTCCCCGCGATGTGCGCGCTGCGGCGGGCGGCCGCCGGCCCGCTCCCATAGCCCTGCCGGCAGCGCGGCGGCTGGCGGGGCCCCTCGGGAAGTTTGATGGCTTCTTTGAGGAGAGTCAAAGTCCTGCTGGTGTTAAACCTGATCGCCGTGGCTGGCTTCGTCCTCTTCCTGGCCAAGTGCAGACCCATCACGACCAAGAGCGGCGACTCCTTCCATGACATCCATCCCAGGGCAGAAGTGGCCAACTTGACAGCCCACGGCATCAGCTCCATCCAAGATGCAGTGCTGAAGAGGCTCTCGCTCCTAGAAGACATAGTCTACAGGCAGCTGAACGGTAGGAACAGTTCTCCTGCTCTTTAATGCCTTCGGGGTAGGGTCGGTGATGGTGAATCGAGGCTCGGAGCAGGTGCCCGCCTTGCCTGAAGTTTGCATGACGGACCCCTGCTCCCCCCTCGGTTGTTGTGCAAACGGAGTCTCAAAGGACTGAATCGATTTAGCATCTGATTTCCAAGTTCCGTGTGTGCCTAAAGCTCGGAGTACCTTGCACAGGATGGAAGGGAATGGTAATAACAGAGTGATGTCTTTCAGATTTATAGCGGCGGTCAGAGGATAACCGTGGCACGATTTCTGCATCAAACGAGCCGGGCGTGCGGTGGGTGAACACGGGTTGGAGCAGCACAGGGTGTATTGATTGAGGGAATGGCTTTTACTCCCACAGAGCTACGTTTGGAAAGGAGTTTTCAAATGGCTGAAGTGTGTTGCATCATTTGAATGCAGAAGGTCAGAAAGCAAAAGGCACTTTCTCTAAGAAGTTAAGCAAACTATTCAGTATTTCCTATGGCTCAGCACTGACAAGTGCTAATTAAAATCTCAAGTAATGTTTCTCTTTATAGCACGGAAAAGGGATTTCTATTAAAATCTCACCAGGTTCAGTAGTTCGGAGATGTAGAAAGGGAGTTTTAAAGATGCTGTGCAGGATAGAGAAACACATTGTAAAGATGCAAGAAATCTAGGTGAGGTATCTAATTAAAACACTCACTGTGGAAGCTGATTTTTTTAAAGTTGTTCCCCACAGATTCACAACTGGGGGTGTAATTTCAATCAAGGGTCTTGCTTATTGCTTCCAATCTCCGTAGCTTCAATCCCTGCAAGTTTCTGTGTGTCGGAATGAGCAGTGTTGGTGTTTCTGGCAGTGTCAGTGTGATTCCCTCTCCGAGTTTGGAATATGGAGCTCATGCCCCATTCTGTGCTGAACCAAGAGCTGGTGTATGCGTGTCTCTGTGCTGAGGCTGAGCTGTAGCTGGTGTCACTTTGTACCCAGGAGGAGAGGCAGGTGCAGGGAGGCAGCGTGACGTTCCCAGGGCACCTGTCTCGGGCTGTGGCTTTGGGGACAGCACTGGAGCACTCAGCTGAGGAGGAAAGTGTCACCGATACTCCTGCTTTATCCACTTGCATGAGAAACCTGTCCTGCTTGTGCCTGGCACCATGAGATGCTGAAGTGGCACTGGTGAGCGATAAACAGAGAAGTAGCATAAGAATAACGAGGAATAGGGTAGAAAGCTCAGTGTTATTTGCAATCAAACTGTGAAACTGCTTGCTCCTGGATCTTGCTAGGGCAGAAGTTTCCAGGAGGATTTAGGCAGTTATTTGGGCAATAACTGCAGCTCAGGATAAGAGCCCTTATTCCAGGACACTGGACTAGGATAGGAGAAGTGATCATGCAGCAGTCTGCCATCCCTGCAGGCACAGAGTGAGCAGCGGTTATCACTTACTGCCCTTCTGTGGAGGTTAACGTGGCGCCCCCCGTTCTGCCCTGTCCCGGGGACGGCTCTTGGCGGTGGCTGGGGCTGGTGAGAGGAGCTGCAGGGGCAGGGACGGCTCAGTGCTGTCCCCAGGCTGCTGTGGGCACGGGCAGCGCTGCCTGGAGCCTGCTCAGTGCTGAGCAGCAGTCATGCACCTACACACCAGGGGAGGCAGAGAGGGAATAGATATGTTGGCATATCACAAACGTTTTCTCAGGGCAGGCAGAAAGCTGAGCACATAAATGTGACATCTTGTCTGGCCTCTGCATTCTGGGGTGATTTATAGCAGCGCTGAACAGTCTGGCTAAAAAATAGCTCTGGCATGGCGCTTATGTAACTTTGGGTCAATGTATATTTGGTACATGTGGTTTGGAGAGAAGCTCAGTGTGCTCAGTGCGCTGAGGGGTGGCTGTGGGCTGTGCTTCAGCTGGACTGGGCTTTACAGCAAGATGTGAGGGGCCAGGTGAGCCCCATCCCCACCCACCAGCACTGAAAGGAAACAGTCAGGGGCACTGTGACAGCCCCTGGGACTGAGGACGAGGAGCAGCTGGATTGGCTCTCCTTCCAGGAATTGTCTGTGCCTGGATCAGCGTTCATCCTGGGCACTTGAGGAACACCTGAAATCTCCTGCCTGCTGGAAGTATGCAAAAAGCAGCTCTCCACTTCTCTTTGATTTTTGTGCAGGTAGTTTTGTGCTCACAAGCCCCACGTTAGCTCTGGGCCAAGCTCCCTGAACAACGACCCACTAAGAGACGAGATTTCTCTTCTGGTTCTAAAAGGTCATGTTTCGTTTGAATTCTGACCTGTGGTTTAGCAGGTACAAAATCATGGAATAAAGAATCCATAGGGTGGCAAGTGGAAATCCTGCACCTCAGAGCATTGAGAAATGTTTGGCCAAAGAGAGAAGCTACAACCCAGTCTGAGAGCAGCCAGCTATGGATTTCTCCTGCATTATAGGACTTGGCTTTATTTCAGTGGGAGTTGAAGCCATCTTTAAAAACCTGAATGTCTTTAAAAGCTCCATTCTGTACAGATGAAATGAGCAATCTGATCATACCATTGATTGTGCGTTTGGTTTGTGAGTCATGTAGTGTAAAGCATATTGGAAATAACAGCTCTCGGTGGTACAGCAGCCCGCATGTTTTATGTGTGTATTTATTTATCTCTGTAAAGGTTGGCCATAAAAACAAGCTAAACATCACTGCTTTGGCTCTAGGAAAGGAGGGATTTGACAGGATCCTTCTGTCTGAATGGTGTTTCTCTGCCATGGCATTCTGGAAATAATACCAGACTCCTCTTACTCCTCTCTGGGCAAGAAGAGCTGTATCAAAGGTGGCCCAATCTGTAAATTTGCTTTGTTCTTTCTAAAAGTTGATTATTGCTCTTTAACAGGTTGCACAGGTTGTGTGGGGTTTGCTCTTTGCTGATCCCTAATTGGTGGCTCCCGCACACAGAGGTCTGAGGGTGCCCTTTGGAGTGGAGGGCTTTGTATGTGCTCTGATCTGGAGTACAGAGGATTTTTAATTTCTGCAGTATCTTTTATGGATAGGATTCTCTTGTCCAGCAGATGAGCAGAGAAAGCTAATGAAGGGCAGAAGGGAATGTTTGTGTTTTACTCTGGGTGTTAACTACAACTTGTCTTTTTGATCCAAACCTGTTTTTTGTGTGTGCTGACATTTACATAAGCACAAATTGTGATCCAGATTATTTCCAACTTTATGGAGATTTGCACAAATGAACTTTTCAGTTTGTCTCTGTGTTTACAAAGAGGGGGTTTCTGTGCTATGTGACCAGGTGGGAAGCTGAAGGGAGCAGAGACTCAGAAGGGAGCATTCAGCACTTTCAGGAGCTGTGTGCTGCTTTCTGGGAAGTACTGGGCAAAGTCTTCTCATTAGGTCATCCCATTCCTCTGGGGCTAATGTAGGAACCCATTGATGACTATGAGGAATTTGAGAAATTGGGCATTTTATAGAAGCCAGAGACAGCAGAAGTGGGCCAGGTTTTTAACATCCCCGTGGCTGGAGGGTGAGTGACATGGCTGGAGGAAAGTTGGTGTTTGTGTCCAGTGCCCAAAGGTACAGTGAGACCCTCTCAGTGGGATGGATCAGTAGATGGTGCTGCCATTGGAAAACATAGATTGCAGGAGGGAGAGAACTCTCAATAAACCCTGGGTTTGGGTGTGGGGAGCCATTCCCTGTACCTGCCATGTCTGAGCATCTGGAAAAGACGTGAGCAGGTCACCTGTGCTGCTCACTGGGGACCTGAGGAGCCTCCCAGGCAGCCACCTTCCAGGCTCTGTGTCCAGCAGAGGTCTGGCTCTTGGATTAAAGCCTCCAAGCAGTGTGAAGGCTGGAAGCTCCCTCTCTGGTGCTTTGGGTACTGGTGGATAGGGGTGGATTCACTGCAGCAGCTGACTCTCCAGTAAGTGCTCGGCTGCCTGGAAGCCAGTGTCACAGGCATGATGCGGCATCTACCTGAGCAGTATGGAAAAATAGTATAGAAATTCTGACCTTCCAGCTAGATACTGGTAAGAGAATGGAAAGGCATTGCTGACTCATCCATAGCTCTTCTGTTAAATTTTATTTTGTGGTCTCTCAACAGGTCATGGAATCACAGAATGATTTAGGTTGGAAGACACCCTAAACACCACCCAGTTCCAGCCCTCTGCCATGGGCAAGGGCATCTTCTGCTATCCCAGGGTGCTCCAAGCCCTGTCCAACTTGATGTATAAGAACAGGGAGAAATAAAGCTATTTGCAAATTGTTGTAAAAGAGAGAGCAGTGATGAAGGAGTGCTGAAGTGAAGCTGGCCAGAACAGAGAGGGCTTCTTCCCCCGTGCTAAAGAAATACACAGATTAAACTGCTGCTTTTACCAAATGTTACTGTTGAAAAGGAACTTTACATTCCTTGGGGGTGAACTAAGCCTGTGTTCATTTTTTAAAGCAGCCTGCATCTGTGCTTTTGAGCATGGAATAACGTGAACATGCTGAGGTATGACCAAGTGCATGCCAGCAGCCTCCTGTGTTCTGGCTGTGCTCTCATCTGCTTATCCATTGAACTACAGCCGTCAGCATGGTGTTGCTATCCTTGTAAAGTGGCACTTAATTAACTTAAAACACTTTGGAGATACGTGAATTTGCTTCCCATAAGGATAAGATAATGCTTATCTTCTCTAACACTTATCATCCTCCAAACACATTACAAACTTAGCTAACCACTGAGTATAGAAATTATATATGTAAATAAGGCAGATTAAAAGTGGTTTTATCAGCATTTAGGAGAATGTAATAGCACTACACCCACAGACTAGTAATATTAAGGTTTTAATGGGTAGGTAATATATTAACTTAAATGCTAAAAAATTCCCTGATTAAGAAAATAACTAAGTGTAAATAACTGAGAGGAGGGAAACGCTGTTTGTAGGCAGAAGAGCCCAAACTTTAATGATGCTATTGAGCTAAAATAGTTCTTTATACGAGCAGAGCCTTGGTGGGTGAAATCCTTTGATAAAAGAAATGACGATGTGGAGATAAGAGATACATGATGGGGATGTGGCTGCTGTGTTAACTGATGGTTGTCACACAGCAGCTGGGATGCTGCTTCCCTGTCTATCCCACTGCCAGGATGTTTCTGAAGTAGAAAATAACTGTATTATATAAGATGATCTTCATATTATATAGCAACTTGATCAAAATTGCCACTTTAACATTTAGGATATACCCAACAGATTTGGTTGCCATATTCTTTATTAGGAATAATGAAAACTATGCATTCAGTGCTTGCTTTTAGAAGTTCTCAGCCTAAACTTCCTCACAGCAGGAGAGAGGTTGCACAGGCTCAAGGCACCTGAGAGCTGCTGCTTTAAATTATTCTTAGCAGGTTCCTGAGAATTTGGTTTGATACTGGTCAAGGAATGAATAAAGAGAATACTTCTTAGAGAAATAATAGAGTTAAAAGGTGAAGCTTAAGATAGACATTTAGAAGCATCTAGAAGCTCAGACATTATTGTGACATTTAGTTTGCAACCCATCTGACAAGGAACTGATAGATAATTTTGGGGTTTGATGGTTGTTTGGCATCATGATCCAAATATTCCCTGACATTGACAATGAACGAGTAATAAGCCAGTAACACATTTGTCGTGCAGAGACAACGCAGGATTCATGGGATGCAACAGCAGTGACCAGAATACAGTGACAACAGTGGTGTTTTAGTTTTGCGTATTAATGCAGGCCTCCCTTTATGGAGAAACAACCTTCCCTGGCTGGTAGAATTCACAAAGGTACGTTAGATTTACACTGCCTATTTAGTTGTGCAGCTATGAACAATATCTCCCCAGGGATACAAAACACCCAGAAGGGTGCTGTAGTTATGTGAATAACAGTCCTGCTTGCGAGTCTCAGTCTGGATCAGGAGTATCCCCAAGTGTCTCTGGGGAGAGACACTTGGAGTTGAATTTATTTGGAGAAGCATTGGCATCTAGAGTTTCAGTGCCTGGAGGCTTCCAGCTGCCACTCCAGAGGGCAGGACTCTGCCCAGGGTGTTTTCCCCAGCTGGGCTCCCAAGGCATCCTGGATACCTCAAGCCCTTTGGGATGGCAGCAGGAACTGCTGAGGAGCAGTCCTGTGCTTGCTTTCTTGGAGATCTCTCTTGACCAAGCAGGACTGATGGATGAAGTTGGCTTTAGGCACATGCTGTCCAGGTGCTTGGATTTTGGGGAATCTTCTGGTCCATTCCAGGCCATCCTCCCTCCTTATCCGCTCCTGGCCGAGAGCAAGAGCGTTGCTGATCAGAAAATGCAGCCTGTGAGAAACCCACCTGTTAACAGGGTACAACAGCAAAGGGAAATGAGCCTGCCCAGGTAACCAAGGCAGTTTTACTAATTTTTTGATTCATGCCACTAATCTTTGCCCAAAATGGAACATCTGCTTCAGATGTTGCTGGCAGGCTGCCAGTTCCCAGCTCCTCAGACACGCCTGAGCTGCAGGGTGTAGCTGAGGGCATTCTGCACGCTGATAGATTGCATTTAAAAGGGAGGCTTATTTTTGGTAAGATGTCCTTATCGAAGTCTGCAAAGGGCTGTTCAAGCTGAATACTCAGAGTATTGACCCTCCTGTGAGTCAACAGCAGTGATTCAACTCCAGAAATGTATCCGAGCAGCACGGAGATTATTTTTCCTAAATAGTTCTGGGAGTACAAGCAACTGTATTTTCCAGCCCCCAATCCCCACGGTCAGATTTGTTCTAGAAATTGTTGAATGCTTTACACCTTATAGCTACAAGCCTTGCTATTTCTGCCTATAAATCTAATAGCTATCGACCCACATTCTGACATCCCCTGACAGTTATCTAAAAATAATGCAGGAATGATGCAATGAGACGTAAAACTGTGAGGAGAGGACTGTGCTGAGCCATCACAGCCTGCTCTGGGTGCAGCTCAGGGCTCTGCTGCTCGGGTCCTTGGGGGGGGATGCAAATTTGCCTGAAAAAGGAAGAAAATTCCTGATGGGTTGGATAAAAATCACAGTTTGCATTTTCCTTTTTAAAATCTGATACTCGGCGTTCTCAGGGCGCTCGCTGTGTAATGAATCCCAGTTCCTGTGATCCTGCCCTCCCAGGGATTCCTCCCTGAAGACTCACTCTGATCCCTGATACCCCAGAGAGTGATGCCAAGGGCTGTCTGCCATGTCCCAGCACTTGCTCTGCCTTGGAACAGGAAACACCGACAGCATCAATGGTCTCTACTGTGGGAGTAATCTGAGAACTCTGCTTTAATGGATTTGTTAAAAATAGGGATCTCCCTGGGCTCTGCAACCCAGGCTGGTGTGCAGGAGCACGACTCTTCCTGCTGACAGGGAAAATGAGAGATCTCTGGAGCTCTGGAGCCGTGTCACACACAGTCAATCAGCACATCTTCCCTCACAGCTCGTGTGCCGTGGTGCACGTGGGAATTTAATTCCAGAGCAGTAAAACCACCAGTGTGATGTGTCAGCATGGGATGCTCAGGAAGGAAGGAGGCAAGGGGAATCCTTGGTCCTTCTCTCCTTTAGTACCCTTATTATGTGCAAGTGGAAATGACTTGGAATCACAGACAGGGTTGGGTTGGGTTGGAAAGGACCTCAAATCCCATCCAGTGCCACACCTGCCATGGGCAGGGTCACTTTCCACTGTCCCAGGCTGCTCCAAGCCCCATCCAGCCTGGCTTTGAAGACTGCCAGGGATCCAGGGGCAGCCCCAGCTTCTCTGGGTAACCTGTGCCAGGGTGAGAGTGAAGAATTCCTTCCCAATATCCCATGTAACTCTGCCCTTTGTCAGTTTAAAGCCCTTTGGTCTTGTGTCCCTTCCCATGGTTTGAGGTGTGAGTGCCCTCAGCACCTCCCTGGCTCTGGAAGGGAAAGACTCAGGCTGGGAAGAGCTGGGCTCTGCCATGTGCTGCCTCTGAGCATTCTTGATCTCTCTGGCTGCATTAACCGGCAACCAAAAGGATACAGGACTTCTTTTGCTCCCATCTCCTCTATAGAACAGCAGGATCTTTCTGAGTTGGTGGGCTCAGGAAATCCAGATTGCTGTTCCTTGGTGTCTGAGTGCTGACACAGAAAGCAGAAAGCCATTTCTAGACAGAAGTCAGCAGTGGATTAACAGACACCAGCAGAGCCCCAGCCAAATTATTCTACGTGTTTCCTCGAGCTGCAGAGCCTCAGAGAGCCAAGCAAGGTTTCTTATGTGCTGGTTGTCAGAATTTACTTAACCTTAGTTTTAATCTTCATTAGTTCATGCAGTATTTTGGGCAGGGTAATGGCCCACCGTGCTTCTGCCTGTTCTCAGAGCATAAAGGTAAAGTGAGAAGGTTAATTTTAAAATAACAATTAGAATCTCTTTCTGGGTCTTTGCCTATATTACACTTTAAATGAAATCATGAGGGCACTCACGTTTGCACCAAATTACTGATAATTCTTCCAAAGCAGTTGCTTGATCACACTTTACAAACACAAAGCAGAGGAGGAGAATAAAAAAGTGAAAAGCTATTTAATGAATTTTAAAGCTTGCTTATATTTCATTATTGGATTTTAAATTTTTGTTGACCTTTGTGTGTTTTTAGTATTTGCTGCCTTTGAGAGGTGAGCTGGAACACTGAATGCTTTAAATAGCTTGGAACATAAACCCCCTGTTCTGCTGGATTTTATTTCAGTATTTCCTCTTTGCACTGACAAGACAATAACAGTAATAACCATTATCCTGGTGTAAACCACGCCGTGCCTTGCCCTTTGCTAAGTGTAGCCCAAACACTGTAATGTGGGATTTCAGTTTGCTGGAAGTTGTTGCTCTTGTCATCAGGAGGGACTGGTGTCACCACTGAGGGCAGCAGGATCCAGCAGGAAAGGCTTGGGGCTCCATTTTAACTCTGATGTTCTGTGTGACACTCCACCAGTCACACAGAATAGTATTAGAAAAAATATGGAAGTTAGGGATTTATGTTTTCTTATGTAGTACTGAAGGGATGTCTCAAGGACAGGAAGAGATGAGGTTTTTATGTGGGGAATTATACGAGAACAAAGAAAACCTTGCAGACGAGTTTTGGTTATTTGAAGATACTTGGAACTGGCATCAAAGAGGTGGGAACAGAAAAAGTGAGGCAGGAGAGATGCTGGACATGCTTCTTCCTCTCTAGGGAATCCCACAGAGTGGATCAGGCCTGAAGGGACCACAGCGGGTCACTGGTGCCACCTCCCTGCTCAGGCAGGGCCATCCCAGAGCACAGGGCACACCATTGTGTCCACAGGGCTCTGGAATATCCACACTGAGGAGACTCCAGCCCCTCCCTGGGCAGCCTGCTCAGGGCTGGGCACTACCCTGGCACTCCTGTCCTGTTCAGGGCAGGAGCTGTGCCTCCTGTGCAGGGGAAATTGCTGGGCATCCATTCCAAGGGCTGGGACAGAGCCTGGATGAAGTGATTTCCTCTCCCTCAGGCTGTGACCTTGCCCAGTGGCCCTGACTGGTTCCTGTCCCTGATATTTGGTGCTGTAAACCAGTAAGAAACAGGCTATTCCCAAAACACTTAATATAAATCATGCAGAATGGGGCAGAAGATTGGGAGGAGGGAGAATTAGACCTAAAGTCGTGTTAATTCCCTGTCACTTTTGGATTTCAAATTCTTCTTGGTTTAAATCTGTATTAATTGCATGATGATTATGGTGAAGGGAAGATACATTAGAAAATGAAATAATAGAATATCCTGAGCTGGAAGAGGCCCACAAGGATCACCAGCCCAACCTATGGCCCTACACAGGACACCCCAGCAATTAATAAAGCAATTATTAAAGGGACACACAGAGGGACCCTGGTTGTGGGAAGCTGGGGTAACCAGAACTTTCAGTTTGGAGCAGCAGGTGCTGCTGGTGGGAAAGGGGCCCTTTGGATGAAGTGACAGGGTGGACCCTGCCAGTCTGGTTTTCAGGCCCCTCAGGTGGAGATAAGGAACAAACCTTCGGTCTCTGGAGAAATAAATGATTGATTTACCCCGTGGGATGAGGGAGCTGCTCTCCCTGGCACGAAGGGCAATGGTGCACATGTAAGGCTGTTTGCTCAGTGCTGTGTTAGGAGGGACAGTGAGTGAGGTGCATCATGCAGGTGATTTATGGAGGTGCAGACACCCCTCAAACCTCCTGTCAGGAGTGTCTGGAGGTAGTTCCTGCCTTTTGCAGTGTCTGACATGGGCGGTGTTGTGGGGTCAGGTCATATTGACTTGAGTTGCCATTGAATCAAGCACTGAATCAATGCTGACTTTCTGGGGGAGTTTAATTGCTGCTCTGACAGACATGAAAGGGGCTAGGCAGTAAAATGGGACTTTACACTTTTATCAGTTTTTTCCTAGTAAGTTGCTCAACTTCCAAGTACTAATTAATGCTGTGTTCCTTCCACGAATTGTTCTTCCTGCTGATGCTGTCTGCTTGATCTGAGAGCAGCACCAGACCTTGCAAATTAGAGCTGCCTGCCAGGCTGCAGTGGGGACAGAGAACAGGAAGGAATAAAACTTAGACATCACATCCCCACTGGAGGCCTTCAACATAATTTATGCTCTTTGTGCAGCTGTTTGGAAAATCCTGGAATTCCCTTGAATGTCCAGCTCTGCATATCTGGAAACACCCAGCTTCAATTCCAGAAATTCCAAAGAAATTTGATTTGGATATCTATGTTCATTCCAAAGCTACAGACCTTGGTGGAGACATCTCTGGTATAATTTTATTCTGAGGCTGCCCAGACTTCTCCAGCATGAGAAACTGCTTTCATTTGTTTATAATTTTTCCAGTTAGACTGAGATGGTTGAATATATTGTCAAGATCATGTTTATCTTTAATGCCATCAAACTCAAACATCAAACATGTTTCTGAAAAAGACGTGTGAGAAGAATCACAGAATGTCCTGAGCTGGAAGGGACCACAGGGAAGGGCTCACCAGCCCCTGTCCCTGCACAGACACCCCAACAATCCCACCCTGGGCATCCCTGGGAGCTCCTGGAGCCGTGGCAGCCTCAGGTTGGGACCATTCCCTGTTCCATGTACCAAGAACAGGTACTGTTGTCCCTGTGGAGGGACAAAAGTGGCTATAAAGGGAAAATGAGTGGAGCGGTTGAACCAGCAGTTCAAAAAAATGGGGCTGAGAAATCATGGGAGCAAAGAAGGGAGGAGATGAGGAGGCTGAGATGGATGGGGACCTTTGGAATTGAGAGAGAGGGATGAGACATGGGATGGGACAGGGTGTCCAGGCAAGGAGCAGCAGTCCTGGGGGCATCTCTGGTTTGCTTCAGGAATATTTGAATGTTGTGCAGCTGTTTATTTTGTTACAAGTAGTAGAAAAAGGGCCCTCTGCAAAAAAAGTGTCTTTTCAACTTACTGTTTTATATAAATGAAGTATAACTAAAAGGAGAGGTACTTCCAGAAGCCTTAATGGCAAATGTAGTCCTTGGAAGTTTGTTCTGGTTTGGTGATTCCAGTGCGAGCCTCGCTCAGGAGATGAGTGGGTGCAAAGGAGGGCAGGTATTATTAGCTGTGCAAAGCAAAACAATACAGTTGCTGTGGAAAAATTATAGGGTTTGTGCTGAATCAGATATTTAACCTTTGTTTTTACAACTCCAGAAATGAAGCAGTTTGTTTCTTAATGTGGGTTTAATGCTGCAAGTGTGTGCTGACTGGGTTTTCATGTGGAGTGGACGAGATGCTGGGCTATTAAAGTCTGGTTTAATGATCCCTTTTCCCATAACTCCTAATATTTGCCATTTACTAATTATGATGTTCAGAAGTAGTTTGCATTTGCAGTAGATGTTTTAAATGCTGCAGCTGTTTTAGTTTCAAGCTAACTGCTGGTGACTTTTTTTTCAAGAAGTACTGCGTAGTATTGGTGATTTTTGGAGGCTGGCAGGAAGAGCTCACCTCAGACTGTTCTTTATTAGGAGGTTTTTGATGTCCAGGCCTCCAGTGGAAGCAGAAATAGATAAGGCAAAGGACCAGTGCTGGAGAACACAGAAGCTTTCTGGGAGCATTGTTTTGTAGTGTAAACTCCTGTGAGTCAGCGAGGGTGTGCCCAGGGGTGGCTGCTGTGGGGCCCTTTGTGATTTGGGATGTCCTGCTCTGTTTGTTTGTTTTTTTAAATCCTTGTGATTTTCAGGCAGTTTTATAATAGGAGAAATGTGTCTGTTTGAGAGGTCACAGCCTGGGCAGCAGTTTCACAAGGAGACTGTGGGAATGAAAAGATCAGAGTGGTTTCTCCATGGCCCATTTTGCTGCTCCAAGGGACAGTGGGATGGGACAGGTGACCTCATGTAGGGCCCCGCAGAGAACACTGACCTTTGTGTGGGGTTTGCAGGGCAAGGTTTGGGTGCTGGGGGACTGCAGGGGTGGCTTCTGTGGGGAGCTGCTGGAAGCTTCCTCCATGTCCAAGGGAGCCAACACCAGCCGGCTGCACGGCAGCTCCCAGGGAGATCCACGAGGGAGCAGAGACACCCCTGCAGCCCCAGGAGGAGCCCAGGGCAGAGCAGAGGGGCTCTGAAGAGGCTCTGACCCCGTGGGAAGCCCCTGCTGGAGCAGGGTCCTGGCAGGACCTGTGACCCTGTGGAGAGAGGAGCCCACCTGGAACAGGTTTGCTGGAAGGACTCATGACCCCATGGGAGGGACCTCACTGGGGCAGCTCCTGAAGGACTGAACCCATGGATAAAGGGATCCACACTGGGACAGTTTCTGGAGAACTCTCCCCTGGGAGGGACCCCAGGCTGGCGCAGGGGCAGTGTGAGGAGTCCAAGCCCTCTGGAGGAAGGAGCAGCAGAGACAACTGTGTGTGATGGACTGAGCACAGCCCCATTCCCATCCCCCTGAGCCTCTGAGGGAGAGGGGGGAGAACAAATCAGGAGTGAAGTTGAGGCTGGGAAGAAGGGAGGGGTTTGGAGAAGGTGTTTTAAGATGTGGGTTTATGTCTCAGTTTCCTACTCTGATTTGATGGATGATAAATTAAACTGATTTCCCCCCAGCTGAGTCTGTTTGGCCGTGGCAGCAGCTGGTGAGGGATCCCTCTGTGCCCTTATCCCACCCAGACCTTTCCCTGTGTCCTGTCTCACCTGCCCAGCTGAGCAGGGCAGTGACAGAGGGGCTTGGTGGGCACAGGGTGCCCAGCCAGGGTCACCCCACCACAGTCTTATTGTGAGAGTGACCTCCCTGCACAGCAGAGCTGAGAATGCCAGAGAAGTGGTAAAAATATCCCACACGTAAAGTTTGAGTTAGGCCAGGGCTGTACTTGAAGGAAAAAGGAAATGAGCAACTCAGAACTATTGGGATGCTCTACAAACAAGGCAAGTCTGTTACCTCAACTGTCTGTTCCCTTTGCATGTTATTTTACCTTGTATTTTATTTGTGTTGATTTTTTTCTTAATTTCATTTCTCAATCACCTTCACCAGAGGCAACTCCAGCTGTGACTTGACACCTGCTACTATCTTCTCCAGCATGTGCTGCCAAAATCCCAGTTGATTCTGGGGCTTAAGGCAGGCACAGTGCTGTCTATTTTTTGTATTTCGCCTACTATGAAATCATACATATTAATATTAATCATGCTCTTTCCAAATTCAGAAGCCTCCAGGCTTATTGCAATTATGTGGTGTTTTTTTGAATTTAGTTTTTGGCAGGTGTGCCCAGGCAGTAACAGGGCTGATGAGCTTGGCCCGGGGCAGAGCTTTGGGGTTGGGTGGACTCAAGTCTTGAACACCTTAAACTCTGAAGGAAGCTTGAGTGTTGAATGAAAACTTGGAATACACTCTCTCCACTTGACATCCTGTGAATTAATTCCTTGACTTGGCAGAAGGGGCCGTGGGTGGAATGTGCTGCAGGACCTCGTGTTGAGCGTTGATCCTGCACACACCTGCTGTGGGTACCTTGAACTGAGCTCATTTCCTGCTGCTTTTTGCTCCAGGCTCCCTCTCTGCAGTCTAGAGGGCAAAATGCTGCTGTTATTGGAGGCAGAATCTGACCTGCAGCCCCACCTCTCTCTCTCTCTTCTAAAAGTATTAAACCAGTATTAAATCACTAAAATCTTAGTGATTTTCCCTTTCTTGCCTGCGCCTTCCTTGGAATTTCTCACACCTCCACGCTGAGCCTTGGCCTTAAGAGTTGAAACTCGGGAAGTTGAGGAGGGAGGTAAAAAAGCTGATCCAGGAGTCTTCTGCCTGGATCAATGGAGCAAAAGAACAGGCTGAAGTTGCACAATTGGGAGTCAGGAGAAGTTTGCTCATGTGCTGTGTCAGGAGCTTGTACAGGCGATTATCTTCAGAGGTGCATAAGGCAAAAGCTTTTCCAGTCTAAGGAACTTCCTTTTTACTTGAGTTCGAAAATGCTGATTTTTAGTTTACTTTTTAAAACAAAATTGCTGATAGAGGCATTCAAGTAATAATGAAATTTTTGTGGTTCGTTTTCTTTGACTCATTTTTTAGATGTCACTACATAAAACCTTTCCAGTATTTGCCTCCTGTGAGCACTAGGATTCCTTTTCCTGCCTTTACTTGCATTCCCTGCACTCCACACACTCAATCCTGCTAGGCCCCCAGAGCTTCCCAAAAGGAGCAGCCTGGGGTGCCCCGGCCTGGTGCAGAGCTCAGCTCCCCAAGTGTCCCTTGTCACCTGTTCAGCGACCAGGGCTGGAATTGGGAAAAGCAGGAACTTGTTCTGTGAGTGCATGGGCACAACTCAGGAGTTTCCTTATTCCTTGAATATTGCCTGTTCTATGGAGCCAGGCTGGGAGAGCTGGGGGTGCTCACCTGGAGAGGAGAAGGCTCCAGGGAGAGCTCAGAGCCCCTTGCAGGGCCTAAAGGGGCTCCAGGAGAGCTGGAGAGGGACTGGAGACAAGGGCTGGAGGGACAGGACACAGGGAATGGCTCCCACTGCCAGAGGGCAGGGTTAGATGGGATATTGGGAAGGAATTGTTCCCTGGGAGGGTGGGCAGGCCCTGGCACAGGGGCCCAGAGCAGCTGTGGTTGCCCCTGGATCCCTGGCAGTGTCCAAGGCCAGGCTGGACATTGGGGCTTGGAGCAGCCTGGGACAGTGGAAGGTGTCCCTGCCATGGTGGGGGTGGCACTGGGTGGGCTTTGAGGTCCCTTCCAACCCAAACCAGTCTAGGATTCTGTGAAACCACTGATGGGGTTTAAAGCCCTGCAGCATTTAAAACCTGTACATTTTTCTGAGGAGTGGGCCCTGCCTGCATCCCTTCATGTGGGGAGAGGGGAAAACCCAAGGAACTGGTTCCATCATTGCAGGTGTAAGCTCTGCTCTTTACGGGGATTTCAGCAGGGTTAGGATCAGGCTTTGCTCCTGAGCTTTATTAATTGCCAGTATGAATTGGAATGCTCTGTGCTGGGCTAATGTACTAAAAAGATAGGGCCTGATTTTCAGGCTGAAATTGATATAAGCTGGGCTTCTCTCATGTGAGTCTCTTGAGCTTTTTCAGTCTAATTCAAGAGATTTTTTTTTTCCTTCTTTCTTCCCCTTGCTAGGTCACGAAGAGCCTTTGTATTCCATTTGCATTGTGTTACCTGTCAGGGACATGGGTTTGTAGCTACGGGCCACATTCAGAGGTACCTGGAGGGCAGACACCCTCCAGCTGTCCTTCGTTTCTGTGGCTCCAGTTGGTTTTTCTGACAAGTACAGGCACTTCCATATTTATACCCGTGACAGAAATAAATCAAATTAGAAATTAGTCTGAAATCACCCTTTGCTCTGACAATGCTCTGCACTTTCCTTACATTAAGGAGATAAGGAGATGAACAAACCTGCTTTGAAGATGAGCTGATTTCCATAGCAGGCAGAGTGACCTACTTAAAGGGAGAGGGGGAGTGAGCAGGGCTGGAAAGGGGCTCTTTACTTATTTATATAATCTGCAAGTGTCAGTGTCAGCTCCCTGGCTGAGCCCTCTCCTGACACTCACCTGACAGCGGCAGAGAACGTGGAGCTGAGCGAGCGCCATTTGTCCTACAAGGATCTCCTGTGTCTGAGCGTTGGAGGCTCTGGGGAGGTGACACCATTCACATGGGCCTTTTGGGAGTGTTCATCTTGGCTTCACATTGTGGGAAATCTGCGAGGTTGCCTCACTTAAATGAGGGGGAGCAGGCACCTTGTTTTGGGGTCTTGAGTGCCATGTTCAGGGCACAGGAACATCCCTGTGAGGAATTGCCAAGGGGCTCTGGACATCCGGGGATACCCCAGGGAATGGGTTGGAGCAGCAGGTGGGTGGTGAGGTGGATTTGCTCCTGGTTTTGCACACTCCTGGTTTGGCAGCCAGGTGACACGTGGAATCACGTGTGTGCCATCAAATGGACACTGCCTGGGTGAGTGTGGGCTTTGTGGCCTGTTCTCTTTAAAATGGGCTCTCTTAGTGATAACCTGTGTCTGATGGAGTCAGGTGCCACCGTAGGGGGGGACTTAACTCGCCAGAACAGTGTCTGCAAGGCCAGTGCTCTCCCTGGCCATTGTCATTGGGGTGAAGTCGTTGTGTCACAGAACTGTCACAGGGGGCTTTGGGGCCAAAGGGACTTAAAGCCCCTCAGCCCCGGGGGCCCCCTACCATGGGCAGGGACACCTTCCAGTGGGCCAGGCCAGCTGATGTGCGTCTGGATCAGAGTGACCATGGTCGCACCAGCCAAGGAAATGCATCCATTGTACCCTAAAAGCTGATGTGCCTGTCCCGGTGGGTTTGTGACCACTCCTCACTCACACACTGAGGGCTGCTTTGCCCTGCCAGTGCTGCTTCCTAGGCTTGTGTCTGAGCTCCACTTGCATCACCTGCAAAATAATTTCTAAATCCAGAGTTGGTGCAGCTCAGGCACTGCAAGAAACTGTGATGATCTGAGCTTTCACAGGCCTGGAACTGATGGACACTCCTGCATTTCCAGGGTGATGTCCTGAGTGTCCGGGCTGTTGGCTGGAGCTGCGGGCTGGGACAGTCTGGTCTGAGCTGATGGTGCTTATGTAGAGATGAAGGTATTCATTCATTTAGGCAGAGAAAGCACAAAAAAGTTTTCTTTGCCTACTCTGCAGAGGGACAAATATTTAGTAAGAATAACTTGTGTCTGGTTGTCTTTGCCTGCAAATGCCTGCCCTGTGGGTAGCTGGCTTTCACTGGAGCCATATGCTGAGTTAACAAAGCCCGTCAGGAATTCAGCAAGATGTGGGAACCAAGTTAAAAATTAAGCACTGACGAGTAGGTGAAAAAAGCATGTTCACAGCCACCTTGGGGCATTAGTGCTCCTGTAACAACTTTGTTCTGTGCAATTACTGTCCCCTGTTGCTTTTTAATAACATTTCTGTTTCTCTGAGTCAAAACTCAGCTCCTCTAAACTTCCATCCTTCACTAGGAACAGCAAATCTGTGAGGTCTGGAGGAAATCTGAGGCCTGCTTTAAGTAACATTTATAGAAAATAAGTTTATTGACTCAATGCAGAGAGGAAACCTCAATAAGATGAAGAACTTCTTTCCATGGAGGGTAGCAGAACACTGTAACAGCTGCCCAGGGAGGTTGTGGAGTCTTTGGAGACATTCTAAATCCACCTGGATGTGTCCCTGTGTCACCTGCTCTGGGTGGTCTCCAGAGGTCCCTTCCAACCCCAGCTATTCTGGGATTCTGTGAAAATGTGTGAATTTCTGGGGAGATGCAATGAGGAACTGTATCTTGGTGGGTCTTTTTTCTATTCAGCATTGCAGAGTTCACCTGTCCTCAAGCTCACCTGCCTTTTTCTCAGAGTAGAGAGTCCCAGTTTATTTTGTCATCTATAAAAACACATTTTTAAAATATTTGCTGTCTTGCTTTGTGTTTCTATATTTTTTTTCTCTCTCTCTCTGTTTGAGCAGCTGCCCAGAGCTGCTCCCAGTGGTCTGGGTGGGAAAGGAACCCGAAATAAGGGGGGGAGGATGTTTGGGCCACACATTGGCAAAATGGCACCAATAATTGCTGGACATTCAAAGATGTTCCTGTATCTGTCACTCCTGCCAATGATGCAGGAATTACTGTTAATTCCTGCTCTTAAAGCAGTCCAGGGCTCAGATGGACAGGAGAGTGTCTCACGGAAATGAACCTGAATGGCTCCAGTGCTTCCAAGTCCTCCTTGTCCCACCGTCTTTCCTGTCCAGAAGGAACTGCTGGAAGATGCTCCCATTCTTTCTGCTGCTTAACAGGGTCTGTAGAGCCTCAGTGTCCCAGAAAATTAAAGCAGACACTGAAACCTGAGCCTGGAATGACAAACTTGAGCCACTTGTGGATCTCCAGGCCATTAATGTTGTCACCGTCAGGATTTCTGGAGTTCTTAAGAGCTGGTGTGACCCTACCCCCCCAAGGATGTGTCTTACCTGTGGTCAGTGGGGTTGCAGAAGGATTCCCCCCTTTTCTCTGGGTGTGCACCTTGTGGAAGTTTGGAAGCTCTCTCCGGGCAGAATTTTGCAGGTATGCCCTCGTGCCAGTCTCCATCCTCAGCTCTTCCTCTTGCTCAGTGATCCTTGCAGCTTTTCCAGTCCCACGTGCTGGACTCTGTTGCTGATGCCAGACAGCAGCAAAGCTGTGATTTATTTTTGGGAGCAGTTGTATTTAATGTGTGTGTCAATAGGATGCACTTCAGATTTGCCTGTCCTGATGCTGGAGAGTGTAAACAACCCAAATAGAAATGGAAAACCTTTTACAGCCTCCTTCTGTGGCATTAAAACAAGTGCTGTCTATGGGAGGAATTTAATGATTCCTTTCAGAAAGATTTATTTTGATATAATATTTTAAAAAGCTCACTTTAATCTGCTCAACGTTTGGAAAGCAAACAAGACAATGCCTTCCCTAGACATTTTGTCACTTGATTGAACAGTAAAGCAAGTAAGTTCTATTAAAAATCTAATTTTTGCAGGGCACTTAGAGAATTATGTAATTAAGAAGTACCAATGAAGTTGTTCAGGCATAGCCCTGGGTGGTCTGTCAGAGGGATGTAAAGTGCAGGGAAGCATTTGGTATCCCTGACTGGAGTTTCAGGGTGGGATTCAGCACTGAGGACTCTCTGCCCTCAGTGCTGGCCCCAGTTCCTGTGCTGTCAGGTGATGGTCAGGGCCAGGTTGTCACCCTGAGCCCCTCTCAGGGCAGCAGAACCTCTGCATGAGCCAGCCCCAGCCGGGCTGCAGAGGATTGATGCTCCAGGATGCAGAGATAACCCCTGCTACTCCCAGGGTGGAGCTTTTGTCTGCTCATCAGTCTGGTGTTAACCTGCCAGGGCTGTCAGAGCCCGCAGGAAGATGGAGTGGGAAGCAGTAATTCCTGCAGGGAAGCTCTGTAGCTCTGTGTATTCAAGAATGTCCTAGTGGGATGCAATGAGCTTGCACCGGGTGAAAACATCTGCAGGCAAAATGCTGTTACACTGGCAATGGCTGCCCTGCCCAGAGAAGGGTCCAGAAAGCTGCTCAGGTTCGCTGGCACTGAGGGAGAGGTTGGGAAAGGCAGGATATTGCTCAAATATCTGAAGTTTGCCAGTTCCCAAAACAAGATGTTTTTCACTTACCAGAAAGCCTCCTGAGAAGAGAGAGGGAAGGAGTGACTCTGGCCCATGTCAGGATTAACTCTGGGAAAGGCTGTCCTGAAAACAGGATTTAGGGTTTGGTACAGACTGGGGAATACCTACAAAGAGAATCAAAGCTGAAAGCTGGTTTATCCTTTGTTGTTATAGAGCTGTCAGTAATAGGTGGTGAATGAGAGCTTAGATTTTAGGATTGTGGCCTCTTGCCTGGAGCTGAAGGCAGTTTACTGTGGGTGATGGCTTTGGGTGGCTGGGAGCCCTTTTCCAAGTGTCTGTGGCCTTCAGCCAGCAGTGCCAGCACAACAATCTGAGATTAAAGGTACCCAGGGCATTGTGGGGCACTGGAGCTGCTCCCATGTCGCAGCTGGACTGAGGCACTGGTGAGGTCTCTCCTAGGGCATGACACACATCTGGATGAAGAACCCCCACATCTGAACCCTTTGCTTCTCAGGTCAGCAGGTCCTTTGCTTCTCACCGTCACTCAGCTCAGTTCTGCTTTGTGGTGAGATTATAAAATACAAGGATTAAGCCTGGTCCTTGAAGCCTAAAGCATTCCTGTTATCAGTTGCTCAGTGTGGATGGCACTGGACAAATGAAGCTGCTGCTGAATGCCCAGAGTTCCTGATCTCAGGATTGGGGAGCTGGCAGGGCTCAGCCCCAGGGAGAGAAAATGCACAAACAGTTGAGCAGTGATTATGACAGTGTCCTTTCTGAGACATGCTTGTCTGTGCCATAGGATAAAGACATTCCCGTGGGGTGGCAGTGGAGCTCTTGGATGCAGTGGTGAGAAATGGAACAGATGGGCCCTTGTGTGCAAACCAAGCGTGTTCTGTGCCCGTATGTTGTGGGAGTGGAGCTTCGAGAGTGCCAGGCCCTGAAAAGCCCTGGAAATCATCTTTTCTTAAGGAAATTAATTAACTAGATGTTTTTCCTAATACGTGTGGACTGGCAATTTGTGCTGTTGCATATGGAGCTTCTGCATCGCTGAACCTTTTGATCCCCTCCCTCTTGCTCTGGTGAAGCTCCAGTAAAGCTCCTGCAATTCCCCTGGGCTGGGACCACTGCTGCCTGCAGCCCCTGCTGCCTGCCAGGGCACTCAGCCTTTCCTTGGGTACATATTAATGAGACTTCACAACCGTCTGAAGCTGTGGAATGGATAAAGAGACACAAAATGACTCAGACACCTTATCTTGGTGAGGAGAAAGGTTGGATGCAGCCTCCTCTTCCAAAGGGTCAGAGCCACTGGGATTTCCCTGAGCTGTGCATGCTGGGGCTGCCTGGGCTGGGTGTTTCACCTGGACTTCTGAAAGAAGGAAGGGTACATTTAAAAGCTTCACTCTGTAGGAAGCTGGAGTCAGAGAGAACATCTTTCTTAGGGGCAAGAGGAGGAGCAGGTTTGGATTTTGAGAAGAAATCCTTGTGTGGTGTTTTTTGCCCTTTAAATGGTTCTGAATTGCACTTGGTGCAGCTGGATGGGACCTTGCTGATGTGATCTTCCAAAGACACACTGGGAATGGTGTTTCCAAGAGATCCCAGAGCCAGCAGGGGGGACTGACACCAACTCAGTGCCTCCTGTGCAGGGAAAGGGGCAAAGGCAGCTGAGCCTTCCTGAAGTGTAAAATCTGAGAGCTGGAACATGCAGACCTCAAAGAGGTCTTTCACTGAAGTGAAAGATCTGGGATGCATCAGTGTCCAAAATCCTCTCGGGGTTTGGAGTGAGGTGATAAGGAGCATGTTGATTATTTAGGGTGGAGTTTGATTTTTTGTTAGGTTTTGGGGTTTTGGCTGGTTTTGTTGCCATGTAGCCTGGTGTGCAGCAGTGGTAAAGGGAGTCAGCAGTGGTGCTCAGCAGGGGTAGGATTTGACTTCCACTTGAACATCTGGAAACCTAATTTTTAAAAAAATCCAATCTCCTTGCTTAAAAAACAGGGTAATTTGTAATGGTAAACAATGTACCCACTTCTGCACAGAAGCAAACGGGGAAACTGTTATTACAGCAAATTTCAGTTTAGGGGCTGTAAAATCAGACTTTTTAGATTTTCAAATGTCATTTGTACCTGTTGTCCGAGTATGCCTTGGTATTTGCTGAGGTTTTTGTTGTCTACATGTGGCATTCCTGGGATCTTTCTGTACCAAGCCTGTGATAAGCAGCTTCCCTTTGGCAAGAGGTCCCTGCATCCCTCCCACTGATTTCCCTTTATGGCTTAATTCCCTGGGCTTTGCCACACTTTGATTTTATTTCATGCCCTGCAGCACGAGCTCTCCAAATCGTTTACGTCTGTTAAGCAAACATCTCTTTCTGGGATTGATGTTTTAATTTAATAAACCACTTCCTAATGGGGGTCAGCTGCAGCTGTGAATTTGTAATGAGTGTGTTGGGAGCCCTTTGGAAGGGCAGAACCTGGAGGTGCTGGTTCCAAGCTTCTGCAGGGTGGTGTGGCAGAGGCGTTCACGCAGTGGGAGCTCCTTGTGTTGGATCAGCTGGTGCTGCCTGAGCCCCCATGTTTGCCCTTCTGTGGAATCGCAGCAATACTACAGGACCAAAATAAAGCTGGATCAGAGGCTCAGTTTGGATCCAGCTGCAGACAGTCCCAGCTGGAGACAGCAAATATCTGTGGAAAGGTGTTGTGTATTACAAAGCACAAGGAGCTGTTTCTCGGAGCTTAACTAAGGGATGCTCTTTTGTAGCACACGTGGGAGATTCTGTCCTCAAATGTTTTGGAATCATAGAATCGTTCAGGTTGGGAAAAAGCCTGAAGATCGTCAACTCCAGCCATCAGCCCAGAGCCACCACCATGTTCCCCACTGAGCAGCATCCTCAAGTGCCACATCCATGTGGTTTTTCGAACACTGCCAGGGAAGGAGACTCTGCCATCTCCTTGGGCAGCCCCTTTCAATGCTTTACAACTCCTTCAGTGAAGAAATTTTTCGCAATATCCACCCTGAACCTCCCCTGGCCCAGCCTGAGGCCATTCCCTCTCCTCCTGTCCCTGTGTCCCTGGGAGCAGAGCCCAACCCCCCTGGCTGTCCCCTCCTGTCAGGGAGTTGTGCAGAGCCACAAGGTCCCCCCTGAGCCTCCTTTTCTCCAGGCTGAGCCCCTTTCCCAGCTGCCTCAGCTGTTCCTGGGGCTCCAGCCCCTTCCCAGCTCTGTTCCCTTCCCTGGACACGCTCCAGCCCCTCCGGGTCTGCATTGTCCTGAGGGGCCAAGGAGTGACCCCAGGATTCAGGGTAAGCCACCAGTGCCCAGCACAGGGGACAGACCCTGCCCTGGTCCTGCTGCCATTCTATTCCTGGCACAGCCCAGGTGCCGTTGGCCTTTTTGGCCACCTGGGCACACCTGGGCACAGCTGGGCTGATGTTCAGCTGCTGTTGACCTCCCACCCAATCCATTTTCAGCCACTCTGCCCCAGCCTGTAGCATTGGATGGGGGAATGTTGAGGTCGCACAGATGGAACGCCCAGGCAGGGCTGGTGCTGTCCCACACAGTCACCAGGAAGATTCCAGACCAATTACTTGGCTCATGGAAGCAGGTCCAGGGCAGGATGCCAGAGATTCCCGAGGGCCCCTCATGACTTGGGGTAATTCACCTGTTGCTGGGCATCAAACATTTTCTCCTCATTTTTGAGGGTCAGAGAAGCCTGCAGAGGCAGATTGCTGCTCCGTGTCTGTGTTTATCCAGGGTGTGTGCGAGCCAAAGTGCAGGAGTTGTGCTTGGTGTCTGGTGGAGTTAATTGGGGTCTTGTTTGTTTGCTGAAGCAGCACAGAAGGATCCCAGGCTCTCAGGGCACCAGGCAGAGAGATTTTCTTAATAAATTACAGAAGATACGTGTATTAGTCAGTGTATTCTTTCATATGTCCTTTCCCGTCTTTGCTGATCTCTAATAAATCAGTGTTTTGGAGAACTAACAAAGGCATGAAAACTCTCACAGTATTAGGTTTTTAATAAGTTCTCCCATGAGCCTTTAATTTAATTTTTCACTTGAACATGCTCTGTCCTACTGCCAGTCCCTTCCCTTTGGTAACATTTTAAAGTATACTTTCTTTACCAGACTTTCCAAAATGGATTTGGGATGGGACATTAGGCATCTGATTAAAGTTTGTTTTCTTTCCCCCCACATCTTCTGAAGAAAATTCTGGCATTTTTCAGAAGATGGACACAAATTTCTATTACTATTCTATTATTAGTCAGTGAACTTCATTTGCCACTGCACTGAAGTATTTTGCTTTACCTTCCTGCCAGCCCTCACCAGGGCATCTCTAGTGAGACTTGCAGCAGAGGAACCAGCTCATTCCTTTGGCTGTGCTGCATTCTGTGTTGTAAAATTCCTTGTAACCTCTGTTTTTATTCATGATGGCTGTCCCAGACCCATTTTTGTGTTGAATTTCCCCTGGGGGCTTCACCTGGTGAGGTTTTACACCTTGCTAAGGCCCTGGAGTCACTGCAGTCATTGTTGGGGTGGGTGAGGCATAGACCTGAGCTTGCCCCTTGTCTCTGCTGTTCCCCAGGAGCTCCAGCTCCAGTGGATTCCCAGCACAGGGCTCACCCAGCCTGGCAGGTCTCTTCATCACACCCTGCAGCCTTGAGCTGCAGTGTTCCCCTTTACATCTTCACTCTTCATGTCATCCTCCTTTTCCTTCCTAGTTCTCTTGTTCTCACTTCCTGTTTTTTAAAATTTATATATATATATATATCTGTATTTATATTTGTCCCCGTTATTGCAGTGCCTGTTGGAGTTGTGCTTTAGCTCAGTATGGTTGAAAGTTCAGCAAAGGGCCAGGGGTTCCTGTCCTGCAGAGCTTCCTTCTGTCTGCAGGGCTGGCAGGGAGCAGGGAGGGGAGCAATGGGATGGCAGAGCTCCAGTCAAAACCAGCTCAGTCCTGACTGCAGAACACTTAATCCAACTCTGAGCTTACAAATGTCTCATAACTCTTTTGACTGGTTTAACTGTTGCTGGTAGCCCAGGTTATGGGAAGGGGTCTGGATGCTTCATGTTACCATCTACTGACCCTCCCAAGGCATCTTTCCTTCTCTGGAAACACTTGTAGATTCCAGTGAGAATTAGGCTCCACTTAGGGCTGGAGCTGTGCACTAAAGAACTCGTTCAGAGCTGAGGGAAAGCTCCTGTTCTAACCAGGATCCTCTGACTGTGATAAGTTGGTGTTTCCCTGGGTTCGCCTTGTACTTCTCTATTAAGGACAGGTGATTATCCTGTAGTGAGAGGCATTGCTGTGCTGAGAAATCTCTGCTCAGGATCTCCAGCCTGAGCCATTATCATGGGAAGAATGGATTTCTCCTCTTCTGTGTATTAGGGACGTGTTGTGACTTTGTGGAATCACTGCAGGAGTAAATGATGTATGAAATGAGAAATCTCTGCTCTGTGTGTGCAGGCACAGCCAGGGCTCTAAAACCTTCAGCTGAGAGGCAGCCAAAAAAATCCCTGAAGCATCCAACAAGACCCTTTTGGTAAAGCACCTTCTACCAGGTTTGGTTTAATGTTTTTGCTGGTGCACTCACAAGTCTTGCGTGATCATTACAAGGAAAGATGTCCATGCCCGGTGTGGAGAGCACTCTGTGTGCACATGAGGAGGCTGTTTCCCTGAAAGTTTGTAGCCAAGAAGGGAGCACTCAGCTTGGGAGGAAGATTTTGTTCCTTCGGAGTCCTTTATTAAAGCCCTTAGATAAAACTCCCTTCTGTAGACATCCCACCTTGCTGCTTCCCCAGCCAGCCAAGCTGGACACACTGAAGCTGGCAGGTGTTACATGCAGTCAGTGCTCAAGTGAGACTTGGGAAGTTGTGCAGCTTCCTGGTTTTTATTGCCACATGTGGAGAAAGCCCAAGGCTGAGGTTCAGTGTGCTCACTGACATTCTGTCCTTCCTCAGGCCCCCCGCCCTCCTCCCTTATCCCCACAGGGGAGCCTTGGGTGGATGGATCAGCCAAAAGGCACGAACTCCTTACACTGGAGAACATCAGCAACAATCTTTAGATTCTTACAAAGCAGGTTCATGGAGCTAAAAATACAGGACTCTACGTATTTTCTCAAATAACCTCACCTCCTCGCAGGTAATTCAGTTGGAGAACAATTTGGAATTGATAATAAAGGACATTTTTCTTCCTACCTTTAACAAGGAGGCAGAATGACTGAGAGATAACTGCCTTGGATTCATACCAAGGAACTGCATCAGTGTTCCTGGGAGAGTGCCTGGAACTCACAAAATACATCATCTGTTTAGCTCAGGCTGGGTGAGTTATCAGTTCAGCACTAACTGTGCCTCTCCTTGCTGCTCTCAGTGGGCCCTTCTTGCCCCCGTGGTACTTGAGATGAGCCCTTTCCCCTGTTCAGACTTCCTGTGTGACAGACCGGTGACATTAAGCCTTAGAGCGCCTCAGTCTGTATCAGAAACCCTCTAAACAGCCCTTTTCTGCATCAGAACTTTAGATATGGGTAAGATGAGCATGGCTGACCTCCTGCAGTCCTGCAGACACCCTGACCTCTGGCTTTGGCCCTGGTTTCTTGGTGCATTTGTCAGGTGTGGGGAAGTAAGATGCTCTGTGCCATCAGCTCCTCGAGTGTCATCCTCACTACATCTCTGCCAGGGACAAATAAATCTAAGGTAGGCAGTGGGGACAGATGGAGAAAAGGTGATTTTTTTTTTGCAGCACTGATGTGGCCCTTTGGCTTTGCTGTGATTTCAGCACGTTTGGTCAGCTGGAAGAGCTCTGTCAGTGGCTGCAGAATGTGGCTGGTCACGTGAGACAAGGGCAGCAGGGGTACCTGGAGTCCTTGTGGGGAGTTCTGTCACATTTTGAAGCACAGTTCTATAGGATCTTTCTGGTGAGAAAATTGCTGTACCAAGAATTTGTTTGGGGGCTTCCTGCAGGCTCTGAAAACTGTTTAACTTGGATTCTCCTGGCATCTGACCTTGGACCAGAGACTGCTTCAAGAGTGGCTCTTATGACTTAAAAACACTGGGAGTGTGTCTGACCATGCAAGTTCATCTGGAGGGGGTTTGCTCTTTGTGAGGCAAGTGCTGCTCTTCAGATTTTTGTGCTGCCATTTCAGCCTTTGCATTTTAGTGGGAGGTGTCCCTGCCTATGGCAGGGTGTGGAACAAGACGATCTTTCAGGTCCTGTCTAACCCATTCTGTGGTTCTGTGATGATTTCTCTGCTTTTGCATGTTAAAAACTTGCTTCTCCTTCAGTTACTTTTTCTGTGCTTTAATGCCTCTTTTGCTCCTCTTGAGTGAAACCCACTTTAAACCTTCACCAGTTGCCTCTGCAGAGCTTTCACCAGCACAGCAGCAACTGCCTCTAGGAGGAGCATCTTCAGGAGTGCTGTGGTTGTCCCCAGGGCACTCTGCAGCAGGGGTGTTCATGGAATCATGGAATCATTAAGGTTGGAAAAACCTGAGATCAAATCAAACCTGTGCCCCATCCCTACCTTGTCCCCAGCCCAGAGCTCTGAGTGCCACCTCCAGCCCTTCCCTGGGCACCTCCAGGGATGGGCACTCCAAACCTCCCTGGGCAGCCCCTTTCAGTGCCTGAGCACCCTTTCCATGGAGAAATTCCTGCTGCTGTCCACCCTGAGCCTCCCCTGGCCCAGCCTGAGGCCGTTCCCTCTCCTCCTGTGTCCCTGGGAGCAGAGCCTGACCCCCCCTGGCTGTCCCCTCCTGTCAGGGAGTTGTGCAGAGCCACAAGGGCCCCCCTGAGCCTCCTTTTCTCCAGGCTGAGCTCCTTTCCCAGCTGCCTCAGCTGTTCCTGGGGCTCCAGCCCCTTCCCAGCTCTGTTCCCTTCCCTGGACATGCTCCAGCCCCTCAATGTTCTTATTTTTGTCATGAGGAGTCCAAAATTGAACACAGCACTCAAGGTGCTTCAGCATTGCCAGCACAGGGGGATGGTCAGTGCCCTGGTCCTGTGGCCATGCTTGGGCTGGCCCAGCCCTGGTGCCATTTGCCTTTTTGGCCACCTGGGCACACCTGGGCTCATGTACAGCCTCTGTCACCAGCACCCCCAGGTCCTTTCCCATTGGGCCTTTTCCAGCCCCTCTGCCCCATCCTGGAGTGTTCTGTGGGGTTGTTGTTGCCCCAGTGCAGGACCCAGCACTTACATGCTTATGTTATGAACATGATTAAACTGGGTCTTTGGTTGAGACTTTTTGTCACAGTCTAAAGGTTTTAGATGCATGTTTTATAGAAAAATTAATGCTCTGCTTTAAAAATCCAACCACGGAACTTAACTGTGGTAATCCAGCAGTGTTCACAGAGGAATGCAATAATGTTGTGGTTAAAACCACCATTTCTGGGAGCATGCAGAGATGGTTGGGACTGGGAGCCTTTCTATGTGGGTTTGAACCGAGGAGGGGACATGGCTCTGCTGAGTTCTTCAGAATGCTTCAGTAAACCTCATTTTGTGATACTGGGTAGGAATATCTCCGTCAGGGTAAACTGATGGTGCTGGAGGCTTGCAGGCTCTTTAACTGATGCACAGGAGCATTGTGTGGTCTGTAAATGCCCAGGCTTCCCAAAGAAATTGATGTCTTTCTTAAGTGTAGCTCACAGAGGGTCGTTTTTTGTGTGTGTGTGCAGGCTCGATTCACCTTATAAACCCAGCTTGTGTGCTGGGCTGTAATTGTAAATCCTGGAGATCAATACATTTCCTTTCCGTTTAACAGCTCCTGAATGAATGCAGTGCTGCACAAAGGGGATGGTTAATGAGGGTATTTCAGTGGGGTGTTCCAGGCAGGTGTGGTGGTGAGATGAGCCAGCAATCCCATGGGAGAGGCTCCATCCTGATTTATATCACCCTCTGCCACTAGCTGAATCTTGGCTGACTCTATATTATATGGCCAGGACATTTGGGACCGTTAGGAATTGCTTTTGTCTCTGTTTTCGGGAGGGTAATGTGCTGATCACCCGTGCTCCTGCAGCACAGCAGTTAACTGTCTTCCTCCCTGGCTGGGAGGGAGAGGAGGCAGCTCCACATTCCCCTCTCCGTGCTGGTGTGTGCTGGGACAGCCAGGCCCAAAGCTCCACCTGCCCACATGAACCTGCCCTGCCCCCGGAGCTCAGCCAGCTCCCTGTGTCCTCACCTGAGTGATGGCCTCACATCTTTTTCCTGGGAAGGAGGGGAGGCTTTTTCCACCACAGAAGCAGATGAGTGGAACAATGGTTTTTGTGTTAGATCCCAACACTTTGGTTCCTGCTGGCCACACCAGTGCTCTTTTCAATGCTCCAGCCATGGGCATCTCTGCTCTGGCTCCTCTGTACCCTGAGAACCCTCTCAGCTTTCCTCTGGTGATCCTCTTCCTGCAGAGGCCTTCAGCCAGGGGTAAGTGCTGGAGAGGAGACCCTGCGTAAGGACAGTGCTGTGCTGGGGGTGTCAGCTCCTCTCTGGAGCTGAATTTCACAGAATCATCCAACCTCAGGCTGCTTGGTGTTAGAAGGAACCCTAAAGCTCAGCTTGTTCCAGGTCCCTGCCATGGGCAGGGATACCTTCCACTATCCCAGGCTGCTCCAAGCCCCATCCAGCCTGCCCTTGGACACTGCCAGGACACTGCATTAACACTTTTTAAAGCTTTGGGAGCAGAAGTCATGCACAGGCATGTGCTCTTCCAGATGGGGCTGGAGCTGGATTGAATTGTTTGGCTCATAGTCTAAATTCTGCCTGGGCTGCCTGATGTTCAGGAACACTGGACAAGGGATTGTTTATGGCCACACATGAGCTGTGCTGCACACCCAGGGGTCATTTGGGACCCCCTGTGCCTGTGGAACTGATTTGTGCTTCAGAACTTGCGCCACATAAAGCTCCTGCTGCCCCACAGGGGCTGTGGCACCCCTCCTGATTTGTTGTGCTCTGGTCAATGCTGATGTTCCGCTGTTTACATTAACATAATTACATTAACATAAACAAAATATTTATATTAAAGTCACTGCAAGGGAAAAATCACTTTTCTTATTCTGTGTCGCATCTCCACATTGGTGGTTTTTCATAACACACCTTTTAATCTTCACTAATACTCCTATTAAAAAAACCACAAGAGATCTTGCAAATACAGCTGATAAGGAATAACTGCATGTAACTCATGCTGGAGAAAAAACAGTGTCAATCTTTCAGATACACTGAAAGCAGGATTTGGAAGTGCTTGGTTTGTACAATATAAGGAAGAGATTTTCAAGGGCAGAACATTAGATGACATCAAGAAGAGTCAAAGGCTATGTTTTCCAAAGAATCTGTGTGGACTGAAGGGCAGATTTTATCAGAAATCAGTGAGACTTATTGTTTACAGAAGTTAGGCTCAGTTGCATTTGCTTAAGTGAAGTTGATCAGTAGAACTGCTTGGCAGTGTATTGAGATAGAAAGATCCCCACGTTCCAGCAGGATTACAATTCTGGCAACCTTTGGAAAAATCAAAGCATTTAACATTCACAGGCGTCTTTGGAAATCTCTGCTCTCACACCATAGCTCAAGGAGCCCAGTTTTAGGGATCCAGTACTAAAATTCCCAGCCTCTGTGCCTGAGGCTTCCTTTTCCTGCAGAAAGCAGGGCCACTTCACTGTACCAAGTTACAGAATCCCAGGCTGGGCCAGGCCTGAAGGGACCACAGCGGGTCACTGGTGCCACCTCCCTGCTCAGGCAGGGCCATCCCAGAGCACAGGGCACACCATTGTGTCCACAGGGCTCTGGAATATCCGCACTGAGGAGACTCCAGCCCCTCCCTGGGCAGCCTGCTCAGGGCTGGGCACTGCCCAGGGCAGGAGTTGTGCCTCCTGTGCAGGGGGAATTGCTGGGCTCAGTCCCTGCCCGTTGCTCTGGTGCCACTGCTGGGCCTGCGGAGCAGAGCCTGGGCCCTGCTCTGCCCCTCCCTGCACCCAGGGACACCCAGGGCTGAGGGCCCCTCTCAGCTGGGGCTCCTCTCCAGGCTGAGCAGCCCCAGCTCCCTCAGCCCTTCCTGGGCAGGGAGATGCTCCAGTCCCTCCTCATCCTCACAGCCTGTGCTGGCCCCACTGCAGGAGCTCCTGTCCCTGCTGTGCTGAGGATCCAGAGCTGCACACAGCACCCCAGAGGTGCCCCCAGGACTGAGCAGAGGGGCAGGATCACTCTCTGACCTGCTGGGAATGCTCTCCCTGATGCACCCCAGGAACCTGTTGGCCTCTTGTCCCCAGGACACTCTGCTGCCTCATGGACTGCTCATAGTATGCCATGAACTCCAGCTCCTCCTCAGAGCTCCTCCAGCAGCTCACCCCCCAGCCTGTGCCAGTGCCTGGGGTTGTCCCTCCCCAGGTGCACGACCTGCATTTGCCTTTGTTGAACTTCAGACAGTTCTTCTCTGCCCTTCTCTCCATCCCATCTAAAGGTTATAGTAATTATAATTAGTAATAAAAATAGTATCAGAGATTTTTTCCTATTAATCTTTCCTACCTCAGAAGGATCTTTAATAGAGTTGCTCCAAGGCAGAAGCTGGTGTGTCAGGCTTCCCCCCAGAGCAGGTTCATCCATTCAGCTGGCAGATACGGATTTTAGCAGGGATCTGACAGCCATCCCTGCCATGGCTCCAGCAGCAGCAGGATAACGCACGGCGGGCTGGATGTGCTGTGACGTTAATCTGTGCGAGGGGAGAGAGAGATTTCATAAGGCCAACTACACCAGTCACAAGTTGTTTGGCCTCTTTCGTGTCCTGAAGATGAATGTCACGAAGTACCCAAGGCAGCCCATATTCTTTAGATTTTTGCCCTGAATTATTTAAGCATATTTATGTCTGTTTTTGTACCAAATTACATCTGCGGCCCTGGGACAGATACTGTGGTTTGTACAGAGCACTGAAGCAAAAAGGCAATTTTCCAGCAGCAGTCAGTGATGCTGGTGCCTTTATTTTGTCCTTCTGTCTTACCCATGGTACCTTGTTAAAGGCCACATTTTTTTCATTTGCTGCCCTTCTTATTAAAGCAGCACTTGCTGATCCATTTGACCCCCTTATATTTTGAGGTTTTTTTCTTGTTTCTTTGTTTGGTGTTAATCCTGCTCCTAGGGGTGGGTTTGAGGTTAAACAAATGCTCCGTGCCTTTTATACAAAGTATCTGTGTCCCCTTGAACAGACAGGGGGCCTTTTAGGGACTTTGATTCTTTGTTTGCAGTTGAAGTCCAGACGCAGATACTGTGCTGAATGCCTTGGGAACACTCAAGTTTTTGAAATGAAACAAAAACAATAGCCAAAAGCAGCTGCTGGACCAGTGCTTCCAGTTTTGGTCCTGCAGAGGATCTCTGGACGCTGACTTTGGTGTCAACACAGAAGTCTGGGGGACTTGTGGGATCCATCCACCACAAGTGGCAGGGCTGGAGTCCAGTGTGTGGGCAAAAGTAGTTTTAGTTAAGTTAGAGAGGAAAAGCAGGGAGAGAGAATCAGTGGTGACACCCTGGGTCATGATGGAGCCCAGTGTGGTCTTGGCCCTGAAGCTCACATGAAATCTTGGCCTCCTTTTAGACTGCAAACCTCAAAACCACTGCTCCTGGGTTTTATCTCCTCACCTCTCCCTTTTTCACCATCTCCCTTTTTCACCCCCGATTTTTCCTTTTCCTCTAATTTTCAAATTTTCCCCCACTTTTCCCTTTCTCACCCTCTGACCAGAGCAGGAGAAAGTTCAGATGCAGTGAAGCCCTTCCACACAAGTGAGCATTTTGGCATTTGGGGTAAGCACATCCCAGCCCTCCTGTCCATTGCTTTGCTCCCCCATTCCTGAATTATCCAGCTGTCTTCTTCAAAGGGCAGGTTTCAACCCTGACAGGGGCTCCTGGGACTGTGCTTGTCGTCAGGATTCAGGTTTCTGAGAGTGTCATTGTTGTGCCTTCCCTCAGACTTACAGTCACTTCAAAAACCCATTACAAGCTGGAATATCAGGGGTGCAGTTAAACCCCTCCAGCATCCATCTCTTCAGTACATGAATGATGATGAGCTATTTCCAGCCTGACACCATGGATCACAGAGCTGCAGGTATTTTCCTCCCAGCACTCAGATCCTGACCTTGATTTGTGAGGATGCTGAGCACAGGAAGTTTCCCCCAGTGCCAGGCAGTGTTCTGTGTGCAGGTACATTTGGTATGAGCAGCAAGCAAGGCTGGAATGGATCGTGTTCTCCCATGGAAAAACTGTCAGCCCTTACTGAAAGGAAAGGAGGGGGCATCCAGGTGCAACTGGCAGCAGGAACCAATCCATGGGCCTGTCTTTTAACCAGGCATTGGGTTTCCTTTCTTGCCTGTACAGGTGTCCCACTGTTTGTTTCATTGGCCCATAGAAGTGGTTTAAGACTCAGACCCGTTTAAGCACATCTTCAGTGTAAAGTTCAGTAATTAGGACATCTTTCTAATGGGGAAAGGCTGAGGGAGCTGGAGCTGGAGAGGAGCCCTAGCTGAGAGGGGCCCTCAGCCCTGGGTGTCCCTGGGTGCAGGGAGGGGCAGAGCAGGGCCCAGGCTCTGCTCCGCGGGCCCAGCAGTGGCACCAGAGCAACGGGCAGGGACTGAGCCCAGCAATTCCCCCTGCACAGGAGGCACAAGTCCTGCCCTGGGCAGTGCCCAGCCCTGAGCAGGCTGCCCAGGGAGGGGCTGGAGTCTCCTCAGTTGCGGATATTCCAGAGCCCGGTGGACACAATGGTGTGCCCTGTGCTCTGGGATGGCCCTGCCTGAGCAGGGAGGTGGCACCAGTGACCCGCTGTGGTCCCTTCAGGCCTGGCCCAGCCTGGGATTCTGTAACTTGGTACAGGAAAATGGCCCAGCCAGGCAAGGACCAAAACTGGGATGGGAACAGCTTATATTAAATATATTTTAGTGTTTCCTGCCATGTTGGATCGGGCTTGGAGCATGCTGGGATAGTGGAAGGGGGTGCAATGGGATGGGCTTTGAAGTCCCTCCCAACCCAAACCAGGATGGGAAAGGCGTCCATAGCTGTGGGGGTCAGGTGCAGCTGGGATCCCCAGGTAATGGGACACGGTGCCTGAAACATCTTTTGGGCGCTCAAGGTCCCAGATGTACCAGGAGGAAAGACTGTGACCAGTTAAGTTTGCTGTGGGACAAATTGGTGTTCTGCCTCTTTCCACTTGTCTCCTGTGACCTCAGGCAAGAGAGCCTCATAGATCACCTCTCTTTTCAATTATAAAATCAGAGAATCTCCTGAGCTGAAAGGGACCCACAAGGATCGTTGAAATCCGACTCCTGGCCCTGCACAGACACCCCCAGAATCCTACTCTGTGCCTGAGAGTATTGTCCAAACGCTTACTGAACCTGAGACTTGTGATTTAAGTTAACTTACAGTGAAATTGGTGGAAATTGGAGTCTAAATACCCTTAAACACCTGGCTGCAGGTGCTTGCCTGGAAATTCTCACTCCATATGTAAATAGTGTGTAATATGGCCTAAAACCAGAGCTCTCATTTGGTCTGAGGATGAGAAACCTTTTTAATATCTTTCTTTATCAGAGATGGAACCATGCAGAGATGGTCAGTAAGAGAGAGCCCCTCAGCCCCAGCTGGCTCTGTCTCTGTGTTTTATATGCAGCCAGGCTGTTTGCTGTTTGTGCTGAGCTCCAGTCAATGTAACAAACTCATTTGTGCTGCCTCAGTGGGAAGGAAAATCTGTTGCTTCGAGGACTTAAGCGTCTGCAGGTTGCTGTGGCACGTGTGAGCATCATGCACAGGCATAAGATGGAGAAGAGATGAGTGAAGAGCTCCCAGGATGACAAATGTGCTGCTGGAGAGACGTGGGGGCTGTGCTGGGAGTGTGTGACAGGCTGTGATGTGCTCCAGCTATCTGATGGGGTGATGACATGGGAGATAGCTGGGCTGTGGGATGCTGCTGGATCCGCTCCAGCGAACACCCCTGTGGCTGCTCCTTCCCTGAATCTCTGGGCATTCTTAACCTTTCTTATCTTAATCACGTCTTGCTGCCTTTGAAAGGCACTGCTCGAGTATTATTGGCCTTTTATTTAGTGCTTGTGATAGCATTGCCCTGGCTGGATCTGTTGGATGGCTGGATTTTTAAAAGATTGCACAGAGCTATTGAGATGTTAGAAAATGAGCAGGACTTCCAGGGGAAAACTCATCCTATGAAATCACTAATTTTCCTTCAGATTCCCTCAAAGTATCATTTAGCTGTGTGTGTTTTATAGCACACACCTTTTCCATTTATTTATATTTTATTTATACTTGCATTGTGAGGCCTGAAGTGTTCATGCCTCAAAAGGCGAAACCCAGAGATCTGCCACAAATTACTGCTGGATAACTTTAAAGTGGGAAAATTGCTAGTGAGCTGTGGAAGGCATATGTTCTCCTTCTGCTTGGAGAGTCTCCTCAGCCTCCACCCTGGCTGTTCTGTGTGCCTGCCTGCTGTTTTTCCAGCAAAAGGTGCAGAATTCAAACTTAGTGCAGAGAGGAATTAACAGCACTCTTCTTGCCTTTGCTGGCCAGTGTCTTCACACTTGTAAATGTTTTATCCCCAAGCCCAAGTCAGGTGCTCAGAAAGAAGCAAGAAATTTGTGGTTCCTCCACTTGTCTTTGTTGCTGCTCCACCTGGCTGCCTTCAGTGCTGACAGAATCCTGGAATATCCTGAGCTGGAAGGGACCCACAGGGACTGTCCAGTCCAACCTGACCATTCCTCTGAGCCTGTTCCTGGGTGTACTCTTGGTTCCTGGAAGTACTCCTTTCCAGCAGTGAGGGGACTGAATATGTGTTCCTTAGGGTGGACTTTTGGGGTGTAACTGATGTCATGTTTGGTGGGAATAATTTGGGTTTCTGTTCCAACTGCTCTCCTTGGGGACACTGGGGAGTGACACGTGTGATCCGAGTGTTTCCATGAGGGGCTGCACTCCAACATGCACAGCTTCCCCAAAGCTTTGGCTTTGGAGGGGGAAATTCTCCAAACTCTGTTTCTTCAGGCCTAAGCAGTCTTGGTGAATCTCCAATCTATAAGTAATTTAGGCAATTTCTTCCTATTTCTGTAGCATGTGTGACACTCACAAAGGACTCGTAGAGTCATGGATCACTCGCCTCTAGTTTTGGTGGTGGTGCAGGGGGAAATTCCTGCTCTACCTTTAGCTTAAACAATTAGGGATTAAAAATAACCTCAGTCCAAGGAAATGAAGGATCCCAAGCTGTTGGGTAGGATTCAGTTATCCATCCAGCCCTGATGGAAAGGAAGGATCCAACAGACTCATTCTCAGCCAGCCCTGTGTGCTGGGTAATACTGAGCTCAGAACTTTGAGAGTTTTAATCCATAAGATTCCAAGAGCTTTGGGCTCTTCCAGCTCAGCTGACTGCACCCAAATGTCAGCTTTTGCACCTTACCCTGGGCACAGCATCCTTAGGGATTGATTTCTCTCCTTCCTCTGATGACAGGACATTGCAGCATGTGTGGTTACTGCAGTGGGGCTTTGCAGAGCACATGGCCTGGCAGAGTGGCGTGCTGGAAGGAGGTTAAAATTGGCTTTATGGAGCTGCTGCTGGTGGTTTGGGCCATGAGGTATTTGGTAGCTGCTGCCAACACATGGATTTTGTTTAAATTTCACAGAATAGGGAATCATGTGAATGAAAACACAATGTGCTTATTTTAGACAGGGCAGCAGTGGCCGCATTACTCTGAGTAGGAGACCAAACCTGAGAAGAGAAGTTACTGTGGTTTTGTTTTTTTTTCATGGACATTAATTGTGATTCCCGGAAAACTTTTGCCAGAATCACTTTTTTTTCCTGTTACTAATAGCAGGAAATAGGACTTAGTACTTGATTACTAAGTCAAGGATATAGACTTATCCTTAAGATAGGATTAGACCTTGTGTAATGATCTTCAGCTGTTTATTATTTCATTTGACTAATGCATGGCCTAACACAGAATTCAAAGCCAAGCTGAAGAAATGCCAGAAATATGCACAGCAGTGTTTTGGTGCGGGTTTTTTTTTAAACATAAAGAGCAAGTTACTTTCTGCAGACAATTACAGGCATGTAACATATGGGGAATTACGGGATGAGGGCCACAATGGCCCTGTATTGATTTCAGGGTCCATATGGGAAGCATTTTTCCTGCTGCTATGTGGACAGACATTCCTGTGCAACACAAACACCATGGTGCTGAGGGGCTGGCACAGCCTACACACAGCCCCAGTGTTTGGGGTTTCATTGCCTCTGTAAGGTAAGAAGAGGTTGATGGAAATGCTGGGGGTTGTAGGCATTAAGGTAGAGAATAAGAGGAGGTTTTAATTACAGCACACAGTCCAGGCAGCTCCCTCGAGCAGGTTCCATGAGTTCTCAGACAGTCATACCAAGGAATGGGCACGTCCTGCCCCTCAGGTGCTCCTGAAGGTGTCCTGCTGGTGATTCACAGAAGGATCCAAGTTGGAAAAGGCTCCAAGATCAAGTCCAGCCTTTGGCTGATCCGGCAGCCCCAAGTGCCTCGTGCAGTTGGATCCGCCAGGCTCCTGCCTTGTCCCCACGTGCTGTGTCCCAGGAGCAAGCAGCAGATGGGATTTGCTCCCGGAGGAGGAGCAGCTCCTCTCCCAGCCTGGGGAGGGGAGGGATGTTCATTTTATAACACGCTGGCAAGTGTTTAAAAACAAGTCAGCGGAGCAGCAGCCAGCATTGGCTGCAGACCAGAGTTTTGACATTGCAAAAGATAAAAGCAGATTTGGTAAAGTTTTGTTCAGTCCCTGCAGTCCCTGCCATGCAATAATCCCAGTGTCAAGCACAGGAGAGTTTGTGGGGTTCTTTTGCTTTGTTCTGGCAGGAGCACATAGAGCCCTCAGGCAAGGTTCACCTCCCTCCTTGAGGGTGATAAAGCTGTGCTGATTAACAGAGTCTTGTCCCTGAGTCTTGCAGTCATCTTAAATATATTCATTTACTGCTGTTGTCATTACTTATTTGTACCTAGGTGGTGTTTAGGAAACCCAGTCATGTGTCAAGATCTCATTGAGTAAAAATGAACGATAAAATAACACGGTGCTTCACAGACCTTACAGTTAATTACTTAACTAATTACTCTAATTAATCTGTGCAAAATCGGGGAATTTGCCCTGGGACCTTTTGAAAAATTAGTAAACATATATTGTCCTTTTTTTCTGTCAGATATTCTCATCCTGAGGTTTTTATCTCTGCTCTGGGTTACAGAAGAACAGCCATGCTGAGACATCAAAGCACAGCCAAAAATGTCCATTTAGCCTTAATTTATGAAGAATATTTTCCAGTGTCCACTCTCCTCCCAGGCCCATCCTCGGGCTGGCCGGGTCTCTGCCTGTGCTGGCAAACGGGGTGGGGGTTTTGGGGGTTTGAGATGTAGCACATTTGGGCTGTTTCACAAGCCTTGGTCAGAAAACAACTGATATTTGTGGCTGGTCTAGTTGAAATGAGCAGCACATCTCTTCCAAGCTTGTATTGAAAATATGACAAATTATTTGGCCTAGAGGACGTGATACTGTCCTTTTAAATGTATCCTCCTAAGAATCTGACCTTTAGAAAGGATGTTTTGTTGTTGTTGTTTTTGCAAGATAATTTCTAGTACCACAAACTCCTGCCAGCGCCAGTTTGGAGCTGAAACCTTGAGCAGCACAAATACATTTATTACTTTGTGCTGTATTTTTGTGTGTTCTATTTACCCTGTCCTTCCCCCTGCAGAACAGGGGATAAAATGTGGTTCCAACTACTCCTTATCTGCCTGGTACCAAAATTAAGGAAGTGATGATGGACACAATGGGTAATGGGGGTGATGTGCCACAGAGAAAACTTTTCCTGGGTCAGAAATGAGATTCAGTAAATGCTCCTCTCCAAAAGCTCTGACCTGCAGCAAACTGGTCAGTTTTAGATAAAAGGAGCCTGTCTTAGGGCTCACTGAAATGAGGGGAAGGACTCCCAGGAGGTCAGACTGCTCCAAAGCCATTTTAGCACCTCGAGTTCAGGACTTCAGTGCTTGTTTTAATCCCTAAAAGAAGGTGTGCAGAGTAATTGCCAAGGTTGCAGTGCCTTCAGGTGCTGTCCCCGTGCACCCAGGGCCCCCAGCTGTGGGTTCTGAGGCTCAGAACTTACTTTTTTACTCATGCAAATTAACTAAATTTAAACTAATGGCTCACTTTGAAGTTCCTGCAGAGCACAGCAGTGCATCAGGGTCATGGTTCTTCCTGCCCTTCCTCCAGAGAAGCCTCTCACAGACTTAGAAAGTGAAACTCCAAATTGAGGATTTCAAAGTCCTGCAGTCTTTGTTTCAAGCCTGAATTGTGGTTGATGCCAAATCAGCCCCTGAGCATGTTCAGCTTGGTAGTTTGGGTTTTGGGTTTCTTATGGTAATGTTTCCAAATCAATAATTTGAAAACTGAGGACAAGTGTGTCCAAAGGAATAAATCCAGAGCATTCTGGCATTCCACTTAACAATGGATATGTAGAATTAAAGGGGTTTGGTACCCAGGGTTGTCTGCTGAAGTGAGAAGGGTTACTTTTGAGAATGCTGCCATTAGATGCTGTAAAAGCCAGAAACACCAATATTCCCTCTGTGAGGAAAAAGGCACTTGAGCAGGTCGGTAGCACTGGAGGATGTTCCTGAGGACCTCGAGCACGTGTAGGGGTGAAATGGCTGAGACAGGAGTTACAGAAAGTGTAGGAGAAGGGGAGGGAAGGAAGAGGAAGGAAAAGGAAGGGCTGGCTGGTGCACAGGGCAGGATTTGGGGATGGGCTGGAAGCCACTTGCCTGTGGAGATGCAGGAGGGCTGTGAGCACAGGGTTATCATAGCAGTGACTGTGGGAAAAGGGAAGAAGGATGTGAATTTCTGGTGTGATTGGAAGCTTTATACTGGAAAAGCAGCACTGAAGAGCAAGTGCAATCCTGCAGTCACATTCCACTGTGAAAGTGTGTACTGGAAACTCAAGATTTAAGTGCAAAAGTTGCCTTTCCTCGCTTCCTGCTCAACATTTGTAATTCTGTTTGAATTGCAGATCCAAGTTGCTCTCAGGTGTTGTTCAAAGATGGGATATCCTTAATGCCTAAATGTGGAGAACTGGATGTAATGCTTGGGGTTTTTCTCTTAACCACCCTCTGAAGCAGGAGCTGTTTTGCTCAGGAGTGAACAATTTCCCCAAGGACAACACAGTCTCTGCAGACTGGGCGGTGTGGAAGGCTTGGCCATGGCAAAAGAAAAAAAGTGTCAGATCCTGGAAAGATGTCCCTTGGGAAAGAGTGGGGGAAAATAAATGATCCCCTTCAGGCCTCAAGTGAATCAGGGGGAGTGTGTGACCACAGAGGAAGGTGTCCCTAGTTGAGGTCCTCAGCTCAGGTTGTCTGTCCCAAGCTCCCAGTGAGGTCAGGTTTTCATTCTCTGCTTGGATTTGTTCTAATCCTGGGGATTTTAAGCATGACTCTCCTCTTCTTAGGGCATCTTTTCCACAGCAGCGCCAGGGCTTGTTGGGCAGGGAGGAATGGGGCTCAGGATTTGGCAGCTCGATGTCCACTGAGGCTGCATTTTCCAGAGAGCAGCAGATTCGCTGCTAAACCTGATCTGCAAAGGCAGGGAGCTGCTAAATGAGGTCACTGACTCTGGGTATTGTACAACAACACTTTTTGTTCCCCTCTTAACTCCTTCCATTTGCTGAAGGGCAGGAGGGCCAGCTTTGGCAGGTGGGTGCTAATTGTGTTCCTCAGGGAGGTGGAAGAGGGAGGGGAGGATTTAACTCAGAGCTGTTGCAAGATAATTCCCAAATTGTTTAAGATTATCAGTTCGGGAATTAATTAAAATATGGCCTTAACAATTTGGGTTTCTCCCTGCCTGTCTAGGACAAGCAATGGAAAGGCATTCAGGTTTTTTTTTTAAGTGTAAGTTTCGACACAAAAAGAGCAGTCACTGCCTGTGAGCTGGGGAGATGCAGGGTTACTCATTAGCACAGTTTTTAGGGGGGAATTAATTAATATTCATGAGAATCTGGGGAGAGTTTTGGGCCTGATCTTGGCTGCGCCAGGGCAGGTCAGAGGATGGGCAGTACTGGGGCAGGAGGGGACTGAGGGCAGCAAGGACTGGAGTGTTCACGGCAGCTGGTATGGAAGGAGACTGGAACTCAAAGGGCTGGGAATCAGATGGAGGCACGATGGAATGACAGAAGAAGGAAGTGTGTGTTGGAGGGCTGGGAGGGTGGGAAGGAGAATGGAGATGAGGATTGTGCTGGCCTGGGAAGCCAGGTGGTGCTGGGTGGCAAACACAGGGCCGCTCCTGCACACCAGGTTTGGCAAAGGCCACGTTTTGTGAGTCTTCTTTGCTCTCTGGTCCCCAAGGGAAAAAGGAAGTGGCAAATGTGACTGTCCTGACACTGGTGGCATTTCCCAGGACATAGGGGGATCTCTTCCACAGGGCAGGAGGCTGAGGGAGGCCCATGGGGACACCACACACCTGGGTGTGCATGACCCACCTCTGGGGCTTCTTCTCATTGAACACCTTGCTCTCAAAAAATGGCTCCAGACACTCCTCTTTGGCTAAAAACGGGGTCCTGTGAAGTGCTAGGGTGGCTGAGGCCCTCTGGATTTACCTGGTCCTTCCAGATCAACCACAGAGCCGGGGCTTGGCTCTTGGAGCAAGGTGGGTAAAGCACAGTGGTCAGTGCTCAAGTGTCACCTGTCACTTGGTGTGGTCACTCCAGAGGTGGGGGGGGGCTCTGGAGGAAACCCCCCCTGCCATGGCAGCTTCTCTAATTTCCTGTCTCTAATTCCCTAAGAAATCAGGTTCTGTCTGTAAACACTAATCCTCATAAGTCACCTTGGATACGTTATTTTCTGTGTTTGACATCTAGATAAGGAGTGAGGTGTGTTTTCTCCCGAGTTCTCTGGGAGCCCCAAGCACAATGGGACCGAGACCCTATTGTACTGCGTACCCTGTTGTACCGAGTGTTCTACAAAAGGATCAAGGACAGTCCTACTCCAGGTAGCTGAAACTACCTATAGTAGTCCTATATTTAGCTGCCTCTCAGGAGTGCTTTGAGAGTAATTATGTTTTTAAAGCACTTAGTGCCTATCATCAGAAGCTCTCTATAGAAACACAGTGTTAAACAGTCACAGATCTGGGGCCTCTTAGGAACTGTTCCCAATGCTGAGCAGTGTAACCATTCACAGATGTGCATGGATGGTGCAGTGAGCTCCAGGCTCACTCCTTGAGGAAAAGCAGTTCAGCTCATGCCTTCCTTGAGCACGTGAGTGGTTTCAGCGAGCTGGGGTTGGTAGCAGAGTACTTGAATGCACACAAAGCTCTTCCTCCCCCACACAGACTGAGTCACACTGGGACAATCCCAGGTTTTTGTCCAAGAGGTGTCTGTTGTGCTCCTGTGCTCATTCCAACAATGCATTCATCACATAAAGCACCCCGGATCATGGCTGCTGTGTTTGTCAGGAGAATGCAGATGTGTGCAGGAATAAAGGCATTGCAGTGGATAATATTTCTCTCCAATGACCAAATTAGCTCCTTTATTTCTGGCTTTGGCTGTGTCACCCCTACGGCCCATTGGCAGAGCACAAACAGATGGAAGGAGTTTGAAGAGCACAAGCACTCTCTGGGGTGCCCTGTGTGAGTACCGAGAGCACACCCCAAAACCAGCAGTAAATGGGCTTGGGCACTGAGTGAGGACAGTGTCTGAGCACAGAAGTTAAATGCACCAAGCAAACCCATGCCAAATGGACTTTCTTGACCTTAAAAAGTAATTGGTGAGTTCACAGTTCGGTAAAATGCAGTTAGTTGGGATGAGGCTTGTACATACTTGCTAAGGATGCGCTTGTAAACCCCGAGTTTCTCTCTCTGCAGCCATTTTCACATCATCATGACATCCTTTTTTTGGGAAAGCCAATTTTGGGCAATGTCACCTCTTCTCTAAGCCGTTAGTTTAAAGAATGAGCACATTCGAGGTAGCCCAGGGAGGGATTATTTGGATCAAAGGGCCCCTTTGGAAAAATTTGGGAGCATTCTGAGGGCCCCAGTGCAACATGGGACATTTTCTCAGGGACCTTTTTTTGTCCACAGGTGCTCAGCCTGTCTCAGAGACCTGGAATTCTGCTTGGGCTTTGGGTTACAAACACTATGGGTTACAAATACCCATGTTTTCCTCCCTTCCCCAGACTTCAGAAGTAAGAAACAGGGAGGCCTCTGTAAGGTTTTATAGCCTGGTAGGTGTTTTGGTGACCATCTGCAGTTTCTGCCTTCCCTAGGCCTCTGTGAGGAGGTGCCCTGTGCACGGGGCTCACAGAGTTTTGTAACATCCCACATACCCACAAAACTCAGCCCAAAACCTGAGCAGCCACTTTTGCATTGATGATGTCTGCACTTACACTGTGGTATTTCTTCATTTCTTATCTTGCCAAATGGCAGCGATTTTCCCCTTTCCAAGAGGCCAATCTATACAGAGAGGAAATGTTTCCAGAAGAAAAACAGGAGCATGCATTAGGGGAAACCACAAACATGAACAGCTGCTATAGAGACACGATCTGGAAATAACAGATTCCTTGCGAAAATAAAAATGATAAATATTATTTATAACCTTTGAATGGGGTTCAAAAACTGTTCGCTTGTGTTTTTGTGGGTTCTGTTCTTTTCCTGCTTCCATATTTTTTCCCGTGGTTCTGCTCCTCTCCCTGGGGTAGCCCCATCACACTGCAGGTGCTACTCCAGTCACAGCTTCACTGGGATAAGATGGATTTAAGAAATCCTTATTTCCCCCCTTTGGCTGTGTGGTTTTGGGTTGGCACTGAAGTTTGACATCTCTGTGCCCAGCCAAAGGGTCTGACTGGAAGCAAATGGGTTGTGATGGAGGTGGGAATGGACTGTGTTACCCAAAAAAATGGAAATTTGCACTGCAGGATAAAAACAGCAGTGAAAGCTCAACAGAAGGTTTGCCTGAGCCTGGAGTGGTAGTGGGAGTGACTACCTGGGGATGAGCAGTTTGCAGTTTAGCCTCAGAAATCACTGGCTGAGCATAAATGAGATGGCTGATGTCTTGCTGCTGAGGATGGAAGAGTTTGGGAAGTTCTTAAAATGCCTGTACTGAAGACATTTCCAGACTCTTCCATCCTCAGCAGCAAAATGGTTTGGGTTGAAAAGGATGTGTCAAGATCATCTTGTTCCAATGGTCACTCCAGCCTGCCCTTGAAGACTCCCAGTAATGGGATATCTGTGATTTCCCTGGCCAAAGAGCTGCTCCTGCCACGCTCCCTGAGCAGCCTGGCACATAGGAGTGTGTCCTGCCAGAGTGATGTCCTGGCAGCTCTGAGAGGAGAGCAAGGTAAGTTCTCTCTTGCTTGAATTGCAGCCTGCCTCCTAAAAATAAAGCTGGAGGTAATTGCTTAATTCATCACCCAAATGGACCGTTTGCTGAGCAGTGTAAATATGCAAGGTTGCTTTTGCCCTTGGCCTTGCTTCCTCGAGCTCCTGTGTCCCAAGCCATCCCACAGGCACCAAGCCAGGCACGTGCCTGGGAGCAGTTTGGGGTGTTATAAACGACAGTTCTCCAATATTCCGTTTTAGAGGTTTACTGGAAAATGACAAAATGAGATCGAAAAGAGACAAGTCCCACAATCAAACGGCAGCTCTGAGCCCGGGTTTCGAGCTGCCGGGTGAACTAGGATCCCAGCCTCTATCGCACTGGGTCTCCCATAGTTCACACCAACCATCTCTCAAGGTTAGTTTTATAAGGTTTTTAGGCCCCGAGGCTAGTTTTCTGTCCAGTCTGAATATGCAGATAGGATTTCTGTCCACCTGGAGTGAGAGTAGAATAGAATTCCGGGAAATCTGGTCACATCTCCGGATCTATCCATGAATTATTCCTGAAGCTCCTGCCAGACGAACAGATCTTGGTTTGGGTTTGGTCTCAGCGAGTGTGAGGATTCCAGGAGGATGGAGTGACCGGATTTTCTGAGAGCTGAATCAGTTCTGATGGGCTTTAGTGATCGTTATCTGGCGCCTCTTTAGTATGGTCCACCCCTCATTGATATGGAGAATACAGGTCTATTGTTCTATGGGCAGGCTAGTTACCTCCCCCCCTTGTTGGTTTCTGTGCAAGGGGGTACCTTTTAGCACACTTTATTTAAATCAAACTATATAATAATAACAGTAAAGAAACTCGAATTAAACTACATATTCATAACAGGGGGATTCAGCAAAGTGCACCAAGTGCAGAGCTTGCACTGGGGTGTGGAGAGTCAATACCCCATTAAGTGCATGGACCAGGGACCTTGTCTGTCTTGGGAATGGTGACAGGCCCTAAATTGATCTTTGAAGTTACTGGAACAGTGTCAGACCTGTAACATCAGGTCCTGCTGTGGGTTATGCTATATGGCCTTGGTAGCTGCTCATACAGACTCCTCCTATGACACTTCATCAGGGTTTAGCTCACTGTGTGTTCCCTCACAGCAGATGGATGGCTGGGCAAAGCTTTCTGTGTGGCTCTTTCCCCAGGCTGCTGTCCGGGTGAGGAGAGGCTCATCCATCCTCCTCTCACGGGGCAGCAGCAGCCACGTGCCCAGAGCCCCTTTGGTCCTGCATCCTCAGCAGGTGACTGTAGGCTCCTGGCAGTCTGAGCAGGGGGAGATGGCCCAACAGGCCTGCAGGCAGCAGCCTGTGAGCTTTACGTCTGCAGAGTGATGGTGGTAGGGATGAAGGTCCATAAACTAAACTGAGCACGGGCTGATGATGGCAGAGTCTCACCAAGGGGTGTTTCACCATGCAGGTCTGGTTCTCGTGCCATGGATGAATCTGCTCTCCTGCAGGGCTGTGCTGTGCTGGGGACCTGCTCTACTCTGCTGGGCATCTCTTCTCTCCCTGCTTGGTCTCCTCTCTGGTACCTGGCTGTGCTGGGGAGGTCTGGCACAGAGAAGCTGTGGCTGCCCCTGCATTCCTGGCAATGCCCAAGGCCAGGCTGGATGGGGTTTTGAACAGGCTGGGATAGTGGAAGTTGTCCTTGCTCATGGCAGGGGTGAGGATGAGATGAACTTTAAAGTCCCTTCCAACCTAAACCAGTCTGGAATTCAATGCTGGGTGCTCTTCACAGGGTCCCCTCCCCCCTCTGAGGGTCTCCTGTGCTTTCTCACTGCTGCCTGCGCATGCTGGTGCTTTGTGGAGATGTGTGCCACTGGAACAGACCAGGGAGCAGCTGCTGGGAAGGTTCCTCTGGACTGCTCTGACCAGCTCATGCAAATACCTTGCTGTGTGTTGGTGAGGAAATGCTTGTGCCTGAATCCCAGGACTATTGAATCCTTGAAAGCAGCCCTTAGGCAGGGCTTACTAAAGCCAGTTCTCTGACCTCTCGAACACAGGTGTGGTGTAACTGCAGTCAGCTCTCTCACTAAATGATCTTAGTGATAGTTTTGACCCTGATTTTCCTTTTTGTTACACACTGTGATCTACTCCTTTTTGCCTCTTTTTCCTCCCTTTTCTCCAGTATTTCCAGAATGTGATGGTCCCCTATGTTAGTCAGAGGTAAAAATCTGTATTTGTGCCCTAACATGCAGGTGAGATTAATGCAAGAAACTCTTTTCGTTACCTTTTCTGCAAATCTCCTTCATCTCTCCCTGCTCCTTAATCCCAGGCTGTTATCCAGAATTCCCAGGCAGCTGCTGGTGCTGTGAACGTGAACCAACATGAAGGGCAGTGGGGTGAACTGGTCATTTTGGGACAAACTGTCACTGCTGTAAGGGATTGGCTTCTTGAGTGGAATTTCCCCTTTGAGAGGGGCAGTCCAGCAGCAGAATAGCCCCTGGGGTGGGGGTGGCTGTACCCACAGGGCAGGGCACTGCTCTCATTGTTAAATTGCCAGGAATGCTTCACATGTGTCCGGGTTTTCCCTGGGATGTGAATCACCTTCAGTCTTGTCGTTTGTGTCTGAACAAGGTCTCTGTGCCTGAGACTCCCATGACAGCAGTGCCTGTTCTCCCTGCTGAGCTGCAAAGAGCTTTCTTTAGCCTATGGATTTCTGCTCTGCACCAGCTCTTGCTGCCAAGTTCCGCCTTTCCCAACAAGTTGTTATAAATGATTAGAAGCCAATTCAAAAATAACAGGGTTTATTAGCAAAATTTCTAACACCGAATTAAAGCCACAATAAAAACAGGACAACAATCGATCGAGAGTTGGGTGGACAGAGTGGTGGTACAAGGGTACCTTCCGAATTCTGCCACCCTGCTAGGTTTCAGCCTGTGGGTTTTATACAGTTTTTTTACCCTAAGGCTAAGTCTATTGAAAGTCCAGGTATGCTGTGTTTCTAAAAGAGTCCTGTCTGCATGAAAAGGTTGCTTGATAGTTTTTCCGGAATTCATCTTGGGAGGGTGATCTGATCGTCCAGGATCTCCACCAAGATCGGTATCGGATGTTGAGGAGCTGTGAAGTGAGGGTCCACCCTTGATGGCTGGGCCATCTTCTTGCTCTGCCTCGTCGTTACAGTTGTAAATATGTTTTGGAACTTTGGAATCTTGGAGACACCTTTGGGTAGCTTCTTAGTAGCTTAAATCCACACAAATTTATCTATTATACTTATTACAAAGTTATTTTATCAATGTGAGCAGGGTGGTAAATGCCAGTATTTTTGGACATTCAGGGAGGACAGAGCAACGTCCAAGCTCTTTCACCAGTCCCAGGTGTTGGAACCAAATAAATAATTCGTCCAAACTAAACAGCCTTGGCCTGGGGAAGGAGTTCTGTTTTGTGCCAGGGGCAAATCTTGATTGGGGAATTATCAGTTGGAAGCAGAACTCGGTAGTATAATAGGCTAAATAGGCTTTGACATTGTCCTGATGACTGCGTTGTCCTTGCTCTGAGTGCTGATCCTCCCTTTGGCTCTGAAAGTAATTTCCCTCTGTTTCCATTTCTATGTTGATAAGAAAACTTCATTTTTGAATCCCTGTGTGTATGGACATGTAAATGTAGATTTGTGTTTAAAAGTTTCCAGTGGGACTTCAGACCTGTGCAGTGACTGTGTTCCCTCCTCCATCCTTTCCAGGGAGTGCAAGGTGGGAACAAACCTGGACATTGTCTGACTGTTCCCATAATGATGTAAGCATAGCTGGGTTTAAAACATTCTTCTACAGGTCATCATCTAATCTAAGCTTAAATCAGAGAGTCCCAGAGTGGTTGTGTTGGAAGGGACCTTAAAGCTCATCTCATTCGCGCCTGCCATGGCCAGGGACACCTTCCACCAGACCGGGATGCTCTGATATAAATAAAGAGCTTGACTCGGCCATGTATCAAGCAGCAATCAATTTATTAATTAATACAGAATGGTAAAGTGTGAGCAAACAGCGCTGGGTACAGTGGGGGTTTCCCCTCCAACTGCACACCGACCATTTATTTTCTGCTGGTATTTATTGAGGTTTTCCATAATCACTTCTCAGCAACCTTTTTTTCTAGTTTCCTCCTAGTTTCTATTTTTGAAATATAATTTCTATACCTATTGTGATCAATTTCTATTGATGATGTTAAATTTTCTATACTTCAAAAGGTATGAAATCAGTGAGGTCAGAAATAACATCTTGTGATGCTGAGGTTCCCAGGACATAAATCAGTGGTGGTGGCATCCAGATTTCCTTTTTCTGAAGAAAAACGCCAAAGATGAGAGATTCAGTCTTCCTCTTGAAGTCTGTAAATCAGTCTTGTTGGTGCCGTCCAGCTTCCAGATGGTGGTTTACCTCTTGTTTTTCCAGGATCCTTAATTTTAGTTTGGAATAGCTCACTTCCTTCTATTTGGGTGATTACAATCCTTTCTATATATATATGCTAAAGCTGTAGTTCAAACCTTCTATTAAAAACCTTATAGGCTCACATGATTCACTTATAAGCAAGCAAAATATTACTTCCAAAGCCCCTTTCCATGCTTTTTCCATTTTGTTCATTAAACAGATGTTTTTATAATTACCCTATGGCCTTTTCCACACATTTCATAACCATAACTACAAAGGCCATCTTTTTCTACCTGACACGAAACACAACCCCATATTTCACAGCTCCAAGCCCCATCCAGCCTGGCATTAAAAAGGTTATATTATTAAATATATTTAAAAATGAGCTGTACCCATCCTTGTTTTGGTCCTTGCCTGGCTGGGCTGCAAGAAAATGTGTTCAATTCCCTCACCCCTACCTGTCACAATTGTTTAAGTGAAATCTTTTAATGCTCTGTTGGACAAATTCATTTCAGCCAGAATTATTCACATAATTTTTCATAGGCAGGAGCTTTTTTAGAAATACAATATGTTGGAGTACAGGTGAAATATGCTCTATTTGCTAAAATCCTTGTTGCCAAGCCTGGGCCCATTCATCTGCTGCTTTTTCTGAGTTCCCATTTGTCATTTAGTATGAAGGCAGAGGGTGAGGGTTTTTGTGACCCCCCACTTCTGAAAGTCACCATGCTCATGGTAATCTCTGCAGTAAACCAACACTTCATTTGCATGGTGAAGGACACCAGGCAGCTCTGTGCATTCCTACACTGGAGGAGATGTCCTGATATGCTAAAATCCAGCTCCTGGAAAAGGACTGTCCAGTGGAAGGGGAAGCACTGACCTTTTAGCTGCAGCATCTGATTTGGGGGATAAACTTTTGATAAGTGGTCAGCCCTGGGAAAAATAATTTAGCATGTACTGTGAATAGAATTGTATAGGGTTCAGGGGAATACTGGTTTTTCACTGGGCTCTAGTATTTAAGCTCATTTTTAAACTCTCTATAGACTTTTTCCCCAGGAGAAAGTGAACTCCCACCTCCTGATCCATTTACAGTTGTTATAAATGATTAGAAGCCAATTCAAAATAACAGGGTTTATTAGCAAAATTTCTAGCACCGAACTTAAAGCCACAATAAAAACAGGACAACACTCGATCGAGAGTCGAGTGGACAGGGTCGTGGTACAAAGGTACCCTCCGATCTCTGCCACACCAGCCAGGTTTCAGCCTGTGGATTTTACACAATTTTTTTACCCTAGAGCCAAGTCCATTGAAAATTCAGATATGCATGTGTTTCTCAATTTTTCCAAAAAGTGTCCCGTCTTGCATGAAAAGATTACCTGATAGTCCTTCCCGGAATTCATCTTGGGAGGGGTGATCTGACCATCCGGACCTCCACCAAGATGAGTATCAGATGTTTGAGGGGCTGTGAAGTGGGGGGTGAATGGGCCATCTTCCAGCTTGGCCTGGTCGTTTCAGTTGCAAATGTGTTTGCCTGCTTCATGGAATTCTGGAATCTTGGAGATGCCCTTGGGTAGCTTCTTATTAGTAAACCAAACCCATAATACAATATTATATACACGAATTTATCTATTACATCTATTACACAGTGACTTTTAGTTTCCCCTGCAGAAGTATGAGGATGCTTTGGGAGACAGTGACAGCAAAGGAAGCTGACAGGGCCACTTGTGTGCCACTTCTTTTCCCTGCACAGTTGTCAGAGATTCGTTGTTGGCCTTCAGCTCTCTGGCTGACTTAGGCCAGGAGCAAACATCCCTGTGGGAGCTCTTAGGGCTGAAAAATCCCCTGTGTTTCACTGGTAAGAGCTGTGCTTTGCAGAGACATCGCCTTTGATCTTGCTTTGTGGTTCCTGTGTTTTCCAGTACCATTTCAGTATTACTTATTCCTTCTGGAGAAGGGGGCTTCAAGTTCCTCTTCCCTGTTGGAATGTGGCTTCCACCCTGAGCTGTGTGTGTTCTGTGCCTTGTGCTGCAGGAGATACAGATATGGAAAAGTGCAGCTAAAAATTTTGCTTTTCCAGAAATCTTTCCTGTATTAGAATCCCAGAATGGTTTAGGTTGGAAGGGACTTTAAATGTCATCTCATTCCATGCCCTGCCATGGGCAGGGACACCTTCCACTGTCCCAGGCTGCTCCAAGCCCCAATGTCCCGCCTGGCCTTGGACACTGTCAGGGATCCCGGGGCAGCCACAGCTGCTCTGGGCACCCTGTGCCAGGGCCTGCCCACCCTTCCAGAGAACAATTCCTTCCCAATATCCCATCCATCCCTGCCCTCTGGCAGTGGAAACCCTGCCCTGTGTCCTGTCCCTCCATCCCTTGTCCCCAGTCCCTCTCCAGCCCCCTGTGACCCCTTTAGGCACTGCAAGGTTTATGTTGTTTTCCCTCCTCACCCCCAGTGTTAAGCTCAGCACCCATTTCTCAGAAATGTCTTCTCATTTTTGAGGGCTTTTCCTTCTTCCCCAGCCCTCCATCAAAAATTTCCTCAGCTGAGGGTTGTATGGGAGGGTTAATGTCTTCCTTCATCCAGGCTGACATGGAGCAAAAAGCTTTTCCCCCCCTCCAGCTCCCGGGGAGCCTTTGGAAATGAAGTCTGCAAATCATATTAGATTGTATTTCACTAAGGGTTTTCTCTGTCCTAGAAAACTCCTGCCTCCTCCTGAAATACACTCAGCTTAGGAAGAGACTAATATATTTACTCTAACTGTGCTCAGTCTAGGAATAATTTTGCTATAGAGATTAAATTTTTATATCATCTTGAAGAAAACCAACTCCTGCCAGTCCCCAGGGATCCCCTGTCTGGCTGTTCAACAGGAGGGGCTCAGATCTTGGCAGCTTCAAGTGGTGTCTTGCTTTTTCTTTTCCCTTCTATTCCTGCAGTACAACAGCAATATATTCCGTTTGTTCCAAAGTTCAGAATTTTTAGGAGATTCTGAAAAAAATTTCCTGTTTTAGCTTTGGGTGAGTGTGGCTTTGGGATGAATGAAGCTTCTGGCTGCTCAGAGCTCTGATCTGCACCAACACCTCGTCTCCATGCAGCCCATTCCCATCTCCTGAGCTTGCAGAATTGCCTAGGGACTGAATTCACTCCAAAGATGAAGGTTTTTTGTGGGCGTTAGTGCTGTTTATCACTACAGGTAGGCTGGAGCAGGCATCAGGAGAGACCTTCTGGTAGAGGTTCAGGACTTCTGCTTTGGGCCTGCTCAGAATGATAAAGGATTTGCTCTGTGACTTGGGAACAGTCCTGACTCTGCATTCAGCCCTGTTCTTTGAGGAAACGAGCTGGTGGCACCATGCTCTTGCCCTTGCTGTCTCTGTGTGTCACTTCTGGCCCTTCTAGGCCAATTCCAAGCAGGTTCCATGGAATCCCAGAATATCCTGAGTGGCCACATGGACTCAGGGTAATTCCTGAAGTCACAGCAAAGACACCTCAAATTCACAGAAAGGTGCCCAAAGATGTGGTGAATAAAAGCTAACGAATGGATTGATTGGATGAGGATGTGCTGTCACCATTTGTTTTCAGTTCTGCCCCCACTGAGGCACCTTTTCAGCCAGCTGGAAACAAATTCCTTCCTCTTCTGTTTGGACATGAATTATCTTCCTTGCCAAAAGTTCCTGACTCTTACTTTGAGTGCCACACACCAAAGTGACATTGCTGAGCCCTCCCGACAGCCTGGCTGGAGAGGAAATGTTGAGCGAGCACAAAGACAGACAGGGGATCCTGCCTGGCACATTCCACCTGGGAATGTTCCTCTCCATGACTGCCCCTGCTCCTGCTGCTCTCCTGCAAAGGAGGACAGTGGACTCATGGTGGTGCCCTGCCCAGCACAAATGGATCCATTTGATTGATTCCTTTGGTTAAATGATGTTGGTGGTTTATCAGCATTTACCAACTTAAAGTAGTAGAAAGACAAAATATGTGGAAATAAACTGAGTGAGCAGAGAGAAATGTGTGCTGGGATCTGTTCCCAGGCTGGTGTGGCCTCCATGGTTGGTGGTGGTTTGAGCACTGAGGGAGATTCCTCACCTCGGATTCCAGGCCCTTCACTGAGGTGCTTGGGAGCACAGTTCCTTCAGCTGAGCCAGAGATAAGAACCTCTGGAGACTGGCTGGGATCTTGTGGGGGATGGATTAGCCCTGGAGGGATCACTCTTCTGTGCTGGCTTCAGGTGTGGAGCCAAGCACTGCCTAGGTGTCTGAGTTAATTATCGGTTATTAGCTATTGGTAACAACCTGAGCTTGTGATTTTTAGAACCTGCTTCTAACAGAGCCAGGTGCTGGGATGTCCATGGTTCCCACATCCCACTGACTGTCCGCCATCCATGGAGCCTCTGCCCCCCTCAGAAAGTCCCCACTTCCCTCCTGACAGGTGTGTGGCTGCTAAAAGAAAAAGCAAAAGCACTGGGGCAGTGTGTTCAATTGAATCAAGAAAAGCAAAATTAACCTTTAAAAGCAAACTGGGAGATGCTAAGGGTTCCCAGAGTGGAAGTGTTTGAGGTTGGGAAGTTCACAGAGTGACCTGCTGAGCTTCTGCAGGCCACAAAGTGCCACCTCTCCAGCCTTCCTGAGTGACCCCCTGGCTCCTGCCCAGCCAGGGGCTGGGAAAAGGCAGCCTGGATTTGTGGTCACAGCCTGGGGCTTCTGGCAGCTGATTCGTTGTTGTTGTCCTCAGACAAAATCTAATCAAGCCCAGTGTGGTCAGAGGGGCTTGGAAGGAGCTGGGAAGGATGTTGAGAGCTTCCTTGTCAGAAGGAACAACTACTACTGCTGCTACTAGTAGTACTACTAATAATAATAATAATTCAAACTGTGCTTCCAACTGTGATTTACATTCCCAGCTGATTTTTTTCCTGTCTCTCAATGCTACCTTTTGAGGAAAAAAGTATTTAAATCTGTGGGGAGGCAGGCATGTTTTGTCCAGGAAAATGGGAGTCAGTGGTAGGTTTAGGAGCTGGACCAACCTCAAGGTTATTGTCCCTTGAGAAGCTTTAGAGGTGACAAAAATGTCCTGTTCTCAGGCAGGGCTCTGCCACTGAAACAATGGGAAAATACCCTGGTGTCTTTCATTATAAAACAACCAAACAGACAAAAAAACAAACCAAAATCCATAATTGTTATTTTTATGTGTCTGACAAAAAGAAGAGTGAATCTCTGCTAATGAAAAATATTAAAATTCCAGGTATCTTGTGTAATGAATAATAACATGAGGACTTGGCTTCCCACAGCCACCACCAAATCATCCATGGAGCTCTTTATGTGCAGCTCATTTTGAACTTTGCCTGTTTCCTTCAGCTATGCAGATATAAATAAATAATTCCCCTTGATAAGGGTCTGGGAATGCTGTACTTTAAAAGATAAGAAAGCTTTGAGGGGAAATTGTTTTTAAATCCCTACCATTTGTATGCTGTTCACTGTTCACACTGAGCAAAAATTCATTCAGCGGGCACTTAACCAACTCTGTTTTATTCCTGCTCTGTGTTCAACCTATCCTTCTCGTGGGGACATCTAACCTTCCATGTAATTACCTCTCTGAGAGTGGGAAGGAGGCCTGAATAACCTCCCCACCAACTAAATAAATACAAAGAGCCTGGGACAGGTTATCAGCTGCACACCAGGGACAGGGCTGGCAGGAGCAGTGTGCCTGAGCCGTGAGGAATTGCAAGACTTGAGTCATTTTTATTCCAGCATTGGGCCAAAGAAGGAGGACATGGAATGTTTGGAGAAAACCAATCCAAAACAGCCAGGAACCCAAAACACCCAGGATTTTTGGAGTATTTTTTTTCTTTGGGAGTTGGAAATAATAGTGATGGGTTTTACCAGGGATGGGTTTTACCAATGATGAGTTTTACCAGGGATGGGTTTTACCTGTGATGAGTTTTACCAGGGGTGGGTTTTACCAGTGATGGATTTTAGCTGTGATGGATTTTACCAGGGGTGAGTTTTACCTGTGATAGATTTTACCAGTGGTGACTTTTACCTGTGATGGGTTGTACCAGTGGTGGGTTTTACCTGTGATGTTTTTGTTTCCCCCCCAGGTCTGTCCAAGTCCCTTGGTCTCATTGAGGGCTATGGTGGCCGTGGCAAGGGTGGCCTCCCAGCCACCCTGTCCCCTGAGGAGGAGGAGAAAGCCAAGGGACCACACGAGAAGTATGGCTACAACTCCTACCTCAGTGAGAAGATTTCCCTGGATCGGAACATCCCGGATTATCGCCCAACCAAGTAAGTGCCAGGTGCTCCAGGAAGGAATCTTTGTGTTCAGGTGTCACCACAGAGCCAGGAGTGCTGGTGGCTTTTCCAATCAGGTTTGGTGCTCTTGACTCTTCCCTTGCTGTTCACAGGGCCCTGCTCAGAGATGAGAAATTAAGGTGGTTGGGCTGGAATGAGCTTATGGAATCACAGAATCACTGATGCTGAAATAGCCCTCAAAGGTTGTTGAGTCCAACCATTCCCCAGCACTGCCAAAGCCACCACTGGCCTATGTCCCCAAGTGCCACATCCATAGAGCTGTGAAACCTCTACAAGGATGGGGATGCACTGCCCTGGGCAGCTGTGCCAGGGCCTGACCACCCCTCCATGAAGAAATACTTTCTAATATCCAACCTGAACCTCTCTTAACGCAACTTAAGGCTGTGTCTACTTGTCCTGTCAGTTGGTATTTGGGAGAAGAATCTGATCCCCACCTGGCCCCACTCTTGTTCCAGGTAGTTGGATAGAGTGAGCAAGTTCATCAAAATGATTTATCAGGGGAAAAAAAGTGAATTTCTTCCCAGTCTGTCTCTGTTTTCCTAAAGCAGTCCATGATTTTTGGTGGATGTGATGCTATCAGAAGCTCAGCTTTCCTTTCACTGAGGTTTTGGTGTTCAATACCCTGTAAAAGTGTGCAGAGATTCTCCCTCCCTCCCTCCTTGTGAGCTCCTTCACGTCCCTGCAGGACCTCCAGGGACCTTGGGCTGCCCTCAGGTTCTTCCCAGCAAAGGGATCATCCAGGAACACTCTGGGATCTCCCGTTGGAGATCTGGGCCTTAAAGGGAGTTTCTACAGTGGCAATACCCTTCCTCTCCTTTTTAGATTGAGCTTTTAAGGTGCTGGTGATGTTTACCTGCCAAGCAGCAGAGGAGAACAGGTTTAAAAGAGGTGACACATCATTTTGTTAAGAGGATGAGGAAAGACATGCTGCAAGTTTATCTTTGTGAAGGTTAGTTTTAGATATGGCTGCCAGAGTGTTCCTCAAAATAGGAAAGTGTCAGTTTGTCTAGGCCTGGAGTGAAATCCCTGATGAAAAAATGAGCTGAGAGAGGTTTAGATTGTGAAAGATCTGTGTCCAATGCCTGTGTCACTGGGGCAATTACAAAGCTGTTGCCTGGCATCTGCAGAGCATTACAAACCGTGCAGCCAGAGATGCAGCTCCATGTCCCCAGGTGCTCCAGGTTGTCCAGGCTGTGGGAGCAGGGGCAGCTCTTGTTCCTTCTGTCCCTGGGTGCTCCAGACTGTCCAGGCTTTGGGAGCAGGCGCAGCTCTTTTCCTTCACCTCTCAGGGCACTGCCTGAATTCTGAGCAGCCCCTTGGAGCACCCAGGGCTGTCAACCACTGACAGCAGAAATCCCTGGATGAGTTTCCAAAGGAATATGGAGGCCCAGCCTGCATTTTGCTGCTGCAGCTCCTCCAGCCACGCTGAATTGCAGGTACAAATTGCACCTTTGCCTCTGTGATATGCAAATCCCAGCACAATACTGAATCCTTGGAGCAAGACCTTCTCCAGTGCTTACCTGGGGCTGAGCTGCTGATTTCCATTTCTCATCCACAGCCCTGACTTCCAGCAGAGCCAGCACTACTTGGCAAGAATTAATTTGAGAAGTAATGTTTCTTCTCAGATTTTGGGGGAAGAAAAGGATTAATTCTGACATTTTCAGGCTTGCATTGTATTTTTCCTCAGTTCCACTATCCATCATTCCATGAGAGAGTGGAGAAGAGGACAGGGCACAGCAATGCATGAAAAATGCTTCCGTTTGGAGCTGAGACTTGGGAGAGAATTTGTGGGTACTGAGTGCAGCTGCACAACTTAGTGCCTTTATGTATGCAAGAACTTCAGGAGTGTTTTGTTCCCCAAACTTTTTGTTTTGGGGATCAATTGTCTTGATATATTGCAAGAGAACAGTTGGTCTGGTGTGTAATAGGCTGGTGTTTGCTGGAGAATTTGGAAAGTTTCACCTCTTCCTACCTCTGGCTTCAAGGTTCCCTTGCTATTTAGTGTATAAAGTTTTATGGCTGATTTTATGAAGGGTTGAACACAAACCATTTAAGTCAAGTATCTTGGTCTCTGATTAAAATAGATTCAAGTCAAGGGAAATTAGCCTAAATGGCTTTGAAATTGCAGCATTAGTGGGGAAAAATTGTAGAAAACCCTCCAGCTGGTAAGCATTACAAAGCATGTAGTAGTTTTAAATATAATAGTGAAGCCTATGTGGTTCAGCTGAAGGTTGCTTAGTGTCTGGAATGCCAATGGACTGGGACTGGTCCTGGCACAGGCTGGCACTCCCCAGCCTTTCCTCTCAGTTTTCTCTGTTTTTAAGGAAAGATTGATGTGGTCAAGTGTCACTGCCCAGAGTGCTGAGCAATGCTGCATCAGAGTTCTGAGGCCTTTTCCTGATCCTTTCTTGTGCCTGTGGCCAAAGGGAAGTGGGGCAAGGAGAGTTTAGGGGAAGCGTGGCACATTTTGTGTATATTTTTGTGTCTCCAGGCTCCCTGCACCTCGTGGTCAGCATCACTGAGGGTTCAGGGACTCGGATATCTCTGCTCTGAGGGATTTCAGGTGCTGTTGGTGAGAAGGAGCCAGCTCAGCTCACAGCTCAGGGCCTCTCAGTCCTGCCCATAGGCAGAGGAAGGAGGGAGTTTCCCTGGGAAAACGGTCCCAGAGGTGTGAGGATGATGTTCAGGAGAAAGTGAGGTCTTTCCCAGCACCAGGAGCTGTGGTAGAATACCTTGTTTGCCCTGATTTGGGGAATTGCGGTGTCACTTTCTGGTAGTTTGGATTATCGTCTTTGCTTTAGTTAAGCAATTTCCTTCCACTGTCTCCTCTCCCCTTCCCCTTCCCTTATCCCTTCCCTTTCTCCCTTCCCCTTTCCCCCCTCTCCCCTTTCCTATTCTGCTTCCCTTATGTCTTTCCCTTTCTCCTTCTTCCCCTTCCTTTCCCCTTTCCTCTTTCCCCTCTCTGCTTCCTTATTTCCCCTTTCATTTTTTTTCTTCCCCTTCCCTCATCCTTGTTCCCCTTTCCTGTTTCCTTTTCCCCTCTTCTTTTTCCCCTTTCCCATTCCCTTTTTCTGCTTTCCCCTTTCCCCTTTCCTGCTGGGGCTGCTCACCTGGGCTGGGAGGTGGAAACTCTTCCCTGCTGTTGCCCATGGAGGGGATTGGGGGCTGCCCTGGCTGATTCCCAGAGAAGTGGTGCCAGAGGTCTGGGATGGTCTGTGTGGAGCTGATTCCAAGTGGGAGCTGCGCCTGTCACACCTGGACCTTACTGATGTTCCTGATCCCCACCCTCTGCTGAGCAGGAAAGGTTGTGCTGGGTGTGCACGAGATTTTCCAGTGAATCAAGGAACAGATTCCAGTTGGAATGGCTGGGAAAGCTCTTCCTTGGGCTAAACAAGGCAGGACTGGTGTTTTGGGGTGAGTTATTCCAGAACTTGCTGCCAAACAGTGCCATAATGAGAAGGGCACTGGGAACACATTTCTATCATGCTTGATTGGGTTTTTTGGCTTTAAGATGAGATTTCTGCATGTTCTGGAAAACAATCTCTGCTTCCAGATTGGAAGTACCCAAGGTGCTGCCTGCAGAACTTCTACTCAAATCTCCACAAAAATGAGCTGGAGAGATTTTGTTCAATTTTCTGCAAAAGCCTCTGAAGGACAAGGCTGCTGTGTGAGTTTTATTGTTTATCCATTCTCAGCACTCGCTGCCTGTCTGGGGAGGATGGGGGTTTGGGAGATGTGTTGTTTTCTATATTGAAAGTGAAGCATATTTACATGGGATCCCAGGGCCTGCAAACATTCCCTGCTTGCATACAACATTTTATGCACCTCTGTTTTATCCTGTGATACAAGATTTAATGGGAACCTCTCATATGTGTAGCCAGAAAATAAAATTGCTTTGTTAGATCAGCCTGCCTGTCCATCTTATCCAGTATCTAGTCTCTGATAGTGGAATTACCAGATGCTTCAGGTTGAAGAAATCATATTAAGGGAAACTATGAAATAATCTGCCCATCTGGTATGTTCTGCCTCCCCCATTCTCTCCTTTCAATGCTATCCAATATAAATGTGGAGTTCTCATTATCTCTTTAAATTCTGTTCCTTTCTGGAATCCTGCTAAGCTCTGATTCAGTGGTATTTTATGGCATTATAGGATTAAGGGGTAGATTTAAGAGAAATAATACCCACAATTGTTAGGACTATTGGATCATTGGGTGCAGATGACACATTCCTGCTGCTGCAAATCTCTCGACAGCTGTTCTCAGGAGGGGAGCCTTGAGGTATTAAAGAGAAGAGCAAGGATGGTGTAAGAGATAAGCAACTGCCATGGTTTGATTTTTCATGTTTTGGGCTTCCCAGCCTGGAGACACAGCCCCTTCTTCTGCCTGCCTTGGGGTCCTACATGTGGGTCAGGAAATGCATGGAAAGGGACTTCGGACAAGGGGATGTAGTGACAGGACGGGAATATCCCCCTAGTGATAGGGGGAATGGCTAAAAAACGCCAGAGGGCAGGGTTAGATGGGGTATTGGGAAGGAATTCCTGCCTGTGAGGGTGGGGAAATACAAGAACAGGTTACCCAGGGAGGTTATCCCATGCCTGGCAGTGTCCAAGGCCAGGCTGAACAAGGCTTGGAGCAGCCTGGGATAGTGGAAGGTGTCCCTGCCATGTCAGGGGTGGGGCTGGATGAGCTTCAAGATCCTTCCAACCCCAACCATTCTGGGATCCTCTGATGGAAAAGGTTTGGAGGTGTTGGGAGTCTGGTTTGCTGCCGTGTTCTCCCAGCACCTGGTCTGTGTTTGCCGTGGGACCCCGTGGAGAGATGCCCTGGGCAGGGCCTCTCCATCAGCTGCAGCCAAAGAGGAGCAGTTCCCTGTGTTTGGGGTGAGTCAGAGCCATCACCGTGCCTGAATCACCCGGTTATTTCTGGAGCTGCTGCCATGGGAGCCTGGCAGCAATTGGGCTTTTCAGCACCATCTGGCTTTAGCTGCTTTATTACCAGGGACCCGATGTAGCAGCAAGATGAGCCTTTCTTTGGGATATAGTGCAGAAGATGAAGAGTTTTGGCTTCTCGGTAGACTTTGGGTTGTTGTTTGACAACTTAACTTGAAGAAACTAAATCAAGTTCTGCTTAATTTTTATTTCAAGTGGTTTGTGTTTGGCCTCTGTGGGATCTCAGTGTGTGTCTGCTGGGTGCTAGAGCACATTGTGGGGTGGAGGGAGGCCCTGTTCCCCCTGGGGTCTCTCCCAATCCCTAGAGAGCCTCCTGACCTCTACCATGGGGCACCCTTGGGGTCTCAGCGTCCCTCAGACTTGCGGGATGTTGCAGGGCCCAAGAATTCCATTTTGGCTTTTTAATCACAACAGAATGCACAATTGGGAAGTGATGAATGTGGATGTGACTGAGACACATCAGGACTGCCCAGGAGGATGCACCCACAGGCTGTAATTGAGTCTCCTGCCCATGAGACCACTCCTGCCTTCCCATCGCTTGTGCTGGATCCCAAATGTTCCTGCAGAGCCCACACTGGCCATGGTTTGTGCCAGGGGGCTCAGCCTGGGCCCCCTGCTTGGCTCTGATGGGAAAGTTTCATATGCCATCATATTTATTTTCCCGTGAAAACACAGAAATCTCTTCCACTTTGGGAGTAACTGAACTCCCTGGCTTTGCAGGTGCCTTTGTCTCAAGTGTCTCTGGTACCAAGGCACTGAAATGAGGGATTTTCTCAACACCTGCCACACCTGGGGCAGGAGATGCCCCTGACACTGCTCCATACATCTCATCTCATTTCCTCCCCAAAATTGAGGCTGCACAACCTCCTTTAATGAAACAAAATGCTTTTTGCCTTTCCCTCTGCCCACAGGACCATGTTGGCTGTGGCAGAAATGTCTGAGATGTGCAGATATTGCTGCAGCCAGTGGGAGAGCTCAGGGATGGTTTCCTCAAGGATCTGGGACATTCCTGACCACACATTTGTGGTGATGTGCCAATCACTCATGTCCTGCCCTGGGCTGTTCAGCCAGGCTTGATGAAGTGAGTCTGTGGCAAGGACAATGTTTAAGACGACAAAACAAACTACTTGGATTATGAGAGTGGAATTTGCTGGGAAATAGAGTTTCATGCCTGTTTATTTGTTGTGATTGCTGCTTATTGCAAACAAAGGAGGTCAGAAGAGCTTCTTCTCTCTTGCATGCACGATGTGCTATTACAAACCATTACTTTACCTTCTGCAAAGAGTGCTTTGATGGATTTCAGTCCTACATCCAAACAACAGCCAGGAAAAGAGAGGCAAGATGTAGGGCTTTTTCTTCATTGAGTAACTGAAGGGAAAACTAGAGAGGAATCAAGACAGTGGAAGGAAAAAAATTATTTTTCAGATGTGAAATTCCCTTTGAATTGCATGTGGGAGTGTATTAAAAGATCCTTATAGCTCTAGCAAAAAAATAGGACTGGTTGTGCACCTTCTCTCCAAATAGATGGTTGTGGGTTTGATCCAGCATTGTATGAAAAATACTCCTGCCCTTGGTTTTTTATAGCTTCAGTCATAAAAAAGGAAAAGTAATATTTTCTAGTACTTGGAAAGGTGCCACCTGAAAATTTTCTGGGAGAGCAAGTAGAGAAATCAAGCAGTGAGTATCAGTGTCACAGCTCTGGCATGCAGGAGCTGTGCCTCAGAACAGGGCTCACCAAAGCCAGAGCAGATTTGCAGCTCAGGGATGGATTCTTGGATATTTTCTGTCCATGTGTTCTGTCCTGCCCAATCTGTCCCATCTCTGTGTGGCTCCAGGCAGTTTTATTCTGCCAGGCTGCACGAAGTCATGGAAACCTCCTGAGCTGGAAAGGACCTAGCTCAGGAGAATCTGAGAATCACTGGGGTTGGAAAAGCCCTCCAAACCCATCCAGTCCCAGCTGTGCCCCATCCCCACCTTGTCCCCAGCCCAGAGCTCTGAGTGCCACCTCCAGCCCTTCCCTGGGCACCTCCAGGGATGGGCACTCCAAACCTCCCTGGGCAGCCCCTTTCAGTGCCTGAGCACCCTTTCCATGGAGAAATTCCTGCTGCTGTCCACCCTGAGCCTCCCTGGCCCAGCCTGAGGCCGTTCCCTCTCCTCCTGTCCCTGTGTCCCTGGGAGCAGAGCCCGACCCCCCTGGCTGTCCCCTCCTGTCAGGGAGTTGTGCAGAGCCACAAGGGCCCCCCTGAGCCTCCTTTTCTCCAGGCTGAGCCCCTTCCCAGCTGCCTCAGCTGTTCCTGGGGCTCCAGCCCCTTCCCAGCTCTGTTCCCTTCCCTGGACACACTCCAGCCCCTCAAGGTCTTTTCTGAAGTGAGGAGCAAAATCATCCAGTCCAGCCCCTGGCCCTGCACAGACACCCCAACAATCCCACCCTGGGCATCCCTGGGAGCTCCTGGAGCTCTGGCAGCCTCTGGGCCATGCCCATTCCCTGGGGAGCCTGGGCAGTGCCCAGCACCCTCTAGGGGAAGAACCTTCCCAAAATCCAACCTAAACCTGCCCTGACCCAGCTCCAGCCATTCTTGTTCCTGTCCCTGTCACACAGAGCAGAGATCAGAGCTGTCCCTCAGGAGCAGCTGCAGCCCAGTGAGGTCCTGGTGGTGTCACTTGAGGCTGTGCCCAGGCTGTCCCCTCCCTGCTCTGAAGGTCACGGGGATAGGAGATTGTTCTAAACCCAGCTCCAGAGAAACTCAGGTTTTTATTTCTCCTGCATCCTGGGCCTGAGCTCTGAGGAGCTGCTGCTGCTGTTCTGTGTGTGCAGGGGCTGCTGGTGCCCTGTGCTCTTCATGCCCTCCGGGGATGGGGCTGCAGCTTCTGCTGCCTTCAGGCTGATTTGCAGAGAGGAAAAAGCCTCTTTGCTGCTCCATTGCTTTCCCAGCACTAATACAAACCAGCAGGCAACTGTTGAATAAATACCAGTATTGATCTTTATTCCTCAGTGTGTTTGGACATTCTGCTCCTGACTTCCAGCAATGCTTTTTCTTGAAAACTGGGCAAGTAAAGACTCTAAAGGCACGCTTTTCCAGCTGTGCTTTACATTTGTTGGTTATCATTTAAGCCTGCTCCTGTGACTTGCAAGAGCAGCCTGGTTCCTTGGGCACCCAGGCAGCTGAGGCTGACTCCAGGGGGCTGAGAAGTCCCCTTAGAACTGGAGCTGTCAGACTTCCTGTGGAAAAGTTTAGGGGTTTCTGCTGTGTTCCTGTCATGGGTTTAGATGGGGACACAGGACAGCTTTTCTTTCTTTTCCTTTTAAAGGAAAGGTCACTGGAGCACACTCTGTGGCGTCAGGAGTGTGTCAGAAGCCTTTGGTGCTTCAAGTCCCAATATCTTCTGTAAACCCAGTCAGGAGGAAAGTGCTTTGGGGAGAGCAACTGGGTTTGTTTAGTGGCTGTTAGAGAGTCTCTTATTTCCACTGTGCTGCTCAGTGTCACCTGCAAGCACTGTGACCATGGATTTATAGCACAGCACCTCAGGGTTCTTTATGTCATACATTCCACTAATTGTCAATTTTCCCTTCCTGACTGCAAAGTGATTACCTGTTCTTGTAAGTCGGGAACATGGTGCTTCAGGGAAGACTTCTGTAGCAGGAGTGTGCTATAAAACAGTTCCTAATGTAAACAGAAGTATTAAATGATCACTTTGGCAGAGGATGGGATTAGTGTAATTTAACAACTTGCTTTTGTGCTCCTCTGAGCTCCTCTGCTGAAAAATACCTGTGCTATCATAAATACTTCTGACTAAACTGTGCTTATGAGAATAAATGAACCAATTTAAACTTTGGATACACTCCACTCCAGTTGGCTTCCAAGGAAATCAGGGCTTGTGTGTTTGTTTGTGCAACCTACCTGCTGTCCTGGACTGCCCAGAGCATTTCTGTTCCAAACCAGCACATGCCCAGCCAGACCAGGCAGAGGGGGAGTCAAGCTCTGCTGCTTTGACAGCCTTGGTCCTGCAGCCATTTGTGCCGTTTTCCAGCAGGAAAATCCAAGAACAAGGAGGTCTCAATGACTTATTGTGTGTATGTATGAAAGAGCTGGGCATGGGCAGAGCTGGGTAAGTGGATGTGACACTTGGAATTGCTCTGGCTTTTATCTCTCTTAGATCTGTCTGAGCCTAATAACTTTATTACAAGGGTCTCTCACCAGAGTAAATCCCATTCTCTACATTCTGTTTTTACAACTTTGCAGATAATTTCTTCTTAGGACTTGCCAAGTAATGTGCCTTTAGAAATGTCTGTATGTCCCTAAATTGTAATGCCTATTTTTGAGACCCTAATTCTAAAATAGAGCTGAACATTTCTGAAGAAGAATTACTGGGGATAAAGTAGGTGCTTTAAAATCGAGTTTCCTGGGGAAATGTGAGGAAGTTTCAGGGCTTTGTGGTCGGAAATAGTTGGAGAACCTGGATCTGTAAACAGTGAACTACACCAGACAGCATTAGGTGTATTAAGATGCTTGGGTCACAAATACTGTACATCATAGGATAGACACAATAGATTAAATGTTGGCAATCCCTTTTGCAAGCGGACATGTGCACTGAATCAGCAAAATCCAAACTAGAATAAGCAATTAATGAATGGAGCATGATGAGGAAGTGGCAGGATGAATAGCAGGCTGAGCATTTACTTTCTTTTAAGCCTGTTCATAATCATTACAAAGGCCAAATGGAGATCAATTCATTTCCTGGTGAAGCTTTATTTCAGAGGACAGCACAAATGAAGCTTGTTTGGTACCAGTGGGTTTCATTTGTGGAGCTGTTTGTCACCAGAAGGACAAACCCAGAAGGCTTTCCCTCTGCCACTGAGATTTTCAGGCAGGAAGCAGCACAGATGTGTAGGGAAGAACTGGGATGCAGTGTCTATGGATTAAGGCATCCAGGGAGCTTGAACCTGCCTGTGCTGGCACAGCAGAACCTTGCAGTGGGATTTACATTTTGTCCTTCAGCCACGGTGCTTTGCAGCCCAGCCATGGAGAAATCATTCAATCCCATCAGTGCCCCATGGATGCATCAGGATTTACCTCCCAGGCTTCCAGCTGCTGAGTTCCTGTGGGTTTTCTGTGGGCCAGAGGGAACCTGGGAAGCTGCAGGCAGCAAAAGCCTTGGGTGTGTCTGGATGTGTTTAACTGTGCAGCTGGGGGGAGCTTTGGTGTTAGGGCTGGTGAAAAGCAGGTGAAAGTCCAATGGAAAGGTGAGGATGAGGGAGAAGATGAGCCCAGAATTCCCCACTTTTCAGGTGTGCATCCAAACCTCTGGTGTGCATAGGTGAGATGAGGATGTCTTGGGAAGGTGTAGAGTTAAGCTCATCAGAAATCACCTTTGAAGTTCATTTGTGTATCTCTGTGCTTATTTTGCTATGAGTTTGCTGTGTTTTGTCAAGTGTGTCATGGAATTATTTAGGTTGCAGAAGCCCTCCAAGACCATCAAGTCCAGCATGGCCAAGGCCACCAGCATGTCCCCAGGTGCACCATCCATGGCCAGTGCTCCTGCAGACACACTTGGTCAGGCAGTTTGTGCTCACTGGTACATCTGGCTCCTTTGGGGGCTGGGCTGGTGGCAGGGTGACACTGGAGCTATGTCACTGTGTCAGGCTTTGGATGCTCCTGTCAGCCTCTCTGGTGTGGCACCAAACAAATCTCCAGCCTCAAATCCTGGTCTCTGGGTTGGAGGGCACTGAAAGGCTTCCTGAAGTGTCTGTGGGAGGGAGCTGTGGGTGCTGTCCTTTGGATCTCTGCAGGTGAAGGCAGGCACAACAAAAAGGATGTGAAACCCCACTTGTGGGGCATCTCCAGCCTGTCACTAAAAATTGATTGTATTTTGGTTTGGGGTTTTATGAGGGGACAGGGAGAAGCTGGAGTATTTTTATTTGTGGGATTTTTTTCTTAACCTTATGGTGATTCAGCTTTTGTTTGACTGGCTGTGTTGGGTTGGATCCCTCCCTACCTGCTGTGAGGCATTTCATGGTGCTGCAGTTTTGCACTGGGTTAAACTGAGTGCCTGGGCTGGTTGACTTTGTCTCCCAGTTCTGTCTGTCGTGTATTTTGTTTTGAGGTGGAAGATGTCACCTGTGGCAGTAGAAAAGCCACATAGGAACAAATCTCTCCACAGAATAGCAGGGGTGGTATGGAGCTTCTGTGGTCACGCTTCGTGGGTCACTGACCAGTGATTCCCGACTTTGCCCGGCAGCCCTGGCTGGAAGCGTGCACAGTTCTCGGTAGGGCCTCGCTGGACGGGTCCGCAGAAGCCCACCCGGTGGGTTCTTGGCAAGCAAGCACTGGATGTAAAATGCAGCTTTGGCGAAGGAGGAAAAGGAGACTCTTTTCTGAGGTAGAACAGGGGGAGCTTTATTCACGTGGACGTCCTCAGGAAAAAAGCGATTTTTCCTGATGTTCAGAGCTTATAAGGAACAGATGCCAAGGGGCGTGTACAAAAACATTCAACCAATAGGGGGATACAAAGGGAGGAGTTGGGGGGTAGATTGACACACAAAGGGCCAATCCCTGAAAGGGAGTAGGGGATTTCCAGAACCTGTTCCAATCAGGAGTCGGGTTTCCCCGAGCTTTCCAGAAGGGGGAGAGGCCTTCTAAGTGACTGACAGGCTCTGTGGGAAGGGATACTTTTGACGGACAGGAGAGTTGCTAGGGGAACAGCACTTTCTGGAAGGGGTAAACCAACTGCAAATGCAGCCATGAACAGGGGGGTCTGGAACAAATCATTTTCCCAACTTAAATAAAATTAATCATATAAACTTAAACTTGTGAGCACAGCTCAACGCACCACTACAAGCTTCCTCTGTGGAATAAAGGGAAGCTTCTGGCACTTTGGAGTGAAGGTTTGTGTGTGGTCTTTGGTTTGTTAGCTCTCCATTCTGAATGTCCCCTACATGAAGGGGCACCAGTATTTATGGGCAGTTAAGTGCATTCAGTTAACTGGTACCTGACATTGGAATATGAGGGGAAAAACAGATCTAAATGAGCCTCATCTGCTGGTTTTGACCCTTTTGATAGGGGTTGGGACTGGTTTTCATTCTTTTCCACCCACAGCAGTACAAATGTCTCACCAGTGTGTCAGTGTGCCGTGGTGAGCAGCCTGTGCTGAGGTGGGCTGTGGTGGTGCCAGCTCTGGGATGCTGGGATGGCAGAGCTTTCTTGGTGCCAGCTCTGGGATGCTGGGATGGGATAGCTCTCCCTCGTGCCAGCTCTGGGATGCTGGGATGGCAGAGCCCTCCCTGTGTAACATTTCCCATGCAGGAATTTGGCAGCCAGGGCTCAATGACACCTCTCTGCCGAGGCTGATCCAATTCTGGCAGAGGTTAAACAAACTTATCTAGTGATTTCTGTATGTAACTGGAAAGGTTTAAAAACCTCTTCATCTTCCAGTTCATAAAGCTGTCAGCAGCGTGGCTCTGTGATCACAAAGAAGAAGATCTGTCTCTAAAAGTCCATTGTGCCTTTTAAGTTCATCATTTTTATGCCAGCTCTTCCAGCAGTGGCATCATTCCACCTTGTTCCAGGCAGCACAAGTGGTGGCCATTTTTCTTCTTCATTGCCCCAAGTCTGCCCTGGGGATGTCAAAATCCTGGGTTCCTGTGAGATCTATTAATGTAACACACTCCTACCTCAGGCTCTGTACCAAGGATTTTGTTTTCAGTTTGAGAGGGAAGGTTTCCAGCAGTGCTAGTTTTATCCCAACCTGCCTAAGCAGAGCTGTGGTGTTTGCTGGTGGGACTGTCACACTGGAATCCCTGGCTGCGACATGAAGGGCTCCCTTCCCTCACTGACGTTTGTCTGGCAAGGGGCTGCCTCTTGATCAGGGGAGGAAAAAGGTATTTTCACTTTCCCAAAAAAACAGCTCCAGTGTGTTTTACCTGACAGAAATACACCTGGGATGGAGGCTGGAATAAATTGTCCTTTGGCAGTGGCAGTGTCACTTCATCGACCTTGAAGGGAGCTCTGGCTTCTGCCTTAGATGAGATGTCTGTGAATTACCTTGTCCAGGACTGTGCCTGTATGAGCAGCCACAGAGCAGCAGCTGCCTCTAACAGAGGATGTCAGAACATGCACTGTTAATTTATAATTTACTGTTAATTTACACTTTACTGTTAATTTACAGTTTGGCATTACTGCCTTTCATCTGTGAGCACTCACCCTTTGCCAGTGGCCAGGACTTGGTGTTCCCCTGTAGAGCAGTCAGGGTTCCCTGCTTGCCCTTCTCTGGTGAGAGCACAGGGGCTGCTCAGCACGTGGTGATGGAGTCAGAGCTGACCTTGGGATTCTCATGGCAGGGGAGGTCAGGGTGCTGCTGTCTCTGTTGTGATCATGTCAACTGCTGCTTTTCAAAGCCTGCTCCTTCAGTCTACACCTGTTTGGACATCACTCAGAGTTCAGCTGTGCTTGCAGGGCACTCTTTTAAAACAAACAGAGATAAAAATGCTCCTAAATTTCCTCCCTGCCCAATCTACCTTGCCTAGGAGGAGAGAAAGGCCACCAGGCAGGCAGCAGGACCTGCAGGCTTTGCTCCTGAGCCCTGCTGACCTCCTGTCCCCTCGGGGCTGACCGCTTCATCCCTGAGCATCATAACTTTGACATCTTGTGTTTAAATCCCTGATGCCTTGATTAACATGACAGCAACCTCCTTCTCCTGAGGACTTGTCAAACTGGGAGCTCCCAGCTGTGCTGTGGATGGCCAGATGTGGTCAGATGTGGCCATAAGGAGACCTTGGAGCTTGGTCATGCAGGGCAGAGGCTGTGGCCAGCCCTGCCTTGTCCTGCTGGGACTGATGAGGAGCCAGGGGCTCTGTGCAAGAACTGGGTACAGTGGATGTCATTCCTTGTTCTGTCCTGAAAAGTTCCAGGTGACAGGGACACACTGGCTGGCTGTGGGCTCCTGTCCACCATAGGAGCAGTCCTGATCTCTGTGTCTGTAATGGCGTAAAATTGCTGGTACTTCCTGTTTGAGGAGTGCTCTCAGTTTTGGGAACCTCAGCACTGAGAGATGCAGTGGTGACTCTTTCAGTTGCAAGCTGATGTTTTCCTGAGGCAGCCATGTCTGGGATAGGAATTTGGGGGAAAATTGCACTTCCTGTGCACTAATTCTGACTGAGCTGTCTCTCACACCCTTGGCTTTAATGTGGCAGTTCCATAGCTCATTGTAGAAAAGGCATTTAAATATGTGTGTGTGGAACCCTCTCTCTGCTCCTGAGCCATGTTTTACAGGAACAGCTCCACAGCCCTGTGGAAGATGTGCCAACATAGCTGAGCACTTCTATGATGTTCACGGTGTTTTTAAGGACAGGAAGTAACAAGTCATTTATTCTGCTGATCAAAAGAATATTTGCCTGTTTAAATATTCAAACCCTTGAGCCTGCTACAAGACTGAAATGTCAGGAAGGGATAAGCTCCTGATAAGCATGTTAGCTGGATTTATTTAGTGTGATGGCCAAAAGAGAAATCATTAATAAGTCAGGATCCAGACTGGGGAGCTCCTGGGTGCTCAGAATTAAAAATAAAGGAGCGGGGGGGAGGGTGTCAGGCAGGAGGAAGGGAGATCTGGCACTCTGATATGGAGGAGAGGAGGAAATCTTGGAGAACCCATCATCAGGATCTACTTTTACAAAGAGGTGTCCATAATCAGAACCACCACATTCTTTGTCTGTCCTGTGTTCCTCCACAGGTACATGGGATCTGGATGGGCTGAGATGATCTTTAAGGTCCCTTCCAACCAAACCCCACTCAATGATTCTGTGGTCTGGTTCCATTTTGTGCCAGCTGGCACAGATTTTTGTGTCTGACTCCTCCTGCTGAGTGTCTGTAATGGCTGATCCCCCAGAGTTGGAGAGGGGTGCAGTAGGACCCCATTAGGAGGTGTAGGTATAACTCCAGGGGGTGAGGGAGCAGCACAGAGCCCTAAAGCCATGGATGTTCTACAGACCCAGGGTGTTCAGCCTTCTCCAGGGTGGTTGCTGCTGGTGACATTTCAGAAGGACAGGTAGACACGTCCCCTTCATGCTCTGGGGGAGATTTGTGTCCTGAACAGCCCTGAGGGGTCCCTGGAAGATGAGGGATGGTGCAGCATCAGAGCTGATGGTGCTGTAGTTCAGAAATAGTCACTCGGGCCATCAGGCAGCCTGAGCACAGCCTGCAGCACGGAGCAGGTCCCACTCCTGCACTGGCCAGGAGTGCGTTCCCTAAGGGCACAGCACAGCCCTGTGTGCTCCACAGTGATCTCACAGGCTGCTGTCATCCTTACCTGTGCCAGGCATCACTCAGGCCAAGGGATTGTGAGTTCCAGTGGCTGCACAGAGCAGGCTGCTGTTTTCCTGCTGTGATTTTATTGACCTTTTCTCCTGGGTGTATTTTCCAGACCTGACATCCATCCAAAGCACAGCAGGGCCTGCCCATCCTGAGTGCCTCCTGTTCCAGCCTGTGTTGGAGCGTGGGCACTGCACAGGGTGTCCTTTGGGTCCTGGGTTTGAGGGATGGACAATTGTCGTGGCCTGAACCTAATAGGAGGGGACAGCCAGGGAGGGTCGGACTCTGCTCCCAGGGAACAGGGCCAGAAGGAGAGGGAACGGCCTCAGGCTGGGCCAGGGGAGGTTTAGGTTGGATATGGGAGGAAATTTCTCACTGAAAGGGTATTCAGGCATTGGAAGGGGCTGCCCAGGGCAGTGGGGGAGTCCCCATCCTTGTGGATGTGGCACGTGGGGCCACAGCTCAGTGGTGAACGGGGTGGTGCTGGGGTAGTGCTTGGGCTCGATGGCCTTTGAGGGCTTTTCCAACCTCAGTGATTCCATGATTTATGCCTAAGGAAGGACAGGAAGCCCACAGCCCCTGTGTGTGACCTCTCTCCTCAGGTTGTAGGGGACCTTTGAGCCCTTCCCTGTACGAGTGGGTTCTGTGTTCCACTGGCATTTCTTCACTTCCTATTTGGCCTCCCTTGCCTTTGCCTTGGCATCCCAGGCAGAGCCTGGGGGGAGCTGGCAGTGCCCTCTGCACAGGGACTGGGCTGTGGGGCTGAGCTGGGCCCTGCTCTGGGCTGCCTGCTTGTTTGTGCATGGCCAAATCTCCACACAGAACCTCTGCCAGGGCTCCAGCTGTGGCACAAGCCTGGAGGAAAACAGCTCAGGGCAAAACGTTGTGACTCTGTGGTAGTTCCATAAAAGGGATGTAAAAATACATCCTGAGCCAGAGGGTAGGACTGCTGCACCCAGTGTTCTAAGGCACAGTGAGGGTGAGTTTGGATTTTTCTCTACCTTGCTTATTAGAACTGTGATTTTAAACCTCCATCAGTGTTCTGAGACTGAGCAGCAACTACTTTTCCTTCACTGGGGTTCTTCTAATATCTCTTTACTTCCTCAGCTCTTTAGTGCTCCCAGTTTGTGTCTCTCTGGTTCTTGACAAGCTCTGCCTGTGCCCCCTGTTGGAGAGATGCCTCCAGAGGGCTCCAGGCTGGATTGATTAGAAGAGCATCATTAGGAAAATCAAATTACTGCTGGATAATTTCAGATGGCCTGTCGCAGGCTGGTTTTTGTCTGAATCCAAGTATTTCCCTTTAAAACATTGGACATATTAGAAATCCAAGGAACTCTGACCAGAGCAGACTTCCAGAGGAATGGAGTGCTGCCTCCTCCCTGGGCATGGGGACAGCTACACTTCATGAGATTTCATCTCCACTTAAAACTTTGGAAAACATTTTATGTTGGCACTGAAGGAAGGGACTATGCTAAAGGCACAAATTAAGGAAATGTGTGTTGTGGTTTGACCTGCCCTAGGAAGTGAGAGAGAGCTGGCTCTTAGATTGGCACCTTGTTAAACCAGTGAAAGGTCATGTCATCTCTGTGAACACACATTTCAGGACGAGAAGTTGCAGGGGTAATCTCTTTCCCTTCCGGCCTTCAGAGAGTGAACAGGCTCCTCAGGCTCCCCTCCTCCTCCTGGCTGTGGGCGGGGAGGGGAGGCCTCCCCTGGCCAAGGTCAGGGCCCACCATGAAGCCTAGGCTGGGGCAAGCCTGGACAGTAGTTTTGCCGGCTTGCCGGCACAGCTGTCTGAGCTTCGCTGCTGTTGGATCTGGGCCAGCACAGCTGCCTGTGAGCCTTGGCCTTGGCCGAGTCCCTCCCTCAGACCAGAGAAAGGAGGGAATGGAGCTGTGTAGCTCACCAGGCCTACTGAGAATGGAGGGGTGGAAGATTTATCACTGGGACGTCCTGGGTGCTGAGCCGCCCCCTCCCCGGAAAGTTCGACCAGCGCTGCTTTAAACCTGGTATCAGGAACTTTTCATTGGCTGCGGCTTCTGGAAGTGATGGGAGAGATGGCCTGAGACTTGTGATGCCAGCAGAAGATAAAGGAGAGATTGATGGAGTGGCTTTTGGCCGGACTTTTCTTGTAGTGGCCATAGAGATTGAATTAATGCTCCTGTAATTTATAGAAACTGTGTTAGGGGATGCAAGGTGGGCACTGTGTAGTAGAGATGCCAGTGCAGGAGTGAGTGAACAGAGGATTAAGAGGGTGTGGTGGTACCCTCAGAGAAGGCCTCTGTTCTTAAACCCTTTACCCGAGGGAGAAATGGGGGGGAACTTGTGTCTTGAAGGCATCCTTAAAAAGGGGACCCTACAAGCAGTTTGGTCCATGGGTGGTGGTGAGAGCACTGTTCATGGAAGGAGGACTTCTCAGTGGCACATTTCCTCTGTGTAGGGTGGGCCATTTGTGAAGAGTACATGCCATAAGACACGGTGTTTCTTTTGGGAGTTTCTATGGGGCACAAGGAAGACTCCTCTCCCTTAATAAACTAAAAAATGATTGTTTTAGAATTATTAAATTAGCTGGGAGTTCCAGGTTTTGTCTCAGAAAGTTTTGGTAGGAATTATGATGGGGGGGAGGAGGAGTGGTTTAGAAGGTTTTTTCACTCTAGATTTTGTTTTTTTCTTTTCCTTTTTTTTCCATATAGTGTAAGTTAATAAAGTTTTTCTTTTCATTTCTAAGTTGGAGCCTGCTCTGCTCTATTCCCGGTCCCGCTCACAGCATCATTTTAAGGAATTATATTCTCATGGGTGCACTGGCATTGGGCTAGCGACTGAAACCCATGACAATGTGGCAGCCTAGAAATTTTGAGATCTGTGCAGAGTAGATGTGGGAGCTGTCAGGAGTGGATGACATGTCATGGCACAGCATGGAAGGTAATTCCTGTGACCAAGGGTGGATATAATCTTTGATGATGGGATTAGGGATTCCTGATGTCTCAAGATTAGCAGGATTTCTGCTCAGTGATCTGGGGGGCAAAGCAAGCTGCAGCCTGACTGCTCAGCTCCTCCCTGAGCTTTGAGCTGTTCAGGGCATCACAGGTTCCTAATATATCTTGGGTTTGAAGGGACCCCCAGGGATCACCCAGTCCAACCCCTGTCCCTGCACAGACACCCCAACAATGCCACCCTGTGCATCTCTGGGAGCTCCTGGAGCTGTGGCAGCCTCAGGCTGTGCCCATTCCCTGGGGAGCCTGGGCAGTCCCCAGCACCCTCTGGGAGAAGAACCTTTCCCTGAGATCCAGCCTGAAGCTCTCCTGAAAAAAATTTAATGTATTATTGGCCCTTTCATTAACTTGTTTTCTTTCTGAAAGGTGCTGCCTGGAGAAGGTCCCCCCCACAGCACAGACATCACCTGGCAACTCTTTGCAAACCTGGCCTGATTTGAAGCCCAGGGAGTGAACAGTCTTTGAAGCCAAGGAGTGCTTCTTTTGTCTGGGAATAGTCCACACTTCAGGCTGTCCATTAGCTGCATTTATTGGTGTTGATCAGTGGGTTATACTGGGGAGGGATGGTGTAGAAACCATTGGGCTTTGGCTGATGCCAGGCAGGGCAGTTCCAGGTGGTTGATGGAAATGGCTTTGTGCCCTGGAGAACAGGTGAGAGGTGTTAATGGAGTGATAGAGTGGATGTTGTTAAATCACTGGGCAGGAAGAGGTGGTTTGTAAATGTTAGCTGCCACTTTGTTGCCTCTCTGTGCTCCAGGAGCGTTTGCTGTGATTCCAGGTGATTTTTCTGCTGAGGGATCATGAGGCAGTAAATGCTGGGATATCCCTTTTCCATTACTGAGACAGACAATAAACATCCTAATCTCACTGGCTGCTCTGAAGAGTGGATTTACAGCTGTGTGCTGAGCAGAAAACAAACGATCAGAGGATTCAAAGCAGGCTCTGCAGCAGGCAAGCACGCATTGGAGCAGAGCTGGGATGCTTTTTGGCTTTTGAATTTGGCTGACTTGATTAATCCAGCCTGACGAGTGCCAAGTTATTCAGCAGAAACTCAGCCCTGCTTCCTCTTTGCCCAGCTCCCCTTCTCAACCTTCCTTTGTTTCGGGATGGTTTCTTACAGAAACTAGGAACTGCAAAGATTCAGGTGAAAAGGTGTTCTCTGTAAATACATTTGTTTTGTGGGTTTCCTTGCAGGTTCTCATGTTTGCAGACTTGGGCTTGATGTAGAATAAAGATCTGGGACCCAGTAAAGCTGGTGGTGGTCACAGTGCAGGAGCTGTGTCACCTCTGCACCCATCCAGATCCTGGGTCCCTGGAGGAGGGGCTGGGGAGGATGTTGGGAGTTGTTTTATGCAGGGCCTGGTGTCAGTCATCAGCTCCTCAGTCTGTTCTGAAGTGAGAAAAGATGTTCTGGAATTTCCTGAGCTGGAAAAGACTCCCAGGGATCATCAATCCAGCCCCTGGTCCTGCACAGACACCCCAACAATCCCACCTTGGGCATCCCTGGGAGCTCCTGGAGCTCTGGCAGCCTCAGGCCATGCCCATTCCCTGGGAAGCCTGGGCAGTGCCCAGCACCCTCTGGGGGAAGAACCTTCCCTGAGATCCAACCTGAGCCTCTTTCTTCATGCCTGAGCCTTGGACCAAGGACAGAGGAAATCCCTTTTTTTTCCCCTGTTGGAGGCCAAGAACATTCCTCAATGAGACCTCAGCAAGGTCCTTAAACCCAGTGCTGAGCATGGGGAGTTTTTCCCCAGCTTCCTCGAGCTTGGAGAGTTTTGTGAGCATGATTTAATGGAACATATTCAACCATGATTTAATGGGACATAAAATGCCTCTTTGATAATCCCATTGATCTAAAGGAGAGGCAAAACTGTAAGGTGGCTCTTTCTTTCTGCTACTGATTCACGATATTTTGCTATAAATCCTACAAGCAGGTGCCAGCCTAGGTTTAATTGGAGAGAGCAGGATTTAGTGGGGCAAAATGTAATTGTGTAACCTGCACTAATTCATTTCGATGTTGGCAGGTGCTCTGTGCTGGGCCAAAGGGTGTTTCCCACCTAGCAAAGCAGGGATGGGGAGGGCTCACCTGCAGCCTCCCTCAGCTTTCTCCAGTCAGGCCCCCTTGCAAACTGGCCCAGTGCCTCTGTCCTGCAGATGTGGCAGGACCTCTGCCTTGGGGCCACCTGCAGATGTGCTCTTGGCTGGAGAGCACCTGCTCCATGGGCAGGGAGAACTTCCTGAGACAGCCTTTTGGTGCTGATGGAATGATGAACGTGGGCTAAATTAAACATCATGTGTGCTGGGCTTTAGCTGGGTAGCTAATCACTGACACTGGAATGTATTGTGGTGGTCTGACCCTTGTATTTAATTTAAATGTAGAAGTTTTCAAGTGTAGGGAGTGTTCCTTCCAACTTCCTGGCATGAGACTTGCTTTGGGCTAATTTCTAATACCCAGCATGAGCTGTGTATTAGAAATAAAACTTGAGATTCACAGAATCCCAAGTGCTTTGGGTTGTAGGAAGGTTTTCCTCTTTTCCCAGGCAGGGACACCTTCCACTGTCCCAGGCTGCTCCAAGCCCCAATGTCCACCCTGGCCTTGGGCACTGCCAGGGATCCAGGGGCAGCCACAGCTGCTCTGGGCACCCTGTGCCAGGGCCTGCCCACCCTCCCAGGGAACAATTCCTTCCCAATATCCCTCTCTTTGAGCTTAAAACCATTCCCCCTTATCCTGTCACTGCTTGTCCTTGCAAAAATTTCATCTCCAACCTTCCTGTAGGCCCTCCTTAGGCTCTGGAAGGGGCCCTAAGGTGTTGCTGAATTTTGAAGTATTTCGGCCTGGGATCTGAACTCCAAAGGCCTTGGCTGGCACACAGCCAAAGGCTGATGGGGGATAAGTGTGGGCAGAGGGTGTCAAGAGTCTCAGGTGAGGTTTGGTGCATTGCTTGGGACTCTCCCTGAGCCCCTGGAGCTCCTGCTGGGACCTGGGGTCGGTGCTGGATTCTCTGTGCCATTCCCCAGGGTTGGCATTGAAATTCTGAAGGCAGCAGGGGTTTCCCATCTTGTGCCTGCCCACCCTTGCAGAAAAGGCAGCCTCTCAGGTGGGCAGGGTGTTGTTCCTGAGGGTGCAGGTGAGGAGGGAGGTGTGGGGGCTGCAGGGATGGGCAACCTCCCCTGTCCCAGGGCTGCTGACCCACAGAGAGTCCTTCCTGAAGGGTCTGAGTGTTCCCAGAGTAAAGCAGTCACACCTGTGCCTCTGCCTGCACATGGGCAGGAGGATAAAGCATCCAGATCAGCCCTTTTTTCTATGAAAAATGTTCGAAAGAAAAAACCCAAACCACCCACCAACCCGAACCCCACCACTTCCCACCCCATGCCCTCACCATTCCCGCTGTTTTCCCACAGCTTCTCCCTGGCTTTTCCAGTGATGTATGAGCTCAAGTGTTGCTCTCCCCATTTCCCTGCCCTGCCCCAGGGCAGCCTAGCCGCTCCAGGTGTTTTCCTGCACACTTGCAGGGATATTTTCTGGTTTGTCCACTGTGAAAAGCCTCGTGGAGCTGTAGGGTGTGGCAGAGCATCACTCACCCCACAGATTTTGGCACCAGCACTGAAGGAAGGAACACAACAAACTTGATGTTAATTTGGTTTAAAATTGCTGCCTTCCCAGCCCTGTGGTGGAAGCCAAAGCCACCAGAGCAAGGTGTTTGTGCAAAGCCTCTCCTGCCCCTGGAGAACTGGAGCTTTGTGCCCCAGCAATGTGGGTTGGCCTTTCCCACTGCTCTCTCCCAGACTCATCTCCTCTCCCTGGATCTTTGTCTGCCTGTCCTCAGGCCTGGGGAGGGAGAACCCTGGTAGGAGTGGTGCAGGGAGAATGCCAGTGAGCAGGAGATGAACCTCAAAGAGCTGGGTTTGGATTTGCCTGCAAAGCTCTTTGATCACAGACTGAGCTCTTTATCCCCTGCAGCATTCCTTGGGGGAAGGCTGCCCAGAAGTGAGCAATGATTAAAAGGAAACGCTTCTGCTCCTGTGACAACCTTGGCTTCATCAGAGCAGGTATCAACATCTACCAAAAGCTGTTTTTAATGTCTGAGTCACTTTAGTTTGACTTTCTTGGCAGGATTTCAGGGTCACTTGTCACTTTGCCCCATCATGACCATTCTTTCATTCATTTTAAAGAAAGATTTTCCCTTTGGAAGATCCTTTTCAGTGTTTGGTTCCCTTCTGTCAAGCTCTTGGCTTGCTCTGGGGTAGGCAATAATTAAATCAAGAAACACAACCGTGTTTTCACCCAGCAAACTTGTTTAACTAAACAAGATTCATAAAGAAAACTGTGTTTCTGTGGAAATCTTCATCTCCCAAGTCTCATCTGTAATCTGAAGAACGCCTGCTGTTGCCTAAGGAACACCCAGGACAATTAAATGCAGAGGCATTTCTGGGGAGCTGGGATGTCACTCTGCCTTTGGTCTTTCTCTGCTTATCTGGGCAGGGTGTGCTCCATGCACACTCATTGTAATTCTGGGAACTCTGCTCCTGTTCCATGTCTGATCTGTCGTGGATATGGGGAAGGGGAGGCTCCTTCTGTCCTTGCCCCGCATGGATTTATTGCAGGAGAAGCTGAAGAGTTGAATTAAATTGTTGGAAGTAGTTTAAGATCTGTTTGCTTTCCACAGCTGCTGTGTTAAGAGGAGGTGTCTAGTTGAGATGAAATGTGGCAGGGATACAGTGTCTGTGTCCCTGTGCTCCTTGGGGAGCTGGGGGTCACCTGGAACACCCCTTCCCTTGGAGCTGTCCCAGCCCTGCTCCATGGGTGTCCCTCTCTCCAGCTCTGGTGTGTCCGTGGAACATGGACCTGCTGCTTGCCAGGGATGGTGCAGCAAACCTGAGAGCTCCTGCTTTTCTGCTGCTCTGAAGTCTGTGTGAGCAGAGACCCAGCCCCAAACCCTGCCCAAGTTAAGGAATGATTCCTGAAACCAGGGAGGTGATCACAAGGTTTGGGTTTAACCATCCTGGCTGTGGAGTGCAAAGACACCAGGTCACAACACTGCTTCAGAGACAGGAATGTGCTCAGACGTATCTGCTGAGAGAGCAAAAACATTTATTGAGACTATTTAACCAAGGCTCATTTTAAGTTCATTTCTTTGCAAAGCAAATGGGAAGAAAATTCCCAAGTGCTGTTTAAGAACAAGGCTCATTTCTGCACACCTGTAAATCTTGGGCAAGAGTGGGACTGGGGAGTTTCCCTTGAACTTCTAGAGGCATTTGCTGTGTTCTGGAGGCCACTCTTGCTAATCTGCCCACACACCCAGGTTAGGTGAGCTCTAGATGTGCTCTCTGAGCCCAGGGATGCTCTGCTTTGCTGTTTTCTCTTCCCAGCAGCAGTGACTAAAGGATGGATTTGCAGGCAGTAGGAATCCCTGGTTGTGCACAGCTGGGAGGTGGCAGCCCTGGGTTTGCCCTGTGGAGTTTCCACGTGCCTGGCCGGAAGCGCTGCCCTGTGACCTCTGCTGACTCCGTGTTCTCTGCCCTTCGTGTTGCAGGTGCAAAGAGCTGAAATACGGCAAGGACCTGCCCCAGATCTCCATCATCTTCATCTTTGTGAATGAGGCACTGTCAGTGATCCTGCGCTCGGTGCACAGCGCCGTCAACCACACCCCTGCACCCCTGCTCAAGGAGATCATCCTCGTGGACGACAACAGTGATGAGGGTGAGCAGCTCTGGCAGCTCCCAGCTCCATCAGGAGAGGCTGGATTTCTGGGAATCTCCTGGAGGGGTCTTGGGGCAGGGGCATGTGGGGTAAGGGAGTGGGTGTGCTGCTGGCACAAAGTTCTCTGCAGCTTCTCTGGGGAAGAACGGGACCAAAGCACAGTTAAATCTGAGAGAGCTGTTGTTTGAAAATACAGCTGATAGCTGGAAGGTGAAGGAAACCAGAGAGCCGTCTGACCTTTCCCTTCAGTACTATCCAGGAGCTCTGGTTTCAGGGTATCCTTGTTTCTGATAATAACTTTGGTTGTTGCATAGATGCACCTCTAAATATTTGCCAGGGCAAGAGCCTGGAGCCCAGAGGGATTTCTGCTCTGGCACCTCCCAGGACAAGAGCCTGGAGCTCAGTGGGATTTCTGCTCTGGCACCTCCCAGGACAAGAGCCTGGAGCCCAGAGGGATTTCTGCTCTGGCACCTCCCACGGGTGTTCACTGAGATGTTTCCTCTGTGTGTGCCTCAGTTTCCCTGTTGTAAAATCACATCCCAGGCTTTATAGAAGGCTGGTGCTCTGCAGACACCCTCGTTCCCTGAGTTCTAGTTTTGGAACAAGAAAGAGGAAGAGGAGGAAATAATCCCAGCCCATCTGTCCAGGTCAGGCCCTGCCACAGCCTGGAGGGGATGTTTGGTTTCCCACATATGAGCGTCCTTTGGTTCAGTCTGCTCTCTGCCACTGTTGTCATTCCTTCCCCTCTGGATTTTGATAACACAGAACTGCAGGAAGCACTTCCAGACTCAAATTCTTCCAAGGCCTTTTTTTCTCCCAATATCCACTCGGACAATGTAATCAGGGCAATTAAAATCCTTGTGAAGGACAGCAAATAGTTAAGTGACTTTGTTTACTGCCTTCTTCAGTTCTGCTGCGTTTCCATCCTTTCAGTGTTATTTGAAAAAAATTAATCAAGGAGTGCCGTGTATGCTGGGATTGGAGGGAAGAGCAGGGCAGGGTGCAGGATGTGGAGAGCTCATTTCCAGAGGGAACTGAGAGGTTGATCTGTCTGTGAGGAGAGGAGCTGGTGCACAGTGAGCTGTTCAGGCTGTAAAAATAGGCACTCAAACACCACAGTAATGAGCACCATAGAAAGCTGATGAGTTCTAATTACCAGTAAAAGAATCAGGAGAGCAGCTCCTCAGCTGGTGGGAATCACAGCAGCTCCAGGGCAGAAGCTTGGATGGTGTCCACGATGAAGCTGTGGGATTTCAGAGCTGGCACCACTTGGCTGGTGAAAGGGAAGTGCAGGTGAGGTATCTCACAGTGCCCAGGACTTGGAGGGCTTCAAATACTGGAATGAGAGGCTCCTTCTCCAGATTTTATCCTATTAATGGGGCAAAGAGAAGAACTCTTTCAAAGAGAAGCCATTGGTGATAATCACTGAGCTTCTCCCATTGCTGAACACAAAGGATGTGTTTCTGAACAGTCTCTTCCTCATTCAGTGTGAGGCTGATGGTGAGCCAGGTGCTTTGGAGACACTGGAAAGACACAGGACAATGAAACAAATCCTTCCAAAAGCATCTGCCTCTTGCACAGGCCAGGCAGTGAGGATCAGGGTGGAATCCCTGTACCCAGTGTGGGATTGCAGGGCACCACTGGGGTTTGTCAGTGCTAGGGCTGGGGGGATGGCAGGGCACGCAGAGGGGTGCCCAAAGCTTGGACTGTGTTCAAGCACTTCTAGCTCTGGGGTTTCACAGAATCCCAGAAGGGTTTGGGTTGGAAGGGACCCTAAATCCCATCCAATGCCACCCCTGCCAAGGACAGGGACACCTTCCACTGTCCCAGGCTGCTCCACATTCCAATGTCCAGCCTGGCCTGGGACACTGCCAGGGCTGTGTTGGGAGTGTTGTACAGCACCAGGGAGGGAGAGGCAGGGAGATGACACCAACTGATGGACAAGTTCAAACATTCTGGGCAAAGGACGGAAAATCCCAGTCTCCTGGCACACCTAGGCTGCATCCCACCCCGAGAGTGCTTTAGTTGGAATCAGGAGTGTCCAGGGTCCTTCATGGTGGCCTGGGGCTGTGCTGAGGGTTTGACATCCCTGAGGAGTTCTGTCCTGAGAAACATTGGGATGGAGGTGTACAGAGAAAGTGGGGTGGGGACTGAGGTGGTGCCATCAGCTGGGAGGGTGAGTTAATAATGCCAGTGTTCTGCTGCTGAGGCTTTGCAGGCCTCATGACAAATGAGATTTTTAAGGAGGGATTTGAAGAAAGATAATGAGGTAACTTGGCAGATGTTTATGAAGAGCTCCTCCCAAGCGTGTAATAATCTACTTTTCTCATGTAAAAGAAATGATACAAACCAGAACGTATCTCTGGGACCATGTGCTCCCTCTCAGCATCCTCGAGGAGCTGCAGTGACAGCCAGGAATTATTAATGGCAATAACATTGTCACAGAGTTCCCACTAATGCTAGGCAATAATTTTGAGCAGCAATAGCAACATCGCAGAGTTGATGCTTTGGATATTACAAACAAAGTCATCATAATAAATAGATTTGGCTTCTACAGGAAAATAATTACAGGAAAATAGTTCCTCATGAGCTCTCAGATTTAGAGATGAATCCTGGAGGATCAAGCAGAGGATAGGGCTGTGTGGGTGTGACTTTGGGGGCTGTGATTGAACAAGACAAGGAATTTCTTCAGCCTCTGTGGGAGCAGCTGTGTGGGAGTGAGGGATGGTTTCTGTGGGGATGTGGCTGTAGCCCAGGAAAAGCCTTTGGGGGCTCAGCTGTGTAACCTGAGAGAAGGTTGACTGCAGGGAGCAGTGTCCAAGCCCAGAGCTGTGCTGTTCCCTGGGTTACCAGCAGCTTTGGGGAAGTTGCTGAAGGCTCAGCACAGTCCGTGGCTAGGGTTTGTGTGGGTTTTGTCCCATGAAAGGGAAAAAAGGGGGAAGAGGAACCACAGCAAATCTGAAGAACAAAGGAATAAATATCGACAGAGATTTCCAAATCAAGTTTTATGATTAGCCCCAGGAGTAGAGGCAAGAGCCACCTGCCGTGCCCACCTGCCTCTGTGCCCTCCAGGTAGAGCTGTGACAGGCAGGAGCAAAGCCTGGTGCTGGTGTGAGGTTTTCAGGCTGGAACAGAGCTTCTGAAGCCTCATTAGACACTCCCTGCTCTCAGCTTTGTTGTTCAACAGCACAGCACAACACAAAAGTGTGCAGTGAGAGATTAAAGTTAATGAACACTGGCATTCTGATGCTTTATGTCTGAGCTGTAAATAGATAAAAGATGCCAATGTATTGTAATGGGAAAAAAAAATCCCTCCTTGAAGGAGAAAGCTTGGGGAGTTGTAGTTTGAACCCCCTTCTCCCTTGAGCTGCACATTACACTTGGTAAAGACTCTTTTGGAGGCCGCTTTTGTTTGTGCTTGTTGCAGGGCTGTGATTCCAAAGGCAGTGTGCAGGTTGTGTTTGGGAGTGATAACAAGGTTCCAGGGCTGGTGGAGGATGCAGCCACGTGCCCCTGAGATGCTGTGTTATCTCACAGCTGCACACTTTGAGTCTGTTGCTTAATCATCACCTGCTTTTTTTTGGGTTTTTTTTTCAGTTGTTGTTGCGTCTTTTAGCATTTTTAATCTGGGATAACATCTCTTTGAAAAGCAAACCCCTCGGAATAAAGGAAACTCTTTGGATAAAAGGCTGCTTAAAGGAGCTGGCTACATCGGGGGAGACATGCTCAGGGTTGTAATTTGCCTCGGCGTTGCACATTCTTGGGACTCGAGGGATCCCTTTCTTGTTTTGCTTATTCTTTATTGCCTCGATCTCCCGGGAGCTGTCACATCCCAGCCTTTCCCAGCAGTGAATATTCCAGCCTGAGGATGGGGTGTTTAGCTGGGCTGCCCCGCTGGTGCTCAGCCCCCAGGCTTTGGGGCCTCTGTGGAGGAGAGCAGCAGAGCAGCACAGGGTGGCCTTGTTGGAGTATCTGTGCAGGACAGGAGCTGGGATCCATGATCCGTGTGGGTCCCTTCCAACTCAGGGTGTTCTGTGATTCTCATTGGGTTTTGCTGAACCAAATTCCCAGAGGCTTGAGCTGCATGCCCTGACTGGGACTGGCTTTCTCTGTGAGAACTGATTCATCCCCTTGCTCCCCATGGCACTGTTTCCTCTTGTCCAGCTGCAGGTACAAAGCTTCAGAGACTCCCTTGGCTCTAAGTCTCCCTGAAAAATGTTCACATTCATTTATTGCCTGTTGAAGGAGCTGCTTTAATGTTTTCTTGCAGAAATCCCAGCCCTGATGACTTTGGAGTTTCAGGCAGGTGAGAATGTGGGTCAGGGGTGGCTGGGGTCTCCCACGGCACTGGAGCATTCCCAGCCATGACCCCTCCAGTGTTTCAGATAACACCTTGGCCTCTGCAGGCTTTTCCCACCCAGCTGAGCCTGGCAAACACAAGGAGGTTTTCCTTAGGGGTGTGGAGGAGGTATGGTCCTCTCCCAAGGACGAGCTGGCCAGTGCTGCACAGGGAATTCCCTGCTCTTGGTAATTCCTTGAGCTTCTCTGGCCTTTGCTCCTTTCTCTGTGTGGCTACAGGCAGTTCCCACCTTTAGTTCTGGGGGCTACCACAGGGTGTGGAGAGGTCTGGGCAGAATTTGGGACAGGGATGGAGCAGGGGATGTTTCTGTGCCTGCAGTTGGGCTGATGTCCATGGTGGGTTTCCTTTCCTTGGCATCCTGTGGTTCCATTCCCCTGGCAGTCCCATTTCCCAGCTCCTTCAGGCGACAAAGTAGTTTGTAATAGATACCATAAGTCATTGGAGCTGGCAGCTGGGGTTTTTAATGGAGCAACAGGTCCATTGGATTTGAGTTGCGTGGACTTGCCCATCAGGGAAGATCAGTAGGGACAGATGGAGAGGAAAAGGCAGAATTGAAATTGAACCTTTTGGCATTTTCAGGAGCGTTTCTCTCTGTGAATCTTGCCAGGAAGCTCATGCAATGGCAGAGATCAAACCCTCCCAGACTGCATCCTGAATAAACAGGGATGCTGGGGGAGTTGTGAGGGAGGCTGCAGTTGGCTTCCTCAGAGGATGTCTGAGTGTGTGTGGGAGGAGAGCCATGGGGTGCAGGAGAGGAAGGAGGCTCCAGGCTCCAGGACAGTGTTGGACTGGAGTGAATTCCTGCTTGTGCAGCCCTTGAGGATCCACCACTGGGATCCTCAGGAGTGCAGGCCTGAAGGAATGCTCCTCTGGTTAGGGAGGATGAGGGGAGCTGGGGGCCACTGCTCTGCTCCCATCCTGGCTCCTGACCTCCTTTACATCCAGAGTCCCAGTTTTTGAACACCAGGCTGGTTATCCTGGCCCAGGATCTCGTGGATGTTCTCACTGTCAGCCCTGTGGAAGCCCCACCATGGCCCTGTGCTGGGCAGTGAGAATGGCAGTGAGTTCCTTGAGCTGGAGATGCTTTATTCCTGCTGTAGTTTGTGTGGAGTCCTGGAGGGAGCAGATCCAGGGGCCAGGCTGCCCCTTTGTATGACAGCTGCTCTTTGCTGCTGTCCCTTAGTGCAAGTCACAAACCCCTGGTATTCTACTCCAGGCCTCCCAGCCTTCCTGGGGTAGCTGGGACCTGCTGTGAGGGTGCATCAGCTGGGGAGGAAGCCTTTCCTGAGCTGATGGAACAGGTGAACAGCTTCAAGATCAGCAGCAGCTCTGCAGGTCCTGAGGCTGGAGCTGGGTGTTCCAACAGCACAGGGCACTCAGCGACTGCTGACTGAGGGAAACATGGGCTAAAATCAGGGATAACTTCACCTGACTTGGATTGGGATGAGATTTGTGAGTCAGTGATGGTTTCCAGAGGTTTGAGCACATGTGGTCCCACAGGATCAGCATCCCCAGGAGCAGAGGAGCTGTGCCAGTGCAGCTGTGCAGATGCTGGGGTTCCCACTGTTGCTTTTCCACACAGCCACATCAGCCCTGCTCATCGACAAGGGGGGACCAGGGCCAGGGCTCACAGGATTCTTGAGAAGTTTCTCAGAGAATTTAATTGTCCAAGGCCAGGTTGGACAGGGTTATGGAGGGCGTCCCTCCTCATGGCAGGGGATGGGATGAGATGAACTTTATCTCAAACCATTCTGGGATTCCTGGAGACTGGCATTTCACTTTTGTTATCCAACACTGGATTTTCCACTCCTGCACTTCTGGATGCTCTGAGAAGTGAAATACAGAGCCCATCCCTTCCGAGTGCCAGGGATGTGTCTCATAGTATCAGAACAGTGCTGTGCTCTGTGCCCTCTCTCTGCAGGACAGCTCAGGAGGGTGAGGCTGGCCCAGCTCAGTGCAGGGTGCAGCCATCCTCTCCATTAGGGCTGCTCAGGCGTGGAAGAAATGTCAGTTCTCCCCAAAAGCCATGTGCTGTACCAGAACGGAGCAGAGGCAGGGAGCAAAGCTGGAACTCTGTGTGAGGCTCTGCAGGGAACCCTTAGTGGAGAGAGGGCCTCTAGCTGCATTTCCCACTGCTGGTCAGTGCTGGTGTCCCTGGAGTGTTGCTGCAGGTGGGCAGAAGCCCCCTGGGGACACCTGTGTCCCACCCTGTGGGCAGGACAGGGCCCTGCCCTCTGCCAGGGGACAGGGCCAGAGCAGTGCCAGCCATGGGCACCTTGCACAGCCCTGGTGCCATGCCACAGGTGCTGCTCTGCCCCTGCTGGCAGCCAGGACACAGCAGAGGAGTGGCTGTGGCTGCCTGGGGACACTCGAAGGAGCTGCTGTCAAACAGCAGGGTGGGCACAGGGGTTTCTCAGGGCTGACCCTGTGCTCCCTGTGAGCTGTGACATTACAACTCTTCTGTTTCACTGGAGCTTTGCTCTGCTTTGAGCTGCTCAGGCAATTCCCCAGGGGAGTTCTCATGTTTTCCTTCTGCTGAGATTCCACCTCCAATGTGAAAGTTGTTTTAATCACTCTGTGGTGCAGTGGTCTGCTGCATTAATGACTTACCTGCTGCCACGTGAGATGCCAGTGCTGAGCTTGTGGGGCTTCATCTGTCAAAAAAATTGGTGTCTTTGTCTCCTTAAAACCATTTGGGAGAGTTGTTGTCTCCATAAAATCCTGGTTTTGCTCTGAGTGGCTCAGCATGAAATGGAAGTTGCTGAGTTATGGATGTGTGTGATGCAGATGCTTTGAATTGAGGAAGGGGCTCATTTGCTTTATTCTTTTTATTCCCACTTCAGCATAAAAGAGAAAGGAGACTTTGGGGAAATGGAGATGTGAGGGGAAGCATCCCAGAAAGGCAGTGTGGAGAAAGCATATTTGCTGTGCCTGGAAGGAGGCGTGGCAGGGAAGGGAACAGATAATCCTTCTCCTTTGAAGATTTCAAAGCAGATGAGGCTTGCTGTTTACTCCTTTGCTCTCCATTGTGTGTCTCCTTCATGTGGGATCCCACGTGTGCTTGTGTGTCTCGAGGATTTTACCATGTGGATGATCAATGGTGACTTTTTTTCCCCTCTTTTTTTTTTGTCCTGGAGAGAGAGAGTGCAGTGAAGGGTAGTAGACTAATATTTGAGGTCACAGATCGTATCTCAATTTTCTGCTGTCCTGAAGCCTCGTAGGGATGAAAGATATTCTCAGGAACTGCTTTCATGGTGTTGAGAGTTTGTGTTGGTGCCCAGTGGCTTTGCTAAGCTTTCAGAGCTCCTCTCTCCAGCAGACCTTTGTGCATTGAGCTGGTGCAACAGGCACTGAAAGAACCGAGGCTCCTCTGGCACTTTTCCAAAGGGTTGGAAAAACACATTCGTGTTTATCCTTTGTTGTAACCTTCCATCTGCTCCCACCTTCAAAGCCCTCGGTGTCTTTTATGCTTAAGTCTTGTACTCTGGAGGATTTCTGTGCTGGTGGTGGCTGAGGTCCCTGAGGGTCTCAGGCACTGCACACACAGGCCTGGACAAAGGAGAGAAATGAGCTGCAGTGAACACGAGATACATGGTGGGAGGATCTTCTGAACAAAGCCAGAATCCCTTTCATCCCCTCATAAAAGCAAAGGGAATTTCAACTTTTCTGGTGGCAAAACAAACAGCAAGTGCCAAGGCTGAAGTGGTGAGACTGAGTGAACAGGGCAGTAAAGCTCACACATGGTTTTGATGTAGTTTGAGTCATTTTGGGTGGATTTTGCAGCATTTCCAGCAGAGCATTCAGCTCAAACCTCCATCAGGAGTTCAGAGTGCTGCTGTTTGCTGTCCATGGGTGATGTCTTTCTATCTTTGTGATTCAGTTCCATTTCCTTTAGTGCAGAGGAGTGTAAGTGTCCCCTCCCTGCCCCTGACCTCTGAGGTGGCCCGTGGGCTCCTCACTGGCCCAGCAGCAGCGTTCTGGGCCACCCCGAGCCTCTCCTGTGTGGGCTGTGCTTGGTGCATCCTGTGCAGATCGGTGTTGCTCGGCCCCGGGTGATTGTGTCCCTCCCCATGGGTACAGAGCTGTTGGCCCCACTGATCCTGCTGCAGTCCCTCCCCTGGGTGGGTTTGTTTTGGGTGGGGGCTGTGTCCCTGTCCCATGGGCTCTGTGTCCTTGTCCCCAGAGGAGCTGAAGGCGCCGCTGGAGGAGTACGTCAACAAGCGATACCCCGGGCTGGTGAAGGTGGTGAGGAACCAGAAGAGGGAAGGGCTGATCCGGGCCCGGATCGAGGGCTGGAAAGCTGCCACGGGTCAGGTCACCGGCTTCTTTGATGCCCACGTAGAGTTCACTGCTGGCTGGTAGGTGCTCAGGGGCTTGGTTGGAGGGGGGGGATTAACCAGGGGAGCATCCGTGGTTTTGTAGGGATGTGTTCCTACAGAATGACACACCAGTCCTCTGGCTTGGTAATCCTTCTCCAGGATTCCTTCTGGATTCCTTCTGGATTGAATGGCATGATGGGAACATGGAGGAAAACCTTTCCTTGCCCTTGTTCCTTGTACTCCTTCTCTATTCCTTCCCTTTGTGCCTGCACTTTCCCTGTTCCCTGTTTGTATTTTTTAAGGATGATTTCCCATTCCTCTAGCCTTAAGGAATTCCTGCAAGTTTAAAAAAGCCCTGGCAATGAGGGAATGAAGGAGAAAGTGTTTCCCACTTCTGTGGCCTTTGCTGGATCCCAGAGGGGAAAGCTCAGATGCTTTGGATTAATTTCTTTCCTCTGCTGCTGGGAGTAAGAGCAGAGGAAGCAGCAAAAGGTGTTTCATAAGGATTTTTTTCAGAGATACTCAAAACGTTTAAGCTCAAGTGGCTAAAGTTTGAACATATGTCATGACAGGAGCCTGAAAGGGATTTTTTTTCCTTTGACCAAGTGTAAAAAATGGTCCATGTTTAGAAAAGTGGAGATGGAAGAAGCTAAACTTGTGTTGAATTTGAACACAGGAACAGCCACAAAAACCCCCTATTTGCAGCTGTTAAAGGCAGAGTTCTGCACAGCTATTGAATCCTTTTTAATGACAGTGCAGCTGAAGGGAATATTTTAGGAGCTGTTTGTTATGCTGGGATCTGTATTCCCAGCTGAACATTCTCCTCTCTCTGGTCACTAAATCCTCACACCTGATTCACTGAGGAGCTCCCATTGACTGAGCTCTTGAAGTTCTTTTTTAGGGATAGACAGGATGCATTTATGCAGTGTGGGCTTGACTCTCCCTGCTGTTACTGGGGGCACTGGGAGTATCAGTTCCCTCAAATTCCCCCTGCTGTGGGCAGACTGGCCCTGGTGCATTCGGTGGCTCTGGAGCTGCAGAGATGAGGCCAAGCACACCCCCTGCTCTGAACACATCCCAGAGAGGAATTTTTAAGCCACAGAGTCATCAAACTGCATCCCAAGGAAAAAAAGACCTTTCAAACAGTTCTGCTTTCAATAATGTACCCTGTTCTGCCCAGGGTTTTGGGATCTAGGGGAAGTCTGGACTAGTTCAAGCATGGTTTGAACCAAGCACACCCTTCCTGGCCTTGCCTTACAGAAGGAGAAGTTTCCAGCCAGGCTTCCCAGCCCATGGACCAGGTTTTTATCCAACACAAGAAGGACATGGACCTGCTGGGGTGGGTCCAGAGGAGGAACACGAAGGGCTGGAGCACTTGTGCTGTGAGGACAGGCTGAGAGAGTTGGAGATGTTCAGCTGGAGGGGAGAAAGCTCTGAGTGGATTCTAGTACCAAAGGGAGCCCCCAAGAAAGCTGGAGTGGAGGGACAGGACACAGGAATGGGTTCCCACTGCCAGAGGGCAGGGATAGGTGGGATATTGGGGAGGAACTGAATGGAAGCTGCAGTGAACTGACCCTCTCCTGCTGTGCCCCTTCCCCCAGGGCGGAGCCGGTGCTCTCCCGGATCCAGGAGAACAGGAAGAGGGTGATCCTGCCCTCCATTGATAACATCAAGCAGGACAACTTCGAGGTGCAGCGCTACGAGAATTCAGCGCACGGCTACAGCTGGGAGCTGTGGTGCATGTACATCAGCCCCCCCAAGGACTGGTGGGATGCCGGGGACCCCTCCCTGCCCATCAGGTATGGCTGGGCTGCGACACACAGGGACAGAACTGGGGACACCCGGGGACAGGGCTGGGGCACTCACTGACCAGGGCTGGGGACAGGGAAGCATCCAGCTGCTGAGGGAGCCTGTAGGAGCCTATGTCCCTGGAGAGGGACACACAGCACCCTGGAGTGACAGGGGAAAGGGGAATGGCTTCAGACAGAGCAGAGTTAGGTGGGATACTGGAAGGAATGGTTCCCTGTGAGGTTGGGCAGGCCCTGGCACAGGGTGCCCAGAGCAGCTGTGGCTGCCCCTGGATTCCTGGCAGTGCCCAAGGCCAGGCTGGACATTGGGGCTTGGAGCAGCCTAGGACAGTAGGAGGTGTCCCTGCCCATGGCAGGGGTGGCACTGGGTGGGTTTAAGGTCCTTCCAACTCAAACCATTCCATGGTTCTTTGGCAATGCAGGAGGATGGGTGAGGAAGCCACCTTGGAGAGGTAGGGGCAATGTCATAACCCCCACCAGCTCTGTGGCATGAGCGAGGGAGGGTTTGGAAGGGTGCGGGGATTTGGAGAAGGGTGTTGGTAACAAACCCACTGGGGAGGTGCAGAAGCTGTGCAGCTTTGTCCAGACTTGTGTTGAAGTGCAGGTGACAAAGTGGCTTTGCCTCAGTGTTCAGTTTGTGCAAACCTTGAGGAATGAGTAGATTATTCCCCTGTGGTGGATTGAGTGAGGATCCATGAACCACAGCAGTGTTTTCTAGAACAGAATGTCCCTCTCCTCCCAGGGCAAGCTTTGGAAAAATGTGTCTCAGGCTGTTGTAACACTCTAGCTGAAGGGTTGGCAGCTCTGAAATGTGCTCCAACCCTGCCAGGCTTCAGGGGTGGGATGAGCCCAAAAGAAGAGCAGGAGGGGAGGGAAGAGCTGGCTGTGGGTGGGAGCTGGGGCTGCTCTGTGTGCACAGCTCAGTGGTTTTCACTCACAGGCCCCAAATATCACAGTGATGCTCTGATCAGGTGTGGTGTCTGGCCAGGTGGGTCGGATCCTCCTGGATCCTGATGTGGTTTATCTGGAGAAGCCTTGTCCTCAGGCACAGAGCAGCTGCATGTGTGCAGGTCCCTGCCTGCTGGGAATCCTGAACCCAAACGGCTCTGCTTTGGTCACTGACATAATCCCTGGAAGCTGAAATTAGGTCTGTTCCCATTCACACAGAGACTTGTTATTCCTTTGGCTCCCTTGTCCCAGGCAGCACATTCAGCCCTCAGTGGAGGAATTAGTTTAGTTTGGAGTTAGTTTATTCTGGACAGGAGTCAGGGCTTTGACAAATAAACAGTTATTTTAACCAAATTCAGGCTGCTGGACTTGTTAAAGGAGGGCTGGGCCATGCAGAAGGCAAAGCTGAGGAATCCAAAAGCCTTTGCAGGTGAGGTGTGAGCAGTGTGGTGCTGGCAGCTCCTGCTGGAGCCTCTGGAGGGTGATAAAAGTGGATCAACACTGCTGGGATAAACCTTTCCCAGCCAGTAAATATAAAAGTGAGGAAAGAACAAACTCTTTTATTAAACTAAAGTGGTGCAGTTGGGAGCTGCAGGAAAGCTTTGGCACAGGGAGTGTCCCCTGTGATTATGACACCACCCTGGGAATTTGCTGGGCTTCAAAACCTGTCACTTGTGGTGACTGAGGAAACTGGACCCCCCAATATGACATTTAAAGATCTGGCAACACCTTCTGCTCTGTTGTGCTCACAGAATGGAGTTTGAGTCTGTGCACTTAGGGGGTGGCACAGGACAAGCTGGGGCAGAGCCACGTGGGGAGGGACAGCTTTGGTTTGGGGAGGTGTTTGATGGCAGGGGAGGTGAGGTCTGGCTGGTTTTTGGAAGGTGTTTGATGGCAGGGGAGGTGAGGTTTGGCTGGTTTCTGGAAGATGTTTGATGGCAGGGGAGGTGAGGTTTGGCTGGTGTTTGGAAGGTGTTTGATGTGAGGGGAGGTGAGATGGCAGAGAGTGGTGAGCTGAGGAGTTTCTGAGCTGGGAGAACTCCTCTGGGGAGCTGGAGGCTTGGCTGATCATGAAGAGATGCAGTGGGAGGTCAGGACCTGCACCAGGAGGATTTTGGTTCTTTAGGATGTGTTTCCCCAGGCTCCCCAGTATGAACCAGTTTAGGGGTTACCAATGAGCCAGGAGTAAATGGCGTCACAGGGATGTGGGACACTTCCACACAACTCTGCATCTCACAGCACATTTCCCCTCTTTGCTTTGGTGCTGAGAGCCAGAGGTGCTGCCTGGGGGAGGGATCTTCTCCTGCTCTGCAGCTGAAGAATTGAAGGGTTTGCTCTAAGAGTTGGCTCCTGCTGGCCAGCAGGCCCTGTTAGGTTATTCTGGTGCTTTTTTTATCTTTAAAAAAAGTAGGGATGGTGCTAAAATGTGGGCAGGACATTAAGCATCACACCTCTGCATTTCAGCTGGTTGCAAACACTGGCAGGAGGGGCTGGGAGAGATTTTTATCTGGGGTTCCTACAACCTTGGTGCAGCCCTTACATCCCTTTTGGAGACAGCCCTAGAGCAGGGGATGCTGCATTATCCCATGGCATCCACAGGCAGGTGATCCCAGGGATCTGCCCGCTCAGCTCTGAGCACTGCTGTGTGGAAGGAACATGAAAAAGAGATCAGAGCAGGGTTCTGGAGACACCTGGACTTTGTTAAAGGCATCTGAAATGTGGATTTCAAACCTCCCCAGGGGTTTGAGGGAGCCAGGACACAGCCCTGAGACACCCAGGAACTTCCCAGCCATGTTAAATATTAAACCATTGAAGTAACTTTGCTAGCAAGCACTGGGGGAGGATTAGGAGGAAGATAAATGGGCAGTGTCCGCAACAGGAAGCCAATGACACATGCTGTCCTGTTGTGTACCCACACATGGACCAGAAATAATGACTGCAGTCATTTCTTTGTCACATAATGCTCTGAAAATCCTGCATTTTGTAGCAATGGTTGCATGGAAGGGATGCCAGGGCAGTGCTCCGTGTAATTATGCATGGGATTAGAGGAAATTTGGAAATTATAGTATACAGAGGTACATTAGGTTTTAAGAGATATTTTAGGATAAAAGGGTGGGAGTGAAGTAAAGCAGTTTATTCCCTATTTTTGGCTTTATTTTGGTGCATGGGGACTGTGGCAGCCCCAGGAGGAATTCCCTGCCCACCAGAGCTGCTCCAGCCCTGTGAGCCCAGAGGTGACCAATGCATTCAGTGGGGACGGGAGACAAAATATGGGAATGGTTTGTGGCAATTTTCTCTATGGAATGGCTAATTCCCAGATATTATTATCCAGGCAGAGAGCTGATGACCTCTTTGAAATGAAATTCATCTAAAATATGGCCCAGTCTCAAACTGGCTCCAGGCTCCTGCTTTATCCAGTAATATCCTGCAAGAAATGGCCTCCCTTAATCCCTGGGAGCAATGCTGCTGTAATACCTGGGGTCTGCAATACATCTGCTGTTTTATTTTTATCACATTAACATTTCAAATGCTGATGCACCAAAGATCCCCCCAATCTCAGCACTAGCTGGGCCTGGTTTCACAGCCAGGCTTCCTTGCCAGACTCTGCCTCCCTCTGTCAGGAGATTAAATTGTGATTACAGGGTGATGGATCATGTCTGAATTAGCTCTCCCAGAAGAGGCAGACAGAAAATGATGTTTAAAATGGTCATCACAGAGATCCTGATCTCCACCAGAGTAAGTTCCTGCAGAGCTGGTGGGACTTCCTGGTGCTGAGGTGTGGTAGGAGGGGATCTGTGCCTGCATTCCATGCCTAGGTGGGCTTTGCTGTGGAGATGTAGCCAGGACTTATCCAGTTATTAATGATAGGCATTGATCAGAGTTTGCTGAGGGTCCAGAAAACCTGTGAGGCCAGGAAAAATGGAAGAAAGCTGATGCCTTCGGAGTCCTGTGGGAAATCCAAGTGAGATCTTTGAAGATGCTGTGAAACACGAGCTGTGAAACACCAGACTGATGGCCTGGTCTTGAGGTATCCCACAGTGGGGTCCAGCTTTTTAGCATCTTCAGGAATGATTTATTTCCCACTGACAGAGCATGAGCGTATTTTGAGGTTCATTGAAGTCTGGAGCCTGTTGTTTCACTGGTGTGACCCCCAGAGGCAGCGCCTCCTCCAGCTTGACCTGGTTTGGTTGTGTCACATCAGCTTTGGTCAAAAAGTTGCTGAAATCAGGGAGATTTATGGCACCATGTGTTGATGGTGCTGCAGTGGCAGCCCCAGGATTTGAGGTACTGGTGGCTCCAGGGGTCTGGTCCAGGAAAACAACGGAATGCTCTCCTGCCCCTGGGTCTCACCCAGGAGCCACGTGAGCAAATATTGGGCAGCCCTGAGGGACACTCACCTGAGCATGGAAATGGGGCTGGACACACTTTTCTGCTGGCAGGAGTTGTGAAGGCTGGAGCTTTACTGCCACTGCAGTCACAGAGTCACTGAGGGTGGAAAAGCTCTCCAGGACCCTCAAGTCCCTGACCAGGTGCCCCCATGCCCGGCAAACCAGAGTGTGAGATGCCACATCTCTGTCTTTTCTGAACACTTCAGGGGTGGTGAATCCACCACCACCTTGGACAGATTGAATTATTTACAATACAATGAATTTCCTGACTTTCTCTTTGCATTTTCCACATGTGGCAGTGCAGAGCAGTGGAGGTGGGGGCTTGAATGGCTCCTTTAGCAAGCAACCCCCAAAAGGTGCAGGGGCTGGAGAAGCCCTCAGGTGGCTCCAGAGATGACTCTTGGAAGCCTCTTTCCAAGCCTGCCAGGCACAGATGCAGCTGGGAGCCAGCTTTTAGGGTTAAACTGGGCTTTGGGCAGGGCTATGCTGCAGATGTTTTATGTGGCACTTCATCTTTACTGGTGCTGGAAGACAAAAGCTCATTTAATTAGAATTAAGATCATTGTGAGGAGGAGATGGGATTTGAGAGTTATGGATTGTGAAAGAACAGAAGGGCTGATAGGTTTAGGGGTTTTTTATAAGGGTGAAAGTAATGTTCATTAACCCACCCAATTACCTGCTGGCTCAGCCTCACAAATCTTAATGAATTTGCTCTTGCAGCGTACCTAGGAAAGAGCAAACTTCATCCCAGGTGTGGGAATGATGCAGGGGTGGAGATGGGAAAAACAGAGGGGGTTTAGGTTATTGAATATGGCCCAGGAGTGAGGGTTCTGCTGCTGCTATTTGTGTTTAATTAAAGTGTTCCTCAGTCACAGAGCTCAGGTGGTGCTGAGCTGTCCCTCTCTGGTGGCTGTGCTTTCATTTGGGGTAGGACCTTCAGGATTTCTGGTGGGATCATTATTATATTTATTTATTAATTCCAGAAACCACTAACTATTGATTTTTCCATGGGGCTTCCTGCAGCCGTCATCCCACAATGGTGTTCAAAAGCCCAGAGACTCAGTGCTTTCTTTATTTTAATTAAAAAGCTGCTGTTTCTTTCCTCTTTTAGTCCAACCTCTGAGGCTTCTTTCAGGCCACTGTAGCAGCCTGAAACTTTTGTGCATGCAGGATTTGTACGAACTCTGAAACAGCCAGAGGAATAGAGCTCTTGGGAATAACCTCTACTGCCATAAAATGATGGGAGAGGATCTCCATGCCTGGGACAAGGCGTTCCTGTAGCACATCCCCAGCCTTGCAGGGTTACCAAGGTGCACATCAGACCCTCAATAACAGATTGAGACAGATTTGCTTAAACTCTTATAAATAATTTCACCAACACTGGGGTGCTCAAGGTGGCAGAAGGCAGCTCAAGGATGGTGCAAACTGTTGAACACAGGTGTGAAGAAAAGGCAGAATTTTAAGAATATTTCCTGGGTTTCTGTTGGTTTGTTTTGAAAAAATCTTGAGGCATTTGTACAAAATACTACTTTTTTTTTTTTAATTGGTTCTTTCTGGCTTTAACATCTCCAAACTGCAGGAAGATTCCTGGTTCTGTGTGAAGATGGCTTAAAATGTTCTCACTCTTCTGGCATTTTGAAGTTGAGGGGAAGATTTCCATAGGAGTCAAATGTGGGGCGGTGAACTGAGAATTTGATTTTGGAAACCTCACCTGCAGTGCGTGAGAAGATGTTGGTGTCAGGTGTTTGCTCAGAGGGATGAGATGGGATATGTGGGAGCGTCCCAACAGCTGCAGAAGGCTCATGGAGCTCTTCAAATTAAATCAAACAGATAAAATTTAAATCAAACAGGAAAATAAATTGTTGGCAGTGGTGATCCTCCCCAGGCTTTGAAGCCGCTCTCTTTGAGCAGGTCAAGGAGACCAAAGCTCTGTGCTGGCCACCCAAATGCTTTATCTCCCTTCAAGTCTGGTTCTCCTCCATCCCTGCACTGGCTGCCAGTTCCATGTCAGGGCTCAGCATCATTTCCAGCAAAATCCCTGGAGCCCCAAAGGACTTTGGGCCAGCCTTTGGTCCAGCATGGGAATGACATGGATTTGTCCTAGGCCAGGCTGGGCAGGTCCTGGAGCAGCCTGGGATAGTGCAAGGTGTCCCTGCCCATGGCAGGGATGACACTGGATGGATTTCAAGTCCCTTCCCACCCAAATCCTTCTGGGATTCTGTGGCTCTTCCCCAGGCAAGGTTTGGTTGGTGCTTCTGGAAAGAGCTGCTGCAAACATCTTGTTGTGCAAACACCTCAGCAAGTCAGACCCATCCATCCCTAGCTCCTGGAGACTTGTGCTTCCGGGGGTTTGAAGCTGAAACCTAAGGTTTGATCATTCCTGGCTGGCATGGATAATGAAGGTTTCTGAAAACTTGAAAACAAATAACAGAAGAATCGCAGAATCACAGAATATTATGGGTTGGAAGAGACCTTAAAGCTCATCTCATTCACCCCCTACTGCCATGGGCACCTTCCACTATCCCAGGCTGCTCCAAGCCCTGTCCAACCTGGCCTTGTAGAGAAGAAATTGAGGGATTTTTTTTGTTGCTGTTGTTTAATCAATGTCAGTCTTGTTTGGGCTTGGGATGTAGGAGAGGGAAGATTTAGGTCGGAATCACAACTTCAATAACTTTGTCATCCATCTCCAGATTAAATTAAAACCATCAAGTGCTTTATCAGCTTCTAAAGTACTCCAGCAAGAACCTCTTCAGTGTTCTCAGCTTGGGTTTTCCTTTTAGTTCTGAGGGATTTTTGGGGATGATTTGAGGCCACATAGTAAAAATTTTAATTGACTTTTTCGATTTTTATGTTAACAGTACTGGGAGGAGTGATCCTGAACTGGCTGCACAAAGTGACTTTCACTCCCTGGTGTGCTAATTTGAAGCTCTTAAACTTCCCAGAGATTCCCTGTGGTGTGAGAAAGCTGCCATGGACATGTTGGAGCTCAGGTTGCTGCTTTTGCGCCTCTTTATGAGGAATTCTTCATCTGCTGGTTTTTAATGTCACCTAATTTAGTGCCAAGTGTAAAAGAGGCTCTGTAATAATTTGTGGTGGTGTCAAGTTTTACAAGATGAGCAGATTGATGCCACTGCCTGGGGAGCATCTGCTGAGGGTGCACCTGAGGTTGTGCACCTGAAGCTGGCTGGCAGCAGCCCATGGATGAGCAAGCTGTCCATGGATGTCAGTGCTGGATCTCCTTTCAGGTCTCTGTATTCTTGGAAGATTCTCCTTGGGATTGGCTGCATCCAGAGCAGAAGATCCAAACCTTGCTGGAACCTGGCAAGGTCCCCACCAACCCCCAGGGTTTGGGAGAGGGCCCAAAGCTGTGAGATTCTTCTGTGAGTTAGGGAAAAGCTTTTGGGGTGGAGGATCTGAGTTTGTGCAGCTTCCCAGTGTCAGGGGTAGAGCTGTCATCAGAGCCAGCACGGTGTTGTCACAGGGACACAGCAGAGGGGCCTGGATGGGCTCATGCCTGGCTGCTTTGGCCAAGGGACCTTGAAATAGCAGAGCTTGAGCCCTCTTTGCATGGGACACTTGGGGCACGGAGTGGGGTTTGGGTTCAGTGTTAAATATCTGCCCCAGAGAAGGCTGTGCCTTTCCTGGAACGGGGGAGATCCATCCTTGGGGGAGATGGAACCCCCTGGAGCCCAGCCTTGGGTGGGACTTGTCACCGAAACATTTCCCTGCTTTTCCTGAGAAGGGGCTGTCTGGAGTCAGGAAAGTAATCTGGGGGTTCCTTGGCTGTTTCAGCGATGCCTGGATGAAAATAAATGCAGGCAGTCTTTCTTTGCTTTTTGATGATTGATGGTGCAAATGCCATCATGGGACATCATGGGACACTTTGGAAAGGTTTTATGTGTGTGATTTTCACACTCTGCTCTGCACTGGGGGCAGTTTGGGGCAGTGTAGGACAGATCCAAAGATACTGGATACTATCCAAAGGAGGGACAGGGAGATGATGAGGGACCTGGAGGGGTGGGGTTGTTGGGGTGTCTGTGCAGGGCCAGGAGTTGGATCAGTGATCCTGTGGGTCCCTTCCAGCTCAGCATATTCTGTGACTCTACAAAAGCATCATTCTTGGCCAAATCAAAAGTGTTATTGCCTAAAATGAAAACTTAAAGTCGTCCTTCAAGCACCAGCCAAGCCCAGCTTCTCCCTGAAGGGCCTTGAAAACTGGGCAGGGACATTGAGCCTCTGGCTTGTCCCTTCAGAACAGAATTACAGGCAAGAGAGCAAATTCTCCCTTCTGAAGGGAGCCATAGTTTATTGGTAGAAAATGTTCATGTAATCCATTTTTATGAAGAAAACCACGCTGGCCATACTGAAAACGTTTGCTTTTGTATTTTTAGGGCTTTGCATAAGAGAATTATTTTGATTAAAAAGAAAAGAAAAATTATGCTCCTGGTTGAAAAAATAAAAAATACTTGCACTGACAGAACTTTAATCTGAGCCCAAGTCACAAAAACAGCCTTTATTGATGTCAAAGTTACTTTAGAAATGGAAGGAGTAAACAGGATTTGGCCTTTAATTTGTGAAGGGTTTTGATTTTTCAGAGGCATTAAAGAGACAGAAAAGATGGGTATTGAATTATTTAACAATTGCTAGGAAAATTAAGCTTCAGAGAGCCTGTTTTCACTGCAATAATCTTATTAATGAAAACAACACAATCTGGGGCAGCAGCAATATTTGGAGCTCCTTCCCTGCTGCCTGAATTGTTTCCGAGTGGTCCATGAAGTGATTTTGGAAGTCAAAGCCAAGCTGAGCCTTTTCTGTGGTCTGTTCACACTTCCCAGGAGAAAGCTGCCATTGATGGATTATCCAAACATATTTTCCCTCTAAATCCAAAGCAGAGGGGAAAACTATGCAAGGAGGACTTGGGGGAATTTGGCTCTTGAATTTATTTTTTCATTGGCAGATGGCTTTTAAGTGATTTATTGGCCAAAACCAATCCCTTTTCATTAGAAAGCAAGTATTTAATGACTTTGGGGGTGGGGACTGAAAACAAAGAAGTGATAATTGAGCCGATGGCGCTGGGTGACACAGCAGAGCAGCCCTTCATCAAACAGACTTTAAAGAGTGTTTGAGAGCCAGCGCTGAGGGCGATGATTTCCTTTCATGTGCGCTTTAATTCACTGTCCTTTGCAGTCATCGGTGCATAAATAGGCTTAGACTGAATTAAAGGAAAAATGGATCCTTGCTCTCTTCTTCACAGGCTGCAGCAATCAGTGTTGGATGCCCTGGGAGCTCCCAGCTGGCCCAGACCTGCTGCTCTGTCCTGGAGAGCCTGAATAAAATCCTCCGGAGGTTCTACCTTGGAATGCTCTCCTGGTGCTTGTGGAGTGTCTGCCCAGGGGTGTGAGCCTGGCAAACCCAGCCAGCCACAGCCACCTCCCTTCATCCCAAGTTCCAGCATGGGTTTGGGAATCTGCCAATGGGAAATCTGGGGGAGAACAGTTGGCCAGGTCCTGATGGTCTCTGAGACCCCACCTGCAGAGCTGCCCCAGCCCTGGGCCCAGCACAGGCAGCACCTGGAGCTGCTGGAGGAGTCCAGAGGGGACACCAGGATGAGCAGAGGGATGGAGCAGCTCTGCTGGGAGGAAAGGCTGGGAGAGCTGGGAATGTTCAGCCTGGAATGGAGCAGCTTTGGGGTGACCTCAGTGTGACCTTGCAGGGCCTGAAGGAGGTCTGGGAGAGCTGGAGAGGGATTTGGGACAAGTGATAGAGGGACAGGACAAGGCAGGTGCCATTAAACTGAGAATGGCTTTCGATGGGATATTGGGATGGAATTCCTGGGGTTGAGGGTGGGGAGGCCCTGGCACAGGGTGCCCAGAGCAGCTGTGGCTGCCCCTGGATCCCTGGCAGTGCCCAAGGCCAGGCTGGACATTGGGGCTTGGAGCAACCTGGGACAGTGGAAAGAGGTGGAATAAGATGATCTTTCAGGTTCCTCCAAACCCAAACCATTCTGTGATTCCATGACACCTGTGGGTGCCCCCACCCTTTCTCCTCCTCATCTTTGGGGATGAACAGCTCAAAGTTGGAATTTGCTGCTTTCTGCTCTCAGACTGGCCTTTAGTGGAGTCAGTGCTGGGTTCCTGCAAAGCACAGCCTGAGCACTGGTGGACTGCACTGCTGCCAGGGGATTTTTGGCATTCATATGGAAGTGAGGTCACCTGGGAACATGTTTTAGTTGCTGTTTTTTGGGGCTCCCAATCCTGTCAGTGCCTGGAAAATGCTGTATCTGGGGCTGGCTCTGGCCTGTCTAGCCACATAAGCCCATTGGTAGGAGCTTTACAGGTGAGCATCAGCCCTGCTCATCCTGCAGGGCTCGGCGAGGTGCTGGATCATCCCTGCTCCCACCTTACCCACCAGGAACCCCTCAGCTTTGCCTCACGGGTGTGAAGCCTACCTGGAGAGGCCATGAGGTGGGGGGGAGTCCTCATAGCTCATGACGATTTCTGTGCTCCCCAAATCAGAAACCCTCAGTGCTGAGAGGGCCTGGGCAGAGCTAAAGTCTGTTCAGGGGTGCAGGAACAGGGAGCAGCTCTGGCCGAGGCTGTGCCCTGACAGCTGAGGCAGCTCTGTGCCCCTGTGGGTCCCGTGGTGCTTAATGAACACCGTGCTCACATCCCTGGTGCCTTGTAGCTGCTCTGCTGCTCAGAAAACGAGCAGGTCCTTGCTAATGAGCACTCGGGTTGGGCTTGTTTGGAGCTGGGTCTGACTTGTGCTGGATTTGCTGTGATTAATGCCTGGGCACACTCAGCTCCGCTGGAGGGCATGGAGCTGCTTGAACCTGGCACAGGGAGCAGAGAAATTGGGTGTCTGTGAGGGGGCTGGGTCTGCTCTGGGCTCACCTGCCCCCGGGAGAGCAGCCCTTCAGAGCCCTGCAGCCCATCCCCTCCCTTCTTTAGGCTTGGTTTAAATTTGTAGGAGTTGGGGCGTTGGTACTGGCCTGGCATGGCATTAACCCAGCACAGCCCACAACTCCGTCCCTGCTGGACACCAGCCTGGTGTGTCCTTCTCCTTCCTTTCTGCACTCTATGTGCTTTCCCTTCAATAAAAAGCACTTTGGAAGGGGAAAGAAGATGACATGAAATATTTAGGTGAACATTTGTCAGCATTTTTGCGTGCTGCCATAAGACCTCAGAGTTCTGTAGCTGCAGCCAACGGGTCTGAATGGGAGACCCGGGCTGAGGAAGAGGGTTTGGTGCTGGGAAGAGGTGGCACAGGGTGGGCTCCACACCCAGCGCAGCCTCCACAGTAATTCCTCACTCCCTGCATGCAGGGAGGCTCAGGTTTGCTCTGTCAGTCCCTCCCAAAGTCACTGCTGGGACTGTTTGGAGCAAGCTCTTCCCTGAGCTGAGCAGGGGATTGATGCGTGCAGAGGCGCTGGTCTCTGCTGTCCCCAGCCCTGCCACCACCAGCACAGCTCTGTACTCCTGGCACTTAGAGAAGCCATCAATGCACCCTGATTGCCTTCCCAGTCTCCCCTGTTAACACTGCTGCTCCTGTCAGGCCCTGGGAGGAAAGAGCAGCTGACAGCTTTCCAAGAGTTTCTCCACAAATGGGATTTAATGGCCATGTGATCCCATGATTCTGGCTTCTTTTTTAGGGGAAAGTTCTGGTTTTTCCTATTGCAATGACAGAACTTTTTCTTTAGGTGTGGGTGGTCAGCTAAAGCAGGGTGCCGGGGAATTGTGAATTCCTTATGGCACGAACTCCATGCAGGCAGAACTAAAAACTTGGAGAACTGCAGGCTCCAGGGAAGGTGCCACATCAGATTTTGAAACTGTGGCAGTCCTGAGTGGGGCTGCAGTTGAACCATTAAATGTGTCAAGAACATTTGCTGCCAAAACAGAGGCAGAAGCAAAGGCTGGCACCGAGAAGCGTCTTGGGGATGCAGCCTGATGTATTTTGCTCCAAGTTTGGAGGAATTGGGAAGCTTCCTGTTGTGCAGTGTGCACTGGAAAGGACAACAAGGCAGATTGGGATGGAGTAGTTGATGTAGGAAAATGGGAGTGTTAAGAACTACTCTTCCTTGCATGTGTTGGCATTTCCCAGAGGGATCAAATTGTTGGTTCTTCCACTGCCCCAGGGTGCTCCAGGCCCTGTCCAGCCTGGCTTTGGACACTGCCAAGGATGCAGGGGCAGCTACAGCTTCTCTGGACACCCTGTGCCAGGGCCTTCCCGCACACACAGGGAAGGATTTATTCCCTATCTTTAACCTAAATTTCTCCTCTGGCAGTTTGTACCCATTCCCCCTTGTCCTGTCCCTCCAGTTTCTGATGAAGGATCCCTCTCTGGCTTCTCTGTGGCCCCTTCAGACCCTGGGAGGTCTCCAGCAACCTCCTCTTCCCAGGCTGAACAATCCCATCTTTCCCAGCCTGTGTCCATGGGGGTGCTCCAGTCCCCCCACTGACCTCATACAGCACCTCCCCTGAGTCTCCTTCTCCTCCCCAGGGAATTGGGATGTCTCAGTGCTTTTCCTGCTCCTTCTTGGCAAAGGAAAGGGATGGGAACACTTCCTGAGAGCTCTATCAGCCCCGTGTTTAGGCTTATCTAACTCAGCTTCAGTTGACAGCTGTGTGGGTATCATCTCCAAAGCAGAAAATAAACAAACTCCAGGAGCTCTGAGCTCTGTATTTTCTCTCTGTCTGTAGGCAGCTGCACTTGTATGTGGGCAGTCATGGCTTTGTCACTTTTCTGAGAGGGAACAAAATGAAAAATCTGGGGGTTTTTTAGATGACAAAGACTGCTGAGCCTCTTTTCCTTTCCTCAGAGTTAATTTCAGGATCTAAGTCTGTCTAATCCACCAGATATTTTGTTGCAAAGCTCTCTGTCCAGTGATCAACAAATGTCTGGTGTCCACTAGAATACTCCTGCTGGAAAAAACGTGTTTGGAAGGAGAGAGAAGCACACAAGGTGCAGTGTTAAGGACGGGGAGCTGAGCTCTGGCTGAAGATGCTCTAAAAATAAAGTGGGAAGGAAGGAGAGGAAAGATTCCAGTTCCTTTTGGAACAGAAATGAGGAGATGAGGGAAGCAGATGGCTGCTTTGCTGGATTGTTCCATCTCATTTGGAGATAGGGACTTGCAGTTATTTCCAGGAAAAATCACTTGGGAATTCGTGGGAACAGGGATACTACAGGATTAGCAGTTTTTGTGGGCTGTGGCACCAGGCTGGTGTCCCTCCACATCTTCCATCCAAAGGGGCTCTCAGTGCTGTCCAAGATTTCCAGGGAGGACTTGACACAAACTAAGGGGCTCTGCAGCCCTAGCAGTGCTCAGGGCTCATAGCAGAGCCACATTTTCCATTTTAGCAGGGAAGACAATGTAGTTTGAGTGCTTTTTGTCCAGGGAGCAGTGCTTGCCTTGGCCAAGCTGGCCATACATTAGCCCAAATTCCCTGTGTGCCTGCAGCAGTGGCTTTGTTTCAGTTGTGAGGGAGAATTTGCTTTGCCTGCAGTAGTTTCTTTTTCAGCTTTTGTCAAATAGGCTTTAATATAGAAATAAATCATCAGAGCATTACTAAATTAAAAATAAGCATAGAAGCAGACAGAGCTGCCAAGCTAAGGTTAAACTTGGAGCAGGAGATCAGATTATGGTTTCATCAGTCTTTCCTCCCACTCTTTGCTTAATTTGGTACTTAAAAGAACCTAATAAACATTGCAGAGATCTGCACACCCAGCTGCTTTGGAGAGCAGTCTCCTGGTCCTCGTTTTCATATTTTGGGTCACACACATCACTGCACTGATGTGCTGGAGCTGTACTTGTAGATGCCACAATTTATTGGGATGCAGAAGGATTACAGTTGCTCGGAGCAGAGATTAGCATCAAGTTTACCTACCCTCCCTGCGAGGAAAAAGGAGTATTTCCAGTCCACTGCAGGTCTTGGGTTGGCTTTGTTTACTCTCAGACCTGACCCCAGCTCACTTTTGAAGAGTCTTGGAGCAGCAGCATCATCAGGAGGAAAAGTGACCATCACTTACAGGCAGCTGGGAACTTCCCAGGGACAGACTGGCAAAGGGATGGAGGGGCTGGTGCTGCCAGGGATTTACAAAATGTGCCCAGAGCAGGGGAGGGTGGGGAGGGGCTGGCAGAGAGCAGCTGTGGCAGTGTCCAAGGCCAGGCTGGATGGGCTGGGAGCACCCTGAGATAGTGGAAAGTGTCCCTGCCCATGGCAGGGGTGGAATTGATCAGCTTTAATGCCCCTCCCAACCCAAACCATTCTGTGTTTCATTCCCAGTCTGAGAGACTTGAGCTGGTGTTTGGAGCAGCCTTGAATTTCACAAACACTTTGTCCCTTTCAAAGCCTCATTTTTAATTCCTCTTCCCCTCCATTCCCAGTGCTTCAAGGAATGGGATGATATTTTCATCTTGGTTTTCCTCTGTATTTTAGTGAAAGTTCAGCATGGCAAAATCTCCTAACTTGGAGAGCTAAAAGGAATCTGTGAATGGTGCTGGATGTGATCCATGTGATCCAGCCAGGACTTTGCTGCGTCCTGGCCACTGTTTGCAGTGTTCTGAACAGGTCTTTTTGCTCTTTGTTTTCCATAATCTCCATCAGTTGTGTGATGCCATTGCTAAACAAATGAGATGATAATTAGCATAGCAACATCAGAGGAAGTTGATTTTCCATCTGTAATAGGGATGATGATAATTAAACATGCATGACCTCATTGGGTTGAATAGGAATCAATTAAAATTAAAGCTTGTTGGGAATTCTTTTTCTCTTGTGAAATTTTTCAGAGAAAGCAAGAACAACATAACAAGTCGTAATGAAAGGAAATGGGGCTGATTTGCACCCTCAGTATTAAAAAATGAAAAAGTTGGGAGATTTTTCAGGGATGGAAAATTTGATAGTACCTCCCCTGCCCTGCCCCAGCCGTGTGTAAATGCCCATTTTGATGAAGTTTATAATTTGGAAAAACAAAGTTTAGAACTTTCCAGCTGTTTCTAACACTGTTTAGAAAAAACTCAGATCAAGCATGTGGAAATGCTTCCCCAGTTTGTGTCCAGAGAGGCTCTGTAGCCAGCAGGGTGCATAAATTAGTTTTGTAACATGTCTTAAATTTCTTGTGCATGAGCGAACATTGCACTGGGGCAGCTCCTTTTAGAAGAAAATGATTTATTATTGGAGAGGTGGAACAACAGAGGGTTAAAGTTGAAAGCCCAAGTGTGGGGCCCCAGAAAGAAGCTGCTGCTGTCCTCACCCTCAGCCTGGGTGGTGGGACCTGAGAGGCCCCTGTGGAGGGCAGGTGGGAAAGTCTTGGGTTAAATTCCTTCTTTTTGCCATTTCTTTCCAAAATGAGGTGTCAGTGGTGCCTCAGCAGTTGCAGCCAAGCTTGGCCTCTGGGTTTAGGTTTTGGGAGAGGTGTGACACCTCTCAACCTGCAGGTTGGTTCAAGTCAGAGCAGGGGCCTGAAGAATGGGAAACCAAAGCTTGGATAGTCCCAGCTCATGTTCTGCATTTTGGGATTTGCTTCCAGGCCTTTGGCTGGAGCTCTTCTGGTCTCTGGTATTCATCAAAGGTGGGGAGGGGTTGGAAGCAAGATCCACTCCCAGTCACTGTGATGAGGGTGCACAGGGACCCCTCTGGATGCTGCTTCCTGTTCCTGATGTCCTGGATAAACTCCTGAACAAGACACTGCACGTGTTTGCTCTGGAATGGTGCTTTCCTTTGGAAAGGGTCATTGAGGGAACGGCCTCAGGCTGGGCCAGGGAGGCTCAGGGTGGACAGCAGGAGGAATTTCCCCATGGAAAGGGTGCTCAGGCCTTGGCAGGGGCTGCCCAGGGAGGTTTGGAGTGCCCATCCCTGGAGGTGCCCAGGGAAGGGCTGGAGGTGGCACTCAGAGCTCTGGGCTGGGGACAAGGTGGGGTTGGGGCACAGCTGGGACTCCATGGTCTGGGAGGGCTTTTCCAACCTCAATGACTCCGTGATTTTCTCATCTTTCCCCCTTCCCTAGCAGAAAAAACAATAAATCTTACATCCAGTCAGATTGAAAGAAATGCTGAAATCCTTCTTTTTTCTCCTCTTTGGAAAAGTTTTTTTTCTTCACCATCCTCAGCCATTGGTGTCACGGAGGGTGTGGTGACATTTCTGTGTGGTGTGAGGTGGTGGCTTAAATTCAGTGTGTGGCCTCTGGTTCCTGTTGGGATTTGACACTTTTTTTAGACCTGTGATGGGGCCATTTCTGATCCAGTCTCAGATTACCCCATATCTGATAAATGACATAACACAAGCTCGTGTCTCTGCAGGTGACACTCAAACCATGGCATGAGACATGGGCACACAAAATATGTGACAAAATACTGCTGTGGCTTTAGTTTGAACATATCTATTTCAACTTCCATGTTTCCCACATGGACTTTTTCATCTGCCACGAGCATCTTTGTGAACATGGAGAAGTGTTCCTGAGGAGAGATGCAAGATGCATCTGTGATAGCTTAAACTAGCAAATCCTGGCTTTATTTAGTTTTCATCTCATCCTGGCTTTGCCTCATTTACGTTCTGTTTCTGCAAGATGGGGCAGCCAGAACAGAGAGTGATGGGTTCATTTTCTCTGTCCTCATAGGCTTTGCTGAAAACACAGGAAGTTTTATCCCCAGGCATCAGCTAAAAGGAGTTTCTGGGGTTGCAGGAGTCCCCCCAGCTGAGTTCAGATGAAGGCAGCACAAAAGGCTCAGTCCCTGATGTGAACATTCTGCTGCCTTTCCACATGCCAGTGGAATGCTTTCCTCCTGCATTTGGCCTTGAAGCTGCACAGCTCCTGCCAGTGGCTTTCCAAGAGGGAAGAATGCTGCCAAGCCTCCTTCGGGCACTTTCTACCCAGTGGTTTTTATCACATCCCATGGAGTCATTCACTGAATGCCCTGGGTTGGGATCCAGCCAGGACAGAATATCCTGAGCTGGAAGGGACTCACAAGGATCATCAAAGTCCAGCTGCACTGGGCAGCCCCAAGAATCCCAGCCCATGCCTGAGAGTGTTGTCCAAACTGTGCTGTTTTCTGAGCTCGTCCGCTGTTTTGTGGGGAAAAGGGGTTAATGGGGGCTCAGGAGGGGATTTCACTGCCTCTCTGCTCCTCATCAGGGGGAGCTCTTAGGGATCCCTGTGGAAGAAGGATTTATCCTGGAGCTGGGGGTTCAGTACCTGCTGCCATCCCACAGGTGCGGGCAGGGTCCCTCTGCCTGCTCACGGGGCCAAGGGGGGGTTCCTGGGGGCTCAGCACAGCTCCCACAGTCCTTTGGAGTGATGGCAGGGAAGGACCATCCTTGGTTATGTCCATGCATTTGTTGTTGCCATCACGTGTGATCTCTTTTTGGTGGCCTCTGGGTGGAAAAGACAAGAGCTGAGTCAACAGGAGAAGATTGCCTGTGCCAGTGGTTAGGAGAGGTGGGGAACCACGGACTGGGCCAGGCCTGAAGGGACCACAGCGGGTCACTGGTGCCACCTCCCTGCTCAGGCAGGGCCATCCCAGAGCACAGGGCACACCATTGTGTCCACAGGGCTCTGGAATATCTGCACTGAGGAGACTCCAGCCCCTCCCTGGGCAGCCTGCTCAGGGCTGGGCACTGCCCAGGGCAGGAGTTGTGCCTCCTGTGCAGGGGGCATTGCTGGGCTCAGTCCCTGCCCGTTGCTCTGGTGCCACTGCTGGACACTTTTTAACTCCTGAGCTGCCCCGGCCTTGCTGCAAGAACTGTACCCCACGAGGGATGCTCACCATCCCGCATCATTTTCCTGGGCAGGGGAAGTTAAATTTGTCCATTTGATGTGGGATTTATAAAACAATGAATTTCCTGAGGGCTGAGAGCTGTGCTGGGCTGGAGATCAGAAGATGAGCTGTAACGAGGGCCTGGTGCTGTTCATGAGGACAAATCTGGGAGAGGAGCTCTCTCTTCTGCCTCTTGATTGCCCTATCAAGGCCAGGGCCCAACAGGCAAAATGCAAGTGAGTGCTGCTGCCCAAGTTGCTGCTCTAATTAGAGCAGTCCCTGAACCTCATGCAGACTTACAGTGTAGTATCAATTCAGGTTAAATTGGGAAACTGAGCAGAAAATTGCTGTCTGGTGTTTGGAGTGGTTTCTGCATCTTAATATTATCTGATATTGTATCATTATGTACTGATGCAAAATGCCAACAAGTAATGGCAGAGCCCTGCAAGTAATGACACCGGGACGGGAGAGCAGGAAATAGTGAGAGAAATTTAATTCCTTATGCAGTTTCATGAAATAAAGTCAACTCAGGTACACACTTGTTCAGATTAAATATAATGATCTGTGTCTGCAGCCCGAGTCTGCCAGGAATGCACATCCAGAGGCTGGGGATGGAGGGGGGAGAGTTGCCATGGAAATACAGCCAATGTCACACTTGCAGCGTTGCAAATGGCTCATGTGTCATGGCTCATTTTCCAGAAGAAGCAGGGAAAACTGGGAATTAAGGGAAAACATCTTTAAATGTTTGCAGCAAGGCAGGGCTGGGCCTGTGCGGGGACAAACGTTGGGAGTGCTGAGTGTTCGTGGGGAGAAGGGAGACCAAAGCACACCTGGGACAGGGCTCTGCAGCATCCCTGAGCTGCCTGATCCCTTCTCCTTCCTCCTGCTGGGAGAGCACAGCAACACCCCTGGGCTGGCTGGGCTTCCCTGCCTCCCCTCAGGGGACTGCACAGGGCAACAGCTTTCCCTCGCTTTGCTCCTTCCAAGCCCTTGGCAGCCCACTTCCTGCAGTTGCCTGTTCCATTCCGAGTAGGCTGAGCTGTGCCAGATGATCCAGAATTGCTGCTTGATCTGTCCAGCAATTCAGTTGCTGGCTCTTGTGGGAACTAACACAGCTCTTGCTTTAAAATTGGATGAAGTGCTCAAGGGTATTTTTCTTATTTTGTTCTGATTTTGTGGGGGAATAATGGTTTTGCCATGCAAAAATAAATGAGGCTGCTAGACAAACAGCTTGGGTTGTTAGACCCTCTCTCCAAGTAATGATGGTGTAATTCAGACCTCTGAAATAAGATGCGAACAATAAATAAATTATTAACCTGTCTTTAGAGTATTGAAATCTGTATGTATTTTAAGGCTGTAGTGGGTAAATAGGAGCAAATGAGTGTTTGAACAGGCAATAGAGGAATGACAGGAGGATCAGGGGACCAAAATCCACAAAAATTCCTGGCTCAGGACCTGCTCAGCTCCTGCCAGGTTCAGTTATCTCTGTTTCTGGTATCACTTTCCCCGTGGCACAGGTGTAACAGCCTCTTAGGGTTCAGGTGGTGAGATGAGTTTTGAGGTGTGGACTGGGAGATCTTTAGAGACCTGAGCCATTTTTGTATGGAGAGGAATGAAGGAGCTGAACAGTGCTTCCCTGGTGGTGAAGGCACTGGTGCTGCTGTGCACAGAGGGTTCTGAGGGAGAAATTGGGCTGTTTGATTGGAGTGTAACTCAGTTCTCAGCTGCACGAGGCCTCCACTGAGCATTTTACAGACAACCTGTGCTGGGCTGAGCTCTGCAGAGCCAGAGGGTCCCTGGCACCCCTGGCACAGCCCATGGGTGCTCTGCTGCAGAAGGGCCAGGAGGCAGAGGGTGGCACAGAGGGGAGAGTGCACATCCTCCCTCTTCCTCCCTCTTCCTCCCTCTTCCCTTTCCCTCCCCTGTCTTCCACTCCAAGCAACTTGTCAGCTTCAGGACCCATTGGTGAAAAGTGGCTCAAATTGGAATATAAATCTCAGGTCCCTTCACCGTGGCAGCAAAGCCCTGGGTTCTGTCAGCTGACGAACACTGCCAGACCCCACCTGGGTGTGAGCTGGGCAGGTGTCCCAGAGCTGCAGCTCCAAGGAGAGTTCATTCTCTAAAGCAAGGTGATGCTCCTTAAAATTAAGTGTCATTTCTCTCCTCTTGCTGATATATTTCCTTGAACAGCAAAGAAAGGCTGCAGAAGAAAATTGAGTGGAGTTTCTGCTGAATTCAACACACTGTAGTGATAAATATGGTTCTGAATAAACCTCCTTGTAGTCACAAATCAATTAATCTTTTTTTTCCCCTGTGTGCTCCATCCTAAGGATTTACTTTCTCATTGAGCTTTCCTAGCTTGTGCACTACCTAATTCTTCACCTGGATAAATAACTCATGGCATTTTTATTCCACAGCAAACCGGCATTATCTTTCTTGCTGTGTACAAGCAAAAGGAATTTTATTTATTTGTTTCTTTATTTTCCCAAGAGCAAACTCTGTGAGTTGGGGCTTGAAATAAAGCAGAGTTCAGGGCTTGGTGAGGAGCAGCTCTGCCATGGTTGGAGGAGTGTTTTTACAATACTCTGAGGGACAGGGGAGGATTATTGGGGTGCCTGTGCAGGGCCAGGGGTTGGACTGGATGATCCTTGCGAGGCTTTTCCAGCCCAGGATACTCTGATTCCATGAGCAGCCTCAGAAGAGAAGCAAACTTCTCCATCAGTTTACTGGAGCCCTTTGGTTTGCCAGACCCCCTTGGCTGAGGGTGCAGTGTGGATTTTTAGGGAAGGGCTGTCCCGCAGTTTGGCTGGGATGGAGGGCAGAGCTCTTTCCTGCTCTTGTCCTGCTCAGAGCCAGCCTCAAGCCCTGCAGGGAGTTGAGCTCAGGGCTGGGGTGAGCAGGGACAGAGCAGAACCTTTCCACCTTGTGTGGTAGGAGCTCTTTCTTCAGCCTTCTGCTTCTCTGGGGGTGAGGTAAAAATAGAGATTAAAGACCAAGTACATGACTGAGTGTGAATCTGTCATGTGCTCAGTGGCACCTGGAGCTGCAGCACATCCTCAGCCTGGGCTGCTCTGCAAGGACAGAGACTCTGAGGAGAGCCCAGAAGGGGTGGCTGAGTGTCAAAGTTGTGGGCAGGGCTGAGGGCTGACCTGGGAACATCAGGAACTGAACAAGAATGGGAGAACTGCTGGGTGTAGAAAGAGCAGCAGAGCTGGGGAAGGGTCCCCATGCCTGCATGTGGAGATCTATAACAGCTCTGCCTCTGCTCCCTGCAAACACAGGGGGAAAATTAGGAGACATAATCCATGGTCTTGTACTTCTGAGTAAACCTAAAGAACTCATTCCAAAGGTCTGCTGGATGAGCAGCTCATTAAGAGATGTAGACATTACTGACTGGCTTCCTTAGGGCTTCTGCAGAATGAACTTTCCAGCTCTTTTCTGTTGTCTTTAATATGTGAGAGGTGGGATGAGGATAATCAACATCCTCATCCTACAGCCTAAAAATAGAGTGGTCACTGGGTTCTTCCTCACCCAGATGGTGAAGGTGAAGGATGCTGCACAGAAGGGGCAGCACAGGACAAGCTTTGGGAGTGCTCTGAGCCTCTGGGCAACAGTAATGGATGGGAGAGAATTTAATGTCCTGAGTTATGAACCCCCTGTGTGTTGCCACTGGAGTTTGCTTCACAGAAATGTTTCGAAGAAGGCAGGGCACAGGAGCAGGAAGCTGGAAGTCAGCTTGCAGAGGCCCCACGAGCTTTCCTTTCAGCCCTTGTAGATGTGAAATATTGACTCAAGTTCTGAAATCCTGAGGAAAGAATATTTAAAATCTCTGAGGAGCTCTCCTGCTCTGAGGTTGTCTCTCATTAGCATCCCATCTAGGATGCTCCCTGAAAAGAGGAATCTTCCCTGTGTATCAGCACAGAGGGCCATCAAATGCCCGGCTTGGTTTGTGTCCTGTGCTTTCTGAAGGAGAGATTTTTTTTTTTTTTTGCCTGGTTCTGTCTGGGAGAGAAGAAAGGCAAAGGAGTATTAATTGCTTGCAAATGCTCTTTCAAAAGGCATGGAGAGGGTGAGCTCCTGGAAGGGGTCTTTGTGGAAGGTCTGGGGTTTCCCACCACAGGATCTGGGCTTTAACCAGCAGGTGAGAAAAGCCTATTGCTGCCTGTAGATGTGGCAGGGAACAAGGTGGGACTGGGATGAGGCAGAAGGATGCCAGGGGGTAGCTGGGTGCCTCCTCTGTCTTGGAGAAGTGTCCTGCTACCAGGATATCCTCTACCAGCACTGGGAGCCAGCAGGCTGAGATAAATTAATACCAGTGAGGAACTGTCTGAAAGTGACAAAGTTTGCCAGCTGCAAACATCAGTTACAGCCAGCAGTGAAGGGAAGCCAGGTGCAGATGGTTAATAAAGCATCATGGCAGCTCTAGAAGTTCCCAGTTTAATTTACTAGTGGCAATGGCAGGCCTTTGTTATCAGTTTGGCCAAGGGAGGCTCCTTTTGTCCGCAAGATCCAACTCCTCATCCTCCTTTTTTTTGCTTTTTTGCCCTGAGAGGAAGGAGGATGTTCAGCATTACCACATTCCTCGCTTGACCAATTGATACCATGGTGGATGTTTTGTCTCTCTTTGTATCACAGGATTTCTCATCAAGGTCCAAAAGGATTGAGCAGCCATGTGTGGAATCCACACAGAAGCAATCCATGGTGCAAAGGCCTTGGAGTGGGAATAGCTGGAGAAAGGTGCTTCCAGGTGGTGTGAGGTGTCAGAGGGCAACCAAGGCCACCCATCACGCTGGGAGGGCAGGGCTGCAGCCAGGCTGTGCCCTGGGAACCAAACACCAATTCCCAGCCTCTCTCAGCACGTTTCTTTCTGTGTCTGCCTCCTTTAGGCTCAGCTCGTGTGAGGGCTGGGCTGAGCTCCCAGTCTGGCCCAGTGAGGAACAGAAAACAAATGATCCCACTGGGAAAAACCTGTTGTGTTACAAGACATCCCATGGAAAACCTGCCAGGGGTGGAGGTGTCGCCCACAAACCTTCCTGGCACACCCAGAGCAGCACCTTTAGTGTCCTAAAACCTGAACAACCCCAGGGAATGATGCAGGGGGGCCCAGGAACCCTCAGCACTGCAGAGAGTGGTGCCCTGGTGACCCCCAGCCATGCAGGGCACTCGGTGGCCCAGCAGGACCCTGCTGGCTCTGGCAGGGGAGGACTCTGATCTTTAATGCATGAGGCTGGCTTTGTGACAGCCCTGTCACTCCAGAGCCAGCTCCCTGGGGCTGAGTGTCACCTTCAGGGAGCCCTCAGGGGCTGCAGCAGAACTCAGCTCTGGCTGCTGCTGAAGAGAAGCTGCAATGTCCCAGGTGGAACATTCCCTTCTCTGAAGGGACCTGTGACTGCTCCTGCAGGCCCTGCATGGATGTTGGATGTTGGTGTCCTGGTTTCAGGCAGATTTGGGAGAAAACCTCCTATGGCACCCTTCCCCAACCGGTTTGGGAAAAGACTTCCTCAGAGAGAAGTGGAAAAAACCTGTTTATTAAACAGGCAAAGCACTCCCAGCACAATACCCGATGACAAGAGCGTCGTGCCGCTCTGGAGAGATGACAAACTTAGAGAGAGAGGGCCTCCCCTCAAAGATAGTCATTGTGTTCTGTGGCTCTGTTCCTCTGGTGCTGGGAGAAAAGGGAGTTGCTGCACAGGGCTGGTTTTGGTGGGGTGGGTCCCAGGTGGAGGTCCCCTGGTGCTTCCCCCAGGTCCTCAGTCCAGAGAGATTGGAACAGTTCCGAGGAGACAGGAAAAAAAGGGGAAAAAAAAAAGGAAAAAAAGGGGAAAAAAAAAAAGACTTCAGCTATCTACAAGACCTACCGCTAACTACGCTACCACTAACTAACTAACTAACTACCTGAGGGAAAAAAAAACCAAACAGAGCTTCTGTCCATCTCGCTGTGTTCCAACTCCCCGCTTCCAAGGTCACTCTGAGGAGCAGAGTTTTCCTGGGGAAAAACAAACCGCGCTTCCCTTCCCCTTTGCACCCAACAGACCATTGGGGATATACAGATCAGCCTAGGACAGTTGGTGCTTCCCACCTTTTGCCCTGAGGCACCAAGAGAGTCCAGGTGTAGAGAGATTTCAAGTTGTGGAAAAGTACAAAGAGTTTGTACTGATTTCATCCAAGTCAGGGGCTGGTGGGATACACATCACAAGGACAGCCTGGCTTTGGAAAGAGGGAGAACAGCAACACTGTCTCCCCAGAAAAGTCAGTCTTTGGGAAGGCTCTGGAATAACTGTACCTACCAATGACAGAGCTGTGCTGCTGTGTGCTCATAACAGCTCCAAAATCCTGGCACAACCACAGCTGTCTGATGGGTGAACACAACTTTGGGATTTAAGAGCAGCTTTGGAAAGGCTTGGGAGGATGGAGTGAATGTGGCTGGGGACATATCTGGGATTTCTCCATGGCCCTAAGGACAGGGAGGCCTGGGTGGCCTCGCTGCCACCACTGGGAACTCTGGAACATGAGGAGCACCTGGGCTGCAGGGCTGGGCAGGGGGTTGGTGAGTGTGGTGTGCCAGGGCCCGGCCCCAGAGGCACTAAGAGCAGGAGGACACCTGAAAACCCAGGCTTCTGCCTAGCTCTCTCCAGGGGATTTGGTGGCAAAGCTTCCTGGTGCATTGCTGACAATAACCAGGTGACTAGCTGAGGGAATTTGTAGTGAAATCATCTCGTTAATTCTGACCTTCCCCTGCAGTATTTGGGAAGCAAATGGGGTGGATTTCAGAGCCATTTTCCTCAGAACAGTCAGAGAAAGGAGGGCTCTGCCCCAAATCGATAAGGTTGTGCATTGTGGGTGTCCAGGTCACCTTTGGAGATTGGATTTTGGTTCTGAGGACCTCTAAGCACTGCTGAGTGATTTGCTGCAGTGAAGAGTTGAGGTTTTGGGATTCAATTACTCTTCCTCGTGAGCCAAAACTTCACAAACTCCTGTAACTGTCACTCAGTGTCAATGGAAACATTTACAGGAGATGAACTTCTCAATGGACAACTGCTCCTGCCCCAAACTTCCAGCAGAATCCCTTGGGTTTCTTACTGGGATCAAGATGTTCTCATCCAACATCACCCTGCTCAATATTCAGCCTCTGAAAGGAGAGGGGGACAGAAGTGAACCAGTGGGGTTGCAAATGCAGGTTGACAAGAAGAGCTAAACTCTCCTACAGCTGAGCTTGAATGCTGCTGGACGTGGGGTGCTGAGCATCCTCATCACTCACAGGATTCAGCTCTGGGATCTGTCTCAAAAAACTTGCTGGTGCTCAGCACCTTGCAGGATTTGTCCCTTTGTGCAGGAAAAAGGATCAGACAAATACTGGCATATTTATCTGCTGAGTTTTCAGCAGGAAAATGGATGAGTCTGGAATCACTCACCATATGTTCCCCTTTGGGCATCAGGCTCCACACTCCCTGCCTGGCTGCTGGGGACTGGAGTGATGGAGCAGGGGAGGATCTCAGACCTGGCTGCCACAGCCTTCCTCCTTTGCTCAGCAGCTTTGAAACACCAATATTTAATGCAGTGTCTTCCCTTCCTTCTGCTGCAAGTCCCCCAGGACTTTTCCACCCACTGTGCACTCAGCATGTTCTGCTCTCCATCACATATGGCACGCAGAATTTTCCCTGTATTAAAATCCTAACACAGGGTTATTTGGTGCTCAGGGAAGGTCAGGGAATATTTGATGCTCCAGAAAACACAGCAGTGAAATTAGAAACGGGAAAATATGGGGGCCACTGGAAGGGAAGCACATTCCACCCAGGAAATAACGAAGGGATGTGTCTGTAGCATGTCCTGCTGTGTTTGTGAGCAGGGGCTGGATGGAGCTCTTTGGGGAGCTGAGTATTTAATCAGGGTAACTTTGAACACCTGGCTTTGGGAGGGAGGGCAGAGCCTGGCTGTATCCATGCAGGTCTGGGGGCTGCTGGCAGCTGTGTGTCCCTGAGGCCGTGATCCCCAGGCCCTCCCCTGTTCCCACAGCCTTCCCTCCTGCATCTCAAGGACCTCTGCTGACCCCAGTGCCCTGGGCTGGGCCTTCCCTCCCATCCCAGTCCCTCTGGAGGGCACCTGCTGCTCCTGGAGTGGCAATGGAGAAACCACCTTGGAGTTAACCAGGCTGGGATGGGCAGCCAGAGGAGGCTATGGGCTCTGTGGGGACTGTGGGGTCTTCAGGGACTGAGAGCAGTGTGGGGGTGAGGACATCCACACAGCCTCTCTGCATGGAGTGTGGCCAGCTCTGTCCCAGGGATGAGCCCAGCTCTGGCCTCCAGGGGCCCCTGGGCCCTGCCCTGCTCTGTCAGCCCCTGCCAGCCCCTGCCAGCCCATCCTCCCTGAAGGGCTCTGTCAGTGGGGGCAAAGGGAAGCTCTTCAGGGTTCATCTCCCAGTGAACACTGCCCTGAACCAGAAGGCTCCAAAGCACATCAGATCTGAGATCTGCTCACTGCCATCATTGCCATCCCTGCTCTGGGGCTCCTCACTGCAGGCAGTGCAGCCACCACAGCTGAGTGCCCTGCGTGTGCCCCTGTGCTGTACCAGGCAGCTGTGGCAGCCTGCAGTGAGACAGGAGATGTGTGGGCACACCCAGCAAAGGGCTCCCTGCATTCCTTGGGAAGGCTGATGGGATTTGCAGGTTAAATGTCTGCACTGAGCAGCTTTACTTGGTCCTGGTGAATAATGTTTTGGGGTTTTTTTTAAGGTTTTTCTTGCTGGGGCAGGAATTTGCTTTGTCTCAGTGTGGTCCTGTGGTGACAAGGGAACAGGGAAATGTTTTCTGAAGATGAAATGAATTTATTGGCTGTGCATGGCCCTGGATCCAGCCAGCCTGGATGGGGCTTGAGGTGCAGGTGAAGTATTTTTTAAAATTTTCCCTCTTTACTCATGAGATCTTGAATTTGTATCCCTTTAAACCTGTAGAGGGGAGCTGTTGCTGCTGTGCTGCTGCACAGGGAATGGTGTCAGACGAAAGCAGAGCTGAGGTGTGATGGGGATGGCATCACCCCTGGCATTACTGTCATCTCTGGAGCTGGATTTCACAGAATGGTGGAATGGTTTGGGTGGAAGGGATCTTAAAGCCCATCTTGTTCCATGGGCAGGGACACTTTCCACTATCCCAGGTTGCTCCAGTCTGGCCTTGGACACTTCCAGGGATCCAGGGGCAGCTCCAGCTGCTCTGGGCACCCTGTGCCAGGGCTTCTCCACCCTCCCAGGGAACAATTCCTTCCCAATATCCAAATTTCCTTGTGCTGATCCCCAGATCCTGGGTTCTGTTCAGTTCAGTCCAGTCCCACGTGGAGCAGCACAGGGCTCTTGTGGGGGCTGGGAACATCAGAAGGCATAATTTGGCTGCTGGGTTTTGCCGGAAATGTTGTATTTCAGGCAGAATGAAGGCAAGATCCTTTCCAAGAACACAGTACTGGAAAATACACTGGATCTGTCTCTCAGCTGTGATATTGAATGTTTTGCTTGTCAGGGCATCCAGGGCACTGCATAAATATTTAATATGAAAAGAAATCAGGAAATTAGTTACCTAAATTATGAAGTTTTATAAGAATAACCTGTGTTCTGTGGCAGTGCTTCCCCAGCACTCCTTATATTTCCTGCTATTTTTCCATATTTTTTGTTGCTTGGGAATACAGAACTGAGACACTGGAATTTGCTGGCAGTTCTCACATTCCATAAAAATTCCAAGGATTTTAAATCCCTTTCCTGAGCCTGGGAGATGCAGTGCAGATGTGGAACAGCAAACTAAGGGAGTGCACTCAGCTTCTGCAGGGGTTATTGTTCACAAGAGCCATTCTCACTGTCTCAAACCTGTATAAATTTTATTAATAGAGGTATTACAAATTGTATTGCCTTTCTTGCCCTCTTTGGTTGATGCAAACAACTCTTACACCACCGGTTTAATATTTCTGAAGTACTGCACTAAAGTGCTTTCCATGTTTGTGCAAATGAAAATAACCTTCTTTTAAAAATTAAATTGAAGCTGTCTGATTGTTTTGTGAAGCTGATCCCTCTGTGTTGATCATGCCCATAATGAATTATTCTCTGCACTGGGGTTAAAAATAACCCAGGCCCAAAGTCAGTGCCCTCCAACCCCACCTTCTTCTTGCTTTGTGCTGAGCTATAAATGTGGGAGAGCCCCAAGCAGGTACCTGTGCTGTGGGTGACCTTGGGGACAGGACTCCCTGCTTTGGCCAAGTGCACTTGAGTTTCCCTGGATTGCTGTGGGCAGAACTGCTGCTGGCACCTCCTGAAATGGCAGCTTTGAAGCCTGCGTCACTAAACCAGCTCTTCAGTTCTCAGTGATTTTTGTCAGGGATTTTGGTTTCCATTGTTCTTTGGTGGTAGGGACATGCCCATGTTTTGTGAAGCTGAATGGAAATCAGGCATTGATGTCACCTGAAATTAAAATGCCACCTTGGGGATTTTTTTGGGGGGGTTGATCTGATCAAAGTTTTCAAAACAGTTAAGAAGTTAAGAGAAAATCATTAAGAGAAAATAATTAAGAAGGCTGCAGGAGAAACAGGCAAGGGATTATGGTGGTCTTGCAGTGGGTAAAATAAAACCAAACTGGTGGATAAAGAGCTGATAAGGGGTTTGTGATCTCCCTGGATCCTGACTCTCACAGAGCCACCAGAGCTGATGGCACGAGCACAACCCTGTGTGTCCCTGTCCCCATCTCTGTGCTTGGACTCTCAGTGGAGTTTGTCCCTCATGACAGAGAGGGTTGTGTTTCTCCCAACAGCATCACCCTCTTTCAGCTCTAAACCATTTGCCCTCTCTCAGAGCAGAGTCTTTTTAACTGTTTACATTGTCCAAATGAGTGGCTGATAATCCTGTGGAAAATCTCAAAGCAGCTGGTACTGAATATTGGGGCAGTTCAGCCTGGGGAAGAGCAGGATGTCAGCCTGGGGAAGAGCAGGATGTGTGGAGAGCTCCCAGCACCTCCCAGGGTCTGGAGGGGACATGGGAAGGCACAGAGGGACCCAGCATCAGGAACTGGACTGACAGGACACAGGGAATGGGGTCAAACTGCCAGAGGGGAATTGAGGTCAGATATGGGGAAGAAATTGTTCCCTGTGAGGGAGGGAAGGCCCTGACACAGAGAAGCTGTGGTTGCCCCTGGATTCCTGGAAGGCCTGGTTAGACCAAAACCCCTTTCCCAGGTGATTGCAAAACCCTTTTTCCTCTTGAGCCCAGATTTTCCATTGATTGGAGAGGGCTGTGTGACTGACGGTTGTGAGAGCTCTGCTGAGAGCAGAGCTGCCTGGCCTGCTTCCCTTGGCACATCTCTGAGTTCCAGCTCCTGCACACCTTCCAGCCAGCACAGAAAGTCACCTTGTCCCTTCCGCCTTGGGAGCAGAGCTTCCAATCCAGCAGCAGGACGAGTCCCTGAGCCTCCTTCAGGCCTGGATGCATTTCAGTCTGTGAAGAAACCCAGGAGTGCTGCAGCTTGGCAAAGCTCGTGCTCAGAGAGGTCAGAGATGTTCCCCTTTGGATCGATCCCGTGGCTGCTCCACAGGCTGGGAATAGCTGGAGCCAGCAACCATCTCTCCAAGGTGCCCTGATGGATCCTGGAGGAGGGGCAGGGTGGAAGGGCCAAGTGGTGCCCATACTGGAAAACAGGGAAATCATAAAACCAAACAGGGGTTTAAGATTAGCTCTGCAAGAATAATTGAGATGTTAAATTCATGCAGTTCTCACTACAGAGCTACACAAACGTTTTCCCATTGAGGAATTACTCACTCTTGCAGGTTTTTCCAGAGCAGTAGGATGAAAATTTGCTGCTCTGGAGTCCAAATCTGGTGGATTTGGGGGCAGCCAGGCAGTGATGGGTCACTGCCTCTCCTCCTGCATCCTGGGGTCCATCCTGGGAGAGGATGTGTTGTCTTTCCAGTCAAAATGGTCTAAATCAAATGCAAAGGATAGGCTGGAACAAGTGGTGAGCAGGAAAACTGTCTCATTATAACATGCAGGGCACAGAGCCTGGCATGGGAAGAGGAAGCACACAAGGCTGTTAGCCAGGGCACCAGCCTCTTTCTCTTCAGTTTAGTTTCAGCTTCCCTTAAAATTCCTGCTGTTTATCCACTTTGCCCACATGGGAGCCAGAAGCTTTCCTGCTCGTTTCTGTCAAATTAAATTAATGGGGAGAAAAAACAACCACACAGATGCTCCAAATCCCAGGCTGGAACAGCAGAGTTTTGGCTCTTGCATCTGACTCTCAGATGTGGTTCAAAAGCAACTCTGGAGGCACTTGGGGCACTCAGAAAAGGCAAAAGAGCAGCAATTTTCATGTTTAAAGGGAGAGCTGAATTTTTCAGCCAGCTCTGAAAGGTGAGCTGTGGAATCTGGGGGTATGTGCATGTGTCCTGATGTCCTGTGGCAGGGCACAGAGGTTTTCCAATGCCTGCATTGGCCAGGTGAGCTTTTCTGCTAAAATAATTTTATAAAAAAGAAATGGGAAGCTTCTGGGAGTGTGAGGGAGCTGCCTCCCCTACCTGCAGCTTCCAGCCAAGCACCTGGGAGGGACAGGGATGGAAACCCAGCAGGTGCTCAGAGCCTTGTGTGAGTGCTTTGGAGGTTTGACTCTTTTGGGGCAGTTTGATGTTTCCAATGATGTTTCCAAAGTCATCTTCTTTGCAGTCAGCAGAGGACCTGGAGAGCAGCTCCAGATCCAGTGGCCCCAGTCCCAAATGTGCTGGGATGAGCTTGTGCAGCCACCCAAGGGATGCAGATCCCAGTTTTGTGCAGGGAATAAGGAAGGCAGAGATTGCAGCAGGCAGAGCAGGGCAGCAGCCATCTGCTTTTACCTTTTGCTCATTGCACTGCCAAGGACCACGAGCTGAGGGGAGGTGAAATGAATTTGTGGCTTTCATCAGGTCTATGAACCCAGATTGTCCTTCTGTAAATGGCTTTGATTTGGCTTTTTATGGGCAGCTCAGACCTTCTCCTGCCACCTCTCCAATGGCCTTTTCTTTCTTCTTTCCTTTCCCTTCCCACTGAGTTTCCAGGAATGCTCCAGATGAAGGGCTTGGAATCTCATGGTGACCCCAGGAGTGCTGCATCAGTGGTGCCCTGGGCATGGATTTCCTTTGTCTCCTAAAAGCTGTTGGAAGGTGGGAGGAGTTCCCAAACCTCCAGGTAGAAGGCAGCAGGTTTGTTTATCAGTGTTAATTAGAATGAGCTGGTTTGGTCTCAGTGGAACCAGCTCTGAAGCAGGAGAAGAGTGGAATATATAAAATCAGGGATGTGAAGCTGTGGGAGTTCAATGCCAAGGATGTGTTTAGGGTTTTGCTGAGTTGGGGTTAAAGAGAAGATCAGGAGTAAGCACTGATCCTATTAAAAATGCATATTTTGGGATCCTTTCACATCTTCTAATTGCAAGCATTGCCTTGGGTGCTGTTTGCAGGATTAGGACCAAAATTGGCCAAACTGTTTCTAAATGCTGAGGGACAGAGAGCTCTGGGATCCCTGCACTGGGAGAGTTTTGAGGTCTTTTCACCCCAGACCAGTGGGGGACTCTGTGATGGTTCAGGGTTATTGATGAGAGCAAAGTTTTGGTTTGGTTTTTCCCCAGTTTGGGAGATTTTGCCCCAGGACAGGTTATTTCAGTGCCTTTGCTGCCCTTTAGCGCTGCCCAGCTGGAGGCAGGGAGCAACAATTTCTGGGAATGAGAATCTGGGCAGTATTTTGGGGGACAGAACTCTTGGATTTTTTAAAAACTGCCAGGCAAGAATCTCTAAGATGCATCACAAGCCCTCAGGTTGGGGTTTAATGGTTCTCTTAATTCCCAGTGAATTCCTCAGTGAGAGCCTGCCAGCCACAATTTGGTGTCACCTGTGAAAATGTCAGAGTGTCACCTCTCAGAGCAATGGAACTGGGATGAGGAGGTTGTGCAGCTCAGCAGCAGCACTGAAGTGCTCAGATGTGTTCCAGGTGGGGATTAGGAACCTTTCCATGGCAGCCCTCGTCCCATGGAGGTTATGTACACGTTTATCCCACAGCTCAAGGAAGGTTTGGGGCTGTCTTCAATCCCTTCCTTAACATTTCCACCTCCTGCCCCTGCATCTGGCACTCAGATGTTGCAGCTTTGCCTCGCTCTTCCCTACTCTGCCTCAAGCTGTTAAATCAGCACCTTTTTTCTGATTAAAATTCCTGATTAAAGCTGAAGCGGAGTGAAAGTGCTCCAGGCTCTTTTGGCATGTGGTGCTTTGTAGGAAAAGGGCACAGAGGGCAGAGTTGTTCCTCCCTGGAGTAAAGCCAGCAGCGGGTCCTGGCACAGGACTGGATTTTTTGTCTTTCCTTCCCACTGCTGATTTTCCACAAGCAGGAAGCCTCTGCAAAGACACAGCATAAATGTAGTTTAGGTTTGTCCAAGAATCAGAGGGCAGTTGGACTGGAATTCTTGGACAGATTCTTGGAGCATGTCCTGAGGGAATGAACTCACTGGTTTGGTTCCCCAGCCTTTGGATGTGCAGGGCTCTGCAGATGATCCCCTGGCAAAAGTTCCCCGCTAAGGCAACTTCTTTTTAGGCCTTCAGACACTGACATCCCCGCCCTGCAGTCTTTCTCAGCCTGTGGATTCCATCAGTCTGGGTTTGTTAAAGGCTGCAGCCTGTTGGAGCTGTGCCAGGGCAAACTGCAGATCCTTTCCCCCGGAATCTGACACTGCTCCACTTCGAGGCAAAACACAAGGAGGACTCAGCCCCTTGGCCACAGAACTCCTGGAGTGTGAGACAGATCCCTCCTGAGCCAAATGGGAATGGTGGAGCCCTTGGGATTCCCTGTGCCAGGGTGCCACCTTGCCCTAGGAGTTGGGAGCAGCTCCCTCTGCTCCCAGCTGCATTTTTATCCATCAGGATACAGAGTCACCCTGCAGAGCTGGAAGGACTGGCTGAGGGACAGGCAGCTCCCTCCTGTGCCTGTGCCAGCCCTGGGACTGGGGAACCAGAATTCTGTGTCCCATTCCCTCTCAGTCCTGGAGTTTTGTTGCCAATTGGTTGTGGCTTGCAGGAAAGCCCTGTAGACACAGGAATGACCATTCCTGCTGACTGCTTTGTGTGCAGCAGGGAATGAGGTTCTGCTCCTTGGGATGACACTGGACGGGGAGAGGGCCTTGTTTCCTGCATTTCTTCTGCTCCCTGAATGCTGACATCAAACAAGCTCCTGTCATGTGCAGTATAGAATTAAATCCTGACTTTCCAGGTGCAGTTCTTCCTGGGCTGATGCCACCTGGACTCAGGGCTGAGCCCCTTCATCCCAATTTCCAGGTGACAGAGGGCAGGAGCTGCCTGGGGATGGCCCCTGGCTGCTCAGCCTGTGAGCCAAACACATTTTTGAAAATTCTTCCATATACATTTCATACAGGAAGATGAACTCTTGGCACCCAGGAGCTTGCTGAGAGTTTGAGTGGGTATTGAATCCAAGTCTCCACTGGGAGAGGAGGCTCCAGAGGGTGGAACCCCTCTGCTCTGGAGCCAGGCTGGGAGAGCTGGGAAGAGAGATGAGAAGGTTTTGGAGAGACCTCAGAGCCCCTTCCAGGGCCTGAAGGGGCTCCAGGAGAGCTGGAGAGGGACTTGGGACAAGTGATAGAGGGACAGGACACAGGGAATGGCTTCCCACTGCCAGAGGGCAGGAATGGATGGGATATTAGGAAGGAATTGTTCCCTGGGAGGATGGGCCAGGAGGCCCTGGCACAGGGTGCCCAGAGCAGCTGTGGCTGCCCCTGGATCCCTGGCAGTGCCCAAGGCCAGGCTGGACATTGGGGCTGGGAGCAGCCTGGGACAGTGGAAGGTGTCCCTGCCCTGGGCTTGAAGGGGGTGATCTCTAAAGTCCCTTTAAAACCAAGCCATTCTGGGATTCTGTGATTTGAGTAAAATCTATGCATTTTGTGTTTGGTGATGTAAAATCCCTACAAACAACAAGCCAAAGCAAACTAAAAAAGCAACACCAGCACCCTCCCCACTCAAAAAAAAGAACGTAGAAACCACAAGCAGCTGTCCCAGAGGGGTCTCATGGTGAGTGTGCCTCCTCCCAGCAGAAGTTAGCCAAGGCTGTGCTCGTGCTCAGGGTTTGAAGTCAGGAGCTGATCTCCAGCACCTTCCTGGTTGCCCTGTGCTCAGCATTGCTCCACTCTGCCTTTTCAAGGAGCTCTTGCATCCCTTTGTGCTTCCCAGCTTGTGCAGCTGTGGGAGGAAACACAGATTTCCATGGGTCTCTTGGTGTGCCCAGTGTCCCTGGAATGGGATTTCAGCTTTGGGAGCTGTTGGCTCTGAGTTGTCTGACCCTTAAACAAGCAGTTGGGATAAATCTCTCTGCAAACATCAGCCTCTGTTTGTGGTTGGGTGGATCTGCACTGATCCAGGTGGAGGTGAATCCAAATCATCCTCTCCACCCCTGAGTTCCCTTACCTGGCAATCATCTTTACCAAGCTTGCATTTACATTTCACTGCAGTTTTCCCCATTTTCATTTTTCTTTTTCTATCAGCTTCACTCGGTGTTTTAAACAAAACAAACCCCAGCACTGAGCAATGAGAGTGACATTTGCTGTTAAAGGCTGGAGGCACAGGATGGATCTGCTGTGTTTCCCAGGAATTGTGCTGCTGTGCCAGGGATGCATGAAAGGGGACATAAAGCTGGGAGCTCCCTCCCCACCAATAGGTGCTGTCAAGGAGGTGTCACAATAAATGCATTCCTCAGCTCCTCGAGGTGCTGACGGGGCTGGTTCACTGCTCCCTCATTTCCCAGGGAGTGCAGCTGCTCCAGCTGTCAATAACCATTCCTCACACCCTGTGATGGGGATGGAAATCACTCACCTAGACTCTGTCTGCAGGAATATCCCTGGAATTCCCAAGGACCTGAGGCTCCTGAATCTTTCCCATTGCAGGGATCTGTCAGAGAGCAACCAGGGCTGTGCAAACCCCACTGCTGATGGCATCACCCACCACAGGCTTCCAGCAGTGCCTGGACTGTAGAGCTGAGGAGGGATTGGTGTTTAGGAGCTGCTGCTGAGGGTTTGAAGGGAACTGGGACCAGTGGCTGAGTTGTGGTTGTAGTGGAGGCTTGAATGTGACTGTACAAAATCACCCCAAAGTCACCCTGTGGTGGCAGAGGGGCTCTGGGGCTGCTCAGCCTGACCTGGCCTCAGCCTCTCCCTGCTCTGCTGTTCCTGCTGTTTCCTGGGAGCTGACAGGGACTTGTGCTCTGTTCTACCTGTCAAGGAAATTACTTCTCAACTCAGCTTTGTGGCAGGCCACAGTTCCCTTTGTGTGTTTGTCCCCAGATGCACAGCTCGGGCTTGCAGCATCTTTGTTCCAGGCAATGATTTGCTCAGGGAGATTTCTCTCCTGGTTTCTGCAATTTGGCTTGAGTGTTCAGAGATTAAAAATGGTGTTTCAGCTGTAAACAGAGCAGGTTTGTTCTGCAGAGATGCTCACCTGAGCCCATCTTCACCTTCAAAAATCAATTTATTGTAGTTTCTTTCATCTGATGCCACTTGAAGCAAGTGTAGGAGCTGCAGGAGTATTTTGGTGGAAGATAGGTCAGAAATCACTGCCCAAGGCCCAGTTTGGGTACCAAGGGTGTTAACCCTGATCCTTCAGCCCCAGCTCCGTGCTTTAACCAGGGCATGGTTGTTGTTGTGCCTGAGACAAAGAGAACTTTGTTCACCTGTGAAATTTGCTCATTGTGATTTTTATGCTCAGTGGAAAGGAAGAACACGACTCAAAATCAGCTGCTTGGCTGCACTTGAGAAAAAATATATTCATGTTAAAAACAGCAAAGTAAATAACACGTCCTTGTTAAGTGCCTGATAGTTATACATATTACATCCCAGAGTAATTATCATTTAATTAGCACTCTGGCAACAGTGGAAGAAGATGGAATTACAGTGCACTTCTTGCTGAAGGGTTGTGTTCCTGATGAGGAATTCCTGCATTCCTGGAAGGGCCCTTCAGGGAGTGTGAGCAGCAGCAGGAGCCAAACCCCCCAGGGCAGCAGAGACCCAAAACCTGCAGGGTTCCCTTTGCTTTGGCCACAAGGAATGAGGTGCTCCCCTGTTAAAGGCAGTGGGAGTGGATTTAGGATTAGGTTTGGGATTAGACGAGCAGGTACAGTCTTGGCCACCCAAACTCTGGTCACCCTCTCATCTGAGGGGTTCCTAAGGAGAAATGTTTGGCCTCTTTTTTCTTTGCCTTTTCCTGCACTTTATTTTGTTGTCAGTCGGGCTGTAAGTGCCAAGTGTTAAAGAAATCAGTGTTACTCCTCTTTGAATATTTTTATATTCAATATCTATTTCCTTTTTATTCCACCTGATCTTTAGGGTTCGGGGTGGAGGAGTTGAAATGAGATGGTCTGCAAGGTTCCAACCCAAACCATCCTCTGAATTTAAAGGCCACAAAATCTTTCCCCTTCACAGAGGTGAAATCTTAGCATTCACATGCTGTCACTGGGGGTTTTGAAGTGGTGCAAACTCAAATCCTTAAATCTGGGATTTATAATTAGACTTTATTGTCCTCTCGAGGAGCTGCAGACCTGTTTGAAGGTGCTGTCAGTGTTAAATCCCAGGATCTGGTGAGGCCCCTCCTGCTCTGCTCCCAGCTGCCAATGAGCTGGATTTCAGTGGCTGCCAATTAGCACAAATGAGCTTTTAAACCACTTCGGGGGAACTTTGAAGCCACTGGCTGACTTTGCCCTGGGGAGTTGTGCATCCCTGCCATAGAATAAATAGATCTGATCTGCACAGGCAAACACCACTGGTTTAATGGAGATTCCTGTGGGATTGAAGCCCCCAAGGAGCTCTGAGAAGGTGCTTGAGGCTGGGTTGAGGTGACTGATGGTCCCTGTTGGGGGTTAATAAAGGGGTGTGCTCTCCTTCCCTGCCCCATTGTGGAGCAGCAGCTTTCCTGAGCAAGAATCCACAGGTAGGGTCTCCTGGATTTCCTCACCTCCTGGCTCAGGTTGAAATTTCAAATTGCTTGCTTTTGTCAGAACTTTCTCTCCTGTTGGTGGTCACGCTCTAACTGATGAGGCAGCAGCAAACATCCCTGTACCTGCTGGGGCTCAGCTCCTGGGCTGCCTACAGGATGTGCTGGAGCAGTTCTGTGCAGGGAAAATGGAACAGCGATTTCCAGATCTGCTCTGAGGGTCACACCTTTAGGGGACCAGCCATAGAGGGAAAATAAAACCAGGTTAACCAGATCCTGAGCCTGCCTGACTCATCATCTCTGCTGATCTGGGCTCCCTTTGTGTCCTGCCTTGATTTGTAGTGGCTTTCCAGGCAAGGAAAGTGGTTTTTTTTGTATCTTTTATGCATTTTTCAGTGGCTTCCAGTATGAGCCAGTGCACAAATGAAAATCTTGCTCTGCTTTATCTCAGCCCCAAGCCTGAGACTTGTGTGGCCTCTCCTGTGGGAGTGTCTCTAATAAATCACAGTGAGTAATCACAGTTATTTCCCAATTCTGCCTTTGTGGATAAATGGGTCCTGTTAAGGGTCAAACCCCCAACAGGCAGATGTTTGCAGATGTTCTGTAGGGACTGTAGGAAGGAGCCTCAGACCCCTGAGGCACCTGGACACGTCCCTGTGTGGCAGAGGGGCCCCCTGATGTGAAGCACGAGGCATCCCCAAATGCCCCCAGCAAATGAGCTGAAATGAGGAGCCCTCTTCCAAGCACATTCTAGGGGAGAATCCTGCCATTGCAGCTATTTCCTCTATTTCTCAACAGCACCGAGTCTCATTTGAAAGTAATTATCAAATTAACTTTGGCCAAGGTGGCTTCTCTGGGGTTTGTGCTCTGGGACTCAGAGTGCAGCCCCCAATGCTGCCCCTGCTGTGACAGAGAGCACAGGAGCACCAGGGCCATTGGAGATGTCACCTGGAGTTATTTCCAGTGATGGAGAACAGCCCAAGCACTTTCTGCACGTTCTCATGGCCCTGAGCAAGGCTCATCCCAGCCCAGGGCTCTTGGCCTGGAAAGGTTTTCCAGGTTGGTGCCTTTTATGAGGTCTTAACAGGATGGATGTTGGAGCTGGGTGGGCTCCTGCTGTGGGAATGGGATCAGCCTCGATCCTTGGGCTGGAATTTTACATCAGGTGACAAAACACAGACAGCTGGGGACAATTGCTCCCTGCACATGAGCATTTTGGCAGCCTAGAGCAGTACATCCATCCGGGGACTCCTGTACAAAGTGCCTGAGGCATGAAGGAGGTGTCCAAGCATCCAGGGACATCCTTGGGGTTTGAGAACACACCAGGAAGGAAAAGGCTTTTAAGCAGTGGCTGAGGCAGCAGTTTCGTTCTGGAGGGGAAGTTTTGTTGTTGAGCTTGGACAAGGAAATTGAAATCAGCAGTAGTTCCCAGGCTGTGTCGGGGCACAGGGGGCACCAGCTTCTGATGCTGCTCTAGCAGGGGACTGGCAGCAAGGCTGGGAAACAGCAAACCCTTACTCAGAAGGTTGTTAAACCACAGTGCTTTTCTCACCAGAGACTGAGAGGTCTGGCACCCATAGCAATATCAGCAGTGATTTCAGGAGCTCCAGTGGGGAAAGCACTAAACTGGTTTATAAATGGTTTTTCTCAAGAGCATCCAGGTGTTAAACTGTCCTGACAGAGGAGGAAACAGAGCTACAAAGGAGTTAAATGCTTTGCCTGAAGTCCCAGAACAGGCAGAGAACAGTGACTAAGTCAAATGTGTGTTCAGCAAGGTCACAGGCATGGGTAGATCTAAGAGGTATTTTTAAAAATCCAGTTTTCCCAGCCTCCTTGCCATTAAAGTTTAAGTGGTATTAATTTCCAGTAAATTCAGCAAAATCATTCAATCCAGTATTTCTTTTATGTAGTATCTCTTATTTTTAATTTGTTTCACAGGTTCTGTGGTACTTAGCAACAGCAGGGAAATAAACCCATTGGAAACAGACAATTAACCAAGGGCACTGGGGCAGGGAAACCGGAATTGTTCAAGGAACAGCTCTTGGAGATGCTGCCCTGGGGATGAGATTAAGGAAGGGATGCTGCTGGGGACTAAAATGCCATTCCTTCACGGACATTTGGTTACATTCCTGGGAAAGACATCCAGCTTTATTCCCCTGGCAGTGAAGGGGAGCTGGGAGTGTGGCTGTTCCCACAGGAATGTGTGATTCCCCTTTGGAGATGTGCTTTGTGTGTAACAGTAGATTTGGGGCTTTTGCCATCAGGCTCCTGCCTGGGCAGTGCCAGCAGCCTGCCCTGGCCTTGGACACTCGGCCCTTCCTGCAGGAATCCAGGGGCTGAGGTCACTTCCAAAGCAGACCCCGCTCCACGGAATGCATCCTGCCTGCCTGGGGGTTTGGGGTTGGGAGGAGCCCAATGGGATGGGATGAGGAAGGGTTGGGATGGAGGCACCCTGTGCTTGGGGTTGGGAGGAGCTGGGATGGGGCTGAGATGGGGGCACCACGTGTTTGGGGTTGTGGTTGAGGAGCCCTTGGGGAGAAGGCTGAGAGGGCCAGGGCCAGGCTGGGTGTGGCCCAACCCTCTCTGAGGACAGGGAGTGGGATGAAGCTGAGGGAGACAATGGGCAGGTGGGGCAGGGTCTGTCTCTGGGTCTGTTTGCTCTGCCTGATGCCCATTTCCCTGTGCAGGGATTTCTCCCATCTCACTGCAATCCCATTTCAGGGAACGGGCTCGCTCCAGGCTCTGCCTGACCCTCCCATCCCAGCCTGCCCCTCCAGGGACCCCAGGGGCCAGGTCAGGCTCAGCAGGGCAGTTCGCAAGGGAGTAGATGGTCACTGGAAACCAGACCTGCTGCTTTCCAGTGACTTTTAAATTCCTCCAGTTCTTCTCCTCCTCCATTTCTCTGAGGAAGCAGAGGTTTCCTCTGTGGCTTTGCAGAAGGGGTGGCTGCAGGTGCCCTGAGAACAGGATGTCACCTGGGGATGATGGCAGCTCCAGGGTGGCCTGGTGACACTCAGCAGGGATGCTGCCCCTCAGCCTCCCCAGAGCCGTCCTGCTGAGCTCAGCCTGGGCCCAGTGTGGTGCTGCAGCGGGCTGGACTGGTCAGGGAGCAGCCAGAGCTGGAAGCTCCATGCTGGCATTCCTGATTGCCAGGACACAGCTTCCAGAGGACCAGAGGGTTTGGGTGAATTCTGTCCCACAGGGATCTGCCCTGGGGCAGGCTCTGGCTATCCCTGTTCGATGATCAAAAGGGGTCAGTCCTTAATGCCCCATCCTTGTATTAAATTTCCACACAAAGCATTCCCTTGTCTAAACCTGTGTTGCCCATCTCAGACTTTAATATTTATTTATTTACTCTCTGAGCACAGAGGATACAGCACTGAGTTGTTTCTTTTGCGGGCAAGTCCTTAATCTTGCCTCTGGCCAGGAGAAAATCCAGTGTTTTATCACAGAGTGTCACATGAAAATAAAGATGGTGTTCTTCCCTTCCCTGCTGTCATCAGGGAAATCATTGAGAGGCCACTAATTAAAGCCACAGGCCTTAATTTGATAATGTACCTGACATTTTCTGCATATTGTGAGTTGGTTGAATTTCAGCCCTGGAGCTCAGAGGCTCCCAAAGTTTCCTGCTGAGATGCTGGATCCCACCAGTGAGCCCCAGCTGGGTCGTGGAGGTGCAGAGAGGCAACAGGAGTGGGAAATCTCCAAGTGGAGAACGGGATTGTTGCCATGAGCCCACCTGGAGCCCTGCACAGTTCTGGTGTCCTCATCATGGGGAGGACGTGGAGCTGTTGGGGCAAGGCCAGAGGGGGCTGTGAAGTTGATAAAGGGACTGGAGCTCCTCCCCTATGGAGACGGGCTGGGAAATTTTGGATTGTTCAGCCTGGGGAAGAGTAGGTTGTGTGGAGAGCTCCCAGCACCTCCCAGCATCCAGAGGGGCCACAGGGAAGCCAGAGAGGGACCCCGTGTCAGGAACTGGAGGGACAAGACAAGGAGAATGGGGTCAAACTGCCAGAGGGCAGGAACAGATCGGATATGGGGAAGGAATCCTTCCGTGTGAGGGTGGGAACGCCCTGGCACAGATTATTCCATGGATTCCCCATCCCTGGCAGTGCCCAAGGCCAGGCTGGATGGGGCTTGGAGCAGCCTGGGATAGTGGAAGGTGTCCGTGCCAGGTGGAACTGGATGAGTTTTAAGGTCTTTCCTACCTAACCCATTCCATGATTCCATGATTCTAAGATGTGTGAATTCAGTGTGTTGAATGAGGAATGGCAAGGTTGGGAGAGGGACAAAGAACTTCCTTCTGGGCAGGTACAGGACTGTCCCAAATGGTCCAAGTGTGGGGCAGTGCCTTGTGATGTGGAAGGTGAGCAACTCCATGAGCAAAGTTTATTAGAGCCAGCAGCAGTTTAACAGGAATTGGACACTCTGGAAGTTCTTCCAGTCTGTTCTCAGCCTCTTGCAGTCAATGGTAAACCCACTAATTATTTTTTTAATATCTTTTTTCTACATATTTTATAACCTGCTCTTTAGTGTAAAATTGGAAGCCAAATCCAATTGTGGGGGAAAATTAATTTCCTTGAATTGAAGGAGTAATCTCCTTGAGACTTTTTAATCATTAGATGATAACTGTGAACTAAAGAAAAGAAGACCATTAGAATAACTTAATAGAGCAGGATAAACGTTTTTCCCTGTATCTCCTTCATCTTTACTTAGAGATCCATAAGGAGGATATTTCATAAAAGCTGCTCTTCTTGACCTTTCTTCGCTTGTTCTTATAGAAGAACCAACCAAAAGAATGGCAAGAAAGTAACACTGTGGTCTGGATACAAACCAAATAATTCTGCTCAACATCTCTGCTCTTCCTTCCTGCCAAATTCTGCTTTTCCTTTCTCATTAAAAAGAGAAAAACTATCGGGACAAATAAAAATGAATTTGGCTGAGCTGGGTGATTTTTAATAACAAGCTGTGTTAATGCTTTTAATTAAGGGGCAGAGGAACAAGAGGTTTTATCAGCTCTTTGTCTGCAGGCCATTATTTCGCTGGGGATGAGCAATCCATTATTGTCAGCGGCCACCTTTTTGAGGGATTTACTCCCAAATCAAATGGTGTTTTTATTTAAATTGTTGAGCGCTGCTTGATTCCTCATTTATTTAATGTGGAGGCATTGTTACAGAGGAGAATGGAGCACTTAATTTGGATTGCTTGAGGGACCAGGAGCAGTGGCTCAGGAGCTTCCTGGTGTCCTGGGCTGGAACAGCACATGCAGCACAACGGGGAAGGGGAAAACTTGAAGGTGAAGTTGGTCAATCCCAGATAAGCTGTTTCCAAGGGAATTTTGGGAAGGATTGATGGCTCTGTGCTTTATAAAGTGAAGTCTCAGGAAGGAATTGTTCCCTGTGAGGGTGGGGAGGCCCTGGCACAGAGAAGCTGTGGCTGCCCCTGGATCCCTGGCAGTGCCCAAGGCCAGGTTGGATGCTGGGGCTTGGAGCAGCCTGGGACAGTGGAAGGTGTCCCTGCCCATGGCAGGGGTGGCACTGAATGGGCTTTGAAGTCCTTCCAACCCAACCCATTCCATGATTTATGAGTAACAGTGAAAGAAGCTGTCAGGGTACAGCTCCTGCTCATGGCTCCTGAGCTGTTTCCCATCCAGAAAACCTCGTTTACCTGGTTGAGTTCCCACTGATCCACATTATTGGGTCCAAAATGCAGTTTCCTTTGTCTGAAACTTTCTCCTCAATTCTTTTTCTGGCTTTTACCTCTTCTCTGAGTGCCTCTAACAGGTTTTGACAGGAGAAGTCAGAGGTTTCCACACCTATTCCCAGTGGAGGAGATGAACTAGGTTGTTCATACTCTGGATAAAACCAGAGCAATTTTCCCTTCTCTTAAATTCCAGCAGGTAATCAAGGATAATGGAACTATTAGATTTGGCATCTGTAAGGTGGTTATCATTTCAGAAGGAATTGTTTCTGTTAATGGCAGTTAACTTGCTACAAATAAAGCAAGAGAATTGAAATCTTAAGTACCAGAGTGGCAGCAAACCATGAAACATTATCCTGCTCCGTGGAAGGAAGGCTGAGCCAGCTGTCAGGGAAGAAATCTATTGGAAAAACCCTCTGATGGATTTCAATTGGAACTAATTTAACGTGGCAGCAGCATCTAGCTCTTTTACTTTCTATTAGAAATATTAAAATGTCTATAAATAATAATATTAATGTGGGCCGAAGTTTTCAGCCAAGGAATTCACGGTTTTCATCAGGATGAGTCTGGTGGCTGTTGGTAGAGCTGAGCTGTGAAATCCTTGGAATTACTGAGCTGCCCTGGGGACCCCAGGAGCTCCTTTGCCAGATTTGGGCACTGTGTGAGGTGTGGATGGAGATCTGGAACCTGGGCCTTGCTGTCTGTAAGCCAGGTCTGGGGGAATTTGGGGCTGTTCTCCACCTCTGCAGGCCAAACCTGTTCAGTCCAGCCTTGTAAGTGCTCCACAGCGTGGACAGGGCTGAAATGGGCTTTGAGCCAGGGCTTGGGGGCTGCTGTTACAACACAGGATCCCATTGCCCCATTGCTACCTCAAGAGCAGCTTCCCTCTGGAGAACAGGCATTCCTAGGGGGTTTGGGATTTCTATGGGCTCGCAGAGGTGGTGGGCATCCCATCCCCCTGTTCAGAGCTCAGAGCTCAGGGTGATCAGGGGAGTCCTGGAGCTCCCAAAAAAGGAGACTCTGGCTAGACTTCGCTGTAAAATTCACTGGCACTTCCCTGCTGGACCGAGGGGATCCCTGGGTTTTTTTCTTTACAGCATGGATTCAAAGAGCAGCAGTCAAATGGGATAATGCTTTTTCTATTTCTGTTTCAGTACAAGGAACATCCCAGGGGCAAACTCTGCACACACCATGACAGCAGCAGCAGCTGAGAGCATCCCTGAGCAGCACAAGCAGAACCACTCAGGATTGTTCAGTGCTGGGCTCTGGGCAAAGTGCAATTTTATGGAGAGGGTCAGAAGGGCTAAGCACTCAAAAAATCCCCTGAAATGTGATCTCAGAGTGTGTGAATCAGAACTGCCTCATCTCAGAGCAGCTGTAGCAGCTGGAGAGCTGGTCCAGGGGTTTTCGAGTAATGAGAGTCATTAGTAAACACAACCATTTATAATGTCCTTAAAGTTGCACAGTTATGACAAATTAATGCCTGGCAGTGTGTTTGTCCTTCCTCTTTGTGCTATTCTATTGATGCTCCCAGGTTTCTGTGTTATTTCCCTGCCCAGCCCCTGTTCCTGGCTGCTCCTGCAGCTGAGAGCTCTGAGCTGGAGGCACGAGGTGCAGGATGGATGTGACTTGATCCCTAACCCAGAGCCCTGCTGATACTGGGGGAACTGGGAAATGACCCCACTGATGCTTCTGTAAACATTATTTAAAGGATTTGCTTCTACAAATTTGCAGTGAGCTTGTTGCTGGTGGCCTTTTCCAAAACACTCTTTCCTGGAACACCCTAAAAATACCCATCCTAAAGTCTACTCCATACAGACATGCTGGAAATAAGAGAAGGGAAAAGCCATTATTCTATTTCCTTCATTTCTGGCCAGAGGTTGTGCCCTTGCCCACAGACACCCTGAGGTATTTCCAGCAAAACACGGCCTGAGAGCTCCTCCATAGTTTATCTCCAGGAAAACCTTTCTCCAGTCTGTACAGACTGAAACGAGCTTGGATTTCGGACAGTGTAGGGAGTGGTTTCCCTGGGGAAGTGGAAAACCCCTGCTTGACACCCTGGGAAACACCTTTCTAAGTGCAGTAAGGAAAATGCTTAGCCACATGCTCCCACACTTCAAGCATGGAAATGGATGCTAGAAGGTTCCTTGTTCTTTGTGTTACCATAGGTTGATTTTTGGTGCAGGAATTTTAATATTCCTAATCGTTCTCCCTTATTGGACCCTTCCTTCAGATCCGCCTTAACTCCTCCCCACACCGGGAGGCAGAAATACCCCTGGTTTTGGTGCTGCTTTTTCACAGTTTGCTCCGTATGTAGAAGACACCTTCTTGTTATTTTGGCATTAATTAATTCAGTTTCTGGACAACTGGATTAAGGCTGCCTGTTTCTATCAAGTCACCATCGGGGCAGAGTCCCGAGGAAACTCAGAGGGCTCTGATCATCTGGCTCTCATCCCTGGGAGTTCCAGGATGATTTATTGCAGTGGTAAAGCAATGTCTTCCAAGGCACATTGCCATGAAATCTTTGTACTGAGCAGTGGTGGGAGGCAGCTGAAGCCAGGGCTGTGCAGCGATGAGCCGTGGCCCGGCAGGGCTGGGGCCGTGTCTCTAACTGTGCACTGCTGTGGCTCTCTCATGCAGGACCCCAGCCATGATCGGCTGCTCCTTCGTGGTCAACAGGAAATTCTTCGGGGAGATCGGCCTGCTGGACCCCGGCATGGACGTGTACGGAGGGGAGAACATCGAGCTGGGCATCAAGGTTTGTGCCACCTGGGCAGCAAAGTGTCACCCCACAGTGTTCTCAAGAACCCAAAGCTTTCAGGGAGTTGGCCTGGACAGTTACTGGAGTCCTTCAGGGGAGCTGGGAGATGGTGGCATTCACAGCATTTTAATTTCAGTTTAAGGGAGAAAAATGACTTGGTTATAGGGGTGAGTTTAATTTTTTTCTTTGGATTCCAGTCTGTGTGATCTGATGCAAAAAGCTGCTGAAATGAAATGTCATTTCTAGCTTGAACCTGGCTATGTTGTCACAGTGTCACTGGAAGTTACAGGATCTTAAATACTAGGAAAAACACAGTTGGGTGAACAGTGTTTGGGGGTGCTGGGATTCCTGTGAGTGTCTCAAGACACAAAGCCTGCACATATTTTCCACGTATTTAGCATCTGCAAATAAAACATGTTCACAAGCATAAAACCTGCTTTGAGCAGTGAAACTCTGCAAGCCAGGATTTCAGAGCTGCCTCAGTGCCTCCCCCCTGACAACATCCCTTGATTACTGTGTACAGTATTAGATCTGGCTTACTGATTCAAGTGTTTACACACACTGAAGTGATTCATAAGTGATGAATTCCATGTTCAGAGTAACCTGGGATGGCAAGAGTCTGTGGAGATTCTCTCGGGCATGGTTTGGAGTATGACACTTGAGCATTAACAAGCTGATGGGGGAGGCTGGAGACTTCTAACTGGAAAATTGCATTGATTGTGATGTTGTAAAAATGAAAAATCATTGTTCAGCTCAGAGATTTACCAGAGGATATTTGCTTTGCTGGCAAGGCACAGGAAACTTAGGAAATATATTGTTGTTGGCTATGGGGAGCAATAATCTCACTTAAACATGAGAGTGGAAATTAAAGGCTTTCAATGTGCCACAGAGCTCCTCTCCTTGTGAAGTAATTACTGCTCATCCTGTAGTGGGGCTGGAGAGATCCCTCTCCAAACCCAGCTCCTCTCGTGGCCCTCCTGGTTCGTTTAGATTTGGGATTTTTGGTCTTATTGTGGAGCTGCTCGTTGCACAATAATTCAGCTCATTTGTTTGATTTGGGGGGATTTCATTGAAGATTGGCTTCTTAACTGAGACATCTATCAGATGGATGTCTCAGAGAAAGTGGTGAGCATTTGTCCTCTTCTTTTTCATATGCTGAATTTTTTAGAAAGGCTAATAAACATCCTTTTGGAGAAAAAAACCCTCTTCCCCAAGTGACTTTCCCAAGCCTGAGTTTCTTAGCCATGCATTTTCACACATGCTATGTGTTCTGGTCAAGGTTTTTAAACTGCCAGTGGTTTTGAGAGCCAAAACACTTAGGAATCTGCCTTGTAAGACTGCATAGAAAGTAGAATTTTAAAGATTCTTGAGCTCCAAAAATCTTTTTGTGGGTGTTTTGCTGTTTTGCCTGAGTGGCTGTCTGGAGTGCCAAAAGTAACTTGGGGGTTCCGTGGTTGTTTCAGTGATTCCTGGATGAAAGTAAGTGCAGAAAGTGTTTATTTTTGATGATGGTGCAAATTCTATCATTGTTCTGAGAATCCTGGGACACTTATAAATATTTTATGGATGTAATTGTCGCTTTCTGCTCTGCACTGATGCAGCCTCACCTCAAATCCTAGCAGCAGTTTTGGTGCCAAAATATCTCAAAAATCTAAAGCCAGAACTGCCCAAAGAACAAAACCAAATAAATTCATTGAGGCTACGAGAAGGACATGGGAAGTTTGCAGTGTTTCAGGCAAAAGCACAAGCTAACCCTGTTTTGAGAAATTAAATTGAGGAATCCAAATAACAGATTGAAATAAAGAATTGAGAAGGTTGGGCTGGACTAACCTGGAAGGGCCAAAGCTGTGTACAAGAGATCTGTTTTATTAATGTGCTTCAGGGTGGGGGAGTTCCCCATCCCTGAGGCCTTTAACGGTGGGGATGTGGCACCTGTGGACATGGGGCTGGTGGCACTGGCAGTGCTGGGGCATGGTTGAACTCAAAATCTCAGAGAAACTTTCCAACCTAAAGAATTTCATGATTCTGCAAGCGCAGTAAAATGAGCTGTACTGTGCTTGTTGTGGGGAAATACCTGGGCCTTATGTTTCTTTCAGCTGTTGAGTTCAGGGAGTAAAATGAGAAAAGTCCTGCAGGAGCTACTTAAAACCCTTCTAAAAACCATCCCTGTTAGTCCCATTGGCAGGGTGGCTCTGGGCTCCTGCCTGTGCACCCTGGGACTGGGTGCTGTGTCCCCTTCTCCTGGCCCAGCTCAGCTCCTGCTCTCTGAACAAGCTTTGGGCCAACTCTTGAACCCTATCCTGTTCTGGAGGAGTTTCTGCTCTGATTTCATCAACCTGGTGCCCAGTTCTCATGGCTTGAAAGTGCTGCTGCGGGTCCCTAGCAGCTCTGAGTGGGAATTTTGGCACTGAGACTTCATTCCCCATCCCTGCTCCTCCTGCTGGAAAGTTTTCATTTCTTCTGGAGCTGTTTGTGGCCCTGGGTTTCAGTGAGTGTGACTAAGTGGGGAGGCTGCCTGTGCTTTGTGCCTGGCTTGTGCTCTGCAGGGAGGCTTAATGGCTTTTCATGGTCAGTCACAGACATTCCCTGAAGATGCTTCATAAAAATGTGTGTATCTGTTGGAATAAAGATGCCAAAGTCTGTGCCATGGCTGCTGCCGCAGTTTCAAAGCCTGGGATAGGCTGCAAGGTTGTTTTTAGAGTATTTTCTGTTTGTGTCATGCATCGCTAATTAAAGTTATTTGAGTTGTCTTTTCGAGATTAATTTAATCAATAGGGATATTATTACTACTTTGATGGTATCATTTGTACAAATTGTCACTTGAAGAAAGCAATTAACTGAGAATGCTTATTAGCTGATCCATTCCACACCTTATTTGTGCAGTAGGAATCGATTATTGGATTCATTAAGTCAAGCACAATTCAGGGATCCCTTTGAGGTTTAACAGTGATTGAGCTGCTTTTATTGCTGCTGTTAAATTGGCTGAGGGTCGTCTTGGATCCTTAAAAGTATTTCCAGAAGAAAAGCATGGCATCTCCTCTTAACATCCCAGACTTTTATGCCCCAGATTTGTCCTCTAAATCCAACAAGGCAGATCACTGCTGCTTCCAAGCCAGAGGATTTATGTGCATGGAGCACATGCAGTGGCATTCCCATGGCATGGGAATCATGGAATGGGTGGTTTGGGAGGGATGTTAAAAACCATCTCATTCCACCTTGCCATGGGCAGGGATCCCAGTCTCAGGCTGCTCCAAGCCCCAGTGTCCAGCCTGGCTTTGGGCACTGCCAGGGATCCAGGGGCAGCCACAGCTGCTCTGGGCACCCTGTGCCAGGGCCTGCCCACCCTCACAGGGGAGAACTTATTCCCAATATCCCATTTTTCCCTGCCCTCTGGCAGTGGGAAGCCATTCCCTGTGTCCTGGCACTCCAGTCCTTATCCAAAGCCCCTCTTCAGCTCTCCTGGAGCTCCTTCAGGTCCTGTAAAGCCACAGTGAGGTCACACCAAACCTTCTCCAGGCTGAACATTCCCAATTTTTGCAGCATTTCCTGAGTGCTCCATGTGGAGCTTTGAAAATAAAAGGGTACAACAAGGCCGTATTGTTGTTAGAGGGGGGATTTTAGCAATCAGAGCCTTCTCCTGCCGCTGCTGAGGACAAAAGTGACCCCCCTGCCCTGGCAGGGACATTGATCCTCCCAGGGATACTCTGCCTCTGTACCCTCCATTTCAGAACCCTCAAATGAGATTTAGTGACATTTCAATGGGGCACATCTCCAGCCATGAGGGAGCCTGTTTGGTTGCTATGAGTGTGATTATTCACATGCTGAAATATTGAGAGGGTCGGGCAAAAGAATAAAAGGAAAGCTGTCAAAAAGATGCGTTTAAATTCCACACAGGAGCCTGACTCTCTGCATCTAGAGAATCAAATCCTCCTCTTCCTGCATGCATATTCCATAAAATTATGTTGTATCTTTCTGTTAAGAAACAAACAGTGAGGGTGTTCAGAGCAAGCATCTTTTAGAATCTGTGGGGCCCGAGGTGAGGGCTGGGCAGCCTGGATCCTAGGGGAGCAGAGGATTCCCTGTGGGTGGGAACAGAGGGAGGATGGCAGAAAGATACTTAGATTTTTTTTTTTTTGCCTCTGATTTTATAAAAATAAATACACTGCAAGCACAGCGTGGCCTTGCCAGCCTCATTGGGAACAGACTCCATGTGGCTTTACATGGAATTGTCATGGAGAGTGGTGGGTGGGAGTGTAATGGGGGGCACAAGATTCCATTGTTGGATGGAGGTTTGGCTGGGTTTGTGCTTGCGTGGAACTTAGACCTAAAAAATAGTCAGTTCCTGTCACCAAAATGGAAAAAGCATCCCTGGTTAGAGTGGAATTTGTTTTTACAATGTCACATTTTGCCTCTGCCACATGTCCGTGAAAATGCTGGGATTCTCCAGTGTCTCTGTCTCCCTCTCGGTGCTTCTGATTAATGAATTACATACTGGGAGCAGGCAGAGGGAGCTGACAACAGCCTGCACCCCAAATCCCTCCTTAAGCACCCAGTCTATCAGTGCCTGCTGTGAATCCCAGTGTTCCAGAGACTGTCACCTCTCCTGACATGCCCAGGGATGCAGGATGGGGGAGCATGTGGGATCCAGGAGTCAGGGATGATGCATTGTTTGGAAAACAGGAGGCTGAAAAGCTGTAATTTATTGCTGATAAATTTATCAGGGTTCACGGGAGTCAGGGATGAATCCAGGTCCTTGTGGGCTTTTTCCCCAGCTCACTTTGAGGAGGCTGAATTAGCCATGGAATGACTTGTGCTGCAGGGAAGGGCTTTTCTGGGAAGTTTGGGAACAAACCAGCTCAGATCTCTGGGGGATGGCCTTGGAGGAGCACAAACAGTTTACTGCACATGCCTCCCAGGGTCAGTTTGTGTTTGGCTGCAGGAGGTGTGGGCACACCTGGCTGCAGGGAGGGAGGAAATATGCCCTGGGTGAGCTGAAGTCTTTGGGGTAGAATTTTCAGGGATTTCATTCTCTGGGGGTGGTGTGCTGTTCAAACAGCCACTCTTTGACATCCCTGAGGGGCTGAGATCTTCCCAAAAGCGGTCAGATGGAGATGAGGCAGAGCCAGTGGAGGGGATGCTCAAGTGAGGCTGTTGGCAAGGGGCAATCCCAGAATCCTGGAATGGTCTAGATTGGAAGGGACCTTAAGGATCATCTGACCCCACCCCTGCCATGGGGAGGGACACCTTCCACTGTCTGTGCTAGGTTACAATGTAAAATTGTGCCCAAGGTATGTATTCTATCCCCATGAGCCGTTGGAGCCAAGGTGGGGCAGTGTTTTCCTTATCTTTTCCTTATCTTCTGTTAATGAGCCTAACAATGCCTTGCCACATGACTCAGAGATAACTCCCTCCGGGAGTTCTCTCTGTTTAATGGGCCATCAAGGACCCACTGCATGACTCATAGAATGCGATCATCCCATTGTGAGATGCTCCGCCCAGGGGGAGGAGCCAAGCATTCCCACCTGGATAAATCCAGGGTTTGGGACAGCACAGGCAGCTTTTATCCACTGGACTCCCAGAGGAGACAAGAGCTACCAGACGTTTCTACAGGAATCACTGCTTCGACAAGACCATCGCATCTGGACTGCCACTAACAGGGTGTCAGGTTGTATTCTGACTCTGTCAGTGGGGTTTTTTTTGTACTATTACTTTTATTTTACTTTCTTTTATTTCTTTTCTTTTCCTCTTATTAAATTGTGTTTCTGACCTGGAGTCTTTCACTGGTTTTGCTTTCAAACCAGCACATATTTTTTGGTGCCCAACGTGGGACAGGAGGTACTGAGAAAAGTCAGAATTACAATTTTGGGAAAAAGACACCTGTTCACTATGATGCTCAGCATGTTTACATGTGTCTTGTACCTAGCTCTCTATATCTTTCCACACATGGGGCAGTATCTGCAGATCTTAATATTCTGGTGTAAACCAGGGTATGGCACTAAAATTGCTTTATTGGTCTATTATGTCTATTGCATGATAACCTCCGAGGCAATGAGCACAATTCGGAATATGTACTCAATTTTGTTGTCTTGTCCTGGTCTAGGATGTTTTGTTTGGGGTCTCAACAATCTCACCCAGCCGCAGTGGGGAGGGGTAAAGAATAATTTTTTCCCGTCTTTCAGGCCTGATACAGCAGTTTTTGGAAATATTGAGTTCTCTCTGGATACCAAGGATAGCATAATGTTGTTGTTAGTACTGCTTTGTCTTCTCTGCACAGCCCGCACCATGCTTAGAAACAAAACACTACATGATGTACATGATGTAGTGCAGCGTCTTCTTGAGGCAGAGGAGAAAAGAACCAAATGCACAGCAACAGCCTCTGTGTCCACACAGATTGTCACAGAGGAGAAAGGAAGCAAAAGCCAGACAAAAGTGTCCGAGTCTACGCAGACTGTCACAGAGGAAACAGAAGCCAAAAGCCAGGCAACAGTGTCCGCATCTACGCAGACTGCCACAGAGGAGAAAGGAACCGAAATCAAGGCAACAGTGCCCACATCCACGCAGACTGCCACAGAAGAGAAAGAAGCACCAAGCAAAGCCACAACGTCTGTGTCTGTGCAGGTTGTCACAGAGGAGAAAGAAGCCAAAAATGCCAGCATTTCCACACAAACCATCACTGAACTGGAACAGCCTAAACCGGTAGCAGTTGCTCCTGTTCAGAAGAAGAAAGCAAAGAGCAAATCAGTCCGCATAGTGACTGATGAGGATGCAGCAAGACCTTCGCACCCAGCAGAAGAGACAGAGCCAGAGATCATCACTCGCTCTCTGTCCCTGGGTGAGCTACGTGACCTGCAGAGGGAATTCACCCGCCAGACAAATGAATCTGTCCTGACCTGGCTGCTCCGTATCTGGGACTCTGCAGCCAATGACACCATTCTGGATGGATGTGAGGCCAGGCAACTGGGATCACTGTCCCGGGATGTGGTCATTGACCAGGGGATCGGGAGAACCCAAGAAACTCTCAGCCTCTGGCGACAGCTGCTAACAAGTGTGAAGGACAGATACCTTTGTAAAGAAGATCTCCAGGTGCACCAAGGAAAGTGGAGCACAATGGAACAAGGTATCCGATGCCTGAGGGAATTGGCTGTGTTGGAGATAATTTTCTCAGAAGACGAGAGATTTCCTAAAAGCCCAGATGAAGTCCAGTGCACATCGCAGATGTGGCTGAGATTTGCACGGCTTGGACCAGAGATGTACTCCCGTTACCTGGCAACGCTGCAATGGAGGGCAGGCGAGGACAGGGTGGGCGTCTTGGTCAATAAACTAAGAATTTATGAGGACACTGTCACTGCCCCATTTTGTACCCATGTCTCATCCATGGAAACAAGGCTGGCTGAGCAAGTCTGAAGCTTGATTGAAGAGGGCCATCAGAAACTAAAAAAGGAACTTAAGGAAGAAATTTACCACGTCTCACCAGAACCAACAAGAGTCTCTGCCATTAGGAGCAGGCATCCCCCAGCCAGGGAGAGAACATACACTCCATGAGGTAACCTCTGGTCTTTTCTTCGGGAGCATGGAGAAGACATGAGGAAGTGGGATGGAAAACCCACCTCCTCCTTAGCAGCCCGGGTACGTGAACTGAAAAGAGAGACCCCTACCACAAGAAGTTCATCTAGAGTCAATGCTGCTCCAGTCTCTTGAGCACAAAACTTCAGACAGGATAGGAATGATGATATGACTGATCCTCTCGAAGGAACCTCAGGAACACATTTACAGGAAGAGAGTAGCGTGTACCATGACCAGGAATAGGGGGGCCCTGCCTCTAGCCAGGTAGAGGAAAGGGACAATCGGATCTATTGGACTGTGTGGATCCGATGGCCTGGCACATCTGACCCACAAGAGTATACGGCTTTGATTGACACTGGTTCTCAATGCACCCTGATGCCATCAAGGTATGTAGGAACAGAATCCGTTTCTATTTCTGGAGTGACAGGAGGGTCCCAGCAGCTGACTGTAGTGGAGGCCGAAGTGAGTTTAACTGGGAACGGGTGGCAAAAACACCGCATTGTGACTGGCCCAGAGGCCCCATGCATCCTCAGCATAGACTATCTCAGAAATGGATATTTCAAAGACCCAAAAGGATATCGTTGGGCTTTTGGGATAGCTGCTGTAGAGACAGAAGGCATCAGACAACTGAATACGTTGCCTGGTCTCTCAGATGACCCCTCTGCTGTGGGACTGCTGAGAGTTGAAGAGCAACAGGTACCAATCGCCACAGCAACAGTGCACCGTCGGCAATACCGCACCGACAGAGACTCTGTGATTCCTATCCATGAGATGATTCATAAACTGGAGAGCCAAGGGGTGGTCAGCAAGGCTAGCTCACCTTTCAGCAGCCCTATATGGCCAGTGCGTACGTCCAGTAGAGAATGGAGACTGACTGTGGATTATCGTGGTCTGAATGAAGTCACGCCACCGAGTGCTGCTGTGCCAGACATGTTGGAGCTTCAGTATGAGCTAGAGTCCAAGGCAGCAAAGTGGTACGTGACCATCGACATTGCCAATGCCTTCTTCTCCATTCCTCTGGCAGCAGAGTGCAGGCCTCAGTTTGCTTTCACCTGGAGGGGTGTGCAGTATACCTGGAACCGACTGCTCCAGGGGTGGAAGCACAGTCCCACAATCTGCCATGGACTGATCCAGGCTGCATTGGAAAAAGGTGAGGCTCCTGAATATCTCCAGTATATTGATGACATTATTGTATGGGGGAACACAGAAGGGGAAGTCTTCAAGAAAGGAGAGAAGATTATCCAGATTCTACTGAAAGCTGGTTTTGCCATTAAGCGAAGTAAGGTTGAGGGACCGGCTCGAGAAATCCAGTTCCTGGGAGTCAAGTGGCAAGATGGTCGTCGCCAGATACCCACAGAAGTAATCAACAAGATCACCGCGATGTCTCCACCAACAAGCAAGAAGGAAACACAAGCTTTCCTAGGTGCCATAGGCTTTTGGAGAATGCACATCCCTGAGTATAACCAGATTGTGAGTCCTCTCTACCTGGTTACCTGCAAGAAGAATGATTTCCACTGGGGCCCTGAACAGCAGCAAGCCTTTGCCCAGATCAAGCAGGAGATCGCTCATGCGGTAGCCCTTAGCCCAGTGAGGACAGGACCAGAGGTGAAGAATGTGCTTTACTCAGCAGCCGGGAACAATGGCCTGTCCTGGAGCCTTTGGCAGAAGGTGCCTGGTGAGACTCGGGGTCGACCACTGGGGTTCTGGAGTTGAAGCTACAGAGGGTCCGAAGCCAACTACACTCCCACGGAGAAGGAAATCTTGGCCTCCTATGGAGGAGTTCAAGCCGCCTCAGAAGTAATTGGCACTGAAGCACAGCTGCTTCTGGCACCCTGACTGCTGGTGCTGGGGTGGATGTTCAAGGGAAAGGTTCCTTCCACGCATCATGCCACCGACACTACTTGGGGCAAATGGATTGCCCTCATTACACAGCGCGCCCGTACTGGAAACCCAAATCGCCCTGGGATTCTGGAAGTTATAACGAACTGGCCTGAAGGTGAGACTTTTGGATTATCCTCTGAAGAAGAAGAGGAGCAAGTGATACTTGCTGAGGAGGCCCCACCATATAACGAGCTACCGGAGACTGAGAGACGATATGCCCTCTTCACTGATGGTTCCTGCCGAATTATAGGCGCTGACCGGAAATGGAAAGCTGAAGTATGGAGCCCCACACGACGAGTTGCACAAGCTACCGAGGGACAAGGTGGATCGAGTCAGATGGCAGAGCTTAAAGCTGTCCAGCTGGCTTTGGATATTGCTGAACGAGAGAAGTGGCCGAGGCTCTATCTCTACACCGACTCATAGATGGTAGCCAATGCCCTGTGGGGATGGCTGAATCGCTGGGAAAAGGTCAACTGGCAGCGCAGAGGGAAACCCATCTGGGCTGCTGAGATTTGGCAGGACATTGCCACCCGAGTAGAGAAGCTAACCGTGAAGGTTCGACACGTGGACACACACGTACCCAAGAGTCGGGCTAATGAGGAGCATCACAACAATGAGCAGGTAGACAAAGCTGCCAAGGTGAAAGTATCACAGGTAGATCTAGACTGGCAGCACAAGGGAGAATTATTCCTAGCTCGTTGGGCCCATGATGCCTCTGGTCATCAGGGAAGAGATGCAACATACCGATGGGCCCGTGACCGAGGGGTGGACCTTACTATGGACAGCATCTCACAAGTCATCCATGACTGTGAGACCTGCGCTGCAATCAAACAGGCCAAGCGGGTGAAGCCTCTGTGGTACGGCGGAGGATGGTTGAAGTACAGGTATGGGGAAGCCTGGCAAATTGACTACATCACCCTTCCCCAGACTCGCCAAGGCAAGCGCTATGTGCTGACCATGGTAGAAGCAACCACAGGATGGCTGGAGACCTATCCTGTGCCTCATGCTACTGCCCGGAATACCATCCTGGGCCTTGAAAAGCAAGTCCTGTGGAGACACGGCACCCCGGAGAGAATCGAGTCAGACAACAGGACACATTTTAAGAACGGCCTTATAAACACCTGGGCCAAAGAACATGGTATTGAATGGATATACCACATTCCTTATCATGCACCAGCTGCCGGAAAGGTTGAACGGTGCAATGGACTATTAAAGACTACCCTGAAGGCACTTGGCAGAGGGACCTTCAAGAATTGGGACATAAACTTAGCCAAAGCCACCTGGATGGTCAACACCCGAGGCTCCATCAATCGAGCTGGTCCTGCCCAGTCTGAACCCTTGCACACAGTGGATGGAGATAAAGTCCCTGTGATACACATGAAAGGGATTTTAGGAAAGACTGTTTGGATTAATCCCACCTCAGGCAAAGGTAGACCCATCTGTGGGATTGTTTTTGCTCAAGGACCTGGTTATACTTGGTGGGTAATGCAAAAAGATGGAGAAACCCGTTGTGTACCACAAGGAGACCTAATTTTAAGTGAGAACTAGAATTAGTGTGTAAGGTTTCATTCTGTGTATATATGTATGTATCTGTGAGAATGTATGATGTAGATGGTGATAGAATAAGAGGTGGATTATGTCCTAGGTTACAATGTAAAATTGTGCCCAAGGTTTGTATTCTATCCCCATGAGCCGTTGGAGCCAAGGTGCGGCAGTGTTTTCCTTATCTTTTCCTTATCTTCTGTTAATGAGCCTAACAATGCCTTGCCACATGACTCAGAGATAACTCCCTCCGGGAGTTCTCTCTGTTTAATGGGCCATCAAGGACCCACTGCATGACTCATAGAATGAGATCATCCCATTGGGAGATGCTCCGCCCAGGGGGAGGAGCCAAGCATTCCCACCTGGATAAATCCAGGGTTTGGGACAGCACAGGCAGCTTTTATCCACTGGACTCCCAGAGGAGACGAGAGCTACCAGACATTTCTACAGGATCACTGCTTCGACAAGACCATCTCATCTGGACTGCCGCTACCACCCTAACAGGGTGTCAGGTTGTATTCTGACTCTGTCAGTGGTTTTTTGTACTTTTTTAAAATTTTACTTTCTTATTTTTCTTTTCCTCTTATTAAATTGTGTTTCTGACTTGGTGTCTTTCACTGGTTTTGCTTTCAAACCAGCACACTGTCCCAGGCTGCTCCAAGCCCCAATGTCCAACCTGGCCTTGGACACTGCCAGGGATCCAGGGGCAGCCACAGCTGCTCTGGGAATTCCATCTCAAACCCTTCCAGGGAACAATTCCTTCTTCATATCCCATCCATTCCTGCCTTCTGGCAGTGGGAAGCCATTCCCTGTGTCCTGTCCCTCCATCTCTTGTCCCAAGTCCCTCTCCAGCTCTCCTGGAGCCCCTTTAGGCCCTGGAAGGGGCTCTGGGCTCTCCCTGGAGCCTTCTCCTCTCCAGCTGAGCATCTTCATCTCTCCCAGCCTGGCTCCAGAGCAGAGGGGATTCAGCCCTCAGAGCAACTCTGTGGGCTCCTCAGGACTTGCTCTTGCAGGGAATGAAACTCTGTGCTCACCTGTCAGGGAAAAAAATGGAGTTAGAGCAAGATGTGGAAAGAACAACAGGGAAACCATTAAAACCTGAAGAAATTTTATTTATCAGCCATGGGAGTTGCATCTGATCTGTGGGATGGTGCTGTGTGGGGATTGATCAGCTCTCCCTTCTCCATCTCCAGGCACAAGGATCATGAAGCAACTACCCCAGACCTGCTGATGCCTTGGAGACTCTTTCAGTTCAGCAAACATGAAAAAAAAACCCATCAAAAGAGGTTGAAATAATTAAATACAAAACCCCACAACCCAAACTTGCCAGCAATATAAACTCAGGACCAGTATTTTGTAAGTATTTTATCTGGCAGATGCCAAAATCCAGTTAGAAACTGGGGCTTAAGGATGTTTCCAAATAAAAATCAAATTAATTTGGAGGGAAATAAGACTAGGGTAGCACTGACCTTGGAAGAGCTCTTAGAAATACTGGTACATCAGGAATACACAATCTCCACCTGTTTATTTGTACCTATACCCCTGTTAGAGGAGATTTTGCTCTTCAGAGTGATTGTGGCATGGTTGGAAGAAATATTTCCACCCCTGAACAATATCCAATCACTGCCTGCATTTACTTTAAGAGCAGGAATCAGCATAAGTGTGAGTTCAGCTCTGAGGTTTGGCATTCGAGCTGTCAGCTCAGGATTTACATTGGGTGCTTGAGGGTGCTTTAGCTGGAGCTCTGCTCTCCTTTTCTAAGCTGGTGAAATGCTTTTCATCCCAAGCTTCTCCACGGGGATGGGGCGGTGTTTGGATTGTTTCTGAGCAGGAGGTGCTGGGGTTGTGGCTGTCCCTCCTTGGGAAGGGGCTGGCAGGAGGCTCCCGGCTCGCTTCCCTCCTGATAGCAAGGGATTTGTTATCCCTGTTTTCTGCTGGCAGATGGGACAGGTAGAGCAGGGAGAAAGGACTGATACCTTCACCCCAGCTGGTTCTCCTGTTGTCCTTGACAAGTTGATTATTATGCTGGGAAGACTCTGATCATCTTTGCTGGGCAATGTGATGGCTCTGCCGTGCAATAACCATGTGAGAGCCACTGGTGGGTGAAGAAAACCATTTCAGGACTCAGCCATGCTTTGTTGTCACTTGAAACTCTGGCAGGTGTCAACATTTTACTGATTTTCATGGGACTGTTGCCTCTGGCAGGCAGTGGTTGGGATTTTTCAGGGGCTGGTTTAACACTGAGCCATGGTCAAAGCCTACCCAGGGGCCTGGATGGTGAAATCTGGATGTGGAGAGCAGGAACAGCATCCCTGTGGCTGCTCGGCTGTGGAGAGCGGCAACAAGGGGCTGAGCAGGTTCATGGATTTGGCCAAGTTTGCTTTCTTTGTGCCCTTCACCAGTGGGTTTCAGAAACCCTGGGGGAGGTCCTGCCATGCTCAGCTTTGGTCTGACTCTGCTCCTCCTCAACAGGACCCATCCATGTTGCCCTTTCCACATTTCCTCACAGCATTTTGGTGAGGTTTGGATTCCCCCTGCTGTGGGATTTGGCTCTCCCTGACTGTCCATGAGGCTGCTCCAAGGACTCCTCAGGCAGGTGCTTCCACCCCTGCCCACAGCCAGGCTGGGGACACCAAAGACACCTCCAGTGTCCCCAGGACGGTTGGGTTTTGGTTTTCCATCCCACACTGTTTTTCTTGGGCATGAGTTCCATCACTTTAACTTCCCCCCAGGCTTCCAGCTCTCCATCCTCTGTGGGGAGAGAGGTGGCAAAAGGAGGCACCTGAGTCTGCATTTTCCCCCTTTCACTGAGTGCCCCTTGTTCCTCGGACACCTCCAGGGATGGCGACTCCAAACCTTCCTGGGCAGTTCCAGTGCCTGACAGCCCTTTCCAGGAAGAAATTCCTCATGCTGTCCAAGCTGGGCCTCCCCTGGTGCAGCTTGAGGCTGTGTCCCTTGTTCCCTGGGAGCAGAGGCTCCATGGCAGTGCTGACTGGGGTGCTCAGGAACCCCTTCATCTGCATCCCCATTGGTCCCTCAGTCCTGCCCCATTCCGGGACTTGTCCCCAGCCACTCCTTGCTGGTGTGGGAGGGATGCAGGGACTTTCCTGCAGCAGGAGCTGGCATGCAGGGTGCCAGCAGGGAAATAAATCATTTAAATTCCATGTTGCCCAGCATCCTGCAAGGCACACTGCCCCCCTTCTTTATTGGCCCCCTGGGTTCTGGGCCAGTCCTTCCTGTCCCCATTGCCTGGGCTATGGCCACATTTCCAGCCCTGAGATCTCATTACTGTGGGGATGATGCATGGGCTGGAGCAACCCTGGCTCCCCCAGTGCCTGGAGGCTGCAATTTGGTCAGGAGTTGCTGAGCTGCAACAATGTTAGGCCCTCTGGAAGCTGTTTTATAGCAGCTCTCCCTGGAGGACAACTATCCTCCTAAGTATTCTTGGGTGCCTTGAACAGGCACTGAAATCAGCCCTCACTCTTCCCTGTGCAAGGTGAGTATCAGCACATTTGCTCTGTGCATGTGCTGCAGTGTCTGGGATATAAACCCCATAAACCAGAAAAACCAGGCTTGTCTCTCCCTAAAATCCAACTCCCAGAAAAATTGAACTTTGTCTTCTGACAAAAAAAACACTCTTGGGAAATGCCAAGGAAAATGTAGCACCAAGAAATGAGGCTCATAATGAACTGAGGTGAGGAATGAGGAGTTTTTCATCCCATTATATTCCTAAAGCCTTTGGAAAGCCCTGCCTGTCATGACTGCAAAGCAACGGGATTTTTTTGTCTTTCTATCTGTCCTTTATTATGAGCAGACTCACTTGTGATGCACCTGGTAGGGCTGTGGGACACACAGGTCCCTTCCCACCTCACCCAGAAACACAAAGTTGATTTTGTCCCTCTTTGGGTGTCTAGTGACTCAGGCAGGGCAGGAGCAGCCCTGTCTCACTGAGTGTTGGCTTTTCCCAGACTCTCTCTTCATTGACTACAGATTTCCCCTAAGCTTGAGGATTATTCCTGGTAAGATGTAATTAATGTTGTTGCACTCCTGTGATTTTCAACCCAAAACCTCAGAGTTAAAAATTCCCAAGCAGCTTTTAGTATGTTTGAGGTCTCCATGAGGCTTTGCTGTTGTCCTCTCCCGAGGACTTTGAGGTCAAACCTGTTCATTTTTACAAACAACCCCCTGTTTTCCATGAGCCCTGACTGCAGTCAAGGCTCTCAGAGCTTATTAAGCTGCATTTCCTTCTCATCTGAACTCCTCCTGGACAGGGAATGCAGCTGGAAGGCAACTGGCAGCCTGATGGGATGGCAAGGAACAGACTGACAGCATTTCCATGCCCACATGCCTCCCAGCCCTGCAGAGTCAGCAGGAAATCGTAGTGACAATAACAGAGTTTCTGACCGAACATTGCTCAGCCCTGGAGGAGGCAGCTGCACTCCCAGGTTCAGGGAGAGCTTTCTGCCCTTCCTCCTGCCTCCTCCACTATCCGGTGTGGCTGCAGAACCCAGCAGCTCCTCCTACATCCCCCTTGGACACCCAAATCCCTTGGATACCCCAATCCTTGTTTTGGGGATCACTTGCGAGCCCTGTGTTGTGTCAGCCCAGGGCCAGGCTGGATGGATGGTACCGTTCCCAAATCCCAGTGTTGGTGTCCAGTCCCTGCTCCTGCCCTTTGCCTGTGCTGTGGCTGGGTGTGCTCCCTGCTCTGTCACCAGCTCCACCTGTGGAGGGCACAGCAGGGATGTCAGCCCTGGCTGCGCAATCCTGCCTGGCTCCAGAGCATTGGGAAAGGCTCTAGAAGATCCCTGTGGGATCGTGCCATGTCCAGCCCGTGGCTGGCTCTGATCCAGACAAATCCTTGAGCTCATTGTGCCTGGTGTTCAGGTGGATTTTGTGTGCCTGAAGCTCATTTGGGGTAGGAATTGAAGCACCTCCTGGGTGCAGGAAAGGTGTTGGCATCCTTGGGCTATGGCAGGATCCCTGGCAGTGGAAGGAGCAGCAGCTCCTTTGGTCCTCTCAGTTTCACTGGCTCCCTTCTCCCACAGCTTTCCCAGAACTGCAGACCTGAGGGGCTGCTTCCGTGCAACAAGGAGGAGAGAATTCCCAGCCAAATTCAATGGAAACTCATAATTTCTCTCCTCCAGCCATCCTGGAAAATCTCCCCTTTCCTTCCATGAGCAGGAGGAGCCTGGCAGTGAACGTGTGTCCCTTGATGTGACACCACTGAGCCTTGCCCTGAGCATCCCTGAGATGATAATGGGAACAACTGGACAGGATTTACATTTCCCTGTGCATTTCCCTGTCTGGAGTGTCCTTGTGATCCCCATGGAGCTCTGTGGGGCTTTTTCTGAGCAGCATTCCCAGTCAGAGCTCCCTGGGAAGGGAATTCCCTCCCAGCAGTGAACTTTCTGCTGTCTCTGAGGTGATGTATTATTCACAGCCAGACTGTTGGCTCAGACATGATCTGATACCTCTGATGCACATCTGCCTAAGGCCTGAGAGATGTTCAGCCTCCTTTATTCCTCTCCTGACTCCGGGGTTTCCTCAGTGGGCCCTCAGCAGGGAAGATGCTGCTGTTCAACCTCCTCAGCAGCCTCATCCTGCTGGAGCGCACCCCCAGCCCTGTCCTGCCTCAGATTTTGTAGGGATTCAGTGGGTGACTCAGCCTTCCTTGGCTTTGGCTAAAAACTTGTGCTGGTTTGAGAGCTAAAACCAGTGAAAGACACCAAGTCAGAAACACAATTTAATAAGAGGAAAAGAAAAGAAATAAAAGAAAGTAAAATAAAATAAAAGTACAAAAAAAAAACCACTGACAGAGTCGGAATACAACCTGACACCCTGTTAGTTAGGGTGGTAGTGGTAGTCCAGATTAGCTGGTCTTGTCGAAGTAGTGATTCCTGTAGAAACGTCTGGTAGCTCTTGTCTCCTCTGGGAGTCCAGTGGATAAAAGCTGCCTGTGCTGTCCCAAACCCTGGATTTATCCAGGTGGGAATGCTTGGCTCCTCCCCCTGGGCGGAGCATCTCCCAATGGGATGATCTCATTCTATGAGTCATGCAGTGGGTCCTTGATGGCCCATTAAACAGAGATAACTCCCGGAGGGAGTTATCTCTGAGTCATGTGGCAAGGCATTGTTAGGCTCATTAACAGAAGATAAGGAAAAGATAAGGAAAACACTGCCCCACCTTGGCTCCAACGGCTCATGGGGATAGAATACATACCTTGGGCACAATTTTACATTGTAACCTAGGACAAAACTCTGCCACTAAGGCAGTGCATGCCGTGGAACTGAAGGATCTGTTGAGGTTTCTCTGGTCTAGGATTGGAGCAGTATTTCCTGTTTCTCCCTGAACTGGTTGGAAGCTGCTGGTGCAGGAAGCAGATCAGAAAATGAAATTAAATTCCTCCTCTGACTGCCCAGGCTGGGATCCAGCAGAGCAATTAACTTCCAACCACCTGGGCAGCCCTTTTAATTTTGGTGGTACTATTTCACCTGCTTAAGTGCAGTTCTGGATCAAGGCCTCTGGAGCTGAACTTGAGCTATAAGGGTTAATATTTCCAGAATTAATTTTTTCCCTGGAAGAAGGTGTTCCTCATCCCTGCCTCTCCAAACAGTGCTTCCATTTGATGAGCTAATTAACTCATCTGGCTTTAAAATACAAGTACATCCTTCTTGGCTTTTGTCATGTGTCACCACCTTCTTGGGAGTTATGATGTCTTATTTACACAGAAAATACAGAAGGAGGGAAGTGAACCTGTTCAGTGCTTGAATTTATATGTAGAGCCTCAGTACCAAACTCATTATTTCATATTCATCTACAGACACAAAATATGTGTTAATTAACCAAAGTGCTGCTAGTGGGCATATGCAAATGAAGTGGCATCAATCACACCAGGATCACCTTTCTTTTTTTTTTTTTAGTTTTTCCTTTTTTCAGAAATACAGCTTTGTGCTGACTGCAGTTCCTTAATATCAGATCTGTGCCTTGAAGCAAAGAGCCTCAGAATCTCGCATCACTGCAGAACCCACTGGAAATGATGCAGCTGATAATGAAGATTTCCTGTGTAATCTCAGGGAGGACAGAACTGTCTGGATCTGCCTCTGGCACAAAGAACCCCAGTTTGTTTTTCCAGAAGGTGTTTCATTCTGTCAAAGCAGCAGAGTTAAACTGAGGGAGACAATTAGGCAAAGATTCACATTTGGACTAAATACATCAAGCTTAAGATGGGAAATGGGAGTTTTGAGTCTGCAGCTCTGCTTTCCCAAAGCACACGGATCTACCCACAGGATCTGCCCTGGAGGTGTGACAAGTGCTCAGAAAGGGACCCTGCTCCCTGGGTGCCTCTGCCAGAGGCACGGGGGATGCTCCTGGCACCTCAGTTTGGAAATTCATCAAGTGTGCCCAGCACTTTGCACATCCCTGTCCTGCACATCTCCCAGGCCAGGGCAGGGTGTTCCTGTCTGCAGGAGAAGTTTTGGCAATGAGCAGGCTCAGGGCTGACCTGCATCCACCATCTCCTTTATCTGATAGTACCTTTGGCATCGTTCAAGCATTGATTGTGCTAAGGGCAGAGCAGTGTCTTTAGAACTGCTTGGTAGGGTGCTTTTTGTTTCCTTCCCAAAGGAAATACTGCATATTAACTGATGAGCCAGGACTGGGCCAAGGTGCTGGAGCCTTTAATGTTTAAGAAAAGCTGGCAAAGACATTGTGAATGATGAAGAAACTTCATTCTCTCTGGTCTTTTCTGTCCCAGGATGTTGATCCCACTGCCAAAGGGAGACAGCTGTTGATTTTCACTTTTCAGGTGGCTCAAGAAGGTTCCCAGTGGGAACCTCAGCTGCTCTGGGTTGACTCCTGTGCCTGTCCGTTTTGTTCCTGGAGCTCTGGGCAGAGGGAATTGATCCAAATCCCGAGGCTGAACTGCCCCTCTGTGATTTTCTGTGCTGTCAGGACCCATTTTCCTCTTTCCAGTCCCCTCCAATCAGTGTGAGCTCCAGCAGAATGAACCCAAACCCACACCTGGGGCTCAGCTGTCACCCCCCATTAGGTTGGATTTGGTCGACTCTGCAGCTGTAGATCTGCAAACAATGACAAAGTTTGCATCTGCAGGTTCAGCGCTTCTCCTTGTCTTCCTGGGATTTTGGGTTTAAATCCATCTAAATGTACAGAATTACATCTGGTTTCTGTTTAGCATTTTGGCTTTGGCCATTTTGAAGCTCTGTGGTTCCGCAGCAAGCTCCTGTTCCTTGATGGATTGTTCCAGGCTAGGGAACCTGGCCTTTGGCTGTGAACATTAAAACCCAGCATTCCTGTGGCTTTGGTTTGTGCTCAGCCAGTTCCAGATCCTGTAACCTCTCACCAGCCTGGTGAACTCAGATTTTGGCAGGAACTATTTTCTCCTTATCTGTGCTTGTTGCAGAGGGTGCTCAAAGGTGGGGAGTCACAGGAGAATGCCACAGTCTGTGACCCAGGGGTTCCTACTTTGATGGCCAGCACAGATGTCTTCATTCTACACTTGAAAAAAAGCAGAGCTGAAAAAAAAAGTAGTTTCCTTGATGTTCCCAGCAGCTTCTGCCCCAGGCTGCTCTGACAAAGCCCCTGTGCCAGCCAGGCTCCTTCAGCCACAGCCAAATCCCATCAGAGCACAGGGATCACTTTTCCATGGCTTTGCTTTGCTAGAGGCTCTCCGATCTCCTCCCTGACCCAGTCTGCTGCACCTGGGCTGCACCTCCTGGCCCAGGGTTTGTCTCCTGTGCTGGCTGGAGCTGCATCTCCACCTGCTTTTAAGGCCATGGAGCAAGAGCTTCAAAATTAAGCTTACAAATGGTTCAGGAAGCAGACCCAGGTCTCCGTGGCTCAGGCTGTGTGGGTGGCAGGAGCAGCAGGAGCAGCAGACTCTTTCCAGCAGGGCACCTCATTGGTAATTTTTGCTGACAGTCCAAAATCAGCCAAGTGAACCATTTTAAAAGCCCTTCAGAACTGTTCACTTCCATCATTTGCTGCTTTTGTCAGGCAAGTATGTCTTGCCATGTCTTTTGTCTCATTTTTACAGGAGTTCTGTTGTCTATTTAGATTAAATTACAGGAGCAAACAGTTGTTCTGGGATTAGCATTGGGCTGATCCGAGGAGAGCGTTCAGGAGCAGGAACAGGGTGGTTACCTCAACAAATGGATTTTTTTTCCTGCTGTGTAAGCTCAGGTGTAGCAGTTGAGGCTGCATCCAGTGTGGATGGGTCCCCAGTGGAAGGACCAGCCCATGGAGGGGGTGTGTGGTGTCTCCAGGTGAGGTGAAGGACTGGATTCAGTTATTTTGGAGTGTCTGGATCAGGTTCTGCTGCTGTGCTGGGTGCTTGGTTTGAGGAGCTGGTGCCAGGGGATGTGTCCCAGCTAGGGCACAGGAGCCCCGTGCCTAGGGGGAGGTGAGGATCCTGCTGGGAACCTCCTGGGCAAGAGCCAACTCCTCGGGAGAGAAAAGCTTCTGACTAAAGGGGTAGGAGGTGTGGGATTTGTGTCATCCCTGCCTCCAAAACCCTCCAGTGGAAATTCACAGCCCAGGCCAGGGAGCTTGGCCCTATGTCCTGCTTCCAAGTGCCTCTTCCTTCTAAAATCTATACATTTAAATTTAAAAATGTTTACAGCAGCTGTAAACGTTTTTAAAATTTTCATTTTTTGGGAGAGACACGTAGATGCTGAATCCTCCTCCCCCATTCCCACACCTTTATGTCCAATAAAATTGAGAAGTATCTTCCCAAAAATGAGCAGCCAGGGGAGTGTGAGCCTGGGCTGCCTGGTTTCATTTGCTCCACGGATAGCACTTGCTTGGTTTAATGGATTTGCTTGGCTTTCTGGGACACATTTAAAGGGGAAAATGTGTTTATTGGCATCAAATTTAGAAGACCTGTAACATTTAAGAGGGAGATATGTTTGAAAATGTGATATGAAATGGGGAATTGTCAGTTCTGCTGTCTTTGCAGAAGTTCTGGCAGTTTTACTGACCAGGTTTCTGTGGTGCAGATAGAATCTGAGCCCTGAGAAGCTGAATGCATAATAAAATACCTATGCCATGCCATCATTTCTGGTTATGTTACTGTAACTGGGTTGTAGATCTAAAGGCAATCGTCGCTGTAGAGGAGGAAGGAAAACACAGAGAGAGCTTTAAATTTCATTAGACATTGAAACATCTGAAGGAGGAACTCTAATGGTTATATATAATAAACCTCTTTTTTTATCTTCCCATAAAATTGTATCTTTTCCTTTTTCCCCTCAAGTTGAGCTGCCTTGCAGTGTGCAGGGTTCTGAAATAAATCGATGATTAACTAAACAACAGGAATTCATAAACCTCCTTATTTTATAGCAGCATTTAAGGTAGTGCACAGTGCATGCTCCCCAAGCTGATGTACGCCCTCAGGTCCATTATCCGAGCTGTAGATAAATGAGGAGTTATATCTGCTGGAGGTTATGCTCAGGTAGTTCCCACCCTGTTGGTGTAAATCCAGGGGTTTATGGAAGCAGAAGAGCAATATTCTTTATAGGTACAAGGAAACGTGACCCAAGGCTGGAGATCTCAGGGGATGATGTTGCTCCTGATGAGTTTTTCTCAGCACATCTTCAGGAAGTGCAAATAAGATTTCTTTTCCTGGGTTCCCATATTTCCATTCCCATTCAGAGCAAGGCCTGGGGCGCTGGGGGCAGCTGCTTTCATTACTGGAAAGCATCACAGGAAGGGAAAAAGGAAAGCTGTGTTCCAAAGAAGCAGCTCGATTGTTGTCAGGGAAAGCATTTAGCTCTTGGCTAATCATGTAAATACTGCAGACTGAAGAGTATCTGATCCTGGTAGCTGAAAAGCATGAAAAGCCATTGTACAAATGCTCTTGGTAATCATCTGGAAGGGCTGTGGCTCTCTGAGCTGAGCAGGTTTCTCTGTTAGAATTGCTCCAGAGGTGGTTGGTCCCTCAGAAGTGGAGGTTTTGTGATGGTTGAGCCGAGTTTGATGCAGGGTCCTGCAAGACCCACAGATTTCCCTGCCCATGTCCCTCCTGTGCCTTACGAAACTGTGTCCTCTCCTCTGCGTGGAACTTTCACCAGGGCAGCTCCTGCAAACAGCACCTCTGAGTCAGTGACAGCAGAACCACGGGGATTTATCAGGAAAGGAGCTGAAAAGAAATGGCTCTGGCTGCCCACACCCTGCCTGCTCCAGGACTGCAGGCTCAGAAATGAGTCTGAGTTGGAAATGGTTCAGAGGAGGTGATGGAGGGCACGAAAGGGCTTCTTCATCAAGGGGGGAGTGCTCAGCAGAGAGTCTGGAGCCTGGAGGGAGGAGAAGAGTGTGGGAAGGCTCTAAATCAGAAGTGGCAGGGCAAGCAAAGAGAGGCTTTTCTCTGAGCCCTGCACTGGAAGCACAAGAGGGGTTTGGAAACACCAAAGATGCTGCTTTGGTGTGTGTGGATATTTGGCTGCTGCTAAAAGTTCATTTGTTCAACAAGTTCCTGGGTTAGTTACAGGATGAAAAGCCCACTGAAGGCCATCAAATTTAGAGAAGGTTGCCTCTGCCTCTGAATGTCGCCCTCATGTCTGCCCAAGGCTGGAGTGAGCTCTGAGATGGCAGAACTGCTGTTTGAACTGTTTGCTGCTCCTCTTCACCAGGCACCAGCTGTTGGCTACATCCAGCTCCACTTCCCTCTCAAAAACCTAGGCTTGGATTTGGCTGAAGGCAAAGAGAGAACGCCTGGATTTTGCCTCTGCTGTGTCTCCTCCACCCCTGTTTCACCCTCATTTTGCTGAGCACGCAGCAGTGTCTTGGTTGTGCTGGTTGTGGCTGTGCAATGCTCTGGGCTTATGACCCTTATTGAAGGGTCTCTGTCAAATCTCGTGGAAGAATCCTGGACAATTCCTGTGCTTTATAAGAAGAAAGTTGGACGTGGAGTGATTCGTCCTGCTGAAGTCTCTCTCCTGCTCTGGGAGTTTGGATGAAGGCTTGAGGGTGATCCAGTGCTGGGGATGGCTGACGAGAGATGGATCTCAGTCCTTGTTTCCCCTCTGCCTGGGTGGCCTCACTTCACAGCTTCCAGCTTACAGGACAGCTCCTGCAAGGCCAGAGAGCACAGAAGATACACACAAGTTTACAGCAAGTGATTTCCAAGTTGTTTGTGCTCCCTGCCGCCAGCTAAATCCTCAGATGGAGGGAAGTGCTTGGCAGTGGGAAGGATTTCTTCTGACAGAGCAAATCAGCTCAAAATCTCCTTGCAGGAGAGGTTAAGCACAGCAGCCCCAGATCTGTCAAAACTGCGCTTATTTCATCATCAAGGCAGACAGTGCTCTCTCTTCTGCAGCGAGGACTGTGGTATTTGTTAACCCTTTAGCCCCTTCCTTTCGAAGTCCTTTAATGCCCTTTAATCACCTGTTAATCAGATTAGTTGGGCCTGACTTCCTCCTCCTAGCTGCCCTCCCTGCCAGCCCAGCTGAGCCAGTTTAAAGGCAGGATTGACAGATGCTACAGATTTTTCTATTTGATTTTTCTCCTGCTGTTGCTCCTCATTTGACCCTTCCTTTGTGGCTCTCTGGCAGAGATGCTGGGAGCTGGAATCTGTTTCCTTTTGCGGATGCTGTGTTCGGCACCGGGGCCCTGCAGTGAGGCTGATGCATCAGCACTTCCATTGAGTCACTTCGAGAGGTTTAGCTGGGCCATAAAAGCCTGGGCTGGGCTGAGAGCTTAGGCATGGAGGCTGCAGGGACCCTGAGGCAGCAGGGATGTCCTCTCTGGTTGGATGAGCCAGGGAGATGCAGCTGACGGAGCAGAGCTCAAATTTCTGTCCTGAGCAGGACCAGCAGTCAGACTGGATGGTCTTTGAGGGGCTCTTCCAGCTCAGGGTACTCTGTGATTCTAAAAAACGCTTTTCTGGCACTGCTGTTACTGCCAGGATTTGTTCTTTCACATGAACAGCAGGTTAAAAAGGAGATGTACAGAATCGATGCAACAGCAGAGCTCAGATAAAAAAAGTGACTGCAGGACACATTTATACTGCCAAGAAAAGCAGATTTGACTCCCCACCTCAGAAAAGGTGTTTCTCTTCTAAGAGTGATTGAAATGCTGCTTTTAAAAAGGAGAAAGGAAAAGCATTGAGGATGCTTGAGGCACAGTGGAGCAGCTGGTGTGTCCCTGTCCCGGGGTCAGGGTCAGCACAGGCACAACTGCATGGCCTCAGCAGGGACACATGAAACATCTAGAGCAGCAGAGATTTCACCAGAGCTGGAGCTCTGGTGGGGGGACAGCTCCTGCCCTGCAGCCAGACCTGGCCGTCACTGCTGTGCTCTGCAGCACTCCAAACATGGGGAGAGCCACACCTCACACGCAGCAAACCCCGTGTTTATCATTTACACTATCTTACATTATCATTACAGTCTGGCTTTCTAAAGCCCCACCAGCCTGTGCTGTAACTGATTCCTGAGTTGGCCCGTGCAGAACTAGGAGCTGGACTTGATCCCTGGGGTTCCTTCCACCTCAGGATATTCTGTTCAGGAAGGGGCTCTGGCTCTGACCAGGCACTGAGCTCTTGGGAATTGTCCTGTTCAGGGCTTGCAAAGGTCTCATTCCCAGGTTGTCATTCACTATCTGCCTTCCCTACACTATCTCAGTTCCTTTGGAAGGAACTGCTATTTAAAGGCAGCAAATGTTCTCCTGAGCATGTACAAATATCAGACACATTCTCCCCATGTTTCACCTTGTGTTTCCTGCTCGTTGCATGGGAGCTGCTGGTTCAGTCCTGGAGCTGTCCTGGCAGTTACATGATCATATCTTAAAGCAGATGTTATTATTTCCCCATGAACATGTGCAGGGCAGCAAGTAACAACTAAAGTTACCAGAAAATGCCCATTTTTCTGCTCTCCTGCTTTTTGAATTGATCTGTAACGAATTCCCTTGGAGGTGGAAAGTGGCAACTCCTTGGTGTTTGCTAAGGGGAAATCTTAAAACATGAAATAGAGGCAACTCACCTGGATTTATGAGTCTCGCAAGCATAAAAAGGCAGTCTTTAGTCTGGCATTTTCCTATTTCTCTTGGTTACCATCAGAGGAGGTAGAAATTTTCCCTTGGAATGGGATGTGGCAGTGTCTGTGGTAAATGAAGTCCTGGGTTCTTTATTGGGATTTTTAAATATATATTATTATTGTTACTTTTGTTATTATTGGCATGTCCTCAGAGTAGAATATTCCTTCATTTAAGGAACCACAGAACACAAGCATATTGCTGTTTGATGATGAAATAAGTGATGATGAAATGGTGATGAGCGTGGTGTATCCCTAAGCATGGGAATGCAAAGCCTTGGGCTGTGCCAGAAATCCTGGGAGCATCCAAACATGTTAATAGGCATCACTTACAGGGCATCCAGCACTAGCTTCTTGGTTTTGCTCTGCTGTTCCCCTCACTGGGTGATTCAACAGGCAGCAGATTGAGTGGCAGGCATGTGGCTGTCCTGTATGATCCAGTGGGCTCATATTTGTGGGAGTTCTCCTGGCATCCTACTCATTATGGTATCAATGTTCCAGTAAATGGGATTGTGTGAATGATTCTTGCTCTGCTCCCAAGGACTTTGGCAGATCTGGGACTCTGCCCCCTCACAATACAGCAAGTGCTCCCCTTGGCTGAGGGGCTTTACTGGAGGGTTTGGAGATACGTTTTCCCTGAAGGTGCCATCAGTTTGTGTCTGGGTAATCTGCTGGTGGCTGGTGTGGGAGGGAAACCAGCAGTCCCAATAGAGCTAGTCCTTCCGTGTGGCCGTGGGATTGATGCTGGTGACAGCAGTCACACTTGGCACTGCTGTCACTCACAGCAGAGTCCCTTCCAAACCCGTGATCCGAATACAAGCAGGCACTGAGCTCAGGCTTGGCACCTGCTGAGGTCTCCTGGTGGTTTACGAGGTTTTCCTGAGGTCTGTCCTCCCAGGTTTATGTTTTCCAGGATCTGGGCCTGCTTTCCATTCTCCTGTGTCTCTGGAGCGCGTGCTCCTGGTGCTTTGGGGGTGGCCAGAAGCCAGTGAGGCTCTGCAGGCTGCTGGGATGGGTTTGTGAAGGGATTTAATGCATGGTCTGCTGTCCCCCACGAGGCTGCAGCTGGGTGAAGGTGGCTGTCCCCACTGCTCCCTGCAGCACAGGCACCCCATCCCCATGCTGGGGCTCCCCTGCCCTCCTGCTCAAAAGCACAGCTTGGGCAGGTCTTCTGAAATGAGAGGGGAAAGGTTTAATGGTTTACAGTGGTTTAAATGCAGCTAATTTGTAGCTGACTTTAGCCTCAGTCTCTGAATGAAATATTTGCATTATAGACTGCCATACATTACATACCCCTTGGTTGGAAAACAAAAAGAAATAGAAAATGGAAAACTCAGCCCTCTCAGCGCTACTAAATAAGAGTTAAGTATTTCAAAATCCTCTGAGTGATTCCAGGACAAAACCTTTGAAATTCCTGTTCTAGAAAGAAAAAATGCATGGCGGGAGAGCTGCAGGTGAGAGGGTTGTGTCAGGGGAGAGCCACGTGTGTCAGTGACAGGAGATTTCATTCCCAGAGCTGTGTGTGAGCCTGAACCAGCCAAGCTGGACCTTCAGGTCCTAGTCTGGAGTTTTTTTGCCTAGTCTGGAGCAGGTGTGTGGGCTGGGTTAAATCAATACCACAGTGCCAAATCCTCCCTGGCTGAACATGGCTTGCACCAGCACCAGGTCATCATTCCTATCACCAGATAAAATATGCTGCAATAATGAATATTGCCTCTTCATTTAAAAGTGACATGAAAAAGTCACCTCCCTCCCTGGCACTGCTCCAACCTGGAAAAGTCTGAAGGAGAGCAGAGCCTTGGTGCCTTTGTACATCCCTCTGTTAACCCAAGAGCCAGGAGACCATCACCAAACCCCTTCAAACAAGGTGTTTTTACTGAGGAGGAGCCTCAGGTGACCGCTGTGACCTGGGAATGGCTGGGACTGCAGGGTCTGCCAAACACTGCACATTATAAAATAAATCCAAGAGGGAAGTACAGCAATGCTGGCACTGGGAAATGGGCAGGACAGGGCTTTCCTGAAGCCCTGGCTGCTCTGGACAAGGTGGCTCCTGGTGTTTCCTGCAAAGTTCGCCTTATCTCCAGGGAAGGAAGGTTTCTAACTGAGGAGCTGCATGCTGTGCGTTCACCCCCGGCTCTGATTTATGTCTGCTGCTGCTGGAATACATATTCATGACAGGTTTTGCATAGAGTAAAGCAAATTATTGTTGTGGAAATACATAGGGCAAGAATCCTTTCAGTTTGTTACCTCCCGAAGTGTCTCTGGTGAGTGGAATGAAAAGTGGTGGTTTTGGTTCTGCGTCAGTCTGGGAGTAAAGGGGGGCATTCCTTAGGGAGCAGTGCCTTGGAAAGGGATGTGGAGGATTCACAAATGCTGAGGGGCCCTGTCATTCACATTTGGGTTTATCCCCTAATCACTGCTGGCTTCTGTGACATCCTTTCATCATTACCAGAGAGTTCTGGAGTGGTTGGGCTTGAAGGGACCTTCAAGTTCATCTCAGGTACACCTTCCACTGGTCCAGGCTGTTCCAAGTTCCTGACCTTGGAGACTTCCAGGGATCCAGGAGTAGGCACAGCTTCTCTGGGCATCCTGTCCCAGGACCTCCCCACCCTCACAGGAAAGGATATTTTCCTGATAACCAATTTAATCTGTGCTCTTTCAGGTCATCCTTTATCAGATCTATTGTTTGAGCTGGATAAACTGCTCCACATGAGCTGCTGGCCCAGCCTGGGAGTGGCCATGTCACTGAGGATGAGTTCCTGGGGTGTGGCTACCTTGCCCTGTCTGCCCACAAATACCAACCCCTTGTCTTTCCCCAGTGCTGCCAGGGTCAGGCAAATCCCAGAGCCCAGGGAGAGCTGGTGCTGATTTCTGATGGAATGTGAGCTTTCAGCATGCTGTGAGAGATGAGATCTCCCGTTCAATTAATACACTGTGAACTCCAAATAATTACTTGAAGGAGAAAAAGAGCTCCAGGTGATGGATTATGTCCACAGCAGAGTGTGTCCTGAATGAAGGCACGTCGGGACTGCTTCTCTCCTGGAGAGAAAATTCCTTTGAAAAAGTCGATGCCTGGGTCTGTTTGTGCAAATCCAACCTCCTTCCCTTTTCCATTTGAACTATAAAATGTTTCTGTTTGTTTTATACAAGCATTCAATTGGCTTTGATAAGGAACACGATGTTATTTACTGTGCTTTAGCCTTGTACTTTAATCTGTGTTTTAGCAGCAGAACAAATTAACTGCTTTCTCCATCTCCAGGCAGAGCTCTCTGGTCTGGAGCCAGCTGAGCCTCCCAACAAAGGATGCTTTTAGTGCCTGCATCTTCTCCAGCTCCCATCTTTAGTGGATTATTATTCTGCCTCTGATTGGAGATCAAAAGTGGCTGTGTTTAAAGCTCTGTATTTACACTAAACCAGCGTCAGCCCCCCGAGCTGCTGCAGCCTGGCTCTGCTCCATGGAGAGCACCCTGTGTTATTCCCAGTGCTGGGCTTTGCCAGGGTCAGAGAGATCTGACACACGTAGATTGAAGTGGCAAATGCTGCCCAGGCAGCCAGGGGTTATTCATCCTGGGAATTAACAGATGGGGAAATTAGGAAACTATAGAAACCTCCTGACAGGGAGTTGTCTTTTGTAGGGTGGCAGCAGGACCAGGGCAGGGATTGTCCCCTGTGCTGGGCACTGGTGTGGTCACCTGGGGTCACTCCTGAGCCCCTTGGGACAATACAGACCCTGAGGGGCTGGAGCGTGTCCAGGGAAGGGAACGGAGCTGGGAAGGGGCTGGAGCCCCAGGAGCAGCTGAGGGAGCTGGGAAAGGGGCTCAGCCTGGAGAAAAGGAGGCTCAGGGGGCCCTTGTGGCTCTGCACAACTCCCTGACAGGAGGGGACAGCCAGGGGGGTTGGGGTCTGTTCCCAGGGACACAGGGACAGGAAGAGAGGGAACGGCCTCAGGCTGGGCCAGGGGAGGCTCAGGGTGGACAGCAGCAGGAATTTCTCCATGGAAAGGGCTGTCATCCCTGTCACAGCTGCCCAGGGCAGGAGTGGAGTGCCCATCCCTGGAGGGGTTTTACAGCCCTGTGGATGTGGCACTTGGGGACATGGATCAGTGATGGCTGTGGCAGTGCTGGGGATGGTTGGACTCGATGATCTCCGAGAGCTTTTCCAACCTTAAAGAAGCTGGGATTCGGCATCCACTTCCCCAGACAAAGCTCCGTAAGTCTGGTGCTGCAGAGTCTGGAATATCAGGGAAAGCCTCATCACTGGTGACCAAATCCTTTGTGGCCCTGAAGGTGTTATCCCAACAATTTGGGGTGAAAGTGATGGGGAACTTCAGGCTGTTGCAGCTTTGGATGAAGTTTTCTGACCAGTTCCTCCTAGAAGGAATTCCAGGTCCTAGTAAACAGCCACTTTCTTCTGGCCAACATTATCACAAAAAATATTATTTCCGTGTTGGGAAGCTGCTTATCCAAACTTTGCCCAGCCCTGATTATATCTCAGTTCTTTGGGAAGGATTTAAAGGAAAATCATGTTATAAATTCACTTACATTTTCTCCCCCTGCTGCCTTCACAGTAAAAAACTAAAACCTCACATAAAATAAGTGGTTTTTCTCGGTCCTCGGTTACAAATCACTGGATTTCATGTGCTTTCCCACTTGTCTTGTTCAAATATAGATTGTGCCATGCATAGAAATGCAGAATTATTTAAGGCTCAATAAAAAAAAGAGACTCTAAAGCTCTTAGTTTTTCCAGGTATTTGTGTCTTTGGGCTGAATTCAGGGGGAAACAACTGGCAGCAGAAGTCACATTCCCTGTCCAAAAGGATCATTTGGACCTTACTGAAGCTTTACAGAAGTCAGAGTAAACATACTGCAAATTCTTATCCCCATTTTAGTTCCCATCCTGCATCTCAATTGTGACACTTGCCAGACAGAAAATTCCTTAAATAAAACCGGATGCTGCAGGAATTATGTGAAAGAATTTTACTGAGGATAGAGGACACTTGGAATATTATTTTCCTGACTATGAAATGGAAACCATGTTTAGAAAATGAAGGGTTTTTCCTGTTTAAGAAGAAGGAAGGCACTGGGAGACAGTGCTCTTGTGGTGCAGGTTCTGTGTGTTGCCCTGAATTGGCTGCAAAATTCCTTGGGAAAAAAAACCTGGAACTTTTTACCTGTGGGGATGTTTTCACTGGTTTCACACAGCTGATGGGAAGCTGTGCTGCTGATAAGTTACTTGCCTCAAAAGAAAATGCAGGAGAGGATTTTAGTGCACCTTGAACTCTTGTTTGAATGCCTTGGGATGATTTCGCAGCTCAGGATACAGGGAATTCTTGGTGCTCCTTCCCTGCTTCCCACCACCAGTGCAGAAGGAGCTGGATCCACCTGCCCTTCCCTCCCAAAGAGTTTTCAGCAGCTCCAGGTCTAATGAAATTTCCTTTTTCCATGTAACAGCCCCTAAACCCCTCATGAATATGGGAATATCTAGATCAGCTGGATGAGGAGTTACCATTATTGACTGAAGGTGTCACCTTCAGAGCACCAGTTCTGTGCTCATTTCCTCTGCAAAAGCCACAAATGCAAAGCTGGGAGAGCCTTTCCCACACTTTTCCTTCAGCTTTGGTGGCTTTGGCTTCTCAATCAGCCACCCTGGAAAACTCCCACTGTCCCCAGATTCCACACAAACCCAGGACCTGGGAAAATGCTTCCCTGTGAAAATACCCCTGCAGAAATGGCTTTCCTGGAGTTTCTTGTGTACATCCAAGTCTCAGCCTGGCACTGTGCTAATAGCTATGAGCAGAATTAATTAAAACATAATGCATGGCCTGGGAAATGAAACCAAATTTCGCCTCAGCTCTGGAGCCATTATTCTGACATGAACGTGGTAGTAAGTGTTGGGAATGCAGGTGAATATCTTGCAAATTAAAGAGGGAATGAAGTGTTTTCTAATTTTATATGGAAAAACACATGAAGGATGGCAGAGGGGCAGCTGGTGCAGGATTAATCACTTCCCAACCCCTGTGGCTGGGCTTTGGGGACACTTGAATGGCCGCCTGCTTGATCAGAGCAGGAAAGGGAATTTTGGGCAGCCTGCCCAGCACACACAAAAGGTGTCATTAACTGCCTGCTACTGCCCAGTTTTTCCAAGCTAGTTTTCCTTAAAGACTTTTTATTGAAGCAATTATTTTCTATTTTTCCTCATCTAGAAGAATCCATGGGAAGAGCTGAAATGTTTGTGTCGTGCAATTGCTGCTCATGATCTTTATAGAGTTTAAACTAGTACAGAAAATTATTGACTTGTAACTCTGAGCTGGCTATGAGAATTTATTCCTTCCCAAGCAGCAGCCAAGGAGAAATCTTCTGGCTCTTTCTATTCCAATTTTTTCCATCATTTTGTTGTTATGGATCTGAACTCCCGTTGACTCTCAGACTTGTTTTTGCCAGGAAAACAGGCACATCCTATTGGACCACTGAGCTTGTGGAGAGTGGTGAGGAACAAAGGAAAGATGTCGCGTAAACTGGGGACTTGGATGGCTGGAAGCTGCTACAGAGGAGAAGATGCAGGCAGCTCTGTTTTTGTGGCTGATGTAAATCCTTGGATTTGGCATGGAATAAAAATCTTGCAGCCCACCACAGCCCTGGTGAGGTACAAACCGTCAGCAAGGCCATGGGCAGCTGTGGCCACTGGGGCTTGTGGGGACCCCACAGGAGGGCCTGGAGATGCTGGACTCCCCAGTCTGACCTTTTGTACCCCACTGAGCTCCCATCACTCAGTGCTGGCTCTGGGGAGCAGCTGAGGGAGCTGGGAAAGGGGCTCAGCCTGGAGAAAAGGAGGCTCAGGGGGGCCCTTGTGGCTCTGCACAACTCCCTGACAGGAGGGGACAGTCGGGGGTGTCGGCTCTGCTCCCAGGGACACAGGGACAGGAGGAGAAGGAACAGCCTCAGGCTGGGCCAGGGGAGGCTCAGGGTGGACAGCAGGAGGAATTTCCCCATGGAAATGGTGGAAAGCATTGGCAGGGGCTGCCCAGGGAGGTTTGGAGTGCCCATCCCTGGAGATGCCCAGGGAAGGGCTGGAGGTGGCACTCAGAGCTCTGGGCTGGGGACAAGGTGGGGATGGGGCACAGCTGGGACTGGATGGGCTGGAAAGGCTTTTCCAGCCCCAGTGATCCTGGGATTCTGGGGTCACCTCTGAAGTGGCAGGAGGGTGCTGGAGTGCTGGAATGTGACCAGGGAGGAGGTTTAGATGACCCAGCTCAGGTTTTGGCAATCCAAGTCCCAGCTGTGCAATGTCCCTAAAGGCACATATGGCTGTGAGCTCTCCTTGCAGGTGGGGCTGCAGGGCTGGGGTTGGGTTTGCTGCTTCAATAGTTTGTGATCACAGACTCCCAAAATCCTTTCGGTGGGAAGGGACCTTAAAACCCATTTCATTCCATGCCCTGCCATGGGCAGGGACACTTTCCACTGTCCCAGGTTGCTCCACGGCCTGTCCAGCCTGGCCTTGGACACTCCAGGGATTCCAGCCACATTCCTGGTGGGTTTGGTGACTGTGCCTGAGTTTGCTCTTCCCATGACCATTACTGCAGGAGTGCTGCTCCAGCTCTGGTTGTGCTGCTGCTCCTCTGCTTTCCTGGCCTAGCTTTTGTTCAGAGGAGCAAAAAGTGCTTCGTTCACCCTCTTCTTCTTCCCTCCGTCCTGAACAGCAGATCAGAGCAGGGCTGGGCCCACAGGGCTCACTTTCTGTTCCTTAGAAAGAGCAAAGAAAAACTGGGTCAGGGCTTTGGCCTCACGCTGCCCTTGTCTCCCTCTAGCCAACATGTCCCAAGGATTTGTCATGTTGGATGAAATCACATCTGAATCCAATATCCTTTATCAGCTCTGTTTCCAGGATGACAGGGAGGGGATGTGTTGCAGCATGTTTTATTTTATCATTTTTGCAAAATGTGGCTCTTCTTCAAACTCTGATGGCTTGCCCAGGCTTTTGTCACCTTCATCATTCAGTGTTGCCTTCTAAGGGTGCCCTCAACATCTTGTGGCCTCTTCTTTGCCCAAGAAAAATACTGGGATGGCTGTTCAAAAAGGAAAGCTGTTGGCTGAGTGATAGCACAGCTGTTTCATCACATCCCTGTGACTGAACTCCTATCCCTAGTTCAGCTCTCTCAAGGAAGACTTGCCCTGCAAAGTGGGCAAGAGACAAAGTTGAATTAGTGCTTGGTGTGCTGAGGGCATGGAAGGAGCCTGGAGGAATCCCTGTGGAGCATGGCAGGAGAGAGGAGGCTGTACAAATCCATACATGCCATGGCATAAATATGGGATATCTGAGATGTGGGGCCTGCCAAGGACTCTGCAGTGACCCTGCCCCAGTGCTGCTGTCCGAGCTGGGATTTTCTGGGAACAGCCATTTCAAGACCTCTATTTCCAGGCAGTTCCATAAATTTGAATGAAATTCCATGAGATTTTACATGTTTAAAGTATGAGCTTGGAACACTGTGGATGCTCCAGAGTTTAGTTCCAAACTGAATTGCGTTTGTTGTCTGCAGCAAAGGAGGGATTGGGATTCTGCCCCTGTGCTCAGGTGAGACCCCACCTGCAGAGCTGCCCCAGCCCTGGGCCCAGCACAGGCAGCACCTGGAGCTGCTGGAGGAGTCCAGAGGGGGCACCAGGATGAGCAGAGGGATGGAGCAGCTCTGCTGGGAGGAAAGGCTGTGAATGTTCAGCCTGGAGAAGGATGTGGGTGTGTCCAAGGCCAGGCTGGATGGGGCTTGGAGCAGCCTGGGACAGTGGAAGGTGTCCCTGCCTATGGCAGAAGTGGCACTGGATGGGCTTTAAGGTCCCTTCCAACCCAAACCAGTCTGGGATTCTGTGAATTCCAACAATTTAAAGTGGGAATTTGTCAGTGGTGGCAGAAGCTGTGGATTCTTGGAGCCCAGCCTGGGGAAGGAGTTCACTTCCAGGCTCTCCAGGGCACTCAGTATCAGCAAGACTGAGAAAAGAGAGGAGGAGCTCACCAGACTTTAACACTGCTTAGAAGCATCAAATAAAATCAGTTTTGTGATCTGGGTGAAATGTTTAACTCAACATCTCACATTATAAATATGATTATAATAAAAAATTCACATTATAAATTTGATTATAATCAACATTTCACATTATAAAAAAGCCACTGCACTAAAAAGACATTCTGATGAACAGCCTTGGCTCTGGTGATGTCTCATAAGTGAAGCAGTGAGATCAATAAATAAGCCCTGTCTCTGCTTTACCTTTTCTTTTAATATCACAGTTGATGAGTTTTAAGTGCAGGCAGCTCAAATAGGAGAGGGTTTGTCCCAGCAGTGGGAGTCCACAGTCCTCTCACTGAAATCAGGAGTGTGTTTCCCAAGTCTGTGTTGAAGTCAGAATGACTGGAGAAGAGGACAATATGACAAGAAGGACAGTAAAGAGGATTTAAATGGCTGAAGAGCAGGGGTCTAAAAGCAAGGGAACAAATTCCAGGCATCCCCCTCCCACCCCGTCACAATGTCCTCAAGGTTGTTGAGATAATCCCATTCTTCCTCAGGGCTTCTGTAACCTCCCATCACTCTGCTTCCCACAGCCTTTCTGTTTCTCTCTCCTGTCACTTTGAAGCTTCCCCTGCTTTGAAAAGCAGCTCCAGCATTTCCTACCCTTGGTTCCCTCCCAGTGGCTCCGACATGGGGAGATTGACAGTGGCCTTTATCTGAAAGCAGAGTATGAATTTTAGTCAATGGAGAATGAGGGCTGCTCTCAGATTTCATTTTGTTTTCTCAGCCTGGTTAATTGTGGGCAGGAATTGTTGTGCCTGTCTGGGCACAGTGCTACAAGAAGCTCCCTTCAGTGCTTTAATTGAATTCCTGTGTGCAGGGGACCGTTGGGATGCTGAGGTTGCAGAGCCTGATGGTATCACACAGGAGGGGTTGAGCAGCCCTGCACCAGCAGGATTATACATCAGTGCTTAGATATCAGGTGTAACTATTATTACAGATATTATTATATATATTAACTGCATTGTAAAAGTCAGGACTGCTTTGGTTTTGGGAGAGAGAAATTGTGGCAGCATTAACAACTGATTTAAATGCCATGAATTTCTTTGAGGATGAAGATTCCATGGACCAAGCCTTACACCAGCTGAAAATACTGAAATTTGGGAGCCTGAAGCCAGAAATGCTGAAGCAGCATAATGTATTGTTTCCCTGGTTCCCTCCTGTTCACAGCTGTGATAAATTCAGAGGATGAATTGAACCCCCAGCATTTTCTCCTGCCTGATGAGATTCAGGTTTAACATCCCAGCCAGGTCCAGGCTTGCATTCATTCCAGGGATTTCATGAATTTCACCATCTTTGCTGCAAAGCAGGGCTCTAAGGTGCAAAATTACTTTTCTGCAAAGTGAATGTTGTCTGTTTGAGCTTCCTGATTGGGAAAAAAGATCCATTTCCATGTCCCATCTGAGCCTTTCATAGGGAATTTGCCCATCTGGCCATGGTTCTGTGCAGTCTCCTGGGTGTGAGCAGGCAGAATTTTCAGCAGCACAGACTGGGGCTATAAATAAGCAAAGAGCAAGATTTTTTTCCTTTTTTTCCCCCCTGAATTCCTCCCATCCTTATTCTCTGCAGCAAATGTAATATTCCATCCAATTCCTGGGTGCTGGAAAGGTCAGTCCTTTGCACAAATCAGCACTGGAGTTGTGGCCTGCCTGTTCCAGGTTCCTTCTGGAATTCTGAGCAACTATTTTATTCTTTGATTCCCCATCTTTAAAATGGGAATAAGGAGTCTTTTTCTGTGCCTTTTTATGCAGCAGAGAATATATTTGACCACAACGCTCTGCAACTCCAGCTAACAGTGAATTGCCACTAATTCCAAGAATAAAAATCATGTGTTATCCTGAATAGATGGTCATGGAATCTCAGAATATCCAGATTTGGTGAGTTTAAGAGATAAAAGAGCAGTTCATAATTCATGAGGACCTTGGGTGTATTTTCATGGGTCTGAGCTATGAGCTTTGTTGAAAATTAGGGTTTTTTGAAGGACTCAGTAGCCAGTGCTGCACCAAAAGCCATCACAGCCCTGGCTGTGCAGTGGTGGGAGCAGCTTCTGGGGGTAGTCTCGCCTGTCTGCCATTTACTGTTAAATATTCATGCTGTTATCAAACTTATATTAAAGGAAATCACAGAATCATGAAGGTTGGAAAATACCTCCAATGTTTAAGTCCAACCTGAACCACTGAACCGTATCACAAAGTCCTACACTTTTGAACAAGAAAAGTTTTAAATACAACAAAATAGGCTTGAGCTGCTGTTCAAGTAGCTAGGAAGTTTTGGCAGGGCAAGAAACAAGGTAAAAAGTCAACCCCTGAAGATCAAACCCTGGAGGTTTTGCCTGATGTGACTTTGCAGGGTGCTGGCGTGGCTGAGAGCCTGTGCTGAGCCAGGCACAGCACGGTGCTGCTTCATGGGCTGCCCATTAATTATGCAATAACTCATCCCAGGCTAATTAAGCAGCTCAGTTTGTAAAAGTGGCATCAGGGAATTGGCTACTGGGCCTTTGTTTGGAGAGCACAATGCAGTGTTTGGGTTGGGGCAGCCAACCGTTGCGATCCCATCGTGATCCCCTTGTGATCCCATTGTGACCCTGTTGTGATGGAGCCAGAGCAGATCCAGGAATGTGCCTGGAGCCAGCGGGGGGGGCACAGGGCACCTGGCATCACCTTCTGAGAAAACACCACTTTTAACTGAAGCACCTTGGGGAGGGAGAGGAAATGCTTCTCTTCAAGGTGACACAGTGCCTTCTGGCCTGGATCTGCACCCAAGTTCCTGATGTCCATCATCCACCTTTCCATCCCTACTGGAAGGTATGCCTGCCCATGGCAGGGGCTGAAACTGGATGAGCTTAAAGGTCCCTTCCATCCCAAACCACTCAAAGATTCTGTTATTCCACGAATCTGCTGCCAGCCTGGTGAACGCGGCTGTTCCTGGTGGGAACAGTTCTTCTCTTAATAATCGTGAAATTTTGTCACTAAGTTGGGCTCAGGTTACCTGGCTTCAGGAAGATCTTGAGGGGGCCAAGATGTCACAGTTCCCTGGGTTTTTTTCATTAAAAAACTGTCAGAGGGATGCAATTGGTCAGAAGTGGTCCCAGTCTGACTCGGTGTCCTCATCTGAAAGGCAGAAGCTCTTGGAGACTGTGGAATTGCCAACAGTTCACTAGAGTTGGGCTGGTTTATCAAACACCCTTCTGGTTGCTTTGGTTTGTTCATCTGGGTGTGTTTGGGGTACAGTGGCAGGGAAAGAGAGCCCCTCTTTCCCTTCTACTGCACCCCAAACACCCCCAGATATGGGAGCAGGCAGGAGGAGGGGAAAGCTGGAAGCAGAAAGGTGGGATCAGAGCAGAGACTGACACTGGGATAGGAAAATGCAGCAGTCAGTGCAAACAGGAGAGGCTCTTGGTGACCATTAAATCTAATTAAACGAGACTTTTTTTTGGCTCCAAGGGGTACCAGCAAAGATTTTAATGCTGTCCAGACCCCTGCTGAGAACCCACAGCCCTGCTGGAGTGTTTGTTGCTCTCCTGGCTGTCTCTGTGGGAGCAGCAGTGCTGTGTCTGCTGTGTTGTCTCTCACATGCGTCCGTGGGTGTCGTGTGCAAATCACAGCTTGTTTACTTACCTTTCACAGAAACTCAGGATGAAGTGTGCCCACAAAAGGAATTAAAAACTTAGCAAGCACGAAGGTAAAATTGTCCTTTCCAGGGAAGACAGGGGATGACTGGCAGTCCTCAGTGTGTACCTGCGTTACATCTGGAAAATATTTTGACAGTTCAGGCTGAAAGCAGACTTTGGAGTTTGGATTTTTTTTTTTTTTTTTGAAAGAACTATGGTGTGGAACAGAGCTTTGATGCCTTAATGGAATCTAGAGAGCTCAATAATATGTTTCAGGTTTGGATAAAAGAGAGGTAAAATTGCTTCCAGCACTTTCTTGCTCAAGAAAAACAAAGCCCAAATCATCTCTCTGTGATGTCTCATCTGTAGTAGTTTAGCAGTGTGATATCTAAATGCTGCTTTGGTAGTGCTTACTGGGACTTCTCAGCTCAGGAGGGAGATCCAAAAGGACTGAGACATGCTGTGAGTTACTTTATATTGACCTTTCTTTGAAATAAGGAACACAAACTGAGGCAGGGTCCATGTGGATGGGTCGATTTTCCAGGATCGTCTGCCTGTGTCTCATTGAGACAACATGCAGGAAGTCAAGGAGAGGTGGCAGGAGTCTGTCTGGGTGAAGAAGGGTGAAGAAGGAGCTCCTGACATATAAAAAAATAACATTTCCAAAGCTGAAGCAGATCTCTCAGGGAGAATCCAGACACGATCCAGGTGTGTGAGGGTGGGATTGGGAAAGCTAAAGCCCACCTGGACTTGAATCTGGTGGAGGACCTGGAGGGCAATAGCAAAACCTGCTGTGGGTCAGTCTAAGGTGGAAGAACACCAGGGAAAGCATGGGGCTGCTGCTGGGTGGGGCTGGGCAGCTGCAGAAGGTCAGGTCCCCACCTTCATCTGGTCAGGCTGCTACTGGAGAACCCCAGTTTCCCAGCAGGGCTGGACATGGCCAAAGGAGCATTTTCATGGAGCTGAGATAGAACTTCAAAAGCACCTTCAGCTGTAGCTGCTAATTCCATATTCCCACAGGACTCCCTGGAAGAGGCCCCAGGAGCTCGGGCTGTGCATGGCACTTTTTTGTCATCCCAGCTCGAGGAGTTCCTCCATTCCCTCTCATCTCTCCTCCTGTGCCACTTCTCACCAATAGCTCTGTAGATTTTGGGCTCTTTTTCAGATTGCAGAGCATTTCCCCCATCTCTTTATCTGCTTTTTACCTGTACATCCTTATCCTTTTTGTGGAGACAGCTTCATTTGCAGGGATTGTGCTGCACATAAGGAGCAGCAGTTCTGGGGGGGTTTAAGTTATTTGAAGATTAGGTGGGGATGGAAGCAGCAGGCTCCAGTTTATCTGCTGTTGCTCCTTGTTAATTGTCACTGGAGAGAAAAGGGGTTTTATGTTTCCAGTGATGGAGAGCTGATAACTTTCTTAATTTTACAATCTCACTCTGTTCCAGTCTCATGACTCACGTTGGAAAGGAAAAAGTATTCATCTAAAAGATGGTGAGATAGCAGCTGAACAGCTGCTTTCTTTGGGCCAGGCTTCTCCCCCTCATTCCCAGGACAGGATGAAGCCAAAGACACAGATTGTCCTGCCAGCCTGAACAAGGGTTGGGGAACAGACACCCCTCGAGTTGGCTCCTTGCTGCCTCTTTCCATCTCGTGCGGATGGAGCTGTGTCAGCAGCATCCCAGAATCCCAGATTGGTTGGGGTTGGAAGGAACCTTAAAAACCACCTTGTTTGGGCAGAGACACCTTCCCACTGTCCCAGGCTGCCCTGTCCAGCCTGGCCTTGGGCACTTCAGGGATCCAGGAGCAGCCACAGCTTCTCTGGGCACCTGTGCCAGGGCCTCAGCACCCAGGGAAGGATTTCTCCCCAGTGTCTGATCCACTCCTCTGTCAGTTCAGTCGGTGCTCTGGAGAGGTTTGGGATGTGATGTACTCATGCAGAGCTTTTCTGATCCTTTTCTGCTCCCCTTTTCCCTCAGCTTTGGAAGTGGACATGCTGCACCAGGTCTTTTCTTCTTCTTTTTGGCTGCTGGTAAAAATTCTTCTTGGAAGGAGCTAAGGAATTTTTTCCTCCTCTTGTAGCCCTTTGCACTTAGTTATTTTTATGAAGGAGGAATAATGATTTGCAGATGGCAGAGCAGAGCCTTGTAAGAATGTGCCTTTCCCTGGAATGTGTCTTTTTACCGTGGGTTGAAGCCAACAGATTTAAGAGTCAGAGTGAAATCACATGAGGCTGATCAGAGACTGCCAGATTTGATCAGCCCAGCTCTGGATTTTTGATTCCTCCTTCATTTTGGTGGCTCTTGCCATGGAGAGTCTCAGGAACTGCCTGGTGGTCCCTGACCTGCCCTTCTCAGGGGTGTCAGTGGGTGCTGCCTAAGGAACCCCCCAGGCATGTGAATAATGGATTCGCAGCTCAGCCTCTGAGATTTGGGGCTCATTATTCTGTTTGTTAAATCCTCTCAGCATCCAAGTTCTCCCCAGTCCTTGCACTCCTCGAGTGAGTCACCGTTTCAGTTTTCAAAGATGTTTCCTTCCCTTGTTTCCCTGCAGGTTTCCTGCTGTTTTATAGATTTGATTTGATGTTATGGTGTAGATGAGCTCAGAAACCTGTAATTGTTTGGCCAGCAGTGGCTGTGACAGTGTGACTGTCACTGTGACTGTCACTGTGTCTGTGCAGTTTGGGGTTATTCTGCAGGTACCAACAGGGGTAGGACAGCCCTGGGCCTGCATTCACAGCTCAGTTCCCTGGCTTTATGGCAGGCATTTCTGCCGTGGCATCTGTTGAAACAGACTTGTGTAGAAATTAGCTGTTTAGTCTTAATTAACCTAATTAGTGCAGGAGGGAGCTGGGTGCTCCCCTGGGTGCACTCCAGCTGTGCCCATCCCTCTCCCTCCACAGCAGGGAGACCATCAGGGACCAGGGGCCTTTCCTGTGCACAGCCAAGGCAAACCAGATGAGCCTGGCTTAAAACCTGTTCCAACAAATCCCTGCTTTAGGAGGAGTTTGACTCTCCTGCTCCCACCTGCCTCCAGGGATGGTCCTCCCTCACTCTGTGCATGTGTCCAGCCAGCAAAGACAAAAGCTTTTAATTTTTATTTTTTTAGGGTAATCTGTTTATTCTGCTTAACAAGGACTTAATTACAGCTTGAGCTTCTTGCTGGTGACTGAATATTTTAGTCCTTATTCAGTGTCTGGTGAGGTTTGTAGGAATTTTGCGTTGATTTTGATAGGCATTGCCTTAGGCCTAAAAAATGCTGCTTCCAGCAGGCCCTCCCAGGAGTGTCTCCAGCAATCCAGGAGTGTGGGGGTGCCAAACCTAAGCTCTTCCTAAACAATCCCATGTGTGGATGAGCTCTGTAGTATCCATCTCACCTCTCTGGAAATCTCTCTGTGTCTGGCCCCACAGCGGGGCTGTCTGTGGGGGTGGGAGTGATACAAGTGGAGGGACAGGTTTGGGTTGGGAGGACCTTAAAACCCATCCAGTGCCACCCCTGCCATGGCAGGGACACCTTCCACTGTCCCAGGCTGCTCCAAGCCCCAATGTCCAACCTGGCCTTGGGCACTGCCAGGGATCCAGGGGCAGCCACAGCTGCTCTGGGCACCCTGTGCCAGGGCCTGCCCACCCTCCCAGGGAAAAATTCCTTCCCAATATCCCATCCATCCCTGCCCTCTGGCTGTTAAAGTTTCTCTCCAAAGCAGGAAGGAAAAATGAGAAAAAGAATGGTTTTCAGCTTGCTTTTCCTTTTTTGGGGTGTGAAAACTCTGAGGTTTGGTTTTCAATTAGAAAATGGAGAAAAAGGAAACACTACCAGTGTGAAAATGAAACACAACAAAGGGGTTTGGGCAAAGCAAAGCACTTCTGAGAAAAACAGCAACTACAGTTTCATTGTCCTGAGTAATTGTTGCTGTCTTTTGGAGGGAGTTGAACACCCCTTAATTGTGGATTGCAGATGATGTGGGCTGTGACCCCTGACAATGCAGAAATTAATGCCTGCCTTCGAATCCCACATTTGTTTAACAGCTGCTATTAGTTCATTTTAAGGGATTTTACAGGTCTGGGACTAGGCCCAAGTCCTTCTGCCACCACCACACGATGCCATTGGCAGCAGCAAGGATTGCTGTGCTTTGTGCAGCCTGTGTGGGACCCAGCAGAGTCTGGTTTTAAGGCAGGTGCAGTGGAATCCTGGCTGTGTCCTGCATGTGTGGAGCTGGGGAGAAGTTAAATCAGCTGGTGTGAGGCTGATTGCCTCCATGGAGGGTTCATTGCTGGTGTGGTTGTGTGGGTCTGGTGAGCAGCCTCCACAGTTAAACGTGTGTGTGTCCTCCCAGTGCTCCCAGTAAATTAATGCAGTGGACAGACTGGAGTGCAGTGCCTGTGCCTCTGTTCTGCTCTGGTGCCTTATCTGGGACTGGTGAGGATGAAAAGGAATTTCCAGACTGTATTTTCATGGAATTGGAGTTCATGGAGCCAGGTGGGTTGGCTGGGCTGAACCTTGTCCATGCAGTTGCTGCTGGGACCTCTGTGCCAGCCGCATTCTCTCTCTCCAGGCTGGGCTTGGACTCCTGGCCAACATAAGCCCAGGACAAGGCTGGGGTTTAGGCAGAAGATCATCCCCAAACACCCGCATGGTATCCTGGGGTCCTTTGGGTTTGAAGGGATCTTAAAGCTCACCCATCCCACCCCTCCATGGGCAGGGACACCTTCCACTGTCCCAGGCTGCTCCAAACCCTGTCCAACCTGGCCTTGGGCAGTGCCAGGGATCCAGGGGCAGCCACAGCTGCTCTGGGCCCCTGTGCCAGGGCCTCCCCACCCTCACAGGGAACAATTCCTTCCCAATATCCCATCTAACTCTGCTCTCTGCCAGTTGAAAGCACAAGGAGAAGTTTTTCCTGCCCTTTTTTTCTGGAGCACGGGGATTGTGGGTCTCTGGGAGGCTGAGTCACAGCTCTGTGCTGGAGACATCTGTCTCAGCAGTAATTAGAGGAGATGAAACCCATCAGTGACAAGCTCTGCCCCAGCAGTTGGAGCTCAGATTCTCATTTCATGCTGCAGAAGGATGAGTAATTCTAAATAGCTCTGAAGACGTTTAAAAGCACCCAAACCATGACAGACAGCACAGAGCAAATGAGAACAAGGTGAGTTATTAAATGCCTGCTGAGCAGACACAAAGCCCCATTATCACTGAACACTGATACAGAAGCTGTGTGTGTTGTACCTGTGCTCTGCTCCCCCGGGGTGGGGCAGCTCTGGGGACACCACACCTGAGCCTTTCTTTTCCAGCAGCTCTGTGGGCTCTGAGCTGGGCTGGAAACAGAAGTTCAGGTGCTCTGTCCTGGTGCTTTCAGCAAGAAACCCTTCATTAAAAATGCAGGGGAACCACTGGGTGGTGGAAGGAGACTGTAGCCTCAGACAGAAGTCTTGGAACACCCCGAAATTCCAGGGAGCACCCCAAAATTCCAGGGAGGAGCAGGAGAGCCCCAGACTGTCCCTGTCTGAGCTGCCTGTGGCTCAGTGAGGAAGATGTGAGTTCCAGGCAGGATTTGTCCCTGCTCCAGCAGGATGTGGATAACTGTGCTTGGCAGAGCTCTTTTCCAGGGGAGGTCACTGAGCAGCTTCCAGTTAAACCAGTGAAGAGCTGAGAGGGGTTTCCAGCTCCAGAGCCTCGAAGGAGCAACTCCTTTTGCACCTGAATGCAGCTTTTTAATTAAACACAAAGTTTTGCCAGCATTCTGTGCCAGAAGTGCCAGCCCTGGTGGGGGCTGCTGATGGCATTGGCACTGCTGAGTTCAGGGGCTGGGACCGTGCCCAGGGCTTTTGGAGTGCAGGGAAGTGTTTCCATTTTCCTTTAGGGACTTGGCTCACACTTTCCAAGTGTAATTTGAAGTGGAGCCAGAATGTGGCCCAGGTCTCATTTTAAAGGGAATTTTGTCGAAGGCTTTTCATTGCTTTAAGTCCTGCAGTGGCTTTAAGGCTGCCTGGTGACTCACAGAGAAAATGAAATCAAATAAATAAAATAAAATAAAATAACCTTAACATGCTGGCATGACTTGCAAAATGTGAGTAGTGTTGGAGAAGTTCTTTTCCTGTGTGACTTGCAGGAGCAAAGGGGTGCTCCAAAATCATCCCTGAGGCTGCAGCAATGAGCACTTTCTCCAGCAGAAAAATTTAGGGATAAATCTGGGAGCAGTCAAAGTGGGATCTTCTAATATTCTGCTTTGTTTCCATCTCTTTTGGTTTTGTGTGTTCACAGGAAATTTCTATATTTGTTATTTTACACTTGTGTCAAGCCCAGGGATGTTGATGAATTAGGGACTAATAACAATTAGTGTTGAAATCTAAACAAATGAGCAAGGAATGAGTCATAGTTTTGGTGTGACCTGAGGCCACAGCACTGTTCATTGTCCCTTCTGCTTTATTCACTTCCTACATTCTGCTTTCCAAACCTCATCATTTCTATTTGGGTTTGCAAATGCATTTCAGAAAAAACCCTGAAAAGTTTCCAAAACTGAAGTTCAGAAATGTAGAGTTAATGAGGATGTTTGGTTGCACTAAATCTGAAATTTTGCTCCATTTCACTTCTATTATCAATTATTGAGAGTTTTGAACTTCCTGCAAACCCAGAAATGCAGACATCCTCCATTTTGATGATCTCTAAATGAGGCTACATCCATTCCACTTAAATAATCCATTTCCTTTTTTTGGCAGAATTTCACTGGAATCACCAGTGCATTCCAGATTTTTAAAGATAAAGAAAATCCCAGATTTTCAAAGATAAAATTTTTAGATGCTTTTGACTCATCTCTATTTTTCAAACATGGGAAGACTGAATTCACAGTAAATCCCTGTCAGAGAAAAGTGTGAGACCTGAGCAGGGATGTTCATGTCCTTTGTTTTCAGGGTGCAGTCGGGTCTCACAGATCAAGTCATAGGATCATGGAATATCCTGAGTGGGAAGGGATCTTCAGAGATCATCAATCTAGCCCCTGGCCCTGCACAGACACCCCAGCAATGCCACCCTGGGCATCCCTGGGAGCTCCTGGAGCTCTGGCAGCCTCGGGGCCGTGCCCATTCCCTGGGGAGCCTGGGCAGTGCCCAGCACCCTCTGGGGGAAGAACCTTTCCCTAAAATCCAACCTAAACCTGCCCTGCCCCAGCCCCAGCCCTTCCCTTGGGTCTGAGCACATGTGGCTGTAAATCTGTGCCTGAGGACGTTTCCTGTGCTGCCGCTCTGGGGTTTGGAGCCTCTGTTGTTGTTTGAAAGGAATCAAAGAGAAGGAGCTGCTTCAGCAGGAAAGTTATTAGTGCTGGGTGCCCTTGAATGGCAAGGCGCAGATTTGGAGGAAAAAGCTGAAATGAGACATTTTCCATTTTATGATTCTGTCTATGGAGAAAGTCCTTTTAATCTCAATTTAATGAAAGTCGGCTCAAGATGTGTGAGTGACTTGGAGTGCTCAGGAGAGACAGGAGCAAAGCTTGAGTGGGGCTCAGAGCAAGATGAAATTCGCCCTGAGATGAGGCAGAATTTGGAAGGGGGTGGGTAACCACCATCCTCCTGTCTGGAAGGACCTGATGCTTCATTTTTCATTTCATTATTCACTGGGGAATTCCAAGCCATTTATATTGGAAGGGATTTCCATATACAAGATGACAAAATGGCAGAATGAATTAAACTGGTGACATGGACATCAGGAGCTCCCACCTTTTCCAGCCTCTCAGACCAAAATAACAGGGCACAGTCTGGCCCTGTTGGTGGTGTGGGGATGTCCTTCAGTCTCCTGCCCTTGTCCTTTTCCTACAGCCTTTCTCCTGGTGCAGAGGTGAGATAGGCTGGGGGTGTGCAGGGCACCCACCCATCCCCCTGGGGCGGGAGGCTCTTCTGGGCCTTGATCCTGTCCTTCATTGGTGCCTCACAAAAGCCCATCAGAGAGCCCCTCCCAGCCTTGCCTATCCCCAAGGGGTACCAGGTGACTTTCCAAATATTAGTTCAGACAGGAATGTCCCCTCCATGGGCCTCCCATGGAGAAGTCTCTAAACAGGAACATGGCCAAGTGGGTGGGTGACATCACAAAGAGCTTTAGCCTCGCTGCTTTCTGAGGACATCCTATCTGCTGGCAAAGCCACTCTGTCCCCATGGGGTGGGACAATCGGTGCAGGCTGTTGTCCCAGGGAAGGCTGTCCCATGTCTCCTTGCTGGAGATGCCAGGAGCCCTGGAGGAGCAACAGTGCCCTGCTGGGTTTGTGTCCTGGTCCAGAACCCAGCACTTGTCTCTGGGTGTCGGTGTCACCAAGGTCCTGCAGATGGGCTGGGGACCCCTTGTGTGATTCCAGAGCCTGCCCAGACAGCCCAGGAGCTCCTGGGGGGCTGTGCCAGGGCTGGGGTACCAGGGGTGCTGTGCTGCTAGGATGCTGTGCCAGGGGTGCTGTACAGCTCCACCCACACCCCGTGGGCTCCTGCTTGTCCATTTTTCCCCATTTGTTCTGCCTCTGGAATCTCTCCCTCTCCCCTGTTCTCTGGCAGCTCACTGCCCACCCCTCAGCTGCTCTCCAGGAGCTGGCGGGGGGGGGGCACAGAGAGCTGCTGATGTGGGAGAATCCTTGAATCCCAGAGTGGTTTGGGTTGAGAGGGACCTGAAAACCACCTCGTTCCACCCCCTGCCATGGGTGTCCCATGGGCAGGGACACCCTCGACTATGCCAGGGTGCTCCAAACCCTGTCCAGCCTGCCTTGAATTCCTGGGGTGAGGAATCCATAAGAAATCCATGCTTTTCCCTGAATCTCTGCTCTCTGGCTCTAATTGAAGGAAGGGAGAGCAATTCTCCTCCTCAGCAGCCTGACTTCCTTCCCTGCCTGCCCCTTAGTCCTGCCCAGTCCTGGAGCTGTAGGAAGGGGAAGGGCTGGAGGAAATGGCTTTGCCCAGGACACTGAGTCCTCAACAGGATGTGTAATAACCTGTAAGAATGATCTTCCTGGAAATGTCTGATTAGGGAATAATTGTTTTCCTCCTCTTGGTGGGAGGGTTGAGGCTCTTTTCCAGGGAATGGCAATGGATTCCTTCTGTTAGAATCAAATCTCTGAGTGTGTGAGCTCCTGTGAATGTACACAGAGAAATAAATGGAAACAGTCACTGTTTTTATCAACAGGTTCCCTTGTGAAAAAGAATTCCATAGGAGCTCTTTTATGTCCCTGTAATAGAAATTTGGGTCAAATCTGACTGCGTAATGGGGCTGGATCACTTCCACTGCTCTTATCCCTAATTGGGAGATCAAGGACAAGAGAAGCCAGGGAAAAGATAAGGACTGGGCGTCTGTTATTAAAATGTAATCTTGAAATAAGCCAGTGCTAGGTGAGATTAAGTGCTGCTAACTGGGCTGGCAGGGCCATTCCAGGGAGTCAAGGCATTGTTATTCTGCAGAGGGATGTTTATTTTTTATATTTATTTATTATTATTTGTTGAGGGATACATTAATTAGTGATTTTTAAAAAGAGTTGTGTTACAGAAATAGAAACAAATAGATGTTGGGTGATTTAAGAATGACTACTTAGTTGTGGACTTTGAACTGAAATTCTTAAAATTTATTTGCCATTTAGGGAGACTTTCATACAGAAAAGAATGAGGGAAAGCCCAGCAGTATCCAAGGGGTAAACAGAACCCTGTCAGATAAATGCAGGAGAGTTTTCCTGTCTGTTTTTCCTTCAATCTCTATTTTGTATGTTTCACACAAAGTAAGTAATATCAGGTCCTAAACTTCATAAATAAATCAATGACCCGAGGCCACGACCCCTGCAGAGGTGGTTTGGTTTGCTTTGATCCAAAGCCCCAGGATGCAGCTCGTGGAGAAATGACTGTTTGCACCAATATCCAGCACAGTTTAATTCACTCCAGAGATTTGACTGCTCAGGAAAACAGGGCTTTTATTGCCTGTCAGGGTTCCTTAATGTTTATCCCTCCACACTTGGCAGTGTGCCTGTGCTGCTCAGCTCTCCCAATTCAGCTCCTCTGGTAGAACTTTATTGGAAGTCTTTGATCAGTGAAAGTAGAAGTTGAGCTTTAAAAGCCTCCAGCTTGTCACCAACCTTTGTTCTTCGAGACCCCAGACACAGCTCAGGTCCTTGTGTGATGTTTTGCTACGTGGCCAAAAGGAGTTTTTCTCCTGATCCATCTCAGCATCACACAATGGATGATCCCATCTCCTCCATGCTCTAAGGAACATAGAAAACATCCCAGACCAGGTTTTCACTCTGGCACCTGTGGGCACTGACTGTCCAGGAGTTACTTTACAGTGTTTGGGAAGAAGGTAATTAAAAAGAGTTCTTAAATGGTGCAGAGTAATCTAACCTGGAGAAATTTCTGAAGGGGTCTTCTCAACGGGGATAATTTACAGGATATGGCGATTAGAACATCTGGAAAACACTGCAATAGACACTGAAGTTTAAAATGTCCCAAAAAGAAAAATTCCTGCTATTCCAGTACCTTGAGCAGGCCCCAGCTGGGGTAGGACTGCCAGTGCAGCAGGAGCCATCCCTGAGCTGTGACAGCTCTGTCCTCCTGACTGTGCCTCAGTCAGGGGCTGTAAAAGGAGGGGACAAAGTTAAACAGCACAGGAAGAACTTGTCAGGCTACTAGGGGAAGAACCAAGACAGGATTTCACATCTTCCCTCCCCAGACCCAGCGGTGTCCTCACTGGGCCCTCCATACATCCATATCAGGCATCTCTTTACAGGAACTGTAGCATGTTGCAGCAGCCCTCTTACTAGAGGGTAAAAATGAGCTGAGGCACAGACTTCTTGTTAAACACAGCATTAAAAGGATCCTGGTTTATTCCCTGTCATGGCTTAGTCATCTTAACTCCAGCTATTCACTGACTCTGGCTATAGCAAGCTCCTCCTGTAGGTTTCCCTTGCAGACTCTGACTGCTGGTTATTTCCTGCTAAACTCTGACTGCAGGGATTAGTGTGCAGACTGTGACTGCAGGCTTTTACCCAGCTAGACTGTGACTGCAGGTTCCAACAGCAGGCTCTAATTGCAGACCCAGATAAACCTCACAGAAGCAGTGATTCTCTCCTTCATGCTCCTCAAGGTTCCTCCTCCATGATGATCATCCCCTCACCCCCTCTTTCATCTTACTCTGTGGCTCATCAGGGGCCAGGCTGTATTGGTTAATTAACACAGCTGTTACTTATCAGGGGTGAGGTCACCTGTATTGCCTTCTCCTACAGGAGGATAATTCAGGCTGGAAGGGGGGTCTGGGGTCCCCTTCCAGCTCAAAGCTGGCCAAGCCCCAGCACTAGATCAGCTGTGCCAGGATCAGCTCAGTCAACCCTTCCCTGCCATATGTGGGGACACATGAGTGGGACTGGGGCCCAGTTGGAGGTGGCAGAGGTGGCTGTGGCTGTGCAGCAGGGGTGGCTCTGCTGTCACCTCAGATCTCCTCATAGAGCTGGGACTGAAGGTGCTCCTGTCCCTGGGGATTGGGTCATCCCAAGCTGCAATTTCAAATGTGTTCTGCCTGCCTTGGCTGAGGTGGGGTTTTGCTCAGGGAGGGCCCATGAGGCTGCTCTGCCAGAAAACTTGGGATGTTTTCCTAAAGTCTGTGATTCTTTCATTGTGATAAATAATGCAAACACATAAATTCACCCTAGATCAAGAAGGGGATGAATTGACCAAGATCTGTTTGCATTTTCATGCCACCAACACAGGGTCCATTAAAGTGGGAGATGTAACACCTGCATGTGTCAGGGTGTCCACCACAGCCCTCCCCAGATCCTTTCTGGGGTCAGCACAAAGCTGTTGCTGCTCTGCTTGGACAAGGGAGGCAGAAACTCTGGGAAGGACAACTGGGAGTTGTGCTGCTGGACTCAGGGAGTGCAGGAATTAACATCCAAACAAGGCTTAGAACCAGATTAGATTGAGAGTTAATATCATTAATAATAAAAATGGGACTCAGCTCTGCTTTTAATCAGTTCTGTGCAGAACAGGAGGAAAAAAAATCATTTTGAATCAGATACGTTTTTGCTTCCAGCCTTTTCTAATCTGTCTCTCAGCTGTTCCCTGGCTGTGCTGGTGGAAAGGTTGTATTTCTAGCTGCTGTGAGAAGTTCAGGGGCTCAGGGATCCGTGGCCACTCACCCAAAGTTTGTCTCCACCAAGGAAATGCTTTGGGTTTTGTGAAACCAACATCTCAACAGTGAGCACAGGCTCTGGTCATTTGCTCTGGGAACATCTGGGAATGAAAGAGAGAGTCCAGATGGCCACCAAGGTCTTGGAGTGTTCCATGGACTGATCAGCTGTCACTTTTAATGCTGCCCCCAAATGTCCCATCAGAACTCCATCTCAGAGGCTGCTCTGTCCTGCTGGGAGATGTTTCAGGAGCTGGCCACACTTCAAGGAGCTGCTGGTGCCACCAGGATGGGAGGAGCAGTAGTTAGGAGGTCGTTAACCCAAGAGAGCCTCTGCTCAAGGCTTTTCCAGGGATTTATGGGAATTTTAACATTTGGAGCTTTTTGGGAGCTCTGTGACAGCCACTTATCAGGGAGTTTGCTGATGGGACTTTCAGAGCTACAGAGATTACTCAGGCTTTAAACTTTCCTGCTTGCAGAGTGTTCATTATTTCCAAGGACATGATGGCTACACTGGAGAGGAGATTTTAACTCTGCCGGGGAAAAAAAGCAGATGGTGGAGAGAGTGGCAAAATTGTGGCAAGGCTCCTGGTCTCCAACCATCTGGTTTGGAGCTTGGCTGGGCGTTTCCATCCTGCAGCTGGGCAGTGGCAGCAGCAGCCCACGGATACAGATCTGTCCTGCAGGAATGGGCACATTCTGCTGCCCCTCTGTAATGAGTGATCCCAAATCCCACTGTCCCTGCCTGGGCATCACTGTGGGGACAGTTGGTAGCAGTGCAGTGTCCCTGAGGCTTGGCAAGACACAAAAGCAGGTTTGGTACTGGCTCCCTCTGATCGTCCTGGACATCTGGGCATTCCCTCCTGTCTGATCCACGATCAGCTGAAATGCAGCCATGGGATTCACAATGCCCAACTCCAGGGCTCCCGTCACAGCAAGGACCTGGAGCTGCTGGAGGAGTCCAGAGGAGGCTCCAGGATGAGCAGAGGGATGGAGCAGCTCTGCTGGGAGGAAAGGCTGGGAGAGCTGGGAATGTTCAGCCTGGAGAGGAGAAGTCTCTGGGATGACCTCGTTGCAGCCTGAAGGAGCTCCAGGAGAGCTGGAGGACTTTGGACAAGGGATGGAAGGACAGAACACAGGGAATGACTCCCACTGCCAGAGGGCAAGGCTAGATGGGATATTGGGAAGGAATTGTTCCCTGTGAGGTTGGGCAGGCCCTGGCCCAGGGTGCCCAGAGCAGCTGTGGCTGCCCTTGGATTCCTGGCAGTGCCCAAGGCCAGGCTGGACATTGGGGCTTGGAGCAGCCTGGGACAGTGGAAGGTGTCCCTGCTCACGGCAGAGGAGTGGAACAAGCTTAGGAAACATCGTGTGGCTTTGAGCACAGACAAGGAGTAAAATGCCTCATGTGTGTCCCTGTGTGTCTCCCTGTGTGTCCCTGTCTGCATCCCTGTGTGTCCCTGTGTGTCCCTGTGTGCATCCCTGTGTCCCCATGTGTCTCTGCTCACAGTCACATCACCCAATCCCCACTCCCAGATCCTGCCTCTGTCCCTCCCTCTGCATTTTCCTTCTCTGAACTCAGGAGCTGCTCTTTTGACAAATTCCTTGAGCAGTTTTCCAGTGGGATGGGCAGAGTCACAGCCAATCAGAGCCATGCAGAACATCCATGGAGGAGCTTGGCTCCTTCCCAGCACCTTCCCATCAGGAGGGGTGGGAATATCTGTAATTACAGATCACAGAGCAGTGGGGATGTACTGGAGTCACAAAGGCTGGAAGCAGCTCCCTGGAGCTGGGTGCTGTCAGCTCAGGAGCTGCTCCCTCTCTCAGCTGCCTCTCTCTGCATCAATAATTCTGTTTTAGAATCACTTCTCATGGTTCCAATTCTCCCTGGCACCTTCCCCCCTCCTCCTGCCACTCCCCACATGGAATCCTGTTAGGCTGAAGAACCGGCTGTGGATCATTTCCTCCAAAGGCTTTTTGTGCATGAAAAATAGATCAAAATCCTGGGGAGCTATTTATGCTGGTTTATTTTTACAGCTTGACAGAAATGGTAATAGGAAAATGAGATCAAGATGCTTTTGGTACATTACTGGCAATAAAATAATAAAAAAAAAGAGCAACCTCCAAGCAGATCAGGGTCAGCTCCTGCAGGTAATTTCTGTGCTAGGAGTGCACAAAGCCCAGCATGTTCAGCTCCTTCTGCAGGGCCTCCAGGTATTGTGGATGCTGGTTTTGAGACACTTGTCTTTTATGAGTCTGTAATAATCTTTGCATTATGCTATTACAACATAATCAGGTCCTTGTCACTCTGCCAAGGCTGAGCAGATAACATCAGAGCACTGAGGAATTTCAGCTCTAAACTCATTAGGACGACCCAGATTTGTTCCACGATATTTCCAAACCTCTCTGTGCTCTGCAGGGATGTGCTGTCAGCCAGATGGGGGCTCAGGAGGCAGATTTAGATTCCAGCTCCAGCAGAGCCTGGGAGTTCCGCTGGGAGAATGTCTCTCAAGATGGGATTTAAAAATACTCTGCTCCTCTTTTTTGAAAAACTAACTTCTGGGAGCACTAAAATGATAAAAAGCTGCAGTGGCTGTGGGTGCTGTAGGTCCCTGTTGCAGAAATTCAGGTATCACTCCTGATGCACTGGGAAGTGAAATGCAGTTTTCCAGCACTTTTCTCAAGCCTAGGGGATGTGGACATTTGTCATTCCAGAGGACCCTCCCCATCCTGTGCTTTGGGATCATAATCTTTGAAATGCAGCTTCCCACCAAGCTTCTGATGGATCTTACTGGGTGATCAGGTCAGATCAATCCCTTTTGCAGCCAGCAGTGATGCACTGTTCGGAGCAGGTTGGGTTGCATTTGTTGGAGAAGCACAGCACAATTTTTTCCTTGGAAAAGCCTCCAGTCTGAGCAAACTCCATTGCAGTGTGTGGGAATGCTTCTCCTGGTGAATCTCTGCTCTGCATGGATGGGAATCTTGCTTTATTCAGACCTCTCGATATGTCAGATGCTAAACTGCTTATGTTGCTTGAGGATGAAAAGTGGTTATTACTCATTTTTGCTACAGGTTGGGGGTTGTGGAGTGTCTCTGATTCCACTCTCCTTTGGCATTTTTGTTGCCATTACAAAAGGAATTAATTTAGGAAAGGTTGGACATTGGGACACTGGAAAACTTGGACATTTCTCTTACTGGTCTGGCACAAGATAGAAAGGAACCTGTCCAAAGTGTATCATCCATGATGCTAAAACAGGAGCAAAGGAGAGCCAAAGAAGAAAAAGAATTAAGTTTTTAAGATGTGTTCTAATCCTCTCCTCCAGCTTCTGTTCTCTGCTGGAATGGATATGGGTCAGGATGGGCAGGTCCATTTGAAAATCTCATTTTAGGGATATGGCCCATGGATATTGGGCCTAATCTGGCTGCTTCTGATCCTCCCAGAAAGGTTTTCTGTGGCCGCAGGACAGAGGAGAGAAATCTACAGGTGCAGCAGCAAAATTCATTTCCCTGTTCCAACTGCAGGATGTGGAGTCTCCTTGACTTCTCCCTGCAGGTCTCCAGGATCATTCCTCAGTTGTTCAGGATGGAACTGTGCAGGGATTTCCAGCAGAGTGCTCAGGTGGGTCCATCCAACGCTACTGCCTCTGCCAGGGATGTGCCAGAGGGTTTGGTCCTTGCGCTTGGAAATGCTTCTGCATCCTCTGGCTCTGGATGTGGGGCTGGGTGTGACCTTGCTGAGCCTCAGAGGTGGCACAGTCACTGCTTTGGATCAATCCCACACCCCCAGGCCTGATGTGATCTGTGAAAATCCGCATTTTCCTCTTCCCAGAGTCCTCGTCCACCTGCAGAGATCAAGGGTTCCAGAGTTCCCAAAGGCTGATTTCCCTCCCTTTGTTCCCCTCTGTGTGTGATTTGTCAGCTCCCCTTCATGTGATTCCACTGCTGAAGTTCTGCAGGGATGGTGACAGGAGTCAGTGGCACTCCCAGAGCCTGGAAGAGCACTCCAGTGATGATTTAGGATCCAACACCCATCTCTGTATAAATATATCCATGAAAAATGTCAAATGCCAGCCAGCCTGCTGGGTGTGAGGGTTCTGGAATGGGATTGTCACCCATAAAGGGCCTCCAGTTGCTGTTGGGAGGTGTTTATCTCCCAAAACTGGGGTTGAACAGGCTGGCTGGGATAGGGCTGTATCTGCTGCATTCCACAAGCCTCGTGCCAGGCAAACAAAGGGAGCACAGAAGTTTGGGGGAGCAAATTCCCATTCCTGGCAGCACGAGCTTGGCTTGGGGACCTCCTCACCTGGTGTCCTGTGGGGACATGGGATGGGGCACGGCCTAGGTGGGAACAGGAAGGGTGGGAATGCTGGGAATGTGGCTGTGCGTGTTGTTAGTTCCCACAAAAGCAATAATTTGGAGATACAAAATATCTCAGAACTTTACAGGAGAAATTTACACTTTCTTTGCCTTTTCTGCTGTTTCTCGGTTTGATTATTTAGCCCTTTGTTATGGTACATTCTGAATTATTTCAGCTGCCCCAGTAACTGTGTTTTCCCCCTAACTTTGGAAGTCACTTTTCAAAGGAGAGAGGGGAGCAAAGATAAGACAAAGCTGCTAAATGGGAAATCTATGGCTAATTAAGGCAGGGGCTTGCTAATCACCTTAGAAATGAAATTATCAGCTGAAAAGCCTAGAGTGGGTGGAATCAAAGTTAGGGAAGAGGTTTCCCCTATTTCCTTCTGTCACAATGCATTGAGATTCTAAGTTTCCCTTGCAGACATGTCCTGACACCATTAGATGTTGTCTCTTTGCATTAAGTGCAGAGCTCCAGCTGGTCCAGGTTAGATTTCAGTCTGAATAGTTAAAACTCGGCTCTGAGCAAACAAAGGCAGGGTTTCATGGGAGCTGTCAGTGCTCATCATGGATGTCACACCATGCTCCAGCCAGTACACCATGGCCAGGACCCAGGGTGGTCACTGTCCCCACTGTTCTCTGGGCACCCTGTGCCAGGGCCTCCCCACCTTCACAGCCAGGAGTTCCTTCCCAATATCCCATCCATCCCTGCCCTCTGGCAGTGAAGCCATTCCCTGTGTCCTGTCCCTCCATCCTTTGTCCCCAGTCCCTCTGCAGCTCTCCTGGAGCCTCCTCAGGCACTGGGAGGAGCTGTAAGGTGTCTCCAGAGCCTTCCCTTCTCCAGGTGAGCAGCCAGAGCACTGGAACAGCAACTTTGCCATTGCAGCTGAGGCCTGGGGTGTGCTGGCACAGGAGCTGCTGGTGCTGGTGGGAGCTCCCCGTGCCCAGGGAGCCATCTGGGCCACCCCTGGGGCTCTGCTGCCCACGGCATCAATGTTGAGCCCTGTTCCAGCCTGGGCTGGCCCTGGGCAGGCTCTGAGGTCTCACCTGTCTCACAAACACCCTCACACCCCCACAGCGCCTCTGTCTGTGCTTCCAAAGGGTGATTGGGAACCAAAGATGGCTCATCCCATCACTGGAGCACAGCCTGTCACAAGGAGACCTCTTGATGACCAAAGTTTGCCTCCCACAGGGAAACAGGAATTTGGAGAAGGCCTCTGTGTCCAGCCCTTCCCCAGCACTGCCAAGGCCACCACTAAGCCTGTCCCCAGTGCCACATCCACGTGGTTTTTGAACATTTTCAAGGACACTGACCTCAGGGATGGTGATTCCACCACTGCCCTGGGCAGCCTGTTCCAGTAATTGACAACCCTTTCAGGGAAGAAATTTTCCCAGTTTCCACCTTAAGCCTCCCCTGGCACAAGCTGAAGCCCTTCCTTCTTGTATTGCCCCCTGTCAGCTGGGAGAAGGGACCAACTCCCACCTGTCTTGGAACTCCTTTCAGGTAGAAAACAAGAAGGTCCCCAAGAGCCTCCTTCTCTCATGTGGCAAAGCTCCTGGAAAGCAGATTTAGCAGTGCAATGTCAGCTGTGCTTGGACATTTCACTCCCCAAGACAGGTCACTGCTTTTCTATGTGGAATCCTTAGGACAGTCACATTTTCCTTGGAAAAGAATTACAAGTGTATTCTCCAGCAGCTTTCTGCAAAACACATCAAAGATCTCCGGGTGATGGATTTGTTTGTTTCTCTGGGATTCCTTCATGAGAGTTTGGTGTTAACTGGTTATTTATAAATCTCAGCATTTCCCATGGGTTTGATTCCTCCTGTGTGTGGATTGATGGAGATGTTATTGACTCACCCTCATTTTCCGAGGGGAGTGGGCCTATTTTTAGTTCTGTATCACTTCATGGGTGAATGAGTGGCAATTTAATTGTGTGGGAATGGGAATGTCAGAAAATAGGGAAAACTGGAGACTTGCTCATCATATTTAACCTGCTGAGTTACTGTACCCTGGGCCTCTGAGTGTGGCTTTGTATGAGAGGGACAGTTTCCCAGGGATGGAGGGACAGGACACAGGGAAAGGCATCCCACTGCCAGAGGGCAGGGATGGATGGGAAGGCATTATTTCCTATGAGGTGGGGAAGCCCTGGCCCAGGGTGCCCAGAGCAGCTGTGGCTGCCCCTGGATCCCTGGCAGTGCCCAAGGCCAGGCTGGACACTGGGGCTTGGAGCAGCCTGGGACAGTGGAAGGTGTGGGCAGGGGTGTCACTGGATGGGCTTTGAGGTCCCTTCCAACCCAGACCCTTCTGGGATTCTGTGATTCCATGAAAAATCCAATAGGATTCCTTAGCAGGGAGGTGCTCTGTGTGTTAGAGGGCTTTGTTTGGATCAGTTGCTGCTCAGTTGGGACACAAAAGGTTCCCAAGGACCCTCCTGCCCTCCAGACTGGGTGCCATAGGGTGAGGTCAGGGACATCAGGGCAGGGCCTGTTTTCATGCTGGGAAGGTTGGATCCACTGGGCTCTTCTGGATGTGTCCTGTGGGCACCAGGAGAAGGAATTCTGTGCCCTTGAGCCATGGTCTGGGCTGATGCCTCACTCTGAGCTCATAGGGCAGGCACAGCCCCACAGCCATGGGGGATTCACTTGGGTTGCTGCTCCCTATGCACCTCTTCACCTGCATTTTGGGTACAGGAAGGGCAGAAGTTCCTTGTGGGGCCACAAAGAATTCCTTGTGGGGGAACAAGAAACTCCTTCTTGGGACAGAGATTCCACTGTGACTTGGCCATTCCTGGGTCATGGCTCTCTTTGCTCCTTTTGTTCCCAGCAGAAATATTTATAAATACTTTATAAGAACAGGAGTTCTAAAAATTTATAATGACAGTTCAGGCTCTGTTTAGGAGGTAGATGTATGGTCTTTCCTTGGATAATTCCTGAATTAAGTTTCTATTGATCTCTCTGGACCAGGCTGTGGATGTGCACCCCTTTGCTCAGTGCCCAGCTCTCTGCCTCACCCAGGTTATTCCAGTGTGAGGATTTCCAGGTGGTTTGTACAGATATTCCTGCAATTTAAGGAAGCTGACATGAATTATTTAACTGAAGCACAGAAGGGTAACAGTGCAGTGGTGTGACTTGGGGCAGGCTGCTGGAAAATCACATTGATTATGATTTTAGTAGTTTCAAAATAAATATTCTGATTTTAAATCAGGAAAAAACCTAAAAAAATCCCCAAAAGTACAAAACCAGGAGATGCTGGGGATCACTCTGGACTGGAAGATTTATTCAATGTAATGGTTCAGCCCAACAGCCTTGGGAGCACCTCAGGGCAGAGCTCATTCCTCTGTTTCACCAAGATGTTGATAAATTAAAGAATTGAGCAGGCAAGAAACACAGGCAGCTTCTGCCTTAGGAATATTCCTTTAAAAATATATCTGTTTTTCTTTGGGGTTGCCTAGTTCAGCTCTGATTTGCTTTGCCTGTTGCCTGTTGCAAAGCTTGAGTGGACCTTGTTGACTTGGCTGGGGTGGGGGAGGAGGGGAGGGACAGGGAGGTCCCTCTCTGAGAGACCAGCTCTGAATCCGCTCCGGGGGCATGAAATTCTCTTTAAAGTGTTCTGAAAGATCAAATGACAGAGCAGGAGTACAGTGGGATTTTTCTGCATGATTATGCAGCAGCTGATACAACAGGGCTCAGGTTTTTTGCTGGGGGCTCTGGCTGTGCAGCGATCCAGGTGGGAACAGCGTGAGGAACAGGGGTATCCCAAGGGAAGGTGTCCCTCTCTGCTGTCACCTGGGCATGTGCCCCACACTGGAGGGGCCAAAGCCACCCCAGGAGGTGACACCGGGCACTGCTCCAGGCTGGGGACTTCTGGTGCTGCTGGAAGAGGGAATCGAGCAGGGTCCGTGAAAATTAGGGCCCACAAACAGGAGGAAAGGTGGTGAGCCTGGAAGGGATCCCAGAAACGCTGGGTGTTACAATAACTGTGCAAAATGATAATGCAGAGCAGCCTGCTTGAGGCATGCTTGGAATGTGGGTTTGGAATGATTGCCCAGGGCCTGGAGTCCTGTCTGGAAGGTAAATAACTTCTTGCTGATGGCAGGCAGGGAAGAAGCCAGGTTTGGCAGGTCTTCTGGCAAATCCCCTGTGTGTGAGATCAAAAGAGGATCTTACAAGATTTTATTGACTTGTAAACTGTGATTTAAGGGAATATGAAGTAGCACGTGAAAGAACAATAATGAACAAATGTTTTCAAGTGGGAGAAATCTGTCCCTGCCATGTTTCACTGACTCATCCCTTCTGCAGGAGGGGATCTTGGAATTGTTTGAACTATTCCAGTCACTAATGCTTATTATTGGGGAGGAAACTCAGCACTGCATCTTTCACCGAGTGAGGAGGAAACCTGCTCCCTCTAAAGCTTCGGGCACAGGTTAATCCAGGAGTGGTTTGGGTTGGAAGGGACATAAAGATCCTGCAGTTCCAACCCCACCAATGCTCCCTGTGTGTCTCAGTGCTGGGCAGAGGTCACACCTGGCTGTGGGGTTCTCCTGCCAGTTGGAGATGCGCTGCTGGGATCATGTGGAATCCTCAGAACTCCCTCCTTTCTCTTGCTGCCTGTGCTGAGGGAGCTGTGGCTGTGTTGCAGGTGTGGCTGTGTGGGGGCAGCATGGAGGTGCTGCCCTGCTCCAGGGTGGCCCACATCGAGCGCAAGAAGAAGCCCTACAACAACAACATCGGCTTCTACACCAAGCGCAACGCGCTGCGCGTGGCCGAGGTCTGGATGGACGACTACAAGTGGCACGTCTACATCGCCTGGAACCTGCCCCTCGAGGTACAGCCTGGCCTTGTGGCCACTTTGTGTTTAAAACCTGAATTATGGAGCAGTTTGTGTCCCTAAGCACAGCCTAAACCCCACGGGTCTCAGCCCCAGCAGAGCTCTCATGGCTTTCAGGGAGAGGCTCCAAAAGCTGCAGGCTTTGGAGAGATTCCTGCTGTTCCCACAGCCTTTTTAGTGTGGTTTTAAGAATGAAACCTGGACTGTGGTGTTTATCTCGCTGAGTGTTTACCCAGCGTGAGGGGATGTCCTGACACTGCTCTGCAGGTGGAGTCTGTCTGCAGACTCATTTGCTGGGGGATTATGGATGTTAGCCAGCATCGTTTGTGCCTCAGGTTCATTCCTGTGTCACATCCAGCCCAGCTTGGGTTCCCAGCTCATGGACACTGAGCTCTCCCAGAGCTCCCTAGGGATGTGTGGCCCAGGGGCTGGGGCTGTTTGTTTTCCCAGTGCTGGTAAGTTTGAAGGTAAAGGATTGGAGGTTGGTGGCTCACAGAAGGGGATCCCCTTCCTCTTAAAGTTTCTCCTTAAAGAGCTTTGGTGGTTCCTTTGATGTTTTCTGCCCAGAAATGGTCAGGTTTTCTTGGATCTGACACATTCATTTTGGTGTAAATCTGCCACATCACAGCTTGGTGACTGTTTGGGAAACCACGATGTGCCACCAGCAGGTCCAGGTGAGCATGTCCAGGGACACTTCCTGCACAGGGATCACTTCTGCACTTCTGGGAAAGCTCCACAGGCTCCAGGAGGAATTTCTGCAGGTCCAAGGCTGCTGCTGGGGCTCTGCCCTCCCTGCAGGTTGTGTCCGATCTTGGAAGCCAAGAGCGTCTCCTGGTTGCTGGCTCCAAATGCTGCCTGGAGCAGCCCTGGCAGGATCAGTGTCCCATTCCTGCCTCCCACTGCCAGGGGAGGGGCAGGGAGGTGGGCATGGGGAGGCAGCAATGCTCCTGGGTCATGGCTGGGATGAGCAGGTGAATGAGCCCTGGGGGCTGCCCAGTTTCACTGTGAGGTCAGACTGGTGCCACAAGTGTCCAGCCCCCCTGGGTGCAGTTATTTCCAGACACCCCTTGCTGCTAAAAATGAACACAAAATATTCCTGCTTGGCCAAGGCTCAAAGAGCTGCCGAGTGCTGGTGCTGTGAGGGGGCATCACCAGCTGGCGTCTGCCCCAGGCCTGTGAAAAACAGGAAAACACAAAAATCTGAGCTGCTGCTGCAGCTTTCTGAGGAAAGGTTATGTCTGAGGAGAGCTGCTGGCATTTGGAGCTGTGGCAGTCACAGCTTTGTGCTGCGTTAGGGAACAGCCTGGGAAGGGCCAGGAGCTGCAAGTTTGTGGTCCTGGGGGTGGGGGGGTCCAGGGCCAGGTGGTACAAAAATACCAGGAAATAAAGGAATAGAGTTGGAAAGAAAAGCTGCTTTCCCAGGAAGCTGCAGGAGGGCCCTGGCTGTGACAGGCACCACTCCTGGGGCTGGGAGAGTGGGAGCTGCCTCCAGGACTGAGGGAATTTGAGGGTCTTAAAAAGAGGCTTCAAGATCCAAATGCTCATAGGCAGGGATCAGAAATCGTGATCCTTAGGCTGATTCCTTTTTAGAGGTGAGGCACCATCCTCCTGCTCAGGAACAGCTTTGGAGCATTGCAGAAAGGATTAAAATCCATCCTGTCAAGCTTGGAAAAGGCAGTGTCGCATGGATCAGCACTGGGGGTGGGAACAGGCCTGGGTGACCCAAAATCAACTTGAGATTTTTATGTAGGTCTTCCCAATATGTCTGGGTTCCCCAAAATCCATTTGAGTTTTTAATACAGGTCTTTTCCCAATCAAGATTTAATTTGAGGGAAGCTTTGTTGGGTGGGGGGGTGTTTATGGATATGTACTGGATTATTTTGTGATGCCAAGGCAAAGCCCTGCCCCGACCATCCCAGGTGCTGCCCGACTGCTCTGAGCCCCACCTCGCCCACTCAGACCTCAGCCTGTCCTGCCTGTCTCCACTGAATCATCTTTATTTTTACCTCTCAGCCACCAGTGGCACATGGAAACGGTGTCTCTTCTAAAGCAGAGTGAATAATTCATTAGGAGATCATTACAAGTGTTGTAATGGAAAATTACTTTCCCAGTTGTGTTTAATGATCGCTGGGAAAGACAAGAGCAGGAGCTTAGCCAGAGTGGGAGCCCAGGCACCTGCAGGAAAAAGGGGCTACTGTGTGCCTGCCTTTGGCTTCCCTGCTGCCTTAGGTCCCCAAATTGCATGCTGGAATAAAGGCGGGGGAGCTCTCCAGCCCTGCTCCCAGCTCCTGCAGGGTTATTCCTCAGGGACAGCTTTGTCTGCAGGAGCAGTGGCGTTCTGCCGTGTCTCCAGGGAGACCATTCCACCCTGGAATTGCCCAAATTGCCAAGAGGTTTTCCTGAGATTCAGCCTTAACTTTTCTTCTCATGCAATTTTTATCCTTTATTCTCAGCTGTCTGCCTTCGCTATATTTGAATCTTAAACCTTTCTTTCTTTCCTTCATTCTTTTCCCATTTATTTTACACCTTTTACCCCTCCCTTCCTCTGGGCTGTGTCTCGGTGGGGTCAGGGAAGGGTTTGATGCTCAGTGCCCAGCCAGGGTTTGCATTTCCATCTTTTAAATCCTGATATCCACTTGCTACTAAACTCTCCTGGAAGTCCTGTGCCTCAGAACCCAAAGAGAAGGAGAAATCTTTTAAAAATACCTTGTTTAAAAATACAGATCAGTCTTCGTCAGATGGATACAAACCCAGGAGAATCAGGAGAAGACTTCCCACTGTTCCACTGCACTTCCCAACTTTGCTCCAAACCTGTTCTTCTCCCTTTGGCTCCTCTTTTGTAAATTATCCCTGAGAACCAAAGCCTGTCTATATCAGCCCATGGCCATTGCAAGGGACGAGCAGAGATGTTGGTGTCCCCCTTTTGCCCTGATTCTGGAACCCACATCTTCCTTCTGATGATTTCAGCCCTGGACACACATCCCAGAATTCCTGGAATTACTCAAACACGGGCAGTTCCCAGGCAGTTTGGAAAGAATCTCAAAGCTCAGTGAAATACTTTCATTTTTACCTTTTATTTGGAAGTGTGACCATTCAGTGATGTCCTGTTGTTGTTTTCCAGAATCCAGGGATTGACATTGGGGATGTTTCTGAGAGAAAAGCTTTGAGGAAGAGCCTGAAGTGTAAAAATTTCCAGTGGTACCTGGACCATGTTTATCCAGAAATGAGGAGATACAACAACACCATTGCTTATGGAGAGGTAATTTAGTCCCTTAGCTCAGCCTGCTAATATTTACAGTCCCTGATGAGAAACAGCCTCAAAGGAGAGGAGTCTGAATCAAAACTGACTTTTCCTGTGTAATTATCTAAATTTGTATAAATCTGTTCCCAGTTTCTTCTAAAAACAGGTTTGGGGATTTGTTGCTGATCTTGAAGACTGTATAAAGTAAAAGATGTTAATACATCATTTAGTGAATTGACAGAAATTATACATATTTCCCATTGACTCCATGGATTAAGAAGCTGTATTTGTATTTTTAATACACAGGCATCTTCTAAAACCCTGTGACTCAAACTGTGCCTAATTCCTGCAAAGGTCTCTGGAGGATTCAGTGCCTTGTCACAACAGCTTAAGGACAAGATAAAATAAGGGGACTTAATTCAATCTCTGCTGGCTTTGAAACCATTCTGGGAATATAGAAAGAGTCATTTATGGGAACTAATAACAAATCCTCAGCTGCAACGGGATTGATGGAGTAGTGGCACTTGGGGTAGGCTCCTTGAAGCCTGGGCACCACAGATGGGTTATTCATTTTAGGAAAGATTTGTTCTCAAAGTTACTTAAGGCCTTCAAGCTAAAACCTCCCCAAAAATTGTATTTTCATAGAAAATGAAATTCCAGAATGGTTTGGGTTGGAAAAAAGCCCAGCTGGAACAAGGATGATTCCGAGGTGATCCTTGTTCGAATTGGGCTTTTTTCCCTGCCTTGTTGAGCACTTTGAGATTTCACTGAAATCTGGGGGGTTTGATTTCAGGCTCCTGGCAGCCTAAACCTGGGTTTGTCCCCACCACCCATGACCAAACACAGAGCCAGCCATGTCCAGGGATGCTGCTGCTTGGAATGGGGATTATTGTGTAAAAACAGTCATCATTAGCCCTGGATTTAAAGAATGGTTTAGTGCTCCATAAGTTTTCTTTGCCTGATTATTCCTGGTGATACAGCTTTGAGAGGTAGAGAGGCTAGAGAGGGCTGAGCATCAGTCTTCTGCTTATCTCTGATAAGAGAGGGCCATAACTCTGCACCTTTTTTGTGCCACAACTTTCCACCTTTTTGTGCCATAATGCTGCCATTTTTGTGCCATAATTCCACCCCTTTTTCTGCCATAATGCTTTTTGGGCCTTAACTCTGCCCTGTTTGAGCTGTAAGTGCCCTTTTTCTGCCATAATTCCACCCTTTTTCTGCCATAATTTTGCCCTTTTTTTGCCATAATGCTGCCCTCTTTGTGCCTTAACTCTGCCCTTTTTGGGCTGTAACTCTGCCATTTTTCAGCCATAACTCTGCCCCTTCTGTCCCTTAACTTTGCCCTTTTTGGGCTGTAACTCTGCCATTTTTCTGCCGTAATTCTGCCATAACTCTGCGCCTTCTGCCCCTTAACTCTGCCCCTTTTTCCCTCGCAGCTGCGGAACAACAAGGCCAAGGACGTGTGCCTGGACCAGGGCCCGCAGGAGAACCACACAGCAATACTGTACCCGTGCCACGGCTGGGGCCCACAGGTGAGGCTGCCACTGCCACCACGGGTGACACACGGGCTGGGGCTGTGCAGCTGGGCTGGGGCCTTTGCTCTCCAATGTTAAAAACACGTCAGGTATCACGGGGAGTTTTCCCAGCTGCTCCTCCAGTGTTTTATGGATTCCCATAATCCTGCCAGAGCTGCAAGGAAAAGCCTTGAAAGCAATTGGAAATCTTGGTAAATTGAAAATGTTGGAAAGTTGAAATTTTTACAATTTGAAACAAAAAAAAAAAAAATTGGCAATTTAAAATAAAATCTTCCAGACAAAGGTAAATAACAATAATCCTGGACGCAATCTGAGTATTTCCTTCCCAAGGCCAGGTTGGATGGGAGTTGGAGCACCTGGGATAGTGGGAGGTTGGAATAAGATGATCTTTAAGGTCCCTTCTTACCCAACCCATTGTGGGATTACTTCTCTTCCACCCAGCAGAAGAAACCTAGACTAATGATATAAAGAAAACAATGCTGTGGTAATGAGCCATTTCAGCTTGGCTGGGATTTGTTTTCCAGCACTTCTTTTGCCTCTCCAAAAGTTTTGGAGCATCTGGGGCCCAGCAGGCTCAAGGAGGTTCATTTTCAGCTAAAAAATGTACAGTTTAAGGAATGGGAAAGCATAAAAATCCTGTTGTCACTCTGCAGTCGCCCTGGCCTAAGTGATCCTAGAGTTTGTCTGAGCCTGAGCTGGGAACTTGAGGAGCTGGGAATCAGCTGTGGGGTGGAAAAAATCCGACTTTGTGTTACCCTTGCTTTAAACTCCATCAGTCCCTTGGGCTGATGGAGTCCCTGCTAAACAGAACCTGCTCTTCCTCAAACACCCCATTTTTCTCTTAAATGGCACCAACTGCCTTTTGCACTTTGTGGCTAGAAATTTGAGCCTCTAAGTGCATTATTGTGTGAGAAACTGGATTGGGCTGACACTGGCTGCTGACCCTGGGCTTTAGGATGAATGGCTGAGAACAGGTTATTTATTTTTCCCTCAGTGTTATTGGGATTAAACTTAACAATGTTTTCTTTCCCTACTGGAAGTTCTGAAGTCAAATTTTGCTGGCTGCCTGGAGCTCGCCCATTTCATCCTTCCTGGTCTTTCCTCTCCACACTGTCCCTTCCCTCTTCAGCTGAGAACCAGTTCTTGGCAGTTCCTTTGTTTCATGATGCATCCAGTTATTGAAACTCCTAGAAAATGCTGGTTTTAAGCAGCTGTCAGTGAGAGCAGAAGATTTGAAATGGCCTTTGTGGCACCATGAAGATTGGACTTTCCCTACAACTGTTTAATTAATGGGCTGCAGGTTGTAGTTTATGGCTGGGAATGGAATTAGAAGAAATGGAAACTCTGGTTTATATATAAATATATATATATATAATTTTTATTTATTTGTATGTGTATGGAACCCCATAAGGAGTTGTTGAGTTCCTTTGGAGTTGCTCACATCCCAAAGCACACGTGGTGTCCTAAAATTCCCCCTTCTGTTCTTCATCCTGAGGCCTGTCCCAGACATTTTGACATCCCAGACATTTTGACATCCCAGACATTCCTTCTTTCAGAATAAAGAAAGGATTTCACTGCCAACCTTGGCAGGAATGAGAGGGGGAAGGTTTGGGCTCCCTGCTGGCACTTGTCACATCCTGAGGACATCGGGGCTGTGGCTCCTATTTCCTGCCACACCAGGGGTTGTGGGATTTTCTTGGATGCCCTCCCTCTTCCTAAATCCAGTCCCACCCCATCCCTCTGCCTGTGGATCCAGCTGGGAGAGAGGGAATGTTGGATCTGCCAGGAGGGATTTGTGCCATTCAGGGCTGGCCAGTTTGTGTCCCATCCCCAGTTTCTGCTCTCTCCTGTGACTGCCCATGGATTTAAGTTCAGCCTGGATGCAGTTCAGGGTGGTGGCTCTGAATGCAGATGAGATCTTGCCTTTACTCACTCGTCCCTCACTGAGTAAAATTTGGGGGATTTTTCTCTTATTTTCTCTTCAGCTTTCCGTTCTCCCTGCTTCCATTCACTTCCAGGTGAAATCATTATGAGAGTCCATCATCATCCTTTTATCCTGTAATTATATTGAGGCTGCTGATGGATTTTTTTCCTGCTTGATGGCTTCATCTTTGAGGCAATCCCTCATGGAAGCACCTTGCTGTAATGATGTATTACACTAATAATGCAGCGATAGCTCATTGCAGTGACACAGCTATGGTGATATATTAAGGTGATAGAAAGCACTGTAATGCTATAAAACTTAAGATAATGTTCACCCAGCAGAGCATTTCATTTAATTATAGGATAAAATATGTTTTGCCCATTTAAGCAGCAGAAGTTGAGGACAAAGCCATCAATACTGAGCTCATGGGGGACACGACAGGAGCAGGGGTGACGAAACAGCACCCTTTAATCAGATTAAATTGTGGTAAAAGGCAAATCCTGAACGTTTTACTGATGGCTGCTAATTGATGGTCTGCTCAGAGCAGAAGGGAAGCTAAACAACCCGAAATTATTTTCCAATAGAGTCAATGAAGGTCATCAAGGCTTTTATTTCCCAGGTGTTGGGATGTCTAATTAACTTTCTGCCATCTCTGAGATGCAGCCAGCCAGAAATCACAATCACAGGAGATGGATTGGAGGTACAGCTTTGCCAGGATGGACCAGCCCCAGGCCTGGGGCAGCTGAGGGAGCTGGGAAAGGGGCTCAGCCTGGAGAAAAGGAGGCTCAGGGGGGCCCTTGTGGCTCTGCACAACTCCCTGACAGGAGGGGACAGCCGGGGGGGGTCGGGCTCTGCTCCCAGGGACACAGAGACAGGAGGAGAGGGAACGGCCTCAGGCTGGGCCAGGGGAGGCTCAGGGTGGACAGCAGCAGGAATTTCTCCATGGAAAGGGTGCTCAGGCACTGAAAGGGGCTGCCCAGGGAGGTTTGGAGTGCCCATCCCTGGAGGTGCCCAGAGAAGGGCTGGAGGTGGCACTCAGAGCTCTGGGCTGGGGACAAGGTGGGGATGGGGCACAGCTGGGACTGGATGGGTTTGGAGGGCTTTTCCAACCCCAGTGATCCTGGGATTCCCCCCAGGGACAGCTGGAGGAGGGAACATGGCCAGGTGCAGTTTCCTGGATGAGGTTTCATGGAAGGATGTCCCAGGGGCTGGGGGTGTCAGTCAGTGCCTCTGGCTGGGGATGTGGCAACCCCAGCTGTTGAAGGGGTTGAAGACAGCATCAGGTTGAACCACTTTGAAATGCTTGGCTTGGGAATAGTTTTAAACTATTTTCCTTTGGTCCTTTGTCTTGGTCTTTCCCTTGTTTCTAGTGCTGTCCCAGGCTGGGTTGGGGCCCCTGGCTCGATCTGGGGAGGAGCAAAATAACAGAAAAAGAATTAAGGCTTGGAATTAACCTCTTCTATGAGGAGAGGATGTGAGAGCTGGGGATGTGCTCACCTGGAGAGGAGAAGGCTCCAGGGAGAGCTCAGAGGCCCTTCAGGGCCTAAAGGGATTCCTGGAGAGCTGGAGAGGGGCAAGAGATGGAGGGACAGGACACAGGGAATGGCTTCCCACTGCCAGAGTGCAGGGATGGATGGGATTTTGGGAAGGAATTGTTCCCTGGGAGGGTGGGCAGGCCCTGGCACAGGGTGCCCAGAGCAGCTGTGGCCTGGCAGTGCCCAAGGCCAGGCTGGACACTGGGGCTTGGAGCAGCCTGGGACAGTGGAAGGAGATGGAAAGAGATGATCCTTAAAGCCTCTTTTCCTCCCAAACTATTCTGTGATTCTCTACAGATTCTCCCAAGAGCAGAAAATCCCATTAATGTCATAGGAGCATGGTGGGACTTGCACTCACAAGTTAGATGGGATTTTTTGGGGATAATCCCCCTCAGGTTTGGCTTTGGGGCCACAGTGGCTGTTGCTGAGGCTGTGCGGTGTTTGGTGAGGGGCTCAGGCCCTGTGCTGGGGCTTGCCTTTCCCTGCTGTTCCCATCACAGATCTCACCTGTGCCAGATGCATTTCCTGCCTCGTGCCTCACATCCCTGCTCCTTCCCCAGACGGTCCCCGCAGCCCCGCCCCGCTCCCTTCCTGGGGAAGGATTGCATTTGTGCTCTACTAACTTTTCCCAGCACATTAGGCAATAACATGTCAGAACACAGATCCTGGTGCCTCGTGGGCATTGGGCCAACTGTCTGGGGACAGGCTGCCAAAAGCCATCTGAAAGGGGAGAGTCTGGCATGCTCCTTCCCAACTGGAAGGGAACAGCTTGGAACCAGGGGATGCCAGGGGACTGGCACTGCCCATTTGGGACATCTGGGTCATTTCTGCCTCTGTGACGGCTAGGGTTTGTCTGTCTCTGCCTTTATGTAACTTTTCCTTCCTGCAAGACACGAAGTGTCATCAGAGAACCACAGAATGGTCTGGATTGAAGGGATCTTAAATCCCATCCAGTGCCACCCCTGCCATGGCAAGGACACCTTCCACTGTCCCAGGCTGCTCCAAGCCCCAATGTCCAACCTGCCCTTGGACACTGCCAGGGATCCAGGGGCAGCCACAGCTGCTCTGGGCACCCTGGGCCAGGGCCTCCCCACCCTCCCAGGGAGCAATTCCTTCCCAATATCCCATCTAAACCTGCTCTCCTTCAGTTCAACCCTATTCCCCTTGTTCTGTCACTCCAGTTCCTGATGCAGGATCCCTCTCTGGCTTCCCTGGAAACCCCCCAGACCCTGGAAGGTGCTCTGAGTTCTCCACACAACCTCCTCTTCCCCAGGTGAACAATCCCAGCTTTCCCAGCCCATCTCCATAGAGGAGGTGCTCCAGTCCCCAAACTTCAGGGCTGTCCTTTGGCCTTGCTCCAACACTTCCATGTCCTTCCTCCGGTGGGGGCACCAGAATGCTCCAAATTTGGTGCTCAGATGCCAGTTCAGATGAGTTGCATGATTGAAACCCCTGTGCCAGGCTGAGAGCACAGTGTGACTCAAGGCTTGGCCCATAAACACATCCAGAGGAGGCCACGAGGATGGGGAAGGGCCTCGAGGAGAAGCCATGTGAGAAGCACTGTGAGGGCACTTGGAATGTTCAGCTGGAGGAGACTGAGGGGAGACTCATCATGGTTACATCGTCCTCATGATGGGAAGAGGAGGGGCAGGCATAGATCTCTGCTCTGAGTGACAGGGACAGGGCCCAGGGAAGGGCTGGAGCTGTGCCAGGGCAGGCTCAGGCTGGAGATTAGGAAAGGTTCTTCCCCCAGAGGGTGCTGGGCACTGCCCAGGCTCCCCAGGGAATGGCCACGGCCCCGAGGCTGCCAGAGCTCCAAGAGCTCCCAGGGATGCCCAGGGTGGGATTGTTGGGATGTCTGTGCAGGGACAGGGACAGGGCTGGATTGATGATCTCTGAAGATTCCTTCCCACTCGAGATAATCCATGATTCTGTGATTTTGTGATTCTGTCTTGCAAAGGGTTTTGGAGACGGAAGGGCACATCCTGCCCAGGGAGGATAAGGTGGGGCAGCTTTGCCCCCAGAGCAGCTGTGGCTGCCCCTGGATCCCTGCCAGTGCCCAAGGCCAGGCTGGACATTGGGGCTTGGAGCAGCCTGGGACAGGGGAAGGTGTCTCTGCCCATGGAGAGGTGGCACTGGATAGGCTTTAATGTCCCTTCCACCCCAGACCATTCCATGATTCTGTGATCAAGGTTTGGGCTGCTCCTGACCCCTCCTATGGGGAGCACCTGGTGAATGAAATCAGGGAGCTGTGAGGTGCCCAGGGCCTGCTCTGATACACAACATTTTCACTCCAGCAGCACCTGGGAGCAGAGCCAGGCCCACCCCAAGGGAGCTGGGCACCCTGTCTGGACCTGGGGTTATGAGCTGCAGTCTGACCCTGTTACATTGTTTTAACTTGATTTCCAGTGTTTAATTATTACAGCCCAGATAACCCAAACTCCCAGTGGGATTTACTGCCTCTTCCCTGGCATCTGGGTCACAGATATGCTCATTTAATTAACGTGCTGAATCCTCCTTATTTGTCTGCTGGATAATGGCCTGATTCATAATTTAAATAAGCAGCTGTGGAGATCTTTCCCTTGAACTATAAAAGGCAGGACAATGGCGTTCCTTTCTCCTCACTCCAGAATTTAAATGTGTTTAGGGAAATATTTTGGTGGCACTCCTTGAGATGTAGGAGTCCTTTGTGTGCCAGTGTCCCCAAGGGCATCATCCTTGCCCGCTGCTCCCATCCTGCATCCCCTGGGCAGCCCCTGGGAGCTCTGGGAAGTTGGATCCTGTGGGAATGGCCAGGAGTAGCTGCAATCCTGAGCCTTTCCCTAGAGCTGAGCCCTGGGACAGATCCAGGCTCCCATCCCGGTTCTGGCCCCTCTGGCTGCTGCTGCTGCCTGGTTGGAGCCCTGGAGGCTGTGCCAGGCACCCAGAGGCACCAGCCCAGCCAAGGCTGGCTCTCCCAGCATGCCAAGAGCTGTGCCAGCAGCACTGACCAGGCCAGCTGGAATCCAGGGAAGACCATCCATTCCCCCATCCCGCAGCATTCCAGGAGGCTGCAGGAGTCTGCTCCAGGAGGGGTTTTAATTATTCCTTCCTGTGGCTCAGTTCCTCACCTACATCTGAAAAAACCAAACCCAAACAGGGATAAAAGGCTGAGAAGGCTGGGATGTGTTCCTTCCAGCTCTGCTTTCCCTGTGCGTCCCCACAGAATTTTCCCAGGGGCTCTGTCCTTTCCTGTCACTCTGTGCTGATGCTCTGAGGTGCTGATGGTGTCCCTGCTGTCCCCTGTCCCCAGCTGGCTCGATACACCAGGGAGGGGTTCCTGCACCTGGGGGCCCTGGGCACCACCACGCTGCTGCCCGACACGCGCTGCCTGGTGGACACGGGCAAAAGCCGCTTCCCGCAGCTGCTGGACTGTGACAAGGTCAAGAGCAGCCTCCACAAGCGCTGGAACTTCATCCAGGTGTGTCTGGGGCTGCCCTGGGGGCTCCTCTGCTTCCCAAACCCTTGGTGGGACAGAGGGGAAACGATGCCATGGGACAGCCAATTCCAGGGGCTGGGGCAGAGGGAAGAGGTTAAGAGGGATCAGGGCAGCGTTTCAGGACAATTTCTAATCAAAGTTTTCCTTTCTGGTAGCAGAAAGGTGGATCTGGTTATGTCTGGTCTGCCAGTGACTCCCAGATTCCTTTGTTTCTTGTGGTTGAAGAGTGAAATTAGTTCACACACTTTTGTCCCACAGCAGAGTGTAAATAATACAGCTTCCCAGTTCCCAGCACCTGTGGGATTTAAAGGTTACAGGTGTCCCTTGGGTGCTTGTCAGGGACAATGGATGTTCATTCCATTTATTTGGGGAGTTACATTATTTGTTTGAATTGCATTCCCACCCAGCTGAGTGCCCCTTCCAGCAGTGCCCAGGGCTGCCCTCCTGGTCCTGGTTTGCTTCACAGGCGATTAATATCTTCATTTTCCCATCTTTTCCCATCTCCTCTGACTGCAGAACGGAGCCATCCTGAACAAGGGCACGGGCCGGTGCCTGGAGGTGGAGAACAAGGGCATGGCTGGCATTGACCTGATCCTCCGCAGCTGCACAGGGCAGAGGTGGACAATTAAAAACATCATCAAGTAGAGGCTGAAAGAGTCAGGGCAGTCTGACTTGAGCCACAGCTGACGGGGACTGATCTGCCTGGACTCCTTTGGAAAGGATGGAATATCAACCAGAGCTTTATTCGTGTTCCTAGGAGAGGACCTGGGGGAGATGGGCATTTGTGGCTTTATTTTTACCGTATGTGAGTGTCCCCCAGCTGATCCCAGCAGTGTGGAGCTGGCTCAGAACTGCTGTTCCCTCTGGCCAGCACTCCCAGAGGTGCCCATTCCCTGCTGGAGCGGCTGTCGTGAGCTGGGGCAGTCTGGGAGCATTCACTGAGGGAGTTCCTGCTTTCCCCCACAACTCCAGGCTCGCCCAAAGGGCTGGGGAGGTTTGCACCACGGACAACCTGGACAGACCTGCCTGGCATTTGTGGAAACTGAAGAGCTTGGGAGAGGATAAGGTTTCCAAGCCCAAAGGAGCCGAGTTTGAAGGATGTGGTGTTTTGCTGGGTCCTTGTTCCCTTTTCTGCCCCTGCATCCAGCAGCCCCTTTCCTGAGTTTTGGAGAAGCAAAACACGCCCCAGCAGCTCCCAGGGATCTCTCCAACCCTTAATCACAAAGTTACCCCTAAAAATGCAGTGTAATAAACCCCCTGACCTCCCTTGCCCCCCTCTTCATCACCCCCTGGCCAAGCCAGCCCCTCCCTCCATGGAGACCCCCAAGGGCTCCCCTTGGGAATGACCTGGGATGTCTGCCTGCCCTGGGTGACAGCAGGAATGTTCTCGGAGGCTTGAGCACCCCTGTCCTGCCTGGTCAGGCCTGGCCAAGGTTCTCCCAGAGTCACTGCAGCCCTTCCTGAGCTGTGGAAGGGACAGGGAGGGAGGGAGGCCAAGGCACCAACAAATGGCAGCTTGGCTGAAATACTTGGCCCTGAAATCACTTGTTACTCTGGTGGAGGGATCTCACCTGATTTATTTTTGGCTGACAGTAATCCTGGCTAGCAAATCTTGGCTACCAAATCGACCTGGGACACCTCTGCTTGGTGTGACTGCCTGGAAAATGGAAACACAATCCTGCAGAATTGCTGTACATGGATGGACACAGGCTTTGCTCAGCAGGGAGGAGAAACCAGCCCATCTCCTGTCCTTCTCCCAGAATAATCCTCTTTGTGGCTGCCCTCTGGCTAGGGTGCACTAAAATAGATTAATATATGAGATGTATGTGTAAATATGTTTCCCAAGCTGGGATGTGCAGAGAGTCCTTTGCTGCAGAGCACTCATGCCTGTCTTCCATTTGCATCAGGATGAAGCTCCCTGGATGTTTAACGAGCTGAATTTCCAATGCCATGCAGCAGGTTTATAACTGATGTTTTAGTAATTTATTGAACAGAAGCAGATCTATTTCATTGTTCCTTCCACAGCAACAAGCATCACCTAGGACTGATTGTTCATTTAGGCTTTACAAGGCTCCCTTAACCACTGGGGCTGTCTCTGATTTTCCCCCGCCCTCCTTAATGAAGTAAAACCTCTTAGTTGTCCTGACTTGCAGAGTAGAGAGTCAATGTAGAATTTTGCTCTCTTTTTCGCTGTTGCATCATCTCTTGTGTATTAAATTTGAGCACTTCCAAACCCAATATGACCACAAGTCTGTGGATGCATGAGCCAGCTCCCCTTGCCTTTGTTGCTGCCTGCTAAGGGAAGCAATTTCCTGGTGCCTCCAGGAAACCCTGAGGGCTTTGAGACCCCGGAGCTCTGGTCCAGCTGGTCAAATGCCCTTAAACTGATCAAATATTGGAGGGGGAGCCTGTGTGGGTCAGGATAAGCAACCAGCAGCCCCTGAGTGTTGTCTGTGCTGTAAATCCACCCAGATCAAGCCCTGCCAGTGCCCAGGGTGGCAGCAGATGGCTTTTGTCACATGTCACAGTGGTGGGGTGAGGTGCCCCAGTCCCCAGTGCTCCGTCTGCTCCCGCGGCAGGGCTGGATGGGATGTATGGCTGCTCCCCGGGTGCATCCTGGTGGTGCTGAGCCCCCTGGGCAGGAGGGCCTGACTCTGTCCCAGTCCCTGGCCCTGTCCCAGTCCCTGCCTGTCCCTGGTCCCTCTGGGATGGCCGCGTGTCCTTGGTGCCACTGCCACGTGGCACAGGACACCCGGGGCACGCTGCTGCCCAGCTATGGGATCCTTTGGAATGTTCGGGCTCAGAGCTGCCTTTCCTTCACGCTCCAGAAGGAAAAGCAAGCCCTGACTCAGCACAAGGAAGGGAGGGTGGAGATGAACCCTGGACTCCAGGACCCTCAGCTGGGGCAGAGCCCCCGGGGAGGTGTTGGCCCCTTCTCTCTGCTCCGGCTGCAGCTTCCAAACAACTGGAAACAGGAGCAAAATCAGGCTGAAAAGTGGGAATTTCCTGTGCTGTTCTGTCCTGACACCGTTTGTGACTGCAGGGTGACCCCAGGGCCGCACCCCCACCCTGGAGAAATCTGTCTGAGATCTGGGTCTCGTTGTTGCATCTCGCTTATCTCTAATCATCTGTTAATTGCTTTAAGAAGTGATCTCCAAGTGATTCTTATTAAATATCTGATTTGAGCCTTGCCTCTTGAGTGATTTTCAAAAGATTCTCTGCTGCTGAGCTACAGAGACAGTAATTTCTCTCCCTCACTCATTTAATAGAAAAGTGCTGCTGTTTTAATGAAACTTCCATTTTTAAAAGAAATGGAAATGAAGGAGAGATCAAGAGAGATGGTGGGCATAGATTAACTCCCATCCATTCCTGCTGCTGCCACTCACCAGGATAACAGCTACACGCCACAAGCTGGAAAGAGATGTAATGTGGTGAATAAAGCATGATTTGCCTTCCTGAGCTCAGGCTGGGTGTCCCTAAATGTTCCTGAATGTCACCTGGAGCTCGGGGCACTCCTTGAACCCATTCCTCCCATCCATGTTCTGAACACCGGCGTGGTGCTTTCCTGGGTGGGAGGGAAGGGTCTCTGTGGGGGCACAGTGTAACCAAAGGGAGCAGCAGCTCCTGCCCCAGGCTGGGGTGCAGCAGGTGAGGGCACCCAGGTGGGTGTCACCTGGGCAGGAGCACATCCAGCCCCTGCTGGGCTTTGGAGCCACAGGGCTCTAGTAGGATGGCACAGGTTGGAAACCTGAGCCCTTGTGAGGGGCATTTTACAACCTCAGGGCTTTCCCAGGGACAAGATCCATGTTGGAAAATGGCTCAGTCTGCTTCAGAGCAGATGGAACCATGGAATCCCAGAATAGTTTGGGTTGGAGGGACTTTAAAGCCCATCCATTGCCTTTCCGCTACCTCCAGGTTGCTCCAAGTCCCAATGTCCAGCCTGGCCTTGGGCACTGCCAGGGATCAAGGGGCAGCCACAGCTGCTCTGGGCACCCTGGGCCAGGGCCTGCCCACCCTCTCAGGGAACAATTCCTTCCCAATATCCCATCTGTCCCTGCCCTCTGGCAGTGGAAGCCATTCCCTGTGTCCTATTCCTCCAGCCCTTGTTCCCAGTCCCTCTCCAGCTCTCCCAGAGCTCCCTCAGGCCCTGCAAGGTCACACTGAGGTCACCCCAAAGCTTCTCTTCTCCAGGCTGAACATTCCCAGCTCTCCCAGCCTTTCCTCTCAGCAAAGCTGCTCCATCCCTCTGCTCATCCTGGAGCCTCCTCTGGGCTCTTCCAGCAGCTCCAGGTGCTGCCTGTGCTGGGCCTAGGGCTGGGGCAGCTTTGCAGGTGGGGTATCACCCAATCCCTTCCCTGCTGTCCATGCCAGGATCAGCCCAGGGCTGGGGGTTCAGGGCTGGGCTGTGTCCACTGTCACTCACAGCAACCCCAGGGCCTCCTCCCAGGGCTGCTCCAGCTGCTCATCGCAGCCTGGATTGATCCCAGGGGCTGCATCAACTTGAACTTGGCCTTGTTAAACCTCCTGAGATTCCCAAGGGCCACCTCTGGAGCTGTCCAGGTCCATCTGGATGGTCCTGTCCTCTGGGGTGTCACTGTACCCTCAGCTTGGTGTCACCTGCTGAGGGTGCCCTCAATCCCTTCATGTGTCATCAATGAAGTATTTCAATACCACCAGCCCCAAAACAGCCCTGAGGACACCACTGGCCACTGACGTCCAGCAGGACTCCAAGCCACTGACCACCACCCTCTGGAGGCAACAGGGACTCTTGCTCTGCAGGAGCTTTGTGCTGTATCTTCCAGAAGGTTCTCTCTAAGGTCTCAAATGAGGCTAAACTCTCATTTCAAAGCCGAAAGTTGAACCCATGGACTCCCTATGACAAAGCCCCTGCTAGGGCACGGAGCAGTTTGAGCACTGATCCACTGCTAATGGCCACGGAGCCGAGCACTCCGGAGGGGGAGGAGGCACCGGGAACTCTGCAACTCCTCTGCACACATGGGAAGCCATCCTTGCTTGGGCTGGGACTGGGAAAAGCGTCTGTGCCCTTTGGGAGTCTCAGCTGGATTTCCAAGGACCTTGGGATGAAGGATTGAGGCCTCTCCCCTTGCACTGCCAAACTTAAATGATCCTTTAAACATCAGAAAGACTTTGGGCCACTTTAGGGACAGAAATAAACCCTTCCAGCTGAGAAATGAGGGGGCTGAGCTCATTTTACTGTAAGGCCAAGATCTTGTGGGGTGGCTGATCCTGAGTGTTGGGGGCTGGTGGTTCCCAGAATCATTGTTCTTATAAATCAAAAAATTCCCCAAACTTATGATGGCTTTAAGTCTTCCTGCAGGCAGGAGCCACAGAACCCCTTGGAGCCAAGGGAGCTCCTCTGCTCCCTCAGGAGCTCAGGGAAGTTGGGACTGCTGGGTTGGGAATCTCGGCTGTGCCTTCTGACAGCAACACAACCAAATAAAATCCAGACATGAAGAGCTTCAGAGCCCAGCAATCTCCAGCCATGCAGAAAATCCTGCCAGGAGCAGGTGGGCCCAGTGCCACATCCCAGAGAATGATGCCCATCCCAGCTGCTCCTCACTGCGGGAACAGCTCAGGGGGGGATTTATGGCAGGGAAAAGGGGCAGTTCCCATTTCCTGCTGGCTTGGGTTACTCCTGCAAACCCCAGCTGGGAATTTGGCCCAGGTGCTTTGGATCCCACTTGGAGCTGAGCTTGGATGTGCTCAGGGCAGCCAGAAAGGAACAACCTGGGGTTCAGGGGCTCCTGAAGTGCCAAATATTCCTTTTGAAGATGTTCAGGACTATCTGAACAGCCACCCTGATCCTCTGTGTCAAGAGTTGTTCCTCTGACAGAAGGCAAAGAACAAGGAGAGAAATGGGATAACCCTGGGAGCTTTTCAGAGGAGGAATTCTTACTTCAGTCCCATCTGGTGGCTCAGAGGTGTGAGGAGTAAGAGCACCCCAAATGTCTTTCCTGGCTGTTGTAATCCCATGTTTTATTGTTATGGGCAAGAACCCAGACAGGAATAAATTTTTGATTGTGCTCTTGGAAATTCCAGCCAGGGGGGAGACGATCCAGAGGGGCACCAGTGTACCCAGCACCAAAGCAGTGGCAGCAGCCAGAATTCTGAGAGTGGAAGAGCCACCACAGGGATCCTTCCAGGCTCCCAAGCTCCCACCAGGAGCTGGGTTGTTTCCTGCAGGGTTCCCCACCATGGAAAAAGTGCCTGAAGCCTCATCCTTGGAAAACTGGCCCAGGAATGCAGCTCTAGGTAGCAAGACAGAGCCCAGGGATCCTTGGCAGTGCAGGAGCTTCCTGAAGCTGTGGAGATGCTGAGCTGGGAGAGCTGTGGTGGGCATGGCCTTGGCTGGCTCTGGAGAACACCCAGCTGCTCCCAGCCACCCTCCATAGCATGGCAGGGGGACAAAATCCCATTGAAAAACTCCTGGGGTGGGAGAGGGCCCTCACCAGGCAACATCATGGGCAGGATACTGATCTGGGGAACAAGAATTTGATTAATTGCAATTAGAAATGGTGTGGGTGAGGAGAGGCAAACTGAAAGCCCAGTAATGCTGTTGGCCAGGCTCACCTTCACTCGGTCAATCCCAGCTCTCTCATTCCAGGCACTGCAGGGGGATGGGATGGGAGTTGGTCCATCACACTTTGCCTGGTGATCCTTCATCACATATTCCCCCTGTGCCACCCTGGGGTCCCTCTCATGGCATAAAGTCTTTCAGAAGCCGCTCCAGCATGGATCCCGCATGGGCCACAGCTCCTGAAAGAGCTCCAGGGGGCTCTCTAGGGCTGCAGCTTCCCCTGGGGGATCTCCCCCAGCTCCAGGGGTGTTCTCCAGGGGCTACCAGGGCTCTCTGCTCCTCTCGGGATCTGCAGGGGCTGCAGAGGCCCAGCTGCTCCACGGAATCTTGGGGAAATCTCTGTCCCTGGAGTAGCTTCTGCCCTGCCCCTATCCCTGCTGGGCTGACTCTCATCTGTGTCCGTCCTGCCTCTCTCCCACAGAAGCTGCACAGTGATTGTTCCCCTCTCTGGGAGGTGTCACCCCAGGGGTGGCAGCAGCTCCGGCGCTGGCCTTGGGCCTGGCACGGCTGATTTGGAGCCAGCTGGAGCCCAAATTCGCACTGGGGCCCCACGGGGAGAAGGGAAAGGACAGGACAGCTCTGGCTGGGGAGGGAGCAAGGGATCGCTGTGGAAGGGAAAGATCGCTGTGGAAAGGAGCGATCATTATAGAAAGGAGGGCTCTTCTGCCGTCTCTCTCAGCAGCTCGGAGCACCTGAGGATGCCCCCCCTCGGAGGCGTCTCCTGGGGCAGAGCTGTCTCCTCTCCAGCAGCTTGGGAGGGGAGGGGACAGCTCCAGCCAGGGCTCTGCTGTCCCCTGCTCCCTCTGCCCCCTCCCGTACCCTCCGCAGCGCCGAGGCTGTGCTGGGAGTGCGGAGGCAGCACATGAGCCGTGGATGCCCCGGGCTCATCCCCGGGCTCTTGCCCAGTGTCAGCTCCCAGGGACCTTCACTCCACTTTGGTCCTATTTTTGTTCCACTTTCCCTTTGTCTTCAGTGCTGTCTTGTCTCAGTTTTGTGTCTTGGGCTGCCTCACATCCCCCTCTTTGTTCTCTGCAGGACTTTGCTCTGTCCCTGTCCCCTCTGCTCCTTTATTCTCTGTGTGTTTTCCTTTGTTTGCTCCTTTTCCTTTGTTATTCCTTTTGATTGCTTATTTCCACTTCAGGGTGGTTTTTTTCAGTCTCTCTCATTCTTTCCTGTTTCATCTCTCTTCTTCTTTTCCTCTTGCTTTGTTTTCCCCTTATTCTTGTCCTCTCTCCTGATGGTTTTGGTCTTTGTGTGTGTTTGGATTCCTCGCCTCCTGCTTTCCTCCCCGAGTTCTCATTTTGAGTGGAAAACCAGCCTGTGTTTCTTTCCTTAAATTTTAATCAGAGTGCCTAAAATCCAAATCCTTTTTTTCTCTCTTTTTATTGCTAAGGAGACATCAGCACAGCTCGTGACAGCAACTGGTGCCCATCCTGCCGCAGTGCCTTTTCACAGGCTGGAAGGTGGGGATGCCATGGCCAAAGCCATGGATTTTCCAGATTCCAAGACCTCCCTGCTACAGGTTGATGCAGACAGTGGGTGGATCCTGGTTTCAAGCAGCAGAAATCCCTGGTGCTTGGGGACAGGTTTCTCTGAGGTGGTCTGGATCACCCATGGAGATCCAGGGGGGAAAGGGATGAGATGGGACAAAGTGGATCTCAGGAACCTGGATTTGCTACAGGCCGGGGTTGTATCTTTCTCTAATAAGGGGGAAAAAAAACCCCAAATCCTCTACTGGTCCTTATGCTACTCTTGTTGAGCTGAATGAGAGCAGAAGAAATGCCTGCCCAGGTGCCCTGGGGTGGTGGGACTTCCAGGGGAAAAACCAGATGTGGGGCAGGAAAAGAGGAATCAAGAAAGGGAAAGGAAGGGATCGGGGACAGATTTGGTGAGATGAGCACTGGGCTCATCCCTGGGCTGCTCCCTCTGGGATGGTTCTGGCTTTGGCCAGAGGAAGGTGCCTGACCCAGCACAGGGAATAGGGAAGGGTCAGCCCTGCCATGGCCACCAGCTGGGGCTGGGTTGGGAGGTGCTGGGCAGCTGCTCTGTCCCCAGGGTGGCCAAACACAGCCCCTTCCTGAAGGATTTTCATCCCATCTGGTCCTGAACTGCCTCCTCAGGCACCCCTGTCCTCCCTGGCAGAAATGGAGTTTGTGTGTCCGCGCTGAATTTTCCTGCTGGAATGGCAAACCTGAGCCTCTCTCCCTTCCCCAGCCCTGACAGGCAGGCTGGATGGATTTGTTCCTTCTGTTCTTATTTCCTTGGTTGTGTTTCTTCTGATCCAGAAAAGATCAAGCCACAGTTCTGTTTCCCAGTCCCAAACCAGCAGAACCCTCTGGCCACCATGGAATCACAGAATCCCAGAGTGGTTTGGGCTGGAAGCGACCTTAAAACTCATCTAGTGCCACCCCTCCATGGGCTGGACACCTTCCACTGTCCCAGGGTGCTCCAGCCTGGCGTGGGACACTGCCAGGGATCCAGGGGCAGCCACAGCTTCTCTGGGAAATCCATTCCAGCCCCTCACCACCTTCACAGGGAGGAATTTCATTCCACTATGTGAAATAAATCCATGACCCCCGGAAGCAGAGATGCTTCATGTTTGGTGCAGAGGCTTCACCCATCCCAAATCCTGGCCGGGAAGAGACGGAAGGGCCCATGCAGCTGCTGAGTGTGTGACCCAGCGGCCTGACATGAACTCGGCCCCGCCATAAATCACGAATGCCATTAATTATCGGCAATCCCCGGGGCCAGGTCGCGCTCTTCCATTCACTTCCCCGCTCGGATAATTTCGGTGACCTCCTGTGTTTAAGTGGAGCAGCTCCTGCTGAGCCGCTTTGTTGCAGTTGATAGCGAGATAATTATAATGCCATCAGTGGTTAAACTGTTTCAATAGCGGCAGGCCCTCTCCTCAGGCCTTTGATGGATATCTAACAGATTAATCAACTGCTATCTCGGCTGCTGGGAGCGGAGTGAGCACTGACAACAGCGGCCGAGGCAAAACATGATTTTCCTGAGATGCGCATTCCAAACACAGAATGTGAGCAGCGCGCTGGGGGCTGGGTGTGGAGCTGGCTGCTCACCAGTCCTGCCAGGGAGCCGAGAATGCAGCCTGGAATCCTCTCCCAGCCCTCACCCATCCCCGTGAGCACAAATTTCCCTTTCCAGGGGTGCAGCTGTGGCAGGCAGAGAAGGGGGATTCACCCCTCAGTCTGGCAGGAATTACGGAACAGTTGGAGTTGCAGGGTGAGGAGGGGAAAATGCTGCTTAAAATATTCCTTAATGTTTGATGGCCTATGGGATGAGGGGCCCATAGTGCTTCAAACCTCCCTGTTCCGGAAGAGGTGGGAGGTAAAGCATATTCATTACCCGAGCCTTTAAACCTTAAAACCTTGTGATCAACCAGCTGCTTTTCATGTTTTAAGGAGATACTTCCCCCACCCCTCAAGTTTGTGTGGGAAGTTATGGAAAGTAATCTACTCCCCCGTTGTTCTGGGATTTTGCTGTTGAACTGCACTGGGACACTCCAGCCAAAAATGCTGCTCCCGTTCCTTGAGGGGACCCAGCCGTGCCCAGAACTCTGGAGCCAAAACTCCACCTGCTCCCACCCTGTGCGAGAGGGATGAAGTTTTCCTGGAATCACAGAATATTCTGCAAGGACCCCTAGGGGATCATCCAATCCTGTCCCTGCCCAGACACCCCAACAATGCCACCCTGGGCATCCCTGAGAGCTCCTGGAGATCTGGCAGCCTCGGGGCCGTGCCCATTCCCTGGGGAGTCTTTTCCTTGGATAAGTGGGATCTTAACCTGTTTAACTGCATCCTAGAATGTCTCACTCAATACCTGTTCTCGTGTGAGACTCTGAAGAGCACGGAAAAGGTGTGACTGTTTTCCAGAGGGTTTTATTTTTGTGGCTGTGATGTGGCGAGAGCACCCGTGGTTCTGTTGGGTTTGGTTTAATTATTGTTATTTGTGTGTAAACACACTGAGAGCTTGTTGGAATCACTGGGCTGGAAAACTGCCTGGGAGGTTCCTGCTCCTCTCGGCAGTGTTTAAAATGGTTCATGACTGTTATTTCCCAGCTTCCCTGCCTGCCTCAGCTCCGGGTGTTTATCAGGACAGACCCTGCATGCCCCGAGATGGGTGGGTGCTCCTGGGCTGGGAGTGATGGAGCTGCAGCACTCAGGGGAGGGCTGGGGGCTGGGAAAGGTGTTTGGGAATGGTCCTGGAGCAGGGCAGAGCTGGCCCTGCTCCAAGGAGACGCCTGTGTGCAATGTGTTCACCTCTGCCCCTTCCCATCCTGGAGAGCTAGGGAGGAGAGTGGGTGCTTTATTCCTTGCTGGATTTGGGGTTCTCCCCTTGCCCTGGATCCCCTTGAGTCACAGGGATCTCTAAAAAGCCGCTCTGCTTCATATTCCCATTACAGTCCTCCCCTCAGTCAAACTCTCGCAGGAGAGGTGCCACAGGGCACTGATGTCACCACTCCCTGTCCCCTCTGCAGCGAGGCTCCTGAGTGTCCCCATCCCTGCCCATTGTCCCGTGTGCCCCAGAGCTGTTCCCCCTTCCAGGTGGCCCCGGGCAGGTACTGGTGGCCCTTGGCCAGGGACTCTGGTGCCAGCCAAGGGGGGCCTTTCCCCATGTCCCAGGACAGCGCTCAGAGCACTTCCATCTCCTTCTCAGGGAAACACTGAGGAGCTGGCAGGTAGAAAATAAAACCTCCTCCAAACCGGTCAGAAACCCCAAGGGCAGGAGTGGCCTGGAAGAGGCTGGGTGACCTTACTGGGGACATCACCAGAGCAGAGGAAGCAGGAGAGCAGCGGGGGTGACCCACGGTGGGGGTGACCCATGGTGGGGGTGACCCCTGCCCAGTGCCCCGGGAGAGCTCAGGAGAGCCGGGAAATCAGGAAAGGTGTGAGTGTGGTGGGTTTGGTGCCCGGGATGGCACTGGCAGGACATCGTTGTCTGTGGGGTGATGCTCTCCAGAGCAGGATCTGAACCCCATGGGGCTCACAGGGTGAAGCATTTCTTGCACGGAGGGGGAACCTGTGGGGTGGGATTTGGGATTTAAGGATGGGGGGCACCGGGGGCCTGCCCAGGCTGGGCTGTTCTGGCCAGGGATGAGGCAAGGGAAAGGAAAGCTGCTCTTCCAGTGCCACCTTGTGCCTGAAAACCAAACAGCCAGGAGAGTCTGCAGGGCTGTCACAGGGGGATGGTAAAGTCCAGGACATCCCTACGGGGCTGGCAAATCCCAAATGGGGCCAAAAATGGCTTTTGGCTGAGGCTATGAAAGGCTCTCCTCAGTGCAGGCCCTGCTGAGAGCGTGGCTTTAGGTGAAGCTTTACTTGGGCAGGCTGAGCCCAGCCTTCCCTAAAGGCTGAAAAATGCTGTATGTTCACCCAGCTGGAGAGGGGCACAGAGGCTCCTGCACCCTGTGCCAGGGCCTTCCCTACCTCACAGGGAACAATTCCTTCCCAATATCTAATTCAAATCTCTCCTTTTTTAGTTTAAATCCATTCCCCTCTGTCCTATCAGTATCTGCCCATGTAAAAAGTCCCTTTCCCTCTGTTTTATGAACCCACTTCAGGCCGTGGGAGGGGCTCTGAGGTCTCTCTGGGGCCTTCCTCTCTCCAGGTGAGCACCCCCAGCTGTCCCTGACTCCAGAGCAGACTTGGAGCATCCTCATGGCTTCCTCAGGACTTGCTCCACCAGCTCTATGTCCTGTCAAAGTCTGGAATAGTAGAGAAGGAGGAAAGCCTGACCTCTGGAGAACTCAGTGGTGGGACACAAGGGACAGGGGAGGGCCCAGAGCCAGGGCTGGAAGTGTCTGAAGAAAACAGGAACTTGGGGCAGCCAGAGATGGCCCAGTGCTGTGCAAGAATCAGCACTGTGAATTCCTGGGTCTTGAGGGACTTGGACTTTTCCAAGAAAACACAGAAATCCTGTGAACTTCCAGACTTCCACCTGAACTACTTGGCAACCCTTTATCAGAGGCATCTCTGCACAGCACAAGTGATGGGGTGGGCTTCAGAAAGGGGGAAGGGGAACCCAGGGAGAGGAACAAGAAGGGAAGAATGACAAATCTGCCCTTGGGAGAGAGCACCTGGGCAAAAGGCCTGGAATTCCCAAACCTGACACCTCCGCAGCACCTGGAGGAATGATCCTGTCCTGTGGCTCACGGACAAACACCAGGGAAAGCTGGATTTCCTCTGCAGCTCATGGCAGATCCCTGCTAACAGTGTAGGGGACAGGCTGAAGGATGGGGTGTCCTGGGCTGGGCTCTGCCCTCTCCCAAGGAAAGCCTAGATTCCTGGGAGCAGGGTGGTCTCAAGGCAACCCATGGTGTGTAATTATCCAGCCCTTGGGAATGAGACAGGGGGAGATGGGAGTGGGGCTGGGCTGGGGTTGGAGCTTCACTTTGAAAGATTGGGATGGCAGGCAGGGATCTTGGAGCTGCTTAAAGGACTTGCAGGGCTGCTGCAGGGGGGCTTTGCCTTCAGCAGCACCTCCCAGTGCTGGGACCCCCTTGGGGCCAGGGTGGACAATTCCAGGGGCACGGGAAGTGGAATCCTCAACCCGAGTTGTCCTGGGCTCCTGGAGGTGCTGAGCAGGAGCACCCATTTGGAAAAAAACCTTTTAAATCACATTGGAACTTTTTCATAGTAAGAAAGTCCTCGTAGATCACAGAATAACCAGAGGGGGAAGGGACCCCCAGGGATCATCCAGTCCAGCCCCTGGCCCTGCACAGACACCCCAACAATCCCACTCTGGGCATCCCTGGGAGCTCCTGGAGCTGTGGCAGCCTCGGGGCCGTGCCCATTCCGTGGGGAGCCTGGGCAGTGCCCAGCACCCTTTGGGGGAAGGACTTGCCCCTGGGCAGCCCTTCCAGAGCCTGACCACCCTTTCCAGGAAGAAGTTCCTCCTGATGTCCAGCCTGCCTGCCTGTGGTGAGCCCCTGCCTTATCTGAGGTCTCAGGCCTGGTGCCACCCACAACACTTCAGCCTCAAGAGCCGGGAGCTGCAGGAGGAGGGCTGGAACAGCCCCCACTCACTGACAGCTCCAGTCTTCCTCAACAGAACATTTCCCAGCTGAAAAAAGCCTCAAATTAAACATCCAGCAGAGCCAAATTTATGAGACTGGAGGTTTGAAACACCAGCAAGCAGCACAAAGAATTCCAGCTGTGCACAACCACAGGCTCTGCTCCTCCTGCAAGGAAACACCGTCAGAATCCAATTCCCAAGGGGTTCATGGTGACCTCCAGGGATGGCACAGCTGGCCTGGCACCCCTGCAGCTTCCAGGGTTGTGTTTGTGCTGTAAAACCAGGAGTCATCCACTGGATCTCCTGGAACGTGCAAGGACATCACCTGGCACAGATCTGCAGATTTCCAGGGCCAGCTGCTGATGTCTGGGAATATCTTTTCTCCTGGTTTCTGATCCCACAGTTTCTTTAGAGGAGCCGTTCATCCAGCCGGGACCTCTCCCACCCTTCCCAAATAAACGTGTTTTTACTTCCCACCACGAGAGGTCCCCAGGAACTGAAGGAAAAAAATCTAGTTGGAAAATGCATCCAGGAGCAAGGCTGGAAGCACCCCGTGCTGGTCTGGGGAGGAAAGGTCTCGTCCCCTCACAGATGAGACTTCCAGCACATCCCTGGCTGCTTGGGTTTGGATCCTTGGGGTGAGATCCTCAACTTTCCCAGCAGCTCCCAGCAGCTCCCAGCACCACCTGGGAACTCTTCAAGGGAAGAGCCAAACTAGAGGAAAACCAAAATTTCCAGGATCGGGATGCACCAAGGCAGCTGTGGGGAGGTTGTTCCTCCTCAGTGGTCAGGGTGTCTCCAGTGGCTGGGATCAAATGTCCAAATTTCAGCTTTTTCCCCTTTCCCAGCCAAGGGGGCTCATTCTGTGCCCACTACCCCCTCAGCAGGATAAACACATTCCTGTTAACACATTCCTGCTAAACACATTCCTGCTAACACTGAATCCTGGAATGGTTTGGGTTGCAGGGACCTCAAAGGCCATCCAGTGCCACCCCTGCCATAGGCAGGGACACCTTCCACTGTCCCAGGCTGCTCCAAGCCCCAATGTCCAGCCTGGCCTTGGGCACTGCCAGGGATCCAGGGGCAGCCACAGCTGCTCTGGGCACCCTGTGCCAGGGCGTCCCCACCTTCACATGGAATAATTCCTTCCCCATATCCCATCCATCCCTGCCCTCTGGCAGTGGGAAGCCATTCCCATTCCCTGTGTCCTGTCCCTCCATCTCTTGTCCCCAGTCCCTCTCCAGGTCTCCAGGAGCCCCTTTAGGTCCTGGAAGGGGCTCTGAAGTCTCTCCAAAACCTTCTAATTTCTCTCCTGAACACCCCCGGCTCTCCCAGCCTGGCTCCAGAGGTGTTCCAGCTCCTGGAGCATCTCCGTGGCCTCCCCTGGATTCATCCCAACAGACCCATGTGCTTTCTCTCCTCCAGAAGCTGAAGACCACTGAAGAAATTTTTCCTCACATCCAGCCCCAACCTGCCCTGATGCAATTGGTATTTGAGAAAGTCCCTCTGTGCCAAGGGCTGTGGATGGGTCACCTTGTCCTTCCCCTGGCATCTCCACATTCCCCTGGCTCCCAAAGATATTGGCTTGTGAGTCTAAAGCAGAAGCTCAAGATTTGTGCTGATCTTTGAGTCTGGGAACTCTTTAGAGAGGGTTTGTAGCAGTGAAGGTTGTTCCAGACCTTTCTAATCAATACTTCAGCAGTTGAAAGAATTGCTTTAAAAGGCCTCAAGGGACAGAGCTTAGTCCATGTAAACACTGATATTGTCCTAACCTGATCCTCATTAATCCACTTGGACACTTCAGGGCTGGGGGTGGCGTGCCTTGTGCTGAGGCAGTGGGGGCAGCCGTGGTGTTGTAACCTCATCATGGCCTGGTGAGGTGGCCAGGAGTGCACTGCAGTGTTTCCCTCCCCCTTTTCCTTCCCCCTTCCCCATCTCTGGGCTTTTCCTTGGCCTCATGGCTCCCTGGTGCCCAGGATTTGGGAATCACCTGCCCTCTTTGCTCTCTCAGTGTCTGTCACAGCAGGAGCAGACTGAGCTGGGTGCTCCAGCTGGGAATTCAGCCCAGGTCTCCTGGGCTGGAGAAGGTGCTGGCATGGTGATTCCATGGACATGGATGCCATCATCAGCAGGAAAACTCTGTCCTCCGCTCCTGAGGGGTACGAGGCCCTTTGAGTGAGGGGTTTTCAATTTCAGACCCCACAGATCTCTGCCAATCCCTGCTGGATTCTGGGATCCAAGCAGAGCTGTGGGAATCAGCACTCAGTCACCAAAGGTCTGGGGTGCGGGGAGGGGTGAAAGCCAGAGGACAGGGAGAGGACAGAGACAGAGCTCAATTTAGGTGGTGGTGATTAAAGAAGAGCCCAGATCTGGACTGGATTCCTGAAGAAAAACACACATGGACCAGGGAGACCTTCCAGTGTTGAAAGGGGCACCAGGAGAGCTGGAGAGGGACTGGGGACAAGAGATGGAGGGACAGGATACAGGGAATGGCTTCAAATTTAGAAAGTGTGGGTTAGATGGGATATTGGGAAGGAATTGTTCTCTGGAAGGGTGGGCAGGCCCTGGCACAGGGTGCCCAGAGCAGCTGTGGCTGCCCCTGGATCCCTGGCAGTGCCCAAGGCCAGGCTGGACACTGGGGCTTGGAGCAGCCTGGGACAGTGGAAGGTGTCCCTGCCATGGCAGAGGTGAGATGGGATCATCCTTATGGTCCCTTCAACCCCAAACCATTTCTCAGTGCTGTGACAGCCCCTTCTGAGGGATTTGGGAGGGGATGAGGCCTTGCTGGGGCAGAGCCTTTTGTTCCTCTGGACAAGGCCTGTCCAGCTCCACAGGCTCCAGCAGGGCTGAGGCAGCTCTGCCATCGAGGGCAGCACTGAATCACCCAGCACTGAATCAATCACCCAGGAAAGCTGAGATTGCATCTTGCATCAACAGCCTCTTCTGGTCCCAGGGGCACAGAAGGAATCCCAGGAACTGGCTCTATGGAGGACAAGGTGGGAATAAAGGGCACAAAAGGGATGTTTTTGCCCAAAGATGCCATCTCTTCATGCTGCAGTCAGAGGGGTTCTAAAAAAAATCACAGCTACAGCAGGAATTGTGTGCTCTGGGATGTCCCAGAGCCATTGGGGGTGTCCCTTTTTCAGTGATCCTGCTCACTTCAGACACCCTGGGGCTCTTTTCTCACAGTGCCTTGGCCATTTCCGAAAGCAGTAAAGGATGCAGGCAGTGATCATTTCTGAGAGAGCAGCTCCAAGGGCTGTGGTAAAAGCTGGGAGCTCTGTGCTGTTGTTGGTGTGATATCAGCCCACACAAAGGGCTGCTCTCCCTGCCCAGCCTGGAATTGGAATCACTCAGCCATTGCATGTAAAGCCCTGGCTTTGACAGGCCTGCCCAGAAAGGCTCACACTTTGCACACAGATTATTGTCAGAGGTGCAGTGAACCTGCTCTGGAATCAGCCCTAACTGGCACAGCCAGAGCTCCACACGGGGGGGCATCTCCTCTTACCACTAGATGTCATAAACTGGTTTTGTTCCTCATTTTCAGAACCTGCTTTCCCTGCTTTCAGCTGCTCCATCCTTGATGAAGGCAGTCATGTTGATAATCCCTGAATAAATTCCTCTTTTTTGAATTTTGGGCATTTTTTTCTATCTAAGTCATGCTTAGCTTCATGCTTTTTTTACCACCTCACACACACATGCCAGCACGTTCTTGCTGCCATGCTGCAAATGCCACACTGTGGCACGTCTGCTGCAAGCTCAGAGCTCTTTTGGGCTTTGATTTGCATTTTTAACTTTCAGCTGCTCCAGCATCTTCCCTGAAAGTGGTGGTGACATTCCTGTTCTGTTGCTGAGCAGAAAAAATGGAGAGGTTTAGCTTTTCTCAGTGAAGTCCAGCTCAGAGCTCATTGTTTGTCTGCTCTGTGCTGAGCCTGAGAAGGTCAAACCAAACTCAGCCCAACCTTCCCAGGGGAGGCTGCATTTTGTCCAGAGGTGATGACTCCTAGCAGAGGCACTGGGGAATGGCCCAACAAGCTCGTCTGCTCTGGAGCCAGACTGGGAGAGCTGGGGAGGAGAGGGCTCCAGGGAGAGCCCAGAGCCCCTTTCAGGGCCTGAAGGGGCTCCAGGAGAGCTGGAGAGGGACTGGAGACAAGAGATGGAGGGACAGGACAGGGAATGGCTCCCACTGCCAGAGGACAGGGCTAGATGGGATATCGGGAAGGAATTGTTTCCTCGGAGGGTGGGCAGGCCCTGGCACAGGGTGCCCAGAGCAGCTGTGGCTGCCCCTGGATCCCTGGCAGTGCCCAAGGCCAGGCTGGACATTGAGGCTTGGAGCAGCCTGGGACAGTGGAAGGTGTCCCTGCCTATGGCAGGGGTGGCACTGGATGGCCTTTGAGGTCCCTGCAATCCAAAGCATTCCAGGATTCTCCAAGTGTCCCAGCTTTTCCAGAGCTGGAGGAGCTGTGCTGATCAAGTAGGACAAACCATTGATTTCCACACTTCACCCTGGTTTATTTTGAGGACAGCCACTGTAAAACCCCTCCTCTGAGCTGTGCAGCCCTGTCAGGCCTGACAGATAGACAAGACTCCACCTGGGTGGTGCCAGAGCCCTGGATGGTCTCTGGGAGATCTCCAGATCCCTGACGGAAAAGCAAATATTTGTATGTGAGGTGAGCTCTGCTTGTGAGGTGTTGGCCCTGCACACCTGGGAGGGATCAGACATTCCTGAAGGCCCAATTACACATCCAAGACAAATGCTGAGGTAAAAAAATAAGGGCTAGCAAACCTCCTCCTGCTCTTTCATCTGTGGTGGCTCCTCAGAACTGTTCTATTTCCCTAAGGAAAAAGAACTGGGGAATATAACAGGAGGAAAAGAAAAGGCAAATGAAGTCATGCTGCTTCTTCACAGCAAACAGGCTCTGAAATGCAACCTTTGTTCTTCCAGAATATCCATCTTGCAGTGCAGAGCACCGGGAAGCTTTAGGAATGTCTGACACCCTGAACAGGTTTCTCTTCACCCCATGCAGTTTCAGGGATAGTCTGGGGATGTGGCTTCTCCAGGCTGTCTGGTGTTCCCAGATGTTGCTTCAGGCGGGGAGAGCACAGAAAGTGCTGGATCACACTGACATTGCCTCATAAAATCATGGAATCAGTAAGGCTGGGAAAGACCTCGGACTCCCTCAAGGCCAGCTGTGAACCCAGCACTGCCAAAGCTACCTCTAATCCATGTGCCCAATGTGTTCCTGGCCTCAGTGTGGCAGAGGGAAACCAGCTGTGGTCCAGGGGATCTGCATCCTGCAGCAGCTCCAGGGGCTGGGCTGTCCCTGCCCTCTCCCCCATTCCTGGGGCTGGTTTGGGGCAGGGCTCTGGGGACAGCCTGGCCCCACTTGTGGGATGTTAGTTTTGGAGTGGTAAAGAAGAAGGAAATGTCATTTTAGGGAGTCAGTTCTGAAATGGATGGAGATGAATGAATTGAGGAGCTGAAGGTTGCCCTGAATGTTGCTCCAATGTTTCTGTGGATGAATGTGGAAAGGAGGGAAAGAAATGTCTCCACTAAACCTCAGACAGACCTTCAGGAGTTGTGGGCAGGGCTGTTGGTTTGACATGGCTGCCAAGTCCATTAACAGCCTGGGAGCCAGCTGAAGGAGGCTGTTACATCCTCATGGATGGGATGGATTTCTTAGAGTTAATTTCCAAAGATAAACACAATTATCAGAACTGTTCATTACCCATGAATTATCTTCATGGAGTGTGGTTCCACAGGATGGAAGATCTGCTCTGTCAGAAGTTTCAGAAATATCAAAATAAACCAAACAAGCCCACAAACTCAGAACAGCAAGGGAAGCAAACCTGCCATAATTAGGTCCCAAGGGGTGCTTATTCCCAGCTTGATGGAGAAATTAAGTCAATACAATGGAATGGCTAAATATTGACTGAGCTGTAATATTTAATCAAGAAGGATTCATACTGCTTCTCTTTCAAAAGAGCTTGAGCTGCTTGTTTTATTGGCTTTTTAATCAATGCTTTAATTATATTGGTGCTCTAATTTCATAATAAGCTTACATTAATTAAGGCAGCTCTTCTATATGCAGAGAGTAATAGGAAAACCAAACCAAATAAGAGGAATGTGATGTTCTGCTCCAGAAGAGACAGAGACTGTGCTGTTTGCACTCATTTACTCTCGCAAAGGGAAATGATACCAGGAATTTGTGGGACTCAGAGTGACCAGGAATTCTTTATTTATGCTTAGGTCAGCTCTGCCTCTGATTCAGTGAAAGACTTGCAGAAATAAGAACTTGGCTCAACATGGTTTGTACCAGGTTGTGCATCAGATTTCTGGGGGAAAAAAGGGTGTGGATATAATGGAAGATAAATGGGGATCCCCCCCAAAATGGGCCTCGGAATCATCTGGTGGATGTCAGCTCTACCAGAGGGATGAGGGTGAGTGGAGAGGACTGAGCTATTTGTTAAACAGGGACATTTCTCCTGGTGCTTGGAACACTCACAGGTTCACACAGGCTAGGAAGAATCATTAAGTTTTCCCAGCATTTTTTCCTTCTGATGGGGAGGAGTGGATAGGTGCAGTTTGGATGCTTCACCTGAGCTTGTTAGCCTGGATCAGCAGAGTGTAGGGCACTGTCTGGATGAACAGCTCATTAAACTGCTGATTAGCACTGCCAATTAGCACTGCCCATGTCTCACTGCCACTGTCAAAAAGCAGTGACTATTCAAGGGTAACCATGGTTAGGATAAAAACCTGTAAGGAAAGACGTTTAATGCCGTGGTTGGAATAAATCAGGACTGTCTCAATGGCACTGGGGACACCTCAGGGCCTGTGGTGCTCATGGCTGGACACTTTTCCTGCAGCCTGATTCCTGCTGCAAATGCAGAAATTCCTCATCTCTTTTTCCAGAGGCAGTAGGCAGGCAGATTCCTCCTGCTGAGCAGTGGCTCGGGAAGGCAGCAGAGTGCTCCTGGTTTGGATTAGAACAGAGTGGGAGCAGCCAGCCCTGCTCCTGAGCCTACCTCAGCATGCCAGGGAAGGAGCAATTCCCTGCGATACAGAGAGCAGCACTGTCTCAGCCAGAGGTACTAAAACCTTGTGGTGAGATCATGTCTTGGACCAGGCCGTGTTTGGAATGCCAGGAGGATGCGGTTATCCCAGGATTTCTTTGCCATTCAACCAGACCTTTGCAAAGCTGGACCCTTTGGATACAAAGGATTTTCATTAATGAGGTCATTGTGGCTGGAAGGGCTCCTCTGTCCCTGGGGTCACAGTGACTTTAATAATGCATTATTTCACACTTAGACATGATGCAGACAGAAGAGGATTTGTGTAGCCAGTGAGATAAGGTGTCCCAAAACCACTAAAAATGTCTGTGACTGTATAAATAAGTTAGTGGGAACTGGAAAGGGATGTGTTGACCTGGCAGCTTTTTGGAGCTGCCCTCAGCTGATGCTGCCACATCTGGTGATTGTCATCTTCTATCAGCGTGAGGAGGCTGTGAGCTGTAAAGGGAATCCGTCTGCCTTGTGAGGATGCTTCATTGATTTTTATTAACACTGGGTTTTAGCTCTACCTGCTGCTGGAAGCTCAGCTCAGCCAGAGGCGTTCTCCAACATTCCATCACAAGTCTTCCCGGTCAAACCCAGGGAAAGAGGTAAGAGTATAAACAGCACTGAGCTCCCTCTGCCAGGGGTGTGAAGGATGTCTCTATCAGTTATTGTGAGACCATCAGGATGTCGGTGTCTCCCATGCTAAGATTAAAAAGAATTAAATGTTAATACTCCTTTGGAAGGGTGGCAGTGGTGGAATTGCAGCAATAACAAGCACAGTGAAGGGATTTCTGCTACCCTCTGGTGTGGGGTTCCTGCCCCAGCACTCAACACTGGCACAGGCTGCAGGGACACAAGACCTGCTGGGGCCCTTCAGAGCTGCCCCCACTGGGACATGTCCCCAGAATGGCACAGGGGACAGAGCACAGCCAGACCCACCAGGCAAAACCCCTCGTCCCCACCCTTCTGCCTGGACAGGGCCCTCAGGGGCTTCCCTTGAACCCCAGTCAAAAATGAACTGAGGAGCAGGACCCATGGACACTGTGCTCATGGAGATCCCCTCCTGTGAGACTGCCTTCAGAAACCACACCCAAATCTGTGTCCTCGTGGGGATCTTCTGCCCTTCTTTCCTCCTCCTGCCCTCAGCACTCCCTGCTCCAGCCCCACGTCCCTGCTGGAGCTCTCCCTGCTGACACCCTGACAGCTCCTGTTGTGAGGGGCCAGCAGAGCCCGAGCAGCAGGATGGGGCCTGAGGAAGGGCCCAGCCCTGCCAGAGCTGTGGGACAGGAAGGACTTTGGCTCCTCAGGATACACAGGGCTCAGCTGGGCTTGTCTGCTCCTGGTGTCCAGCTCTGGAGAGGGACAGGTGACGGCAACTGCTCAAGGCAGGAGCACAGAGCAGTAGGGGAGCCTTGGATCAATGAGCAGTAGAACCAGAGCCCAGCAGAGCATCACCTCCAGTGCAAAATGTCCCTAGCTCTGGGGCAGCCGAGCAGCCGAGAGCCTCTGCCTGATCGCCGACTTGGACACCCCCAGAGCCCCACACTCAACAGCAGCACTGAGTGGAAACTACAGACAAAACTAAACTATAGACAAAACTAGAGAAAAAACTACAGACAAAACTATAGACAAAACAATCCACAGAATCATAGAGAAAACTATAGACAAAACTATCAACAGAACTGTCCACAGAACTACAGACAAACCACAGAACCATCCATGGAACCATCCCCAGAACTATCCACAGAACAATAGACAAAAGTACAGACAAAACAATAGACAAATATATCCATAGAACTATAGACAAAACTATCAACAGAACTGTCCACAGAACTATAGACAAACCACAGAACCAGCCCCAGAACTATCCACAGAATCACCCACAGAGTCCAGCTCCCAGAGGGCCAGAAGTCTCCCAGAAAGGGAGGGCAGGCAGTGTCCAGGGGAAATGGAAGTCTCTGTTCCAGCCCCCTGACATGGTTTGACCCTGGTAGATGCCAGGCACCCACAACTTCCACTCACTCACCTCCTCTTCTACACTTGGACAGAGAAAATTCACTGAATGGTTCATGAGTAGAGATAAGGACCAGGAGGAAACACTCCAAGGGCAAAGCAGACTCAGCTTAGAGATACAAAGTGAATATTGCTAGCAAAATCAGAGCAATTTATTACTAACAAAATGAGAAGTAAAATAAGCCCTTAAAACCACCTTTTTTCCCCTAATCCCTCCCTTCTTCCCCCCACCAGTGCAGGGAGACAGAGTGGATTGAAAGGCCTCTGGGAAGACTGGAAGGTCTACTGGGCACAATGGCCATGCGGAGGGTGGTTCAAAGCACTCCTGCATCATGTTGCAGCAGCTTGGTAGCACTATATTAGCCACAAATGGATACCCCAGCCACAGAGATGGCACCCTCCTGCCTCCAAAATGGACAAGCTCTGGATACTCCCTCATCCCTATGAGCCAGCACCCCACAGAACCAGGAGTAGCTCCTCTGCTGCCCCAGGCAGAGGGAAGGGAAGCCCCCAGCACAGGCCATGGAACCAGCTCTGGTCCTTTCTGCATGAGCAGAGGAGGACATGAGGGGGTGGGATGGTGAACACACCTCTAAGCTGAGGCTGTGTGAGTGACCTGAGAGGGCAGAGAGCTGTTAAGGAGGGGCCAGCCAAGGATACTCTCAATGTAGTTGCCACAGAGAGACAAGAAGGTAATCAGGACTCTCCCATACATAAAAGTACTAAAATAATTTTCCTTCAGCCCTGGCAAGGGAACTTCTGCTCTGGCATTGCAAAGCTCAGACAGTGACTGCTCTGACCATGGGCAGGAAGAGAGGGTCCCTGCCTTTGGCCAGGAGCAGGAAAGGGATGGCCTGGCACACTGGTCTGCATGGATCCAACGGCCTGGCACAGAGCCACACAAGTGTAAAGCTTTAGTAGACTCTGGGGCATTGTGCACACTGATGCCATCAAGGCACAGGAGTGTGGAGCCCATCTGGACCTCTGGAGTGACAGGGGATGCCCGGAGGTGTCTATATTCAAGGCTGAGGTGAGTCTAACAGGGGACAAATACGAAAAATTCCCCAGTGTGACTGGCCCAGATTCTACTAAAGTCTCCCCTTGTACCCTTGGCATTGACTGCCTCAGGAGAGGGCACTTCAGGGACCCAAAAGGGTATCAATGGGCTTTTGGTGCAGCTATAGTGAATACGGAGAAGATCAAACAGTTCTCCACTCTGCCTGACCTCTCAGGAGATCCCTTCATTGCAGGATTGCTGCAGGTTGAAGGCCAGCAGGTACCAGTTGCCACCAGGACAGGGCACCAGCACAGCTCCATGTGTGAAGGTGTCTCTCAGTGCCCATAGCAGCCTCACGAGCCGGCACTGCAGGTGCTGGAACTCGCCCATTGCCCTGGTGCGAGCAGTTGGATCCTCAGCCAGGTGCTGGAATGGGTTGGGAGGATCAGCTGTTCAGACACCCCAGGGCAGGCTGATCTTGGCAGGAACCTTGTGGTTCCCCATGATGAAGTGGTCGAGGTGTCTCCTGTGCAGGGCACGGCACAGGTGCCCCATGACATCCTCCAGGCACTGCAGGAGATGCCTCCTGCCCCAGTGGGACAGGGACAGCGTGTTCAGCAGGTGCATCACCATGGTCTTCAGGACATGCAGGGGAAAGCGCCTGTCCCCCGGGGCGCAGGCCAGGAACTCCAAGCACCTCAACAGAGGTGCAACAATTATGCAGCTATTATTAGATGCTCTGACCGAAATGGAAAAACAATTGATTTTAAAAACAGCAGGGGATTTGGTGGAAGACTATTAGAAAACTCAGCAGTTAGATGTAAAGGACTATTTCCCACTTCAAAAACCAAAGTGGAACCCAAATATAACAGCAGAAAGAGAAAAGCTGGAAAGTTATCAGGAATGAATAGCAAAAGGGGTGGAAAGAGCCATTCCCAAAACTATAAACTGGTCAGCCTTATATGCAATCAAACAGGGTCCCGCCAAGTCTCCATCTGAATTCCTGGAGCATCAGACACACAAAATGTTCCATCACACCCCACTGGATCCTGGGTCCGAGGTACGAATACAACAGTATTCCTACCTTACTATTCAGTAGTTGGTATCACCTCACAACTCAATAGTTGCATATCACCTGAGTGCCCAGCGAGCCCAGGTGTGAGATGCTAAACTCCCAGTGACAGCAGAGCAACGTCCCCTGAGTGGCCAGCGTGTCCAGGGGTGCGGTGCCAAGGCCCTGCGCAGGGGCTGGGATGAGTAGAATCTTCATTGATTCCCTGGAGAACACTCAGGGTCTCCTGTGTGGACACATGAATGCACACCTGAGGTGCCTCTTGCTTGGTCCTGCCCAGCCAGAGCTGCCACAGCCCCTCTGGAATGCCTGGCATGGCCTGGGAACACAGAGGGAAGCAGAGGGAAAATCATCTCTGCAGCCATCATGGTGTTCAGCAGCTGCTGTGCCAGGGGGCCACTGGAGCTCCTGTCAGAGGCTGCTGGGCAGGTATGTCCCTGTCCCTCCTGAATCCCACACACACCCTGTTTTTGCCCGTGGTATGAGGTCAGGTGGATGCCATCAACTCCCAACAGATCCAGCTGCTCAAGGGTCAGTCCTGGTGCTGGAAGCCCAAACTTTCAGCACTGCCTGCACAGCCAGATATTCACTTGTTGAGTTTCCCTGCCCCTTCCCAAACCCTGAGCCCTTTGTCTGGGAGGTCACAGGTTTGCCCAGTCACAGCTCCTGTGCCACACTGGGAGTGGACAATGACCTCTGGGGCTCAGCAGGCCTCACCCCCTCCCAGTGCCATCCCACATGTGAGCTCCTGCTGGGCACCAGATTCTCTGGAGAAATCACCTGGAGGGCAACCAGGAGCTCTTAGTAGAGAATCCCCTAGTGCTGATCCCTGAGGGGCTTTTTGGGGCCCTGTTCTGACAGGGGGAGGTGCCTCAGTTTTCCTTTTGCCTTTGCTGCTGCTCTTCTCAGAGGTGCTGTAGTACAGCAAGGCTGTTAAAGGAGATGATGTTTAACTGGAGGTTCCTTCCCATTCCTTGATCACCTGAAATGGTTTATCTTCTCCAGCTTCTCTATAAAGGAGTCTTTATTCATGGATGTTGATTCTGACTCATTTGAAAGTGCTGCAAAAATTGCAATTATGAACAGAACTCCAGATACCTGCCTGAATGGTCTAAGCAGTTTATCATGTCAGCACTGAACCCAAGAAATGCCAATACTTTGTAGCACTCCTGATGTATCACATCTTTCTCTGAGCCTGTTGCTGAGACCAGCACAAGCAAAGCCACGCCTTCAAAGCTTTTCCAGTTTTATCCCAGTCTTGTCCCTGTCATTTCTTCAGTTTTGCCTCTGAACTGATGCTTGGTTTTCCTCCTTATATGGGACAATAATTTTAAAATACTTGCAAGGTTGATTTCTCCAAGAGGGAATGAATGCTGTGATCACTCTCCATGTGAATAGGAGTTAATTGATTTTAAAAATCCTCTCTGAAATGGAGTATAAGAAATAATAAATATTCCAAGCAGAATGTTGAAGATCTTTGGGATTAAAGAATGGGTTATGCACTTTCAAATAGATTTAATTTTGGCAGGTGAAAATATCCCTCTTGCCAGGCTGGAAAGTGGCTTCCAGCTGTTCCCGGCTAGTCCTGGCTAGGAATACTTCCAGACTCGGTTGGCAGCAACAGGCGGACCGGCCACCACCCCCCGGTGGGTCAGAGCTGCAGGAGAGATGTCGGTGAGGCTTGACGAAGGTAGGAAGTGAGGAGGCTGCTTTGTGGCTAGATGGTTTTTATTGTCACCTGCTCTTAGCAGGGGAGCCACGCACCTCACAGCCTGCCAGAGGCGTGGTTACAGCTTATAAGGGGTTGGGAGAAGGGGGTGGACACAAGAGGGAAAGCTAATCAGAGAAATGGGGATGTCACACAGACAGCGAATGGGAAACGAGGGGTGGGGGTTCCCCAGCCTGCTCCAATCTGGGACCGAGTCTCTCCGAACACTCTGGAAGGAGTGGAGAGGCTTCCCAGAGAGTGACAGGCTGTGGAGAACAAAGGCAGGGGGAAACCAAATGGGGAGGAACACAGGGGGGAACTTGGGAGAAACCATTACAGAACTTATTAATATTAACAATAAATAAAAAGGTATAAACCACGCTGCTACAGGCAGGTCTGTGTTGACAGGTCCTAAGCTGGAGCCTGTTCCTGCACTTGGAGATTTCTCTTACCATAAGAAGCAATCCCCATTTTCAGTAGTTTTCAGGCTTTTGGGTTCTCTCTGGTTCAAAGTGAGAGAAGACACTAAAATTGGCACCAGCATAGTGGGAGCTCACACAATGTGGTAGGAAACAACAACCCCTCTCCCTCAGATCCCAGGGCTTTGGTCACTGGGTACTTCACGCATCTTCCTGGATCCGTCTGTTCACAGCACTTCCAGGCTCCTGCTTGTGCTCAAAAAGGCTCCCTTAGAAATGGTGAGAAAAAATGCTGTATCCTGGGATCTGTGATAATGCTGTATCCTGGCATCCTGATAATGAAGTACCTTTGGGGGTGTGATTGCCATTCCTGACCATCAAATTCAGGAAACCAGTTGTCCCTCCCAGAGCAAGGCTTGGTTTCAGCCCAAGGTCACCACACCCATCATGAGGTATGCAGGACAAGCCCACAGGTTTTCCAGACACCTCCCACGTGCAGGATGCTCTGAGCTGGTCCCATCCCTCCTGCACCAGGGAGGTCCCTGCTGCTCCCCAGGCACAGACAGGGACATGGTGCCAGCCCAGGGGGCTCTGGATGATAATTCAGATTTAGAAATGAGGCTCTGTCCCCTCGTACGGGGCGGGGAGAAGATGAAGAAATCTCTTCTTAATGAGAGCTGGGATGTTTGAAGAATTCACCACTTGTGGTCTGTCTGATAACTTCATGGTAAGGGCCTACGGAGGCCTCAGGGCATTGCCAGGAACCTGAGGAAGGATTTCTGCACCAAAAGACAGACACTGGGACAAGCTGATCACCTGATCTTCTCAGAGACATGGTCAATGCCCCATGCCAGTCAATGTTTAGGAAGAGTTTGGAAATTGCCCTTGAAACCCGCTTTAAATTTTGGTCAGCCTTCAGGTGGTCAGAGCTGGATCGATCATGATCATTGCAGGTCATTTCAGTTGAAATAAACAGAACTATTTTGTTCTGTCTGTTCTGTTCTGTTCTGTTCTGTCTGTTCTGCTGTGTTCTGCTTTATTCTGCTCGGTTCTGTTCCATTCCATCCCAAGCTGGAGAAGTACTTGGGGAAGCTGAGTGCAGTGAAGTCGAGTGCAGTGAAGCCGAGCAGCAGGAACTGGAATGTGGCAAACAGGCAACTGTGTCCTCCCCATGAGCAACCTGAGGCTAATGAATTCCTTATTCATTCTCTGTCTGAAACCACCTCTCTGGAAGTTTAATCTCAACAATCTGCAGGTGCCAAAGCTGCTGGTGCCAGTCTGGAAGCTCCACAGTTCCATGTGTGGGACATGCCAGGCCAGGGATGAGCTCCCCAAAGGCCAGTGGGAAGGATTCTCTTGCTATTCCTTTCACATTTCTCACTGAACATGCAGATGAATTTAATTTCTATTTAATCAGCCTCTGCAAACAGCAATCACTTGAGATTTTTCCTGCCTCACATGCAGTGATTACCCTTCTTACACCAGCACTGCTCGTACCAGACTGGGGGCTCTCAGCCCCTCCAGGTGACATCTTTCACTTCAAGGAGGTTCTGGTGATTTGCTGTGAAACACTGTGAGCTGGAACTCATTGGATCTGGAAGTGGCTTGATGGCATCGTGTTCTCCTTGGGGCTGAGGTGCCTCTGGGATCTCTGCTCTGCCCCTGGAGCAGTGCCAGGAGTGGGGACAACGGTGGAGCCTTGTCCATGTCACCCCTAACTACAGGGGAGTGACCCTAATTGCAGAGAGACCCCAGTGCTGGGTGTCTGCAGTACCCCAATGCTGGGTGTTTGCAGCACCCTCAGTGCTGGGTGTTTGCAGTACAATCAGTGCTGGGTGTTTGCAGTACCCCAATGCTGGGTGTTTGCAGTACAATCAGTGCTGGGTGTTTGCAGTATTTGTGCTCTTGCCCTATGGTTTGTGTGTGTGGAATTCAGGGCTGCAGAGGTCAGCTGCTGCTGTCCCAGCTGTGATGGCAGGACACAGGGAACGGCTGCCAGAGGGCAGGGTCAGATGGGATATTGGAAGGAATTTTACCCCATGAGGGAGGTGAGACCCAAAGCTGTGGCTGCCCCTGGATCCCTGGCAGTGTCCAAGGCCAGGTTGGACACTGGGGCTTGGAGCAGCCTGGGACAGTGGAAGGTGTCCCTGCCATGGCAGGGGTGGCACTGGGTGGGCTTTGAGGTCCTTCCCAATGCAGACTGCTCTGGGATTCTACAATCCTTGACGTCTCAAAACCAACCATGTAGGGCCCATTCCTGCACCTGCTGGGGATTTGCCCCAAGTCTGCAGTGCAGAGAGACCTCCCTGGCAGGGCCAGCTCAATGACTTCAGCAAGACAGAGGCTACGAACTGATGGGCTGGAGAAACCTGAATTTTTTGTGAAACTCATGATATAATGAAAGAAGAGCCGATGCTTTTGCACAACTTTATCTCCCAGAAAACTCCCAGAGTTTTGTCCCTTTATGTTTATAATTTTAGCTCAGACCTAGAGGCATTTTGCCTCCAACAAAGGGATATTTTTCTTGCCCCATGGGTGTGGGACACTGCTCCTTCAATAAAAAAACTACTCCTTCTGAGGCTCTGGGCAATCTGAAGATACTGAAAATTGTCTTTCCTACACCACCAGCATCCTGCTACAGGCTGTGGACCATGTGCTGACACTTGCATTTAATTCCTGTCTGCAGTGACATTCCTGTGATCATCTCAGCTGTCTGTCATTGTGTGGGCAGTTATTTCTGACAGCTTATTCCAAAGCAGGTCATTATGGGCAAGGGGAAATTTAGGCAATAATTATGGTTAAAAGAGATTTATTGCTGTGTGCCAGGTGTGGCACTTGGCGTCCTCAGCCAGATATGCCACTTCCAGTAGATTCCTCTTTTGGGGAGGTGATGGTGGAGCAGGCCTTTCTGCCTAGGAATGGTATTAGAGTAAAATAAAACATCTTTCAGCCATTCTTTACTGTACTGTGCCCAAATCCCTGTATCCCTGGCAGTTCCTTAATTGTATCTCCTCTTTTCTTCCCCCTTATCCCCTCCAAATTTCCCCAAGCCTTAGCAGCTGGCTGAAAGCTGGAATAAAATCATCCCAGCTCCTACACAGACAGCCTCGTTTCTGAGGGAAAACCAAGGATGGAAATTTCTGCTTCACAAAGCTGCAAAAAAGTAGAAGTCAGGGGACTGATGTGCAGCATTCAGTAAGCCTGGTGCTACAGCAGAGATCAACATCTGCTGTAATTACTTTCTTTAGAACTTCACAATTGTCCTGATAATTTTGGTAGGAAGAAGAACAAATGGAAAAAGATCCAGAAGATATTATTGGTGAATTTTTTAATTAAAATGTTTTTGATTTGTTGAGGAACACTGAAAGAAGCAATTAAAACAAGATGATATTGGTCTATACTTACAAGGGAGAGCCTTGCCAGGATTAACTGGCTTGGCCCAAATAAATTACTGCCTCTGGATTTGCATAAGCAAATACTTCCTAGAGATGTTAATGAGGAAAGAGCGAGAATGGAGTGGGTGAGATCATAGCAACAAAGGAAGCCTGCAGGGTCACAGAATCCCAGAAGGGTTTAGGGTGGAAGGGACCTTAAAGATCATCCCATTCTACCCCTGCCATGGCAGGGACACCTTCCACTGTCCCAGGCTGCTCCAAGCCCCAGTGTCCAACCTGGCCTTGGGCACTGCCAGGGATCCAGGGGCAGCCACAGCTGCTCTGGGCCCCTGTGCCAGGGCCTGCCCACCCTCACAGGGAACAATTTTCTTCCCAATATCCAACCTAAACCCATCCTCTGTCAGTTTGATCCCATTCCCTCCTGTCCTGGCACTCCATCCCCTGTCCAAAGTCTCTCCCCATCTTTCCTGCAGGCTCCCTTCAGGTCCTGGAAGGCCACAGTTAAGTGACCCCGAAGCTTCTCCTCTCCAAGCTGAACATTCACAGCCTTTCCTCCCAGCAGAGCTGCTCCATCCCTCTGCTCATCCTGGAGCCCCCTCTGGACTCCTCCAGCAGCTCCAGGTGCTGCCTGTGCTGGGCCCAGGGCTGGGGCAGCTCTGCAGGTGGGGTCTCACCTGAGCACAGGGGCAGAATCCCCCTCCTTAATCTGCTGCCCACACCGGGATCAGTCCAGGGCTGGGGGGGTCTCTGGGTCAGCCTGGACCTGCCTCTGGAAAGTGTGGGGTCAAACCAGAACGCTGCTGCAGGTTTGAGCTTGGCTCCCCATTGCCAAAGCCAGGCCAGAGGGGCTGTGCCTGAACTTCACTCAGAGTAAGAAAAGGTTTATTTCTCTTCTTCAGGACTTGTGTTTCAGTAATTAAATTCCAGGCCCTGGCCAGGCTCCATTCAAATAAAGCAAGGAGCCAGGGTGTGAAGTGCTGTTCTGTGTGATGACCTAATCCAAATCCCACAAAGTCTGGGAATGTTTCCACTGACTCCCTGGGAGCTGGATTAGACCTGCACCACTGCTCCTGCCTAGTGCTAGTGCCTGGTCCCACAGCAGCAGCAGCCCCCAAAAGCCCTGACGGGACACAGCTGAAGGATGGGGCTTTTGGTTGGTGTTTCCACCTGCATTTCTCTACTAATGGAGAGCATTAAATTAACCGTTCAAATCTCCATTAATGAAGAGTATTAAAATAACAAGGAAGATAAACAGGCTTTGGTGGAGCTGGGACAATGGTTGCATTTGTGGGATGGTTCTGGAGAAATAAAACAGTTTGCTCTCAGGCCAGGTGTGGGGTGCTTTTTCTTTTTTAATGTTGGTTTTGTCCTGCAGTCAGGGGTGATTTCCTGATGGTGTCACATTGAGCTGTGAGCACCTCTCCAAGGGTTGGTGCACAGAGGATCTGTAGGAGCAACAAATTTCAATTTCTGGACAGCTCTGGTGGCTGAAAGTCAGGGTACAAGCCCGACTGTTCACTGAGGGCACTGAGCACACTGACCTGCATGAGAACAGCTTTCAGTGTGGGGTGCAGGTTTCTCCTTCCAGCTGGGAATTCCTTCAATTGATCGTTCTTCCTACGGTAAATATACAGGAATTGCTGGAGTACATTTGATTCATTCCTGTAGTAAATCCAGGCTCATCCCTGAGCCATTCATTGGAACACTCCAGTGAGATGAGAGGTCAATGAGAGTGTGCAGTGCCTTTTTTCATACTTTACAGATTTGGTAAACATGGATTTCCTGCACTGCTTGCTGTCCAGTGGCAATCCCTGCCTGGATTGCAGGGATTGCTCAGATCCAACCTGTCCCAAGATCCCAGAACGGTTTGAGCTGCAAAGGACCTTCAAGCCCACCTCATTCCATGGGCAGGGACACCTTCCCTTATCCCAGGTTGCTCCAAGCCCCATCCAGCCTTGTCCTGCTACTGTGGCTTGGCCCCGCCTGGGGGAAGCTGATTTGCCAACATCGACCATTCCCTTTTCAAACTGGATTTAGGCACCAGTGCCAGGAATTGTGGGGTCAGTCATTAACCTCACTGCCACTTTCTCCAGTAGGACGTGCTGGGCTGGCTCCTGTGGAAGAAGGGCTCCAGGGAAGTGAGGAGATCTGCATTAGTTGAGGGATCAAAGACTCTCCAGGACACCTGAATGCAGTTAATCCTCACAGAGCAGCTCTCAGGCCTTGGCAGTACCAGAGTCAGGATTAAAGCTGTGCCCAACATCCTCCTCCCAGCAGTAACAGTGCCCCAAGCCCACCTGAGCTCAGGGATCAGCCTCTGGCTCTCTGGAGGGTTAAAAAAGGGCTTTTTAAGTAAGTGCTGACCTTTCTCTCTGAGATCTGACCAGTTGTGGCTTTGCCTTCCAGAGAAGTTCAATCCCTCCCTTTGGCTTCCTGTGCATCTGAAATTGCTAATCCCATTTCTCCAGCCAGGAGCTCCTTCTGTAGTAACAGGCTTTTAAATATGTAAATCTATTTTCAAAGCAAAATAACCTCCCCCAAATGTTCATGTATCTCTCAGAAGGAATAAAGGGTCTCTGTCCTAATATTTTATGCAAATCTTGCTTTTGCTCTTGGGCATGAATAAATATCAGTGCTTCAAAAGAGGAAAAGAAGCTTCATCAAAAGAAAAAAACCTTTATTTCTATTGCATAAATAATGGTAAAATTAAAATATTTTTATACAGATTATATATTTACAGTAGAGTTTGGTTAGAGGGAAAAGCTGATACATATGGCATTCAGTTATCCTTTATACACTCCTTTATACACTCAGATAACTTGCAATAACATAGGATTTATTTCAGTGGCATGCCCAGTTAATTTATATTAATATTTACAGTACTTTGTACAAAGGTTTTTTGTTTGATTTTTTTTTTACTATTATGCTGCTGACTTTGTGAATTTTTGTCTTTAATTAAAAAGCCATGTCTTTCATTAACGAGCCAAAAAATCCCCGTGAATTTACAAATGAACAGTAAATGGCTGGAAAACATGAGATGATGACAAAAGAGAGACACAGGGATTAGTGGAGAACTTCCTAGAGATGGATCAGGAGGCATTGATTCCTTAGATCCTCCTATGGATTAAATGGCAACAGGCTGGGTCCTGGGTTTATTCCACTTGAAGCCAATTAACTCTAATGAGTTATTTCTGATTGACCCTGGGGCCAACGAGTAACCTGCTCTCCCTTCCTCCCCCAGCCCAGATAAATCTGATGGAACAAGAGCTGGAAGAGCTTTGGCTGCTCTGGAAGGGGTGCTCAGGAATGTGATCCCATCCTTGGGCTGCTGTGTCCTGTGGGAATAGAGGCAGGAATTTGGGGGTTGATGTCAACAACATCACCTGCACCCTTTGGAATTGCCCTTAGGAGGGACAGGATGTGCCCAAGTGCTGTTGGCACCAGATGGGGGCTCCTGGAGCCACCTCAGAGCTTCCCAAGGTCTCCTGGTTGGCTGATGGAGGCACAGGACCAGCTGGGAAAGGAAAGCTGGAACATGGATCTCACCTAAAGCGGGGCAAATCCAGCTGCTGGTTTGGGATACTGGCAAAGACAGGCCAGGAACAGCTGGGGAAATAATTGGGTGGAAAATGGCCATTTCATTTAGCAATAGTTTTCAAGGCTACAAAGTATTTTGGTCTGTCTTGACAGAAAATAAAAAAAAAAAAAAAACCAAAAACCAAACCAAACCCTTATGGCACTTTCATCATGAAATTGTCAAGTACTGAGCTCTAGATCCAGGGGATTTCTTTTTTTCTTCTTTCTCCTTCTTCTGGGGCTGCAATTATTTCAAAGCGAAGATGCCAAATTACAGCAGTTTTCCAGACTTTTGCCACTGGAAAGGTGCAAGTGGAGCACACTTCCAATTAAAATGGTGTTAGATTTTCTGCCCACCTTGCTCTTGGTGAAGCTTCTGCACTTCCTAGAGCTGCCTAAAATGTTTTTCTTGAACTGGAGAAATACAGACCCCATCCTTATAAACAGCCAACAACAGAAAGAGATGGAAACCTTGTGAAACTTTTCTTTTTCTGTACTAAATTCCTGGGAAAGGAACAGGTTTTAAGTGATGCCAGGGAAATGTAATTGCACTGTCAGAGCACAGGAGGGTAAAATAATAGATTGAAACCCAGCAAGTTCTGTACATCTTCATCAGTGGAATGGAAGCATGATTCAGAGCCAAGAAAAAAAGACACTTCATCAGATTCTCATTTTAGAAGAGTTGGTTTTTCTTCTTTCAAACGCTCATCCATAAAGCAGGAACTAAATCATGGATTACAGGGGTGGGTAAAATAAGGGACTTCATTCTTAGAGATTTTAATGTAATTCCTCCCACTGCTTCTTCCTTCGCTGATCCAGACCTGATGGGGGCTGTGCTCCTGTCACCTTGGGGTGGTGACAGCCCTGGCAGCTCCCAGCACATGCAGGGGACGAGTTTTCCATGGGAAAAGCTGAGAGTCCCCCTCCTTGTCCCGGGGCTCTCGCCGAGAATGGAGCCCCTCCCAGGAGATGTTTCGCTCTTCTGCAACAGGCAGATGCAGAGTGGGTTTTGGGGACAAAATATTCCTATGCCTCAATGGAAGAAAGGACCAGTGCGTACTGGGCTCATCCAAACAGACTTCAGCCATCTAGAGTGGCAGCATTGGGGAGTTTTCTACCTTGGCTGGCTTTCCTTTCTTCCTACCTTAAAACTCCTCTTTACTTCGCTCAGCTTAAAAAGAATGGTATCCAAGCTGCTGGAATTAAAGAAACCAACATCCAGCCCTTCCAGTGCACACGTCCAATAGGTGAAACCTCTAGATAACCGGGATGGAATCTCTCAAATTAAATGGATTACACCCAGATATTCAGCTCTGGCTCACCAGGGAGCAGGGACAGGAGCTGGGGATCATCCTCCCTCCCACCCTCCTGCTCACCCTGGACCTGGGGTCTGTGATCAGTGTCCCATGTGCTGACAGTGACTGGGGGGTATGGGGGTGCCCATCAAGCAGGAAGGAGAATTATTTTGTGAAGTCTCTTTAATTCCCTATACCTATCCCTCCCACAGCATGAGGACCACAGTCCTAACAAAGCCAAGCCTTCCTCATTTAAATCTTTCAATTATGCTGACATTTCTTCTGATCAGAAGTTCCTCCTCAGTGGTGCACTCATGGAGGGGCCAGACTCCCATGGGTGGCACTGGAGGTGACACACCTCCCAGGTGTCACTGGCTGTGAGCAGGATCTGGCTCTCCAGGGCCAGCACCACCATCATGGAATATCCAGAGTTGGAAGGGACCCACAAGGACCTCAAGTCCAGCTCCTGGCCATGCACAGGACAAAGCCACTGCACCAGTCCTGCCCGGACACTCCCCAGCTGTGGTTTCCTCATGGCTGCCCTGAGGGAATGGCTTTGGCTCTGACAGGTGAGCAGTGTTCCTTCAGCAGCTTTTGCTGGAATTCAGTTCCCCATGGCCTCCAAATTATTTCAGCATTGGAGAGGCTGCTGTTCCTTCTGCTGGCTTTTCTAGGAGCAGGGAATCAGGACCACTGCTAAAGCCAGTGGTTGAAGCCAAGGTCAAGTGGTGATCAGGGATGCAGCCTTGAAGGAGCAGGAAACCAAACCTTTCCGACCAGAGCTCGATCCCCACATGGAGAACCTTCCCAAAGTGTCCTAAGCAAGCCCAGGACAGGCAGTGCTCAGGCTGAGTGGATTTCACTCCCCGCCTGAATTAAACCAAAGCTTCTGTTGGGCTGAAATCATCATGTCCCTCTCGAAGCCTTCCCGGCACGTCAATCCCCTTAATTGCACACAGTTTTTTGTGGCCAAGCCAACAGAGTTGCTCACGAATTCCTAATAATTTCCTAATCCATGAAAAGCCCCTGTCCCACTGTTGGGAGCTGTTTGCCCATCCCTGGAAGTCTGGGATCGCGTGTGCTGTGCCACAGTGGCACCCATGTCACGAACAGCCAGGGTTGCCATGGCAATCTCCTGTTCCTCCAGAACTGCAGGGCTGAAAAGACACTTCAATCCTCCTGGAACTGGCAAGAGCAGAAGTTTAGAGCTTTTTCTGACAGCTTTGCTGCAGTCTGGGTATTTTTTAAAGTATGTTAATTAGCACTTAAATAGGGTTTTTTTCCTTTAAAGTATGGGATGTGGGGTTTTTATTTTTATGTCTTTGATTCTTCTGCTTTCTCCCCCCTCAGCTTTTGCCATCAGGTTCCAATCAGAATTTTACTGCTCTATTTTTACCTCCTGTCTGTAAAAGCAGAAAAAAAGCCCTATTTTTCCCCTCTTGTGTAGAAAAAAAAAAAGGGAGATAAATGGATGTTACATAAATGGAGCCAGGGAGGGAGGTAGGAGACATCCAATGCTGCTGGATGAGAAGTTTGTGGGGTAGGAAAGAAAGGATGGAATAGCTTGGCCTGATCCATCCTGCATTGCCAGGAATCACTGACTAAAGAAGGGATCTCTTCACAATGCCTGGAGATAGAGGAAGGCTGCTCTAGGAAGGGAAAGGAGACCTCTGGCAAGACATGACCCTGTTTCATAATGGATAAGTGAGGTTCCCTACAGAAAAATCACACCCCAAGGCCCCCAAAACCCTGTACCCAGTAAAATCAGTGGGGAGTTGTGCAATGAACTCTACTGACACCAGGCTATGGCTTTTACCAATATATTCATTATAGGTTTGGTTTCACGAATAGAGCTGCGAGGGGGAGGGTTGGGCTGGAGAATGGCTGTATTCACAAGGGTTTATGGAGCATGCAGGAGGGAATTCTGGAGCTTCCAGAAAGCTTCAAGGAATGCAGGCAATCATTGTCCATGAAGTGATGCTGGGCCTGGGGTCTGCTTGGGGGTTTGTGGCCCATGGGTGAGGAAATGTGGGGAAACACATGGTTTGGGGTTGTAGGCTTGGGGTTGTGGGCTTGGGGTTGTGGGTTTGGGCTCAGTGGAGGCACCACTCTGCTCTGTGCTCCCCTCATCCCTCCCCTCCACCTCCATCTGCCCACACTCACTCCAGCACAATCCCAGGGACAAAATGAGTATTCCCTGGTAGCAAGGAACATTTAGACTTTTTTTCCCACAGCTGCCACCTTTCCACAGACCCCTGAGACCTAAAAGTGGGGATGAGTTTCCTTAAAATGGTCTCCAATCTCATTATCTGCAATGCCCAGCACAGAAAATGTGTCTGGGCTCCCCAGCACTGAGAATCCCACACCAGAATATCCCACAGATATTCTGCTGCTGCCCTGTAGCAAATGGAAATCTCTCCATCTTCTGGTAGACAGAATAATTTTTAATGGAACATTCTGCAGTTCACCTCTATTGGTCACAGCAGAACAGAAATGCAGGGGTTGTGTGTTTGGAAAAGGCAGAAAAAACCAGGAAAGGCTGTTGTCTTTGGGATGGAGGGGACACCAGGAAAATGGCAGGAAAAGGTGGAGGTGGGAGACTGAGACACCTAAAAGTGACTTGAGTTTAAAGCGGTGGTGGGAGACAGAACAAGGACCAGCAGATTTTTAAATTAGGCTGCTAAAAATACAGGTAAAGGTTGTCACTCAGACTGGTAGAAAAGAAAGAGCTGGAATGAGAGTTGGGGATGGATCCAGTGTAAGTCAATGGCTGCAGTGTGGGATGAGGGAGGCTGGGGCTGTGCAGCCCCTAGGAGAGCCATCCTGCCCCTCCTGGGGCACAGGGAACAGTTACCTCCACTTCCAGGAGCAACAACTCAGGGCTCCTGGGTGTGCCTGGAGGTCTCCCAGCATAGCCACCCCACCCCAACACCCGAGTGCCTCCATGGAACTCCCTTGGAGCCCTCGTGATCACCAGCTGGGAAACCCCTCCCACCGGGGCAGGAGATCACCTCTGTCCTGGTGTGGCACCCAGGGGCACAGTTCATCCAAAGGGGAATGCATGGATCTGTGTCGAGTTTCAAGGGAAAAACACCTTCCCAAGTAATCCTGGCTCCTTGCACTTCCCGTGTGGTATCCCTGCTCTGCATCATTCCATCTCCTCCTTGCTGCTCCTCAAAATGTATTCCAGGAAAACCACCCAACGCTCCCCAGATCTGGAAGTCTGATACACTTCAAACACACGGGGGTGGGCTCAGGTTTGGTTCCTTCTTCTCTTGCTGCTCTCAGCTTTTCTGATGGCCCCCTTTGGAGCCTGCCCATGGGATGAGGGTGGTGGGGTGGATCCTGGGAGGGCATGGAGAAGTTGGCTGGTCAAATCCACACTTTACCAAGTGGGTGAAAATAAAACCTCCCCCACAGGATGATGTCTGCCATGGAGGTTTCACTGCAGATCACAACCAGGCCACACAAAATGGAATAAATTAAATTTGTGCAGGCAAGGAGAGGGGAGGAAAGCTCAGGAAGAGCTTCCCTCAGGATTTTCACCTGGGAAAAAATTCTTGAAGACCAATAAAGAAGAAGGGTAAAACTGCTGGAGAGGAAATGTTGAATATGCAGAGAGGCCCAAGGAGAGGGAGGTTTAGCTGGCGCTGGTGGTGGCAGAGTCCCTTGGAAGACTTTGCACAAGTTCAGCAATGCCCAGGTGGGAAAACAAGGGGTGCTCCTCAAGCCCTGATTCACAGTCAGAAAAAAATGGCCAACAGACTCCTGCTACCCCACAGTCTCATGTCAAAGGTGGAGCTGATGAAGCAAAAAATAAACATTTTGTATGGTGCTGGCGAACTCTCCCCTTTTTTTCCTCAGAAAATACTGTACAAGGATGCTCTAGTCCCCTCTAATGCCGTAAACTCCATGGCATGGTCATAAGGGAAAAGGAAAGTGAAGCTGGAACACGTGGAACAAAAGAAACAGGACTTGTTTGCGGCAATTCCCATCAACTTCCTGGGAATGCGGGCCCGGCGGGAGCTCCGTGGGATAGTCAGTGGGCCCTGGGATAAAGACAAGTCATGAGGCTGGGCCCCCTCCAAACCGCAGAGCACCGGATCCAAGTCTCCTCCGCGTTGCCATTGCTGTTTCGAAGCAATAATTCGGGACTCCTGGATATGGGATTATTGCATTAGGAAACAAAACCTTTAAAGCATTAGAACAGCCCTTTGATGTCCCTGCCAAAAGGATGTGGTTGGTTCACAGGACACGCTGCTGGCTCGGGCTCCTGCTGCAGGCGCCGGCTGTGCCCGCGTGTCGGTGCCGTGGGATTGGGGCGGGAGCACTCCCGGGGTGCGCATGCATGGCTGCCATCCCGCTGCCAGGACCACTCCGAGCCGTGCCAGCATTACTCCATGCCGCTGCGCAGGATCTGGTTGGCCGCGATCAGCATCACGCTGATGATGAAGGCCATGGCAAAGGCGCAGATGAGGCTCTTGCGCACACATGTCTGGCGATTCTGCTTCTGGGCGTGCACTGCGGGGACAAGGTGGGCGGTCAGACAGAGCAGGGGTTGTGTTCCCTCCTGGAGCAGCTCAGGAACGCTCCTGGGCTCTCACTAGAACCCTCCTGTCCTCACTGTCACCTCTCCCTGCTGGGACATTCCCAAACAGCCCACCCAACCTTCCAGGACTTCCAAACCAGCCCATCCCAGTCCTTCCTAACCCTTCAGGAACTCGTCTCCCTCATCATGGCTTTTAATGCCTTTAAATGCTCACAGGGGTATTTGGGGTTAGCTGTGTATTTCTTTTAAGCTCTTTGGGAAGTTGGAATCACAGAATGGGTTGGGTTGGGTTGGAAGTGACCTCAAAGCTCATCTTAGTCTGCTCATGGGCAGCAACACCTTCCAGTATCCCAGGATGCTCCAAGCCCTGTCCAGCCTGGTATTGGACATTGCCAGGGATCTAGGGGCAGCCTCAGCTTCTGGCTTCAGCAGCCTCTGGGCACTCTGTACCAGGGCCTTCCCACCCTCACAGGGGTGAGGGACTTCCCACTCTCCTTCTCACTCTCTGACTTAAACTTCTACTCTTTCAGTTTGAACTAAGTTGTTGGAATCCTGGAAACTGACAATCTTAGGCTTTCTGTGCTAAAAGGCACTGACCCTCAAGCAAGCACTACATTTGACCTAAGGCCATGGAACAGGCCACCGAAATTGAGTGACAGAGCTGGGGTTGCGGGTGTGTAGTTTGAATAGAAGTGTGTAATGTCACAGGGTGCAAAACTTAGATTTTAAGGTTTTAGTATATAGTAATATATAGAGAGCAAAATGGGGGATTTGGGGTGTTAGCTAAGTTTTTCTTTCACCTTCTTCTTCATGGGTTTTGGTGGTGTTTTCTAATTGGGTGAAAAGGTCTGCATTGCAGACCATGGGTGGTTGGTTATTGGGTTAAAAGTAAAAATAATTTAGGTGTCATCTCGTTATTGGACAAATTATGCTTAAAAGACCTTGGAAAGAGTTAGAGACAGAGCCATTTCCTACCTTGTTAGCTAGAGCTCACAACTCGTGAGACTGTATTATAGATAAGAATGAATAAACATCTGAGTCTGAACATGAGAAAACTGTGTCTCTCGAGCTTTAATCCTGGCTCTAACGAGAAGAAAAGAAGATAAAAAACCTCACACTAAGTTGTCTCTGAAGTTCTTTAATAACAATTATGGACCTTGTGTGAATCCCTCCGACTCATCCAGGTCAACTGGGAATGAGTGGAAAATCAAGAAGTGCTCCCTCATGACACTCAGGCTCCCACTGTGACAATTTCCAGGAGTATCCATGGTACATGAGTCACTTTTCCAAACTCTTTTAGGTTTTCTGTGCTTAAGCCAAATCAGATTTATTAAGAACCTTTCCAAGTGAATGCTTGCAGAATAATTGTTAAAAGAGCAGCAATTAAAAAGCAGATAGAGTTGGGACTTTTAGTACTTGTTTTATTTAATTTTACTTTTTGCTACGCTTGTCAGTGAGAATTCATGCAGTGACTTTAAAAAGCCAGTTCATGACTCTGTCTTGCCCTCCCCACATCTGAATATCAGAACCACATGTGGTGTTGGGGCACCGTGGAGATTTGTTTGCAAAGGCCTTGAAGGTTCCCCCAGGCAATCCTAGGGTGGTTATGGCTGGAACAGCCCAATAATCACCCCAGCACCACCACCATGGTCATCACTAAACCATGTCCTAAGTGCCACATCCACACTTTTTGGACACTTCTAGGGATGGGGATTCCACCACTGTTGGACAACACTTTCAGTGAAGAAATTTTTCCTATTTTCTAATCCAAACCTCCCCTGGCCCAGCTTGAGGCTGTTCCCTCTCCTCCTGTCCCTGTGTCCCTGGGAGCAGAGCCCGACCCCCCCTGGCTGTCCTCTCCTGTCAGGGAGTTGTGCAGAGCCACAAGGTTCCCCCTGAGCCTCCTTTTCTCCAGGCTGAGCCCCTTTCCCAGCTCCCTCAGCTGCTCCTGGGGCTCCAGCCCCTTCCCAGCTCAGTTCCCTTCCCTGGACACAATCCAGCCCCTCAGGGTCTGTATTGTTCTGAGGGGTGCAGGACTGACCCCAGGATTGGAGGTGTGACCTCAGCAGTGGCAGCACAGGGGACAGGCCCTGTCCTGATCCTGGCACAGCCCAGGTGCCATTGGCCTTTTTGGCCACCTGGGCACACCTGGGCACACCTGGGCTCATGTCCAGCCACTGGCAGCAGCACCCCCAGGGCCTTTTCCATGGAACGCCCTTGGAGCACCCCCAGGGCCTTTTCCAGCAGTTCAGCTCCTCTGTCCCAGCCTGGAGTGTTCCATGGGGCTGTTGTGCCCCATGGAACAGCTGCAGGACCTGGCACTTGGCCTTGTTGACCCTCACTCTGTCCAGTTCAGTCTGGGAAAGCCAGGAATGGACAGCTCTGCCTGCCTGCTCCGGGCCTTGCTTTGCTCTTTGGGCTTGGTTTGCCCTGGGAAGGAATGTGCCTGTCACCTTTTCCTCATGGATGCTCTTGTGATGATGGGAGACTTTCAGATGGTTGACAACAACCCCAAAACAAACCTAAAATGGATCCAAGGACAGGCTCCAGGTGCCCAAGTTTAGAAAGCTGGAAAGGACATTTTAGAATACGTGGAAAACCCCCTTGTTCTGATCCAGTATCAAACCTCATGGCACAGAGAGCCCTGGATGCTGGGTTTTGAATCCCAGTTTACTCCCCCACCACCTCCTCTGGCTGGTGTTCAGCAGTGCCTGTGCCCTAATCCCAGCTCTCAGTGGCCCCAGCTCAGTGCTAGAGGCACAGAACCCTCCTTAGGGAGGGTTGGAGCCATCCTGCCCTGGGGCAGGTAATGTGAGTCAGGCCTCGCAGTGTTCTGGGCAGGGAATGAAATCCCCCCTGCCAGCAGCTGTACAGAATTCCTCACTCTGCTGGCACTGCTCTGCTCCTGGATTCCTTCTCTGGCTTTTATAAACCCCACAGGATCAATGCTGTGGCTCCCTGGCTTTGTCCACGGTGCCATGTTGCCTTGAAAACCTTATTCCTGCCCAGCTGTAGTTATTTTTAATGTATTTTTCTGTTATTTCTGTATTTTGAAAGCACTCCCCGGGTGCAGAGAAATCACTAATACCACCAGCATTACTGTCAGGGTGGGGCTGGTGATGGGAGCAGCAGCCCAAGGCTGGTCAAGGGTTTATTGGGATAACAAACTCACCTCTTAGAGGAAAAGCGTAAAACATGCTCGGTGTTTTTTGCAGAAATGTTCCTGAATTGAACAAATTCTTGTGGGTTCTGTTATGAAACAGAGCCTGAAGGCAGCAGGATGCAGGAAGTCCCATTTACTACTCTTTACCCACTGAAGGGACATCAAACATCCAAACTACCTACAAATAACCCCAGAGGAAAGGGGAATATCTGCAGAGGGGCTGAAGGCCCAGCCAGACTCTCTTGCTGCTGGCTGGGAATTATTCCAGCAAGGAGATGGGTACAAGCAGAGGAGCTGGAATTCCTGATGTGCTGATTCTTGGAATTCTTCCCTAGGTGCTGCCCTCTTGAACATGAAGTTCCATTTAACCACCCCTGCTTACTGGGGAGGGTTTGCCCTCAGTTCTCTCCTTTCTCTAAATCCGTAATCTTTGAGCACGGAATCTGCTTTTCCTACTGGTTCCCATAGCCAGCATTGTCCCAGGGCTGGATGCCAAAGTTTGGGTGCCAGTGGGAGCTTTTGCCACCCATGGGACACACCAGGGGTTTGATGTGGAGCTGGTTCATTAGGCATGGGGAAAGCCTGAGGCTCCTCTGCAGAAATCCTCAAGGGGGAAGAGCAGCCCAGACGTTTCCAACATCCATCAGACCTCACGAGGCAAAGGCAGATCAAGGCTGGGTCATTCTTCACCTTCTCAACACTCCCAGGACAGGTTGGTGAGAACTCCTTCACCACTGCCCCAGAACTCCTCCAGCAGGACCTGGGGTTAATGGGGCCAGGCTGTTTCCAGGTCATGATGCCCACAGTGGGTTTGGGAGGTGCTCCCAGCACTGGGAGACTTCTCTCCTGCAGGAAAGCAGCTCCTCACAAGGAAAGCAGCAGTGTATTTATAGTGGCCCTGTCCCAGCCCTGCCACAGGTGAGTGATGGTGACTTGCTCTGCCTGCCTGGAGTTATTTTTGCTTTAACAGGTCAGTCTGTCATTCCCAAGTCAAGCTGAGTGGGACAGGGGGGACAGGGAGGAGATGCTGGCTGCATCCTGTGGATTTGGGGGTCATGGCTGAGGGTGGAACCACCCTGGCAGGCAGCACCAGCCCTGTAACCACTGACACTGCTGTGCCACCAGCTCTGTGTGCTGGGTGTTGGATCAAGGAAACTGCCAGGAAAAGGCTGCTGGACTGTAAATCTTTGGGAGCACAGTGTTGCTGCAAATTGTCCTTTCCCTGTGTCCCATGAAATCACACAGCATTCACTCTCCTGCCCTGAGCACTGATAAAAACAGAGATAAAGATGACAGAACCTTGCCTCTGCCCTGGGTGTGTCCTTCCCCTAGACGTGACATCCTGCAAATGACTTCAATGTTCAGAGGGAGCTGAGGAAACCCTGGACTTGGCCCTGACTACAATACAAATATTTTATTTGGGGTAAACTATGTGGTGAGAGGTGCAAGGTCTGTCATCCACATTGACATTGAAGAATATATCACAGTCATAAAGACCTTTTTATCACATAATGGCACGACTGTATGACAGACATTTCAAGGATCTGTACTGATGATGATATCACCTGCACAATATTCTTCATCACCTGAGCCAGCTCAGCCCGGTGTGGAGAAGGGGCATGTCCAGGTGTGGAAAACAGGAGTGCTGAGTGTGGAAAAGGGGCATGTCCAGTGTGGAGAAGGGGAATGTCTCTGCCCACAGGAGGAGAAGGGTTTGGGGCTGGTCTGGGATCCAAGAACACACCCAGAGGTGACACTGAGGGGAGATCCCCCTTTCATCAAGGTGCTCCTGAAAGTCTCTGCTGTGTCTGCTCCCTTAGAAGATCCCCAAATTTCAGTGAGAACCACTGGGGCTTATCTTGGCTTCATTCCTCCCCAGGATTAAAGGCCCTTCAATGGGGTGGATGATACATTAAATATAGATGGGAGTTGAAAGAAATATTTGAATTGCTATTTGAGGAGTTGAACTAAGGAAGTTCCTTTAGTGTGCAATTCATCTCATCCCAAGGTAGCACCTAAATTAAACTCTAGGAATTCCACCCAAAAAGCATCTCCTTCAGGGCACTAATTAGAAGTGAGTGACCCCCAGGGAGACACCCAGGACAGCTGACAGGTGTCCCTCAGTGCCACAATCCATGACACGTAGTTCCTGCTATTGAGTCCTGCAGGGATCCTGGTGTCTGAGAACTGGGAACCCTCAGGGCACTAGTGGGTCATTCCTGGCCAGCCTGGAGAGCTGCAGGGACACAACCTGATCTTTCCTGGCAGAAATGCTCCTGTCAGAGCTGTCACAGACCAGAACTGTCCACTTCCACTGGGACCTGGAGCAAAACTTTGCCCCGTTGTTGACAGTTCAGTTGATCTTCATTCCCTGCTGGATTTGTGTGTGTTCCCAACATCTAAAAAAGGGTCTGTTTTGCTTCTAGGTTCTGCCTGGCACCAGCAATGCCAAAACATCCCATGAGAAAAGCTGTTCCTGCTGTACTTTTGGAAACTGGAGCTCCCAAAATGAGATGCTGAGCATTTGGGAGCCAGGTTTTTTTCTGGGATGGTTCAGCCAAGCTCCCAAAATCCTGTAGCAGTGACAGCTGGCTCCTGTCCCCAGGGATCAGCAGGTCAGTGGGCACCAACAGCTCCAGGCAAGGAAGAAACATCTCTTCCTCCCTGCTGCTCTCTAAGAGGAACACAAAAATTGTTGCTCAGCCTGATTCAGAGAGTGCTGCTCCTGCCTCCCTCCTGCAGGTTTTTTAAAATTCAGCTGTGCTCCTCTAGCTTCTCTGCAGTGTTTAACAGAGGTGAGGCTGAGAATGGAGCTGCTGCATCCTATTCATCAGTCAGGCCAAGGACTGAGCTGTATCTTCATCCTCTGCCTCGTGTCTCTGCCTGGTGCCCTTTCAGAGCTGTTTGACCCCACAGAATGTCAGAATTCCCCCTAAATGATCTCTGCATAAAGTGGGATTGCTGGGTGGGAAATGCAGTGGTTCTACCAGGGCACAAACTCTGAACTCCTCTGTTCCATTTCCCTGGGCTCCTCTGCACTTGAGATGATTTCATGGAATCATAGAACAGTTTGAGTTGGAAGGGAACCTAAAAATCATCTCATTCCATGGGCAGGGACACCTTCCACTATCCCAGGCTGCTCCAAGCCCTGTCCAACCTGGCCTTGGACACTGCCAGGGATCCAGGGGCAGCCACAGTCTGGATAACAAGGACCTGTTTGGTTGTTCCAAGTAGCAATACTTTGGAGCAGCACAAGTTCCTCTGGCCAAGAAAATGAAAATGCTTCTTCTGAGGTGGCTTAAAATGGGGAATGTCTGTGCCAGTGTCAGCTCTGTCCAAGTGCAAAATCCACTGTAGATCAGATCAGATCATATCCCAGTGTCTGATCCTGATTCCTGATCCTCTGTGGCTCTGCTGAGGGAACAAAGTGTTTCCCCTTCTCTGGCTGCCTCCAAGCACTGCTCAGCCCTTTTCACTCTCAAGTGTTGAGAGGAGCTGTGCTGGCTGAGGCAGGTCCTGACAGCTCAGAGCAAAATGTGCCCAGGGCAGCAGGGCATGGATGCACCACCACAGCTCACTGCTGGTGTGACAGAGAAGGAGAGGACTCATCCCAGCTGTTCCCTGGGAGCCTTTTTGGGATTTGAGATTTGGAAGAGCCCAGCACAAATTGGTAGGGCCTGCCAGTGTCCATAAAGCCTTTCGACGGTGGGATGAAGGAAATAAAGGTGTTTCTGTAGGGAAATTCAGCCTGGCTTAGACACTCACCTCAGCACATCCCTCTGCCTGCATCCCACCAGAGAGAGGGGAAAGCCCCCAGTGCTTCATCCTTGTGCCTGAAAAAGGATCATCTTTGCTGAGGGACAGAAGAAGTCTGAGGGCAGCTGTTGAGCTCTCTGTGCATTCTGCTCCTCACTCCAAAATAACTCCCTGCCAACCCCATGCACCCTTGTCCCGGATCAGAGCAAGTTTTACGAACACAGGAAGAGGATTAACTGAGCAGAAACCCAGGGACTTTCCCTCTCACCTTCAAACTCTGTTTGGCAGTTGCCAGAGTTCTCATTCAAGCTCTCCTCCTCGTTGATGATGATGTTCTCGATATCCTTCATGGTGAGGTGGTCGCGGAAGGCATGGTACAGGATGTGCTTCAGCTCCTCCAGCGTTATCCTCTGCATGTCAAACTGTGGGAGACAGCCCAGTTACACCCAGGGGATGGGGCCCCGAGGAAAGCAGGCGTGAGGGCCTCACAATCCCCAACATGCGTTTTATCAGCCTCACTTCAACACCCTGCTGTGGGTTTTTGCTCTTTGGGGTTGGTTTCCCTCTAACAGTGAGTGCTGTAAGTGGGTGTTGCCCCTGCCAGCTCCCTTGGCACTGGTGGAGCAGCAGAGAAACACAGCCCTGTGCCAGGGATGGCCTCCCAGGCTGGAGAGACAGCAATCCAGCCCATCCCTACAAAGAGAAAACCCTCAGGGATTCCCCTGGTAGCTCTCACGCCTTCCATGAGCCACGACCCTGTTTCTGCCCCCTTTTTAACCTTCCTAATCCCCCAGTTGTGCCTGGGAGGGACCTTTGAGGTCCTTCCCACCCCAGGCTTTTCCATGATTCTGATTCCCTAAAGGCAGAAAAACCAAACCCACAAACTACAGCAAACCCCAGATTTGTATTGGCCTCGGAGAATTCCCTGAGCCAGGAATTGGAAGAGAATTCCAGCAGAAGTTGAACATCAGCCCCCATGGGGTGGAATGGGGTCACCACATGCTGAGGGGCTGCTCCTGCAGGTAGGAAATGGCTACGGGGATGGAATTATGAGTTTGCCATATGGATGGAGTCAGGAAGGGACTCAGTTTCAGGTTGGAGTTTTCCAGGATGAAATCTCCAAAGGAATGCAGGATGGGGTGTTGGGTGAGAAATCCCTAGATTTACCCCCATGCAATCAGCACTGCAGGAAGCCACCCTGGAGGGCTAGGAGCCCTGGGCAGCTTCACTGCCCCCTGCAAACCTCCAGCAACACCCCCAGCACTGCTGCAAGGCAACCAGAGGAATTATCCCAAATTTCCACACCTTCAGTTGCCAGGAGAAATGCTTTTTGTCATGGAACAGGATGTGAAGAGCACAGCTGCTCCCTTTTCAACATTAAAGACAGCAGAGGGACTGGTGAGATTTGTTCATGCACAACAAAGCAGGATGGAAATTGGTGATTAAATCCCAGGGGGATTTGCAGCCCGGCTTTGAACTGGACACCAAGGAGCCACTGGTGACAATGGGGTGCTCACTATTTTTAGCTGAATCCCTGAGGAACAAGGACAGCAGAAACACCAAACCCATCTGCCCTGCTGCTTGCAGAAATGCTTTTCATCTAGACAGAGCCAGGAACCTTGTCTCTGGTCCCTGCTGTCCACTTCCCTACACATTTCCTGCAACAGGGTTGGGATCAGTGCAGGAAATAAGTGAAGGGAATTGGAGAAATTGGAGAAATTCTGTGTATGCTGGATAAAACCAGATGGGTGTGTGCAAATCTGCCAGCACACACAGGGATAGATGGGAATATTGCAGGGCCCAGATTGAGCAAAATGCACTTCTCTTCCTTCATTGACCCCTTGGAGGATGAATGATTTTGCATCTGTGCAATGAACAGTGGTCAGGGAAGAAAACCTCAGGCTGAGCGGCTCAGAAGTGATGAGAATCCCAGGATAACCTTTAAGGTTCTTCCAACTTTAAGGTTGGAAGAACCTTAAATCCTATCCAGTGCCACCCCTGCCATGGGCAGGGACACCTGCCAATGTCCCAGGCTGCTCCAAGCCCCAATGTCCAACCTGTCCTTGAACACTTCCAGGGATCCAGGGGCAGCCACAGCTGCTCTGGGCACCCTGTGCCAGGGCCTGCCCACCCTCCCAGGGAACAATTCCTTCCCAATATCCCATCTCACCCTGCCCTCTGGCAATGGAAAGCCATTCCCCGTGTCCTGTCCCTCCAGTTCCCAATGCAGGATCCCTCTGTGCCTTCCCTGTGTTCCCTCCAGACCCTGGGAGGTCTCTGCACAACCTCCTCTTCCCCAGCTGCACAGCCCCAGCTCCCTCAGCCTCTCACTCTTTGCTGCTCTCCCTCTCTCCCAGCATTGCCACTAAAAAGCCTTTGCAGAGTCTTCTGTCCTCCTGCCTCTGCTCCAGGCTGGAGCACAAACACGACTCTGGGGATCAGCTCATCCTCAAATTGTGCCAGCAGTAATGACTTGAGGGGTTTGGGGTCTTCCTGTACTAGTTGAAGTCTGTCTGGAGGGAAGGAATTGTTCTCTTGACAAATGCTCAACTACTGCTGCATCTCAAATGTTATGCTAATAGAGAGAGAAATTATCTTTTTCTATTATTTTGTTGTCATTTGTATCTTTTAGGAAGTGGAACAGCCTCAGATGGGATTCAAAATCACCCTCATTGGCTCACAGGAGTTGGACTCCATGATCTTTGGGGGTCCCTTCCAAGTCAGAGAACATTCTGTCAATCTGTGAATTCATGCAGTGATTTTTGGTCTCTTGGCAGTAGCACGGTCCTTGCTCCTGCTTTAGTCCATGCAGGACACCCATCCTCCCCGAGCTCTGTGTCACCCTGGCAGAGTGTCCAGGATGGCTCCAGCTTGGGGCAGGCAGGGACAAGCTCTGCTTGGGCTCCCGAGTAATTCCAATTATCCCTGCTCTCCAACCCGGCAATTTCCCTGATTCACTTTTCAATTACTCCGGGTTTTATTGTGGTAATGACAGGAACCAGGGAGCAACTCTTAACTTTTATTGACTCTGTGGGGAAGAAAATGGGGACTGTGGCAAGCTGGAAACTTTCTATAGGATTTATGATTAGGAGAAATCAATGGAGCTGCTTGTGAGCCTTGGAATAATTCGCTGTGAGCAGTGAAACACAAACTGTGCTGAGGCTCAAACTCCAGGTGCTGCTGTGAGTGGGGGCTATGGAGAGCACCCAACTGGGCAGTGCAGTTCCTGAGGGACCCCTGGAGCTGGAGGATGTTTGCCTGTGAGATATCTGGAAAGGAAAATGGACCTGATCCAATCCAGCCTGTAGCTTTCTTCTTGACTTAAAATTCCTGCAGGGAATGAACCCCTACTTCAGTTCCTTGAGTCTCCCTAATTGAAATTTCCCAAATTTGTGTATGCCTTGCCTGCAGAGCCCCATTCCCAGGTAGTTCTGTGTCCTACCCGGCCTGGGCTCCTCTGCTCCGTGCAGGAATGGGTCAGTGGGACGGGCTTGTTCCTTGAAGGAGTTAAATGCTGAAATAGCACTTCTGATCATTTCATAACAACTCAGCTTTAAAAAAAAAAGAGTGAGAGGCTCCTCTCTGGAACCCCGGGGTGGCCTTGCTGCCCTGCAAGTGGTTGAGGCCAGGGGGACCCTGCAATGACAGGAGCAGGGCCTCTCTGGGGGCCTGCAGTGTCTTTTAAACCCACTTTGCTCAACAAGAGGTGGGACTGGCTGCTCTGGCAGGGAGGGTTTAGCTGGGAGAGCACTTAGACCCAGGTTTCCCACATAAACCACCTGGAAAAGTCAGCTGGGACTGTTGAGGCCTCCAGGTGGAACAGGATTTTTCCTCATGTTCTGAAAAATTAATTCTGCAACTCTAAAAGCTTCAAAGAATCAGAGAATCATTTAGGCTAGAAAATATCCTTGAGTCCAACCATGGGCCTGACCCCAGTTCCAGCATTACCATGGCCCAAAGCACCATGTCTGTGTTTCACTGATCTCTTATTTAGGGCAGCCCTGGACAACCTCTGAGTAACAAACAAGGTCTTTGTTTTGCCCTCAGACCTTCTGCATACCTTGAATAATCTCAGGGCAGATGCAGAGGGGTTCTGCCCATGCTGCCACCATGGGGATGTGACCCAAAACCACTTGGAGTCTGCAGGGCATACAATAGATATATTTGTATGGAGAAATGTATTTTCTTATTATATATTATTATTGCTGTTATTGTCATTGTTATTTTTACTACTATTATTATTAGTGTTGTTATTACACTTTTTAGTATTATTATTACTTAGAGGGATGAAGCACCGATTCTGTGAGGAAAGGCTGGGAAAATTGGGATTATTCACCCTGGAGAAGGTTTGGGGTGACTGCACTGTGCCCTTCCAGGACCTGAAGAAGCCAACAAGGAAGATAGAGAGAGACTTTGGACAAGGGATGGAATGGCTCCCACTACCGGAGGGCAGGGATAAATGGGATATTGGGCAGGAATTGTTCCCTCGGAGGGTGGGCAGGCCCTGGCACAGGTGCCCAGAGCAGCTGTGGCTGCCCCTGGATCCCTGGCAGTGTCCAAGGGCAGGTTGGACATTGGGGCTGGGAGCAGCCTGGAACAGTGGAAGGTGTCCCTGCCATGGCAGGCATTTAAAACTTTATGGTCTTAAGGTTTCTTCCAACCCAAACCACTCTGGGATATGATGATAATAAATTGTAAAGTATAAAATGTCTATATACACACACACAAATATATATATATACACATATATATATAAATGGAAACACATGAAATATTTTCCAAATGCCCAGGCACATCCCTCTCCAAACCCCTCCAAGCCTGCAAGAGGGAGCAGTGGTGGATTACCCCCTCCTGCCAGGAGATGATGTGGGCAGGACACGGTCCCATCCTGCCCGCGGCTGGATCCCAGGCCTGGGAGCCCTGCCCTCCCTGCATGGTGTTTCCCCATCCCATCCCATCCCATCCCATCCCATCCCATCCCATCCCATCCCATCCCATCCCATCCCATCCCATCCCATCCCATCCCATCCCATCCCATCCCATCCCATCCCATCCCATCCCATCCCATCCCATCCCATCCCATCCCATCCCATCCCATCCCATCCCATCCCATCCCATCCCATCCCATCCCATCCCATCCCATCCCATCCCATCCCATCCCATCCCATCCCATCCCATCCCATCCCCATCCCTCACACAGAGGACGAGGCTGTGCTTGGTCCCATGGGGACACACTCACCCTCAGTGCCTGGGGCAAAGAGAGCCCTGCAGGAACCATTCCCTATGGTAATAACCTGGAATGGTCACCCCGAGGTGGACAAGGCTGGTGACACCACGGTGAGCAGTGGGACGTGCCCAGCACAGCCAGGTGGCTGTGCCAGCTTTTCCCGGGGCTGGAGGAGCTGCCATCCCGGTCCCACTGCTTCCCCCGGCAGGAAGGGAAGCATCCCACATTCCCGATACTGCCGGGAGCGGGAAGGACACCCAGACATTTCCATAGTTAAATTCCCCCGTTCCCGTGCTGGCTATCGCGCCAGGCTCGGCTCCTCCCGGCAGCTCCTGCAGCAGGGCTCGGACACACGGTGACAAACGGCCAGCGGGCCTCGGGGCACGCCCAAGCACACACTGAGGAATTCCAGTCGGGTTTAAGAGCACATTCACAGCGCCCTAACCCCAAGTACCCAGCCTGAGTTTGCACTACGAAATGATGAGGAATTCCAACCTCACCTGGCCCTGGGCACCTCCTGTGTGTCCCTTCACACACCCCACAGCCCATGGGATCATCAAGGAACACCCCTGGGATTGCCAGCTCTGCCAGAGGCACTGGTGTCTGTGGGTTACAGACTGCTCTGGGCTGGGCTCCAAACACCCTCCTTTGCTCCCAGGGACTCAGGGGGTTCTGTGGCTGTCCTGTGCAGGGCCAGGAGTGGAACTCGATGGTCCTTTGGGGATCCCTTCCCACTTGGGACATTCCATAATGCTCAGTGTGGATTTGGAGCATCCCTTAAAGCTGCTGGCTCCGTGGCTCCTGGGACAGGGGCTGGGGTGGCCTCCATGCGTCTGCCAGGAACCCACGGGGACACATTTGGCTCTGGGGATGGGAAATGCTGCTGGGGCTGGGTTGTAAAAAAACCCTTTTTCCATCCAAGAACAAGCCTGGAGTTGTAACTCCTTCCTGGAGATGTAATTCCCTCTGCTGGTCTCACCTCATGGTGAGGCTGGTCCCAGTCTTTACTAGATCCAGACTAATTTGGGGGCAATGATTTAAGCAGAAGAGTGGGTCTTTGGCTGGCCTCTCCACTTCCCAGCTAGGATCTAATGGTTCTTAAACTGGGCTAAGAGGAATAGGCCCCCTGACAGGCACCACATCCACAGCAAACGCAGCAGGAATATTAATCCTGGCCCCATTCAATTAACTTGAAATAGTTTAGTAAACCATGGAGAAGTTTGTTGGGTTTTGTTGGTGTTTTTTTGTTTTGGTTTGGTTTGGTTTTTTGTTTTTTGGGGGTTTTTTTTTTGGTTTTTGTGTGTTTTTTTGTGTGTTTTTTTTTTTTTTTTTTTTTTTTTTTTTTTTTTTTTGTTTTTGTTTTTGTTTTTGTTTTTTTTTTTTTTTTTTAATTAGAAAATGCTGTGAAGCTGCAGCACAAATTAACAGGCCCCAACAACTTGTGTGGTGTGGGTTTAGGGCTGCCAGGCTGATCCCAATCAAAGGGAATCCCTAACAAGGCTGCACCTTCCTGACCTTGCATGCCAGGCCTAAGGGAACCTCTGGGGAAGCAAATTCCTCACATCTAACCAGGGCTAAAGCTGGGAATTCGCATTTGGCACCAACCATCTTCTGCCTCTCCCACAGATCTGGAGCTCTCATGGGTTCCTGTCCTGGGGTAAATCCAGCAGTGGGCTGAGGTAAAACTGCTCTGATGGTGCTGTCTGTGTGTCCCTCTGCAGGCAGGGGATTTCACCCTGAACTGTTGCCCCTTGGCTCAGTCAGTGAGAGCTCAACAAGGTGGTTTGGGGCAGAACCCTGTGAGGGCTCTGCCAAAACTCCAAATATTCCAAGGGGAAAAGATCCTTCTGGTTTTGCCCCACGAAATGCTCCTCCATCAGGGGAGAGCAGGGGGCCTGCACCCCAGGGGAGCCCTCAGGGGCAGTGGCTGCTATGTCTGGGAGTGCTGGAATTCCTGATCCAGGCAGCAGCAGGGTGTGAGGGCACCTCTGCCGTGTGCCAGGCCAGGTGCCCAGGCACAGCTGCACAGACAGCAGCCCGTGACAGGGATGACAAACCTGACAGCACAGGGGGGTTGTGCCGTGGGGGGAAGCCAAGACCTTGCAAAAACAACCTCCCCTGTCTGTTGCACCAAGCAGATTGAGTCTGACCCTCAGGCCTTTTCTCCACTTTTCACAGGCTGCTGCGGATCCCTGCCTGGAGAAACTATCTTTAATCTGCTCCTGAAAAGGATGAGGCAGCAGAAACCCGAGTGAGGTGAATGAATGGGCCCTGCTGCTGCTGCTGTGTCTTGAAAGCCCTCAGCCAAAGGCAAACAATTTTTTACTTAACAGCTACAAATGTTTTGAGAATGCCAGGAGAAGTGGATTAGAAGGTGAAACCTGGTCCTGAACTGCACAAAGGACACAATAATTAATAAAAGCTTTACAAGACAGACCCAGAGCTGCCACGGGGGACTTGATGCATCCTTGGCACGGCTGACAGTGGTTAACAAAAAATAATAACAATGAGGCAGCAAAGAGAGTTCTAATCCTGCTGTGCAGCACCAGCCAGAGCCAAGAGAGAATCCAGAACGGGCTGGGTTCGGAGGGACCTCAATGTTCATCCCTGCCATGGGACACCTTCCACTGTCCCACTGTGCTCCAAACCCTGTCCAGCCTGGCCTTGGACACTGCCAGGGATCCAGGGGCAGCCACAGCTTCTCTGGACACCCTGTGCCAGGGCCTCACCACCCTCTAAAGCAATAGGGAAAAGAGAAAAAAATCCCAAAGTTTTTATTTTCTACTTCCATCAGCAAGTGATGTTCAGCCACTTCCCAGGAAGGACTTCATCCCCTGGAGTGGTTTCCCCAAAGGCAAACATTGTAAATAATTTCCCCCTTCCTCCCCTTTTTCTTAGCTTTTATATCTGAGCTGACATCACATGGTCTGCAATATCCCAGGACCTCAGGACCAGCACCTTCTCATTTGCAAGACATGAAATATTGAAAAGACCATTTTTTTTTCACAGTGAGAAATTCACCTAAAGCAAGAGAAATTAATCTGTGCAGGGAAAAGTCATGATTTGTCAAACTGGCACTTTCTAAGGAGAAGGAAGAAATGAAAAATTTGAAATGTCAGACATTCTGTTGCTAATGGGGCCCAGAAGCTGACAGAGAGGAGATGGAACTGCCACCACCAGTGTGTCCCAGTGCCTGCTCAGTGCTCCAGCAGCTACACAGCCAAGGCACATGAACGCCACACTCAGACCTATTTTTCCAACTTCCCCCCAGCTGTAGAATCCACCTAAAGCCCATCCCATCAGCCCCCCAAAGCCCCTGGCTCCCACGATCACACATTTGCTGAGAGGTGACAGTGGAGCTCCCCTGGTGCCTGTCATGGATCTCTCCTGGCAAGCCAAGAGCCCTGAGGGAAGTCAGTGAATCTCAAATTCAGCCAGAGACAGAAACGCAGAGCAAAACCTCTCCCCTGCTGCAGCTCAGTTCAGCAATTCCAGAGCAGAGGATATGAAAAACTGGTGCTGGTGCACCAAGGCTCAGAGGATGGGAAGGAAGGACAGAAATTATTTGAATATTTTGAATTTGTTTCTCTCTGTCACCTTGTGCTGGGATATGGATTTGTCTTTCCTTATATTTGCATGTTGTAATTATTTTTATGTCACCTTTTGCTCTCCACGTAGCAACCATTGTTTGAAAGCAAGATTAATTCAGCTGAAAACCACAAGATCAAAACTAAAGCCTGGAGTATCTGCTCAGTTACTCCAGTGCTAGGAGTCCATGATTTTTTTCCTTGCCATGCTACAAACAAGGTGATCACTTCTGAAGTCCCCTCCAGCAATTCACTTGGCATTTGTGAGCTCCTGGCAGCTACCAATAACAGAGAGACAGCAGAAAATACAGATCAGCTGTCAGTGCTGAAAAATAAACTTCAGCAAAGTGATTTTAATGCCTGACTCAGTCTGACCAAGGAGGGGGAACTGGCACCTCCACACTGGGATAAATGAGTCTAGGGAAAGCAGGAACAGAGCTGGGCCCCCAGCATGGAGGTGATCCCACAGCACAGTGCAGGTGAAATGTGGGAAGAGCTCACCTAGGAAACTCCTCCTGGGGACAAGCAAGGATGGTGCAGACTGGGAACACATTTGGGAGCTCCACATGCTTGTTTGGAGCCCACTAGGAATGCAGTGGGACCCCCCCAGCACCAGCCTCTGCATCCCATCATCTACACCAGGAACATGGGACAGGTGAACTCAACAGGTTCCTCAGAACAGAGGACACAGCAGATGGGGCAGGTCCAGTGGATTTTCCTTTCCTGCCTTGTCTGAACTGCCCAATCATCAGATTTTTGCTGTGCTATATCACAATAAATAAATGCCTTTGGATTATCTTTTATCTTGGGGTATCCTCTATGGCAGATCTGACCATGAGTCTGGGGAGCTGAATGTAGAATCACAGAATATCCTGACTGGAAGGGGCCCCCAAGGATCATCCACTCCAGCCCCTGTCCCTGCACAGACAACCCAACAATCCCACCCTGGGCATCCCTGGGAGCTCCTGGAGCTCTGGCAGCCTCAGGGCCGTGCCCATTCCCTGGGGAGCCGGGGCAGTGCCCAGCACCCTCTGAGGGAAGAACCTTTCCTGATATCCAACCTGACCCTCCCCTGCCAGCTGGGGATTTAACCAAGGCAGGAGAGTTCAGCCCCATCCCATCCTGAACTCCCACCTTGGAACAGCCACGTCACAGGAGAAGGCTCTAACCCAGGCCTGTGACATCAGGCTGCTAATTGCACTTCAGTTCTGCATGAATCAGAGAAATATTTAGCTCAGTGGCACTTAAGGGCTCTTGTCCCACTAAAATAAACTGAATAAATTGTCACATGGCAGCTCAGCTCCCCCACCCTGTGCTTTGCTGAAGCAGGGCTTGGAGAGCCCAGGGACAGCACCTGGGGGGCAAATCAAAGCTGGACTTCCAAACAGAGCCCAGCACAATGGGGATGGAGCAGCTCTGCTGGGAGGAGAGCCTGGGAGAGCTGGGATTGTTCACCTGGAGAAGAGAAGCTCCAAGGTGACCTCATTGTGGCCTTCCAGTGCCTGAAGGAGCTGACAGAAAAGATGAGAAGAGATTTTGGACAAGGGCCTGGAGTGACAGGACACGGGGAATGGCTTTCCATTGCCAGAGGGCAGGGTGAGATGGGATATTGGGAAGGAATTGTTCCCTGGGAGGGTGGGCAGGCCCTGGCACAGGGTGCCCAGAGCAGCTGTGGCTGCCCCTGGATCCCTGGCAGTGCCCAAGGCCAGGCTGGACATTGGGGCTTGGAGCAGCCTGGGACAGTGGAAGGTGTCCCTGCTGTGGCAGGTGTGGCACTGGATGGGATTTAAGGTCCTTCCAACCCAATCCATTCATAATCCCATGAATTCAGCAGTCACCAGAGCAAGGCGTACACCCCAAATTCTGGCAGCTTGCCCTGAGGGGCTGCTCTTCCCACATCTCCAGCATGAAGGACCAGGCTCTCCAGTCCCACAGCCAAGTTTTAATCCATCTGCAGAGCTGTGCCAGGAAGAGAGTGGATGCAGCCCTGCCACATGTGTGGGGACAAAGCAGGCCCCTGACTCCGGTGACAGCTCTGGCTCTGCCAGCCTCTGCTAAACCTCCTTGTCCTCTCTGCCCTGATCCAAGGCTGCTCCCCTCAGTGCTCCCTCTCCCCCCTGAAGCCACAACGTGAAGTTGAATTTATTGGTGCTGGGAAAGGCTCAGCAATCTAGAAGAGCTACTAATCCTGATGATTCCAGTGATACAGCCCAAGAAAACACAATCCTGTCCCACCCTGCTGACAGCTCCGCAGAAATATTGGGATCTTTTGTTTAGGTTCAAAGCTATTTCTGACAGGATGAGGGGATTCACTAAAATGAGATGTTTCCTACCTGGTGAAGGTGACATTTCCTTTTATTTGGAATGCCATAAACAACCTAAAATGTAGCAGTCCATAGAAACAGGGGAAAAAACAGCTGGAAAAGCAGCAGCAACTCTGTGCTCCACAGCAAAAGGATGTCCTGACCCAGGGCACTTTTTGTAAGGTCAACACTTCTCACCCCTGAACTGACCATCCTTACACTGCAAGACACTTTCCCCTTGTGAAAATCACTGTGCCTGTGAACAAACCACAGAATTCCTGCAACTCTCTGAAAAAAGACTGGAGCCAGGTGGGATGGTCTTTTCTCATGAGTGACAAGGGACAGGAAAACAGGAAATGGCCTCAAGTTATGCCAGGGGAGGTTTAGATGGGATGTTGCGGGATATTTCTTCATGGAAAGGGTGGCACAGACTGCCCAAGGAGTCACCATCCCCGGAGGGGTTAAAAAAATGGTTGTGGTACCTGGGGACATGGGTCAGTGGTGGCCTTGGCAGTGCTGGGGGAGAGCTGGAGAGGGACTGGGGACAAGAGATGGAAGGACAGGACACAGGGAATGACTCCCACTGCCAGAGGACAGGGCTAGATGGGATATTGGGAACGAATTGTTCCCTGGGAGCGTGAGCAGGCCCTGGCACAGGGTGCCCAGAGCAGCTGTGGCTGCTCCTGGATCCCTGGCAGTGCCCAAGGCCAGGCTGGACACTGGGGCTTGGAGCAGCCTGGGACAGTGGAAGGTGTCCCTGCCATGGCAGGGGTGGTACCGGATGCACGTTAAGGTCTGTTCCAACCCAAACCATCCTGGCAGTCTCTGATGCTGGATATGGAAAATGAGCTTCATGCCACACTGAAATCTTCCTCCCTCACTGATTCCTCCTGACACCAGACCATTCCCCTCCAATAATTCCCTAGTTCTCGTCATCCCACTGAGCCAAGGACCTCATCTGGGGCCTTGCTGAAGCCTCCTCTGCTCTGCAGGTACTAATCCAATTTTCTCACCAAATCATTAAATGTGTCAATAAAATGCAGCTCATTACAACTCTGGAGTCCTCAGCTTCTGCCCCAGCTCTGGAGAAGGACATGAACCTTCCATAGCTTGAGCAGGGATATTTTTCTAAGAGGTAATGTCACTGATCTGTGAAAAGTCTGAGTGCTGAGTTCATTAAAACTTGATTAATTAGAGGCTTAATGGTGAGAGGAAAGGATCTTGCTGCCTTACTTGAGCTGACTGCAGACACTCACCCTGGCAGGGACCAGGAGAAATGGCATTTATTGATGTGATCAATTCTGTCCCTGGAAGAAGAACCTGTTGTGAGGAACACCAGCACCAGCATCAGCTTTAGTGTGGCATTTTGCCTGAAAGGAATCTTAATTTCATCAGTCCTTGAGTCCAGTATTGGTTTCAGCAGTCCCCGAGTGCAGTTCCTTTGCAAATGTTACTTAATGCTTGTTATTTGCTCAAGAGCCTTGGCTCAACGGCAGCATTTTCATCCCATCCCATCTGCTGGAGAAATTCCTTCTTTTGCAAAATAAAAATTTACACATTTTGCAGAAGAAAAAGCTGAGGGCAGAGGCTGAAATCAATCCTGTAACACCGAGTAGAAGGACCAGGCTGCAAAGCCAGGCTGTTCTTTGCCTTCCCTTCAGCCCTGACCTGGGAACAAAGTGTCTGCTCAAGCCCAAATGGGATCATGATCCCTGGGTATTTGGGATCACATCCATCGTGCTATGTGAGGGGAGGGGTTGAGCTTGCCAAGGATTTCTCTTGAACTTTGCTTGTTTGTCTGAACAAACGCAAATCTTGTCTTGCTGCATCCCTGCCCTACACAGTGACCCTGTGGGTTTGGGGTCAGGCCTGATGGATCCCCCCAGCTCTCAAGGGTGACACCCCCTCAGTGCTTGGCTGCAGGAGAGCCCTTTGGAAAGGTCCTGCTGCTTTCCTTGCCTGGGGTCATGCTCCACCACCAGCTCCATAAAATCCTTTTCCCTTTTCCTTGGTGACACATGTCAAGTTTTCTGTTTTCCTTGCTCACAACAAGCTGGCTTTCCCTGCAGGAAGTCTGTGCTCCCTGGCCAGCTGTTCCAGCTCATCAACTCCTGTCATCTCTGACACTTCTCCTGGAGCGCTTCATCCTGGTTTGAAATCCCTCAGGAGAGAGAAATCCACATCTGGCGAGGGTTTTGAGTGGCTCCTTTTCTGCCCCTTTCCTGTCCTGTTTGGCACAGCCACACCAAGGGGAAGTTGTGCTTTGCTGCCCTTGGAGTGTCCCCCCACCACCTGCTTTGTCATTTCTTGGGCTCCCCCAGTCTTTGCTGCCCTAGGAATCATTTCACAACAGCTGATTTCACCAAGAGTGGGTAAAGCAAAGCAAAAAGAAAGGAACAATCTAAAATGCACCGAGAGCTGCTGCTTTTTGGTAACTCAGAATTGTTGAATCCCAGAACAGTTTGGGTTGGAAGGGACCTTAAAATCATCTCTCACCCTGGGCAGGGACACCTTCACTAGACCAGATTGCTCCAAGCGTGGTGTTTCATCATCTCTGTGGTCCCTCTGTAACCTGCCCATTTACTGTGGATTCATTTTGCTGTCAGTGCTGGAGCCAGGCTGAAATATCTGTTCTCTACCTGAGTGTGTCAAGTGCACCTGGATTTTATCAGAGAGATAAGGTGAGCAGACACTGTCATATCTACCTGGAGTTTAGGCATCAAAATATGTCCATTTCTCACAGATATTTTTTCCCAGTGAAGGGAATTGTGGATTCTTCAGGATTTTTTTTTAAATTCCATTTGTGTTTTTTCTTTTTTGGCATCGTGGTCAATTGAATCAAATTTACATTTAGGCGACAAAAGTTCACAACAGACTCTGCCACCTTCTGTATTGAACCCTTTCTTTCCCTCTGCATGTTCTGGTTGGAGAAGTTTGATGTCGTTGTTGATTCTCCAAGGGAAAAGCTGGAAAGAGCTGCAAGGAAGGGAGTCCCTGAGCCCCCGAGCCCCCAGAAGTGCTCTGTGTGTGTGTGTGCACATCCATATCCATCAGAACTGATGTAATTAAAAGGAAGGCATTGCAAAATATCATTTGAAGCAGTTTGCAGCATTCATGCATAATTTTCAAATTATTTGGGAAGAGAGAAGTTATCAGAGTTGACAAGGCAATGTTATATGCAGTGAGAAGGAATAAAACTTGGTCTTCAATTTATATATTCTGTCAATTAATAAAGGAATGGATATAAATGAGGTGCTCAGGATCTGAGAGAACAAAGGGGAATCTGCTTCTCTCAGAGCTTAAAGAGCCAAAGCAACACGTGCTGGAGAAGATGGGAAAAGACATCCTGGCAATAGGTGTTACTGTTAGCTGGTCTTTAGAGGTGCTAATGAAAACTCCCTAAAATTAACAGGATCACAGGGAATCCAGAGAAGTCGATAACTTTCGGGGATTTAGCTGTGTAAATTTGACATGCCTCCATCAAGGAAATGTTATCTCTCCTTGCCTCAGCCCTGCAAACAGCTCCGGTAAATTTCCCTGAGCTAATTGCTCTTTAATAGTTTGTTGTGTGAGCACTTGCTAATTACAAGTCAGGCAGCTTTGTGAAAACATATCTGAAATATTCCTACAGGTGAGAAATGGGTTTGGGGAAGAAAGGAATTTTTGACAGAATGTGGTTTGTGAGTCTTGTGTGATCTGAAGTACTGCTTCAAATACCAGCACTGAGTCAGAGCATTGTTGTCATTAGGCATAAATAATTCATCAGGTGAAGAGATCCAGGTAGCTCTGGCCTTTCTCTGGATGCTGCATTTTAAATTAAAAATAGCCCAACTCGATGCTGTTGTTTGTTTCTTAATTCTTGCAGGTTTCCCTTGGACTCTGCCATTTGGGCCCAGCACAGGACTCAGAGGATGTGATCCCAGACTGAAGCATTCCCACAGAGATGGCGAACAAGAGGAGCTGCCAAATGGGACTGGGAGGGTGACCCAGGGATGTGTGTGTTATAAATGTGGCACTTTTAAAACCCTCAAACCCTGGAGGTACTCCAGGGCCCCTCAGGACAATGCAGACCCTGAGGGGCTGGAGCATGTCCAGAGGAGGGAACGGAGCTGGGAAGGGTCTGGAGCCCCAGGAGCAGCTGAGGGAGCTGGGAAAGGGGCTCAGCCTGGAGAAAAGGAGGCTCAGGGGGGATCTTGTGGCTCTGCACAACTCCCTGACAGGAGGGGACAACCAGGGGGGTTGGGGTCTGCTCCCAGGGACACAGGGACAGGAGGAGAGGGAACAGCCTCAGGCTGGGCCAGGGCAGGATCAGGTTGGAGACCAGGAAGAATTTCCCCATGGAAAGGGTGCTCAGGCACTGGAAGGGGCTGCCCAGGGAGGTCTGGAGTCCCCATCCCTGGAGGTGCCCAGGGAAGGGCTGGAGGTGGCACTCAGCACTCTGTGCTGGGGACAAGGTGGGAATGGGGCACAGGGTGGGTTCAGTGATCTTGGAGGGCTTTTCCAGCCCCAGTGATCCTGGGATTCTGTGTGGTCCATGTGCAGCAGTGTCAGGGCTGGTGCTGAGGTTCCTTAGGAGACACAACAGCAATCCCAGCAAGCCCAAAGGGCAAGAAGTCCCTCCCACCCTTATATCACATTTCTGCTTCTAACTTCAGCCTTGGCAGAGACTTCCAGATCAGTGGAATGGGATAAATTCCCAGGAAGATGCAGACTTTGCTAACTACAAAACAAAAGGAAAGGCAGAAGGAATCCCCAGACATCACTAGTCCTGACTGTAATTTATGCAATAAAAATAAAAAGTGATGGCTTAAATTGGAATTTTCTGTTGCCTCTGGGAGGATCAATTGGAGGTTTTATCCCACATTTAGATGCTAATGGTGCAATCCATCACTCCAGGGCCATTCTGGGGCAATGGTGGACTTTAGAGGTCAATGAGAAGCAAATTCCTGATGAAGTATTGAATGCTGGAAGAAGAAACATCGAATATTGGAAGATGAAATATTGGATACTGGAAGATGAAATACTGAATGCTGGAAGAAGAATTACTGAACACTGGAAGAGGAAACATTGAATATTGAAAGAAGAAATATGGGATGCTGGAGGATGAAAGAGATAATGTTGGCTTTCAGAGAACATCTGTGTTCATTTTCGCCACTGGTGGTGGTGGAACTGTGGGGTCTGGACTGCTGAAGTTCAAGATAAGGGTCTAACACAGCTCATGGAAAGGAAAAAGAGCATAATGTTCACTTTTAGTATTCCCTAAACTCCATCTGTTTCTTTGGGAAGAAGTTTTCCTCCTGGTGGATGTAATAACCCATGGATGGACATGTGCATGGGCAGGTTCAGAGTAGATGTCAGTAGAAGAATCCCACCTTCACTGCAGAAGAGGAGAGACCTCAAGTGAATAATTTGCCAATAACTTCCCAAGTTATTTTGGGAAGTTCTGTGAACTTCCAGCACATCCAACTTGTGCTGTCAGGAAATTTCACACCTTGCAGGAGAAATCCTCTCCTTGGGCTTGCTCTGAAACTGTCTCCTGTTTCATTTGTACCCTCCTCAGCTCCAGTCATCACCTTCCCAAATTCTTACATAGAAAAGATAACCCAATTATCTTTTTCTCCACCTAAAGTTTCTTCCTTTTAGCCACCAAAGTTTCCTCTTGAGGAAGTACCACCTGGAATTCATGAAGGTTTCCTCCTCATTAACTTCTCCCATCCCACCATCTCCCTTCCATGACAGGGTGGAGCAGATCCCAGTGACATCCAAGAAGTGAACACACACCACAAGCTGTTTTTTTCCCCATTCTTTTCTCAATCTTTCCCAGTTTTCCACTTGCTGTTTGACTGCTGAGGGCTGAGGCAACATTCCCACGGATCTGCTGAAAATAACTTCAGGATCTCATTCCCAAGAGGTGCCAGCCCTTTCCAAGCTCCAGGGATGCCCAGTATGGAAAAGGTTTGGTGTCACTCCCTGTTTGTTTTGCCGTGGAAGGACTAAGGATGAGCATCAAGAACAGCATCTTCCAAAGCCTGTGGAGCATCCTGGGTGTTTTCCACATCCTTCTGCCTGTGCCTGTCTCCCAAAAGTGAGGGGAGCACAGAGGCTGGAACCAGCCTGGCCACCATCCAGATGGAGAAATCAGCCACCTTCACCCTAGAGACAGCTGTCCACTGGCTCACAGCTCCCACTGGAGAGCAAATCTGCAGGAAAAGCCCCTGGGATGGCAGGAAAAGGAGCACCGTCCCCATTCTGGTGCAGCTGGGTGAAACTGGAACCCCACTGGAAATGGCCCTGCTGGTGTCCTGCTCCCTTTCTCAGTGCAGTGATTCCCTTCCCTCAGCTCCTACAGCTGGAATTTTGATTCTTCGGGGTTTTTAAGCTGGAAAAGCATCCATGTCCTCCATCCTCTCCTGTCTAACCCAGGTAGGTGTTTATTAATACTCAACACAGGGATTCACCTCTTCAGGAAAAGCTGCTGTACCGGTATATCCAAGGAATCTCTCCAGCAGCCAGGTGGGAACAGCTACAGCACAGGGAACAATTTTAACTATGACCCAGGAGTCAGGATTCCCACCTTCTCCATGCACCAGTGCCTAGGGATGTGTCCTAAAATCCCATGGTAAAAAGAAAGCTCTGCTCCGGGATTGCCGCTGGCTTTGGGAGGGGCTGGGATGGCTCCAGCCTCGGTTCCTTACCAGACTGACTGATCCCTCAGCCTGCCTCAGCTGATACCTGCTGCTCCTGGGGTGCCAAATCTGCTTTTGGATCTCAACCTGCCTGCTGGGATATCAAAGAGAAACTCCAGAAACTCCATGCTGGCCCTGGAGAAGGAAAGGCTGCTTCTCAAGGAGCCCTTCTCAGTTTGCAGCTGTTTCACACTGTGAGGCACAGGCTGGAACAAGGGGAGTTTAAAGGTCCCTTCCAGCCCAAACCATTCAAGGACTCCATGATTTCATGATTCTGGGATTCCATGATTCTATGATTTCATAATACTGTGATTCCACAATTCCCTGGTTCTGTGATGTAATAATTTCCTGATTCTATGATTCCATGATTCTATGATTTCATTATTCCATAATGCTATGATCCCATTATTCCATGATTCTGTGATTCCATGGTTCCATGATTCTATGATTTCATGATTCCATGAGGCTGCAATTCCAATGTTCTATGATTCTATAATTCCATAATTCTATGATTCCATGATTTAAGGAGCTACATTGTACATTTCTCTTGAATTCAGGAACTGTTGGGCCAAGTGGGTTTTTACATTTGGGGGAATTGTGCCATTTTCCTGCATTTTAAGGGCTGGTGGGAATTACATTGGCAACAAAAAGGAAAACCTGACACCACCTGATGTCTCCACCTGAGTTTTTTGTCTCCTTATTCATGGAAATTTGGCTCATTTGAATGGATAACACAGCTCACTGATGTGAACCCATCCCCTTGTCACACTGTGTTATTTTATAAAAACCGCTGAGCCATCCCTTTGGTCCCAAAGCCTCAAAGTTCACCAGATTCCAGGACAATCCCACTTTCCAAATGTGCAGTTTAAGACTTTGGACTGTGCATCCAATTTCCCACTGGAAATAAAAAGGAAAACCAACTTGTTTATCAAAGCTCCATTTTGGCAGAGAGTTATCATCAACTTCTCCACACGAGCTCCAGTTACTGCCTCAAATTCAGTGTGGGAGGGCTGAGACTCCCCCAAAGTCCCACAGCAGGCTGGGAGCACAGCTGCAGCTGAGCTCCAGATGTGCTCCTGCTGAGTCGGACTGGCTGCAAACAGAGGAGAACAAAGAGGGTGGGATTGGGAAGGGATTTTTTTTTGTTGGGTGTTATGAAAGTGGAAAATGGATATTATGGATATAAAAGGCAAACATAAAATCATGGAATCAAGAGTGAATGCTGAGTTAATAAGTTGAGTTTGCATTTTCAGTGTGTGAGCAAGGAAATAATGGATTTGGTTTAGGAGGGGGGTTGTTTTTACGCCTTTTATTACTGAGGCTGCTTCCCTGCCTGGCAATCCTTCTGAGAATGCCTGACTTCATCCCCAGCTCCACAGGCACACGAAAGCAAAGGAAAGATGGAGGAAATGTCAGCCAAGCAGTAGGAAAAAACACCCAAATAGCAAAACAAAGCAGCTGAGTGCTTTCCAGGGAGGACGGAGCAGGTCTTCCCATGTGGGAGGCCATGGCCAAGGCTCAGGTAGGAATTAAACACAAATCCAGGTGTCTGCATTGTCTGGGATATCTGGAATTGTTGAACACACATCCCAGCAATGCATTGGACTCCAAAGCCTGGCTTTAAGCAGAATGCAAGGCACAATGGTCACCGCCAAGGGCAAAACTAGAGGGGCACAGAATCAAATCTGAAAACACAACATTTCTTTTCCTCCAGCTACAAACATTTCCTGGTAACATGACAGACTGGAAAAAGGAATAAATGCACCCTGGGTGCTCCACTGGGAACAAGGCAAGGTGGCAAATCCATGCTCTGGCTTCTTAGGGTGGATCTCAGGGAAAGGTTCTTCCCCCAGAGGGTGCTGGGCACTGCCCAGGCTCCCCAGGGAATGGACACGGCCCTGAGGCTGCCAGAGCTCCAGGAGCTCCCAGGGATGCCCAGGGTGGGATTGTTGGGTTGTCTGTGCAGGGACAGGAGCTGGACTGGATGATCCCTTCCAGCTCAGGATATTCCACGACTCTCCTGGGAGATGGAGAGTGCTGGCTTTGTGCCTCTGGTCAGGCAGAGCTTTGGGCCAGGAGCCACCAGAGCAGGGAAGCAGCAGAAGCCCCTGGGACTGGTGTGTGCAGTCAGCACCACCCAGCAGCTGCTCCTTTGCACATTATCTCTCCTGATGGCTTCGAAACCATGGCTTTCAGCATCCCCTGCTGCTCCCAGCCCTGCTGGAATGCACAGCCAGAAGGATTTTAGACAAAGACAAACTCACTTTTCAACAAGATCCAACCTCTATTCCCACTGTAAGGAAGCTCTGAAGCTCTGCTGGATGAAGTTATTAATAAAGGAAATGTAAACACACACAATATTTGCAATAATTCTCCATTACCCACTCCACAGGCAGCTTGGAACGATGCACATGGAGCAGGTGCCCCGTTGCTCCCTGTTCCTATCAGGACTGATTTTATGAGGATGAGATTTTGCTCTGGAATGTTTCAGAAGCAACTGAGCAACAGATGGGGAAGGAAGATGCACATGGGCAGCACTAAATCCACCCTGTCTGTGCTAAAAGCCCTTGGTGCAAGGAAAAGTGATAAGCACAGGGACATTTTGGGGCAGTAACAGCTCAAAGGAAGGAAAGCAGAAGGCTGGCAAATCAGGCAGGGCTGAGGAGCTGAGAAAAATACCCAGTTTTTCCTGGGATTGAGTAAACCCAGAGGTCCAGAACTTTGGGAAATATCTTTTTGAACATTTTGGACAGGAAGAAGTTTGCTAAGTTTGCTTGTGATGCTGCCACAGTGGGGACAACGTGGGTTATGTGCCAAAGAATTCCAGCCCCATTGCTGGGATCTCTGGAATTAAACCTGCCTGACCTTCCCACACTGTGGGGTGAGGAACTGGTGTAAGAAAAGGCAATCTTCCCTCTGGCACATCCAACACGCTCAGCTGCTCAGGTGCTCCTGAGGGTGACAAACAGAGGCTTTGGGGTGCTCCTGAAGGTGACAAACAGAGGCCTTCTGGGTCACTGGCAGGTGGCACTTCAGGGAGGCTGTGACAGGAGGTTCTGAGCCATCCCAGAGCAGGTGACCTCACTCCTGAGCCATCTCCATCCCAAGGCCATCCCTCCCATTCCATGCCCTGCCAACCTTCCTGCCCCAGGGGCTTGGCAGCAATAACCCCACATCCCTCAGCATCACAAAGCTCAGCTCTTGTGGGGTTTGTTTCCAAGGAACATTGAAAACTGGAGCATCCATTAAACTTGGGAATCATTGTAATTTAATTAAAATTTTATCTTGTTGATCCAATCATATCCTAAAAGCAACCACAAGCTCTGCCAGTGTGATCAGGTCAGTTCCTGGGATTTCAGGAGACCCGCTCCCTGCTCATCACACACTGAGACTGAGGGGATGTGAAATTCCTGCTTCCTGCATAAAAATGGAACATGTAGCACTTGGATTTATTCCCCAAGGAGCCAGAGGAGAAAGAGAATGAGGGAAACGGGAGAAACCAGAGCAGCTGCAGTGGATGTGCCCAGGTACAGGCTCTGCCACAGACAGGAGAGGCTGCTTCAAATGGAGCCCCAAGTCTGTTCTGCTTGGAAAAAGGAGGGATTTCTGTCCATTGTGTGGCACATCCAAATGAGAGTTTGAATCCCAGTGCCACGGGGGCTGCAAACCCCAGCGTGGGCAAATCTGTGCTGAGGGGAAGGCATGAAAAGATTGCTAATTAAAGCCATTAACTGATTGACTTCTCCCCTGAGCTGAGTGGAAATAACTTCCCAAAGCCTAGGCCCCTGCTCCCTTGGTGCTGAGGCTCAGCAGTTCCAGCAGGGAAGGAGGCGATCAGCAGATCCTCTCCTCTGACAGCTGAGTTCATTCCTCAGGCAGCAGCTGCCCCTGGGATTCTGTTCCATGCCGTGTGTCTGGCAGAGGGAATGCTGGTGGAGGGATTCACTCCCTGATCCAGCCTTTTGTCACCTTCCAGGTGCCCCTGGGGTGCTCTGGCTCTACTGTGGCCATGTCACCTCTTCAGGTGGGGCCTGCCTTCAAGCAGGGGTTGGTCCCCATCCCCACAGACTGAAAATGTGATTTTCTGGGAAATATTTCCATCTTAGGTACCTTCCCCTGCTCTAAAGAGAACAGAGACTTATGAATCACTGGGTTCATCACGTTGAAAGAATGTGACTTTTTATTGTCAGTGATATTTGAAGTATTTAAAGTTTGAACATGTCTTGTTCATGCTAAAAGGGAACAGGACTTCATCATCCCCCACCCACGGTGACCTGCACACTGAAAGGGAATATTGCTGCCTCCTCAAAGCCACTGCAATTGTTATTGTGCCCAAAAGTCTCTCCAGTTTGGCAAAACTAGCTAAAAACATTTGGCTAAAACTACCCCCCATCATACTGTCCAACTGGGGAATGTTTTCAATCAATGTCTAAATCAAGGTTTCATTTATTTGTTATGATCCAGCAGTTCAGGAGCTCCTGAAATCCCATTCCACATCTCCAATATCCAGGCTCCCCTCTTCAGATTCCCATTTCAGTGATAGGTTCAAATGGATGGATCTATTTGTGTTTGATGTTCTCCCCTATTTCCTATCTCCTTCCTGCCCTTTACTTTGGCTCGAGGTTGGACTTGATGGTCTCAAAGGTCTTTTCCAACTTTAAAGATTCTCTAATTAAGAACAACACCAGTGATCAAATCCTCATAATAAGGGATTTTATTTATTCCCAGCCACAGAAAAGCCTTCTCAATGGAATTCCAGATCTCATTTTCTGTGCAATTCATTATTTGGGATGTGGCAGCTGCACCTGCTTGGGATTTGTGTTTAAAGAGAGAGGCATGTTGTTTGAAATGAGCTCTCTGCACATCCAGTGTGGCCACAGCAGGAGCTGCTGATTCTCCAGAGCTGTTTCCTGCTTCCCAGAATCAGGGAATCACGGAATAACAGAATCACAGAATCATGGAGTTTGCATGTCTCAGTGAAGCTGGGGCTGCCCCTGGATCCCTGTAAGTGTCCAAGGCCAGGCTGGACATGGGTGGGAGCACCCTGGGATCAAGGAAGAGGCTTGACTAAGGTGGGCTTTAAGGTCCCTTCCATCCCAAACCCTTCCATGAGCCCTGGGATCTCCTCCTGTCTCCATTTTTAGTGAGGGAATTAGGATAAGGAAACCTCCAAGACTTGACTGATGGAGCTGCACCAGTGCCTGGTCCAGAGCCATCATCAGCACCAGTGTCACCAGGAGTGACAGCCACGAGGGGCTCCCGAGGTGAAGAGCCATGATGGGGACAGGTGACAGCCAGAACAGGAGTGTCCCCAGCCCCTGTGTGACCAGAGGAGCCTTGGCCGTGGCAGAAAGGGCACAGAGGGTGAGGGGACACAGAGGGAGAGGGGACACAGAGGGAGAGGGGATACTGAGCCCCCCCCCAGCAGCGCTGCCACCCCCCAAACAATGACCGGGCCAATGACCCCAAACAACGAGGAATGACAGAAGGCCACTTAAAGGCTTAATTGAAACTTCATCACCCACTCAGCCTCCTCCCAACCCCTCGGGGGCTTTAAAAGAAGCTGAGAGCTGGGGGAGCGTTGCTACCTGCAGAGGGAGGGACCAGGACCGAGTTCTGCCCCAGCAGCGCCCACCAGGTGTGACCCGGAGCCAGGAAAGGCTCCAAGGCCGGGATTTAATTGTGCGGGTGCTAAATGAACTGACTGTAGCTTCAGTTGCAGGAGCAATTTCGGTGTCTATCAAATGGCCCAGGCCGGGAGGTTCTGAAAGCAGCCAGAGGCAGACGGGGATAATATAAATTATCCTGGGCAGGTTTAAGGTCTCTTAACAAGGTCTGTGATGACCTTGGTGAGTAAGGACTGGGGTGTTTCTGATGTTGTGGGAAAAACACTCTTGGGGAAGGAAAGTTGAGAGCTTTTGCAGTTTCACATTCAGAAAACAAGCATAAATACTATAAAATTATCATAATAAATAAAGTTACCGCATTCCCCACAAATTTCCAAGATGCAGTGAACTCCCCACCACAGAAGTTGTCAACTCTTGTTGCAATTAAATTTTTAATATCATCCATATTTCTCCTGTGTCCCTGGATGCAGGAGTGTGACAGGACACTTCCGGGGTGTTTTCTCCCACAGATTCCTGGCCTTGTCTGATATAAACCCGATTATTCTTGCCTTGTTTTCCCATCTGCTGTGGCACAGGGGCAGCAGCTCCGTGCTCTAGCAGGGGCACTGTGTCAGGGCTGATAGCTAAAGTCAGCACTGATTATTCAACACCAGGAAAAGAGCCGGGCTGGAAGTGGAGAGAGGATTAGAATCGTTCCTGGTGAATTTTAATGGCCTTTAATCAGCCACTCCATGCTGATTACCACAAACGGCAGCAGCCTGTTTCCTCTGAGTGTGCATGGCTGGGGTGGATTTGGGGTTTAACTGCCCTAATTTAATTCCTGCTCAGCAATCAGCACTCAGCTGGCTCCAGAGCCAGCCAGGTGGGGAGAGGAGAGGATTCCTCAGGGCTGGAGGTTCTCTCATCCCTCTGTCTGCTCCTTCACCCATTGCTCCTTCCCCCCATTGCTCCTGCCCTGGCAGAGCTCTGCTGGTCCCTGGCTGTGGGAAAGGAACAAAATTCTTCCCTGTGAGGGTGGGGTGGCCCTGGCACAGGGTGCCCAGAGCAGCTGTGTTGCCCCTGGATCCCTGGCAGTGCCCAAGGCCAGGTTGGACATTGGGGTTTGGAGCAGCCTGGGACAGTGGAAGGTGTCCCTGCCCATGGCAGGGGTGGCACTGGATGGGCTCCAAGGTGTCTCCAACCCAAACCATTTTGTGAATAATGAACACTCTCGGAGAGGGATGGGGGGGGTAGCAAGCAGATCCAGGCTGACAGAGGAGGGATCATGCTTCAGGACATGGATCATGTTCATCTTTAACCCAGGGAGATCTGGGGCAAGTTTGGAGAGAGAATATGTCACCACTGCCAGAGAAGAAAGGCACTCAGAAAGTGCCATCATGAGCCCTGGGGTCATGGAATGGGTTGAGTGGAAAGAAACCCAAAATCCCTCCCAGTGCCACCCCCGCCATGGCAGGGACACCTTCCACTGTCCCAGGCTGCTCCAAGCCCCAATGTCCAGCCTGGCCTTGGGCACTGCCAGGCATCCAGGGGCAGCCACAGCTTCTCTGGGCACCCTGTGCCAGGGCCTGCCCACCCTCCCAGGGAACAATTCCTTCCTGATATCCCATCTAACCCTGCCCTCTGGCAGTGGGAAGCCACACTATGGAAATACCTTTACAGTTCAGGTTTGCAGGCCCCTGTCACCAGCCTTGGGGACACCTGCCCCAGTACACTGCATTTCAGTGCCAACTCCAGGGTCACACAGGACAAACTGCTCTGAGCTAAAGGAATGCAAAACCCCACATCAAACACCTCAAAGTCATTTTCCTTTGGCACAGTCCTCCATTTTCTGTTCCAAATGATACTAGATAAACCCCATTTGATTTGTTTGCTGAGAAACAGGCCCCAGATAAATGAGGGTGTTGTGTCACTGCTAAGTGAAACACATTTTAAAACATGTTGATGAAAACCAGGCACATATTCAGGAAAAACAGGGAAGGAATTCTGGGTCTAACAGCAATTTCAAAGCCTTTGATCAAAGTCCCACTTGGGTAAAAACAGAGGGCAATTTGAAGGGAATTGGATTCACAAAATGTGTTGGTTATTCCCAGTCATCAGTGTAAATATTCTCTGAGCTATCACACACCTACCCAAAATAAATACCCAATTCAGCACAGGAGGAAGGAGCACAGCACACACAGACCAGGCTCAGCTCTTCCCTTCATTCCCAAAATCCTGATCTTGGAACATTTATGCCAGCATTTCCCTGCCTGTGCCAGGTCCAGCATAAATCAAGATATGAACCAAAACTCAAACCTAAAACCTAAATCTAAATCTTCCCAACAAGCTGAGATCACACCCAAAGGTTTGGCTCAGGGTACCAGGACACCTCCCCTGACAACCCAAAAGTGGGTTTGGAGCAGTTTTGGAGCAGTTTAGGAGCTCCTCTGGGCCAGTTCAGTCTTGGTTCTTGGGCTGATAACCCCCGAGAATGTTGTCAAAAAGTTCTTCTCCCAAGCCCCAGTGCCAGAAGAGAGTCAGGATGTGTCTGTGTAGGTCCTCAAGGTTGTTTATTGTTTCTTATCTGGTACATTTTGTTCTCACCCATCTTGGGTGCTAGCTACAGTGCTGGTCGTCACCAACTGACCACCCCAAGGGTGGCCATAATCTTTTATACCAAATATTCCTTGATCTGTGTTTATAGTGAGATACCAATACCTATCTCCTATGTTAGACAGTGCATCTCTATAGCAAACCAACCCAAGAGTGCCACCACCCCAGCAGAAGATGGAGGACAAGAAGAAGAAGAAGAAAGACAGGGGCACACCCAGATCCCTCCATCTTGCCTCCTTGAATCTCCTTTATGAACCCCAAAAATTCTACATTATCACCCGGTAATAAGCTAATTATTACTCTAATTAAACGCTTGTGGTTTGTAATTCTTTGTACAAAGTTGGTAACCGCTCCCATGAGCTAAAATCGAAGGCACCAGTATGTTTTACTTTGTGCCAGGGTCTCAGGACCCCATGCCAGGGTCTCGGACCACCCAGGGCAGCCAGAGAGATGTCCTGGGTTCCAACAGTTCAGCCCTGTCCCACACCAGTTTCCCTGCTCCCTACCCAGTTCTCAGGCACGGACAGCAGTGATCTGCTGGGGTTTTTCCCCAGATCAAAGGCTTAAACTGAGCCCCGTGTTCCCCAGGAAGTCGAGGAGAGCTCAGAAGGGGCTGAAGGTGACAAAGCCTCAGCTGGCTCAGGGATAGCAGGACAGTGCGGGGGATTCTCTCCACTCCCTTCATCCTCACAGGGCTTTGTTCTACTTCTCTGAAAGATCACAACACAACAATCCTGGGCAAGAGACGTTATTTTCCAGGCGTATCCTGAGCTGAACCAGCAGTTCCTGGGAGGTTTCATCCTCATTTGATTCTGTGATTACAATAAATTCCACTTCTGCCCTGAAAATGCCCTTGAATTCGAGAACTTTTGAATGGCAATAGGAAAAAGAGGTGCAGTTTGCTGGAGGGTATTTGGAATATCCACACAGAGGGGTTTGAGCATGAGTTCAGCAGAGCTTTCCTGCCTGTGTTAAAAATGTGGCATCGAAAAATGCCAGGACATAGCAAAAGGAAGCCAACATTGGGGAATAGATAAATTTAACCTAAATCCAGAATCCCAGCATTGTTTGGGTGGGAGGGACCTTAAAGCCCATCCAGTGCCCCCTCTGCCATGGGCAGGGAACCTTCCACTGTCCCAGGCTGCTCCAAGCCCCAATGTCCAGCCTGGCCTTGGGCACTGCCAGGGATCGAGGGGCAGCCACAGCTGCTCTGGGCCCCTGTGCCGGGGCCTGCCCACCCTCTCAGTGAACAATTCCTTCCCAATATCCCATTCATCCCTGCCCTCTGGCACGTTAATCCTGGATAATATTGTTAAAGCATGCACCCACACACCAGCTGGCCATAAAATAAATATTTATATTGCCTCAATTGTCTCGTATACAAAGGACACAAGTGCTGGAAGCTGAGGATCAGGGATTTATCCTCACAGGATCAGAGTCCCTGACATCCCTGGAATCTGGCACTTGCACCTAGCCTGGCTGCCTCCCTGACAGCTTGGGCTCTGCCCCTTTCAAACGCCTCAGGTTGTTTCATTTGTCTCTTTATTGCTCTGTGACCCCCCGAGTTTGAGCGCACTGGAGCTGCAGGGGCACAAGGAGAGCTGCTAGAGTGACAGGGACGTGTCTGATAAAAATCCCCTGGGCAGGGGACTCCCAGGGGAAACATCGGAACCAACCCCCAGCAGGGGTAGGAGGAGATGAAAAACATGCAAATTCACTGTCAGGGGATGATTCCCCCATCCCTTCCCCAGGAAAGGCAGCAGCTCCCACTCCCTGCTCCAAACCCTCCCATGAGCTCCACCTTGCTGGGCTATCCAGAGGGTTGGTTCTGCTCAGAGGAGGAAATTTGGACACTAAAATCCATCTCGGGAGGGAACTGCAGCATTATTGCAGTTAATGCAATAATGGCTCATTGTGAGCAGGGATCTTCCCCTTAGGTGCCAGATCTGCTTATTCATACTAAAAATGATAAAAATCAGTTCTGAACAGTTCCCACTGAGCTCACACAAATACTGGATCTTTCCACAGCTCCCTCAGGTTGCTCTGGGCTGCTGCTGTGTCTACATTCTTTTAACTGAGTAAATGTATTGGATCACAGAATCATTTATTCTAATGACCACTTGATAGTGTTGTGTACTCAACAAGAAAAATAACAAAACAAATATCTTTGTACACCACATCATCACTGCCAGCTCTGGAGGCTGCAGCCACCTCAGAGCGCAGATTTCTTTCTTTGTCAGCACAAAAATAAACCCAAACCTCCTCTGACAGAGAAATGATGGTGCAGAAAACACACAGACAAAGAAACAGGTTCTCAGTGAAGTGGTAAATTTGTTTAAAGAAAAATCCTCAAGGAATTTCTCTTGAAGATCAGCATTGTTCCATTCACATGGTAAAACTGCATTAGGGATCTGCTGGGAAATTTACTGATAAATTCAAAACCTGGGAAAGGCGTGCCTGATTCAGGGGGCACTGGTGCAGTGATGTGAGATGGCCACAGCACCACAAACATCCTCAGGCCCTGCACATCACCCAAGAGCCCAGAAATTACTGACAAGAAACCCAGACTGAAGCAAAAAAACCCCAAACTGAAATAAAACCCTTCAAACTGAAGCACAACAGCCCCACTGGCAGCACTGATGGCACAGGTGCCTGGAGAAATCAGGGCAAGGTCCCAAAGGAAGGCGAAGGAGGTGGCCCAGCCCTGTCCCACCTCCTGCCAGCAGCAGAGTGACTGGGGGGACAGGGCAGGATGAACCAGCAAGACACCCTGGTCATCTCCACCTCCTCAGCAGGGATGGCCAGGACACAGACATCTCCACCCTGGTGGCCACAGGAATGTCCCCATCCTGGCAGCAGCTCCAGACAGCTGGGGCCGGGGCAACCCTGTGAGGGCCACCAGTGGTGGGACAGCAGTGCCCTGTGCTGGGGACACACACAGGTGACAGCTGGCTGAGCATGGCAGGGCAGAGGGGACACCTCACTTCTCCACGGGCAGTTCCAAACTGCTCCTGGTGCCTCTGCAGGGGGAGAAGCCCAGCTCCAGGGCCCCTGGCAGGAGATGCTCCAGGGTCATGTTCAGGAGACACTTGGAGAGCATCACAAACACCCAGGGGTCCCTCAGGGCTCACTCAGGGCCTGGAGCCCCCCAGGGGGGTTCTTTCAGAATCCCAGAAGGGTTTGGGTTGGAAGGGACCTTCAAACCCACCCCATTCCAACCCCAACCCCTTCCACCATCCCAGGCTGATCCAGGGCCCAATGTCCAGCCTGGCCTTGGGCACTGCCAGGGATCCAGGGGCAGCCACAACTGCTCTGAGCACCCTGTGCCAGGGCTTTTGGTGCCAGCTTCCAGCAGACTGCACTGGAAATCTGGGATACACACTGGGAAAATCTGAGTTACCCGCTGAGCTGTAGGGATGCCTTGGCAGTCAGGGCCTGCAGGCCTTTCCTCCCCTCACCCGCTCCCCCTAAGGGACCCCAGCTCTCCCCCACCCCCAGCAGTGGGATCTTTGCAGCTTTTTCATTTGCATTTTTCCAAAGGTCTTTTTTCCTTTTTATTTTTTTTTCAAGCAGGTGATTTATTTTTTTAGGTTTTCCTTCAGAGAAAAGGTAATTTTCTTCCCAACACATTTCTTTGTTGCAAACAGTTGCCAACACCTCAGGGTTTCTGCTTGTTTTTGAGCAATGGTGTGTCTATTTTCCTGGTTTTCCTTCTTTTTCAAGCCTTAGTTCAGTTTCCCCAATATTTTTACTCCATTGAATGCCAGAGTTTGGAGGCAGGACAATGTGTAGATTTCTACCTCACAGAGGGGATTCTTTAGAAAAAAAGAAGAAATAAAAGAGGCCAAGTCTGTTTTAAACAATTTCCAAACTTTGATCTCCATGAAAATCAGACTCCTTTGAGTCAATTAAGATTTCCCTCAACAAAATTCCTGCAGTGCAGTGAAAGATGATTTTGTGGCAGGAATGGGAAGTACCCAGGGAATCCAAAGGCAGAGTCCTGCAGGATTTGAGCTCCTTCCATGTTCTTTGTTCTGTGCAGAGAGCATGGATGGATGGATGGATGGAAGTATGGATAGATGATGGATGGATGGATGGATGGATGGATGGATGGATGGATGGAAGTATGGATGGATGATGAATGGATGGATGGATGGATGATGGATGGACCGATGGATGGACGGATGGATGGATGGATGGATGGATGGATGGATGATGGATGGATGATGGATGGATGGATGGATGATGGATGGATGGATGATGGATGGATGATGGATGGATGATGGATGATGGATGGATGATGGATGGATGGATGGATGGATGATGGATGGATGATGGATGGATGGATGGATGACAGATGGATGATGGATGATGGATGGATGGATGGATGGATGGATGGATGGATGGATGGATGGATGATGGATGGATGATGGATGATGGATGATGGATGGATGATGGATGGATGGATGGATGGATGGATGATGGATGGATGGATGATGGATGGATGATGGATGGATGGATGGATGGATGATGGATGGATGGATGGATGGATGGATGGATGGATGATGGATGGATGGATGATGGATGGATGATGGATGGATGGATGGATGATGGATGATGGATGGATGGATGATGGATGATGGATGGATGATGGATGGATGGATGATGGATGGATGGATGGATGGATGGATGATGGATGGACAGATGGATGATGGATGGATGGATGGATGAATGGATGGATGATGGATGGATGGACAGATGGATGGATGATGGATGGATGGATGGATGGATGGATGGATGATGGATGATGATGGATGGATGGATGGATGGATGGATGGATGGATGGATGATGGATGGATGATGGATGGATGGATGGATGGATGGATGGATGGATGATGGATGGATGGATGATGGATGGATGGATGGATGGATGATGGATGGATGATGGATGGATGATGGATGGATGGATGGATGGATGGATGGATGGATGGATGGATGGATGGATGGATGGATGGATGATGGATGGATGGATGGATGGATGATGGATGGATGGATGGATGATGGATGATGGATGGATGGATGATGGATGGATGATGGATGGATGATGGATGGATGATGGATGGATGGATGATGGATGGATGATGGATGGATGGATGGATGGATGGATGATGGATGGATGGATGATGGATGGATGGATGGATGGATGGATGGATGGATGGATGGATGGATGGATGATGGATGGATGGATGGATGGATGGATGGATGGATGGATGATGGATGGATGGATGGATGATGGATGGATGATGGATGGATGGATGATGGATGGATGATGGATGGATGGATGATGGATGGATGGATGGATGGATGGATGGATGGATGATGGATGGATGGATGGATGGATGGATGGATGATGGATGGATGGATGATGGATGGATGGATGATGGATGGATGATGGATGATGGATGGATGATGGATGGATGGATGATGGATGGATGGATGGATGGATGGATGGATGATGGATGGATGGATGGATGGATGATGGATGGATGATGGATGGATGGATGGATGGATGATGGATGGATGGATGGATGATGGATGGATGGATGGATGGATGGATGGATGGATGATGGATGGATGGATGATGGATGGATGGATGGATGGATGGATGGATGGATGGATGGATGATGGATGGATGGATGATGGATGGATGGATGGATGATGGATGGATGGATGGATGGATGGATGGATGGATGATGGATGGATGGATGGATGGATGGATGGATGGATGGATGGATGGATGGATGGATGGATGGATGGATGGATGGATGGATGGATGGATGGATGGATGGATAGATGGATGATGGATGGATGGATGATGGATGGATGGATGATGGATGGATGATGGATGGATGGATGATGGATGGATGATGGATGATGGATGGATGATGGATGGACGGACGGATGGATGGATGGATGGATGATGGATGGATGGATGGATGGATGATGGATGGATGGATGATGGATGGATGGATGATGGATGGATGGATGGATGATGGATGATGGATGATGGATGGATGGATGGATGATGGATGGATGGATGATGGATGGATGGATGATGGATGGATGATGGATGGAGGGATGGATGATGGACAGATGGATGATTGATGGATGGATGGATGATGGATGGATGGATGGATGGATGGATGATGGATGGATGGATGATGGATGATGGATGGATGGATGGATGGATGGATGATGGATGGATGGATGATAGATGGATGATGGATGGATGATGGATGCATGGATGGATGATGGATGATGGATGGATGGATGGATGGATGATGGATGGATGGATGGATGATGGATGGATGGATGGATGGAGGGATGGATGGATGAATAGATGCACGGATGGATCCATGGTTCCATGGATGGATGGATCAGTGATCCTGAGATCTGGATTGGGATTTAAGGCCAGATGGAGCCTCGTCTCTGGCAGATACTCCTTCCTGACACAGGGAGTGAGGGGATTTGGGATTTGGCCCTGAAAGTCCCCTGCCTGAAACTCATCACCTCTGCTCCATCACCCAAAGAGGCCTTTCCAAAGGAAAAATTATCCCAGTTCCAAGAAAACCAGCACTGGGGGTGGATCCTGATCCTCAAGGGTGCTGGGGATTCTGATCCCCTCATGAAGGAGTCCACAAAAAGCCGGGAAGCCTCTCCCAGCTCTGTGCTATGCACTCCTCAGGTGATGCTTCCACACATTCATCTTTCCTACAAGCTGCTCCTGACACTTTCAAGCGAATCCCTGAGTAATCCACAGCACAATTCTTATTTCACACACCAGGCAAGAGAAAATAAACTCCCCAGAAAAGCCCTGGAGCTGCAGACTGAGTCAATAAACTGGCACAGAAAGAAGAACCTCTGGACCATGAGAGCTGCTGAAGAAAGTGTCCCTGGATGCTGAAGAGGGTGCACAAAGCCCAGTCACACTTTCCAGGACACCCAGATCCTGAATCCAGCAGGCAGGAACCCTCTGGATATCAAGTGCCTGCTTTAAACAGGCTCCACACCAAAGCTGCAGAGCATTTCTGAGGGCTAAATGTGCTGCTTGAAACTCAAAACCACAGCAGGGCAAGAAAATCCTGCTTTTCTCCTGCTTTGCTGCTTCTAAAACTTTGCCATCTCCAGTGTCTCGAGTGCTGAGCTGCAAACTTGGCCCAGGCGATTTGGGAGGGTGGATTTTGTTATAGGGAAAATGTTGGGGTGGAAAGGAGGTCCCTTCACAGGCTGATGAACGTGAAGCCTCCCAGAACTGCTGTGCTGGATTCATCCTCTGCACGGGGCTCCAGGGGGGTGACAGGGTCCAGGGCAGGAACCCCTGCAGTGCTCATATCTGCACCAGCTGTGCCTGCACATCTGGATGCAGGCCTAGGGACAGGGAGCAGTGTCTGGACATGGATTCATCCCTGCACGGGCTCAACTCTCCCTGTGCTGCCACAAATCCATGGAGAGCAACAGGGGAATGTCCTGGCAGCAAAGGGAGGTTCAATGAGGCAGCAGAACTGTTCCCCTTCCACAGATAATGGCACCACAAAGGTGGAACTGAAATCAAAAAGGCCTTGAAAGCCTTGCTGGGACACACAAGGTGACATTTAGCTGTCCCCAGTGCACATAGCTCCACCTGAGCTACTTCCGTCCACATTTTTTATACCAAATGCAGTAAAAATGGCACCTCTGAAGCCAAATTTATCCCTTCCTGAGGCTGATGCCCAAAGCAGATCCCTTGAATTGTACTCTGGAGGTGGCTCTTTCCCTCTGATAGCTCCAAGGGACAGTCTGGGAGTCTCCCAGGTTATCTGGGATGAGCTCAAGGACACTCTGGGAGAGTCCCAGGACATTTGGCATGAACTTCACACCAGCCACCTGCATACTCCCATGGAAAATCTCACCTTTTAAATATGGCTATGAGGAAGCCATCACCTAAACTGCAGGAGCAGCTGTGGCAGGAGATACTTAATTCCTGAAATTAGGATATGGTCAGGGTGCTGGAGTTAAGGGGCACTGGTGAACACACATGGCTGGGTGTCCCAGGAAAGGTCTCTGCCTTGGCTCCCAGCTCACTTGCAGTGGTTTTGCAGGATAATCAATGCCAAGGTTTCCAACCTCTCCTTTACTTTTCCATCTGGTAAAACCCAAGAAATGGTTGATATTTTAAATTGACAGATTTTTTTTTTCTGTGGAAATCACTTGAAGATATCTCAGGTTCAACAATCAAAAAGTGCTGCCCAGAATGAAGTAGTGCTGTGGGATGATTTGTTTGGTGGAAGAGGATTTGAGGAGGTGTTCCTGGTGCATTGGTCCAGCCCCAATTCACCATCTTTGGCCCCATCCATCAAATTTCCACCCAAACTTTCAGCTGCATTTCCTGATTTAAACACCAGAGCAGCCACCAAGAGGGCGGGCACTGAATCTATGAATCAGAGATGTGGAACGGGCTGGCTTGGAGGGACCTTAAAGCTCATCTAATTCCATCCCTGCCATGGGCAGGGACACCTCCCACTGTCCCAGGCTGCTCCAAGCCCCAATGTCCAGCCTGGCCTTGGGCACTGCCAGGGATCCAGGGGCAGCCACAGCTGCTCTGGGCACCCTGTGCCAGGGCCTGCCCACCCTCTGAGTAAAGAATTCCTTCCCAATCTCCCTACTCTCTTTCTCCCTGGCAGTTGAATTAAGACGGTTCTTTGAAAAGCTGACACAGCAGCTCCTGAAATCCAGGAATCGGGATTTTTTGCAGCAGAGCAGCTCAGCACCAGCAAAAAATTCTGCAAGATGTAAAATCTCCTGTGGTTTTACAACATCCTGCACTGGCCCAGAGGGGCTGCACTGCCTCAGGAGGAGGAGGAGGAGAAGAGGGAGGAAGGGCTGACTCCAGAGGGGCACCTGGATCTGTTCCCACATCAAATTGGACACAGACACAAACAATTCCTCTGCAGCAAGGCTCATTTGCCATCATCAGATTAACTCCTCTGCAGGGACAGGAGGGGAAATGCACACACACAGGAAACAACTGCAGCAGGTTTATCTCTGAACTCCATAAAGAAAAAATCCCTGTCCAGGCAAAATTGTCTTTGGAGACAGCCCCAGCATAGCCCATCTCTTCCTACTCCCTCACTCCCTGCTCCCTCACTCCCTCATTCCCGGCTCCCTCACTCCTGGCTCCCTCATTCCCTGCTCCCTCATTCCCTGCTTCCTCACTCCTGGCTCCCTCACTCCTGGCTCCCTCACTCCCTCATTCCCGGCTCCCTCATTCCCTGCTCCCTCCACGGCCCCTCCATGCCCTGCCCTGTGCCACCACCATTCCCACACATTTTCCCCTTCATTTCACTCTATTAAGGCACTAATTGACTGACCAGATCAAGAGAGCCCAGATCTGTCCCCTGGGACTCTCCTGCGGTCTCAGCGACAACTGCACACGGGATGAGGGATAGGCAGAGCCTCGAGCCTCAGTGGCTGGGATGGGAGGTGGAAACCTCCGTGTCCCTCCCCAGTCCCGTCCCTCTGCTGTCCCGTGTTCCCAGCCAGCGCTGATCACCCCTTCCTCTGGCTCAGTGCCCCCCCGGCCAGCCCCAAATGCAACCCCCACCGCTGGATGTGGTCCCTGCTCCATTTTCCAGGGGACAAAGTGTCCTTTGGTGCCTGTGCTGAGGGTGCAGCTCAGACCTCAGGGATCCTTGCTGTCCCTAGCCTGTCCCTGCACAGCCCTCTCTCCTTGCACAGGGTGCTGCTGGATTTTTGGCCATTCCTACTCACCCATCAAAGATCATAAACCCCAGGCTATCGCTCCCCCTAAAAGTCTGTGGGAACTTGGAGAAAGGAAAAGGTTCCCCCAAACCCAGAAAACACAAACAGCTGCTGAGCTGTTCTCTGTGCAGGACCTGCTTCCCCAAACCTGCAGAGACATCCCAGCAGTGAGAAATGAGGGCTCTGAGCAGTATCTCCCCATTGGAATTCTGCTCCTCCTGCTCCTGCAAAGCAGCTTTGTTTATCCCCAAATGCCCAGGCTGCTCCTGAACCCCACGGATTCGTGCTGGGTGATCTCGGATGGGATGAACAGGCACCGTGGCTGAGGGGATGATCCAGCAATGCCCCTCATGCCAGACAAAGCCCCCAGATATCCTGTCTGAAATTCCCAGCAACCTCCATGTGCACACAGCAAAGAGAAAATGGGGAAATCCATCAGGCACTGCTTTGGCCCTCAGCTGGTCACGGTACAAAGTGTTGACTTTTCCAAATCACCTCATCAGTGCTGTGGGCACAGAATTTCTCCTGCACTCGATGCAGATGCAGCCCTGTTGTTTAACAACCTGCTTGTCCTGACTTCCCAAAGCATTTCAGCCACCCCAGAGAGGTTCATTTTATTGAACACCAGACATCCAGGGCTCTTATTCCCTCTGGCCCTGTTGCTGAGCCCCAGGGCCTGGAGCTCCTCCACATTCCATCCCCAAGGAAGTGTTTAACGCTGGAGCCTGGAGGTCTTTGCCCTTAGAAATGAGCTTGGCAATGATATCCCAGCATGGGGAGAGTGGACATGATTTTCTGAGCCTGAGAGAATTTTTAGCTTGCTAGCAATTGCTAGCTCTTTCCCAAGAGAAACCTTTCAACAGTTTTCTCTTCTCAAAACAACTTTGTGTAACTACCTTTTGTCATAACATTCTAAGTAAATACCAACCTCTGTCTCCAGGTGCTGTTTTCTGTTTCTGTAATTAAACGAATGGAATTAGAGAGGTGTTGTTCCTATGCACCAATCATATTTCTTTTGTATCAAAGTACCTTATAAAAGATCAGGAAGAATTGTAAATGAAGCCTTCTATTCTCTTTGCCTTCTGAGAATTTACTAGAGTCAATCATCCTTATTTCGTGTCCAACAGCAACAGAGGAGGGCTGGAGGGAAGCTGCTTGGATGGGAGAGGGGAAGGCATTTTCTGGATGCCCACATGGTTTCTCTCTCCTGTGGGACTGATTTAAGAAGGTTTGGGGTGAGGTTTTGTGGTAGCACTGCCCAGCCAGGTGTCCCTTTTGTCCCATCCTCGCCTCCCAGCACTGGGCACAGCCACAGCCTTCTGGGCACCATTCCCTCCTTAAAATCCTTCCTTGGGAATGGCTGCAGGGCTGAAGGGCTCTGTCACAACCCAGGCTCAGCCCCTGCCATTCACTCCAGAAAGTGTGGAGCTTGCACATCAGTAGGAAATGGGAAACATGGCCAAGCCCTGATTCCCAAAAATGCTTGGTTTCCCATCAGGAATCCCACTGGAGATGATGCAGAGGCAGAAATGCTCAGGAATGAGGTGACTGATGAACTGGGTAAAGCCAGGGAGCAATGGGCAAAGGGAACCTGTTCCCTGAATGACACCTCCATGATTTTTTCCTTGCTCTTTCTTTGGGAAAAAGCTGCAAAGACATTGTACTCTAACTGCAGACAAAAAGCAACAGGAGCTCTCCAAGGGCTCATAAATCCAGGGAAGTGCTGAGTAAAGAGGTGGTAAAGCCCATAACTGTTGTTTTCCAAGGCCATGGAACATTTGTGAAATTTAGTCAGAGCTTTGTTGCCTGAAGGAGCCGCCAGGGCTGTCCCTGCCTACCCAGGGGCTCTCACCTGGAGCCTCTGCTCCCTTTTCCCTGTCCCACCACAGGCAGGGAGGCACCAGGGCCATGTCCCTGTGGAAGCTGATCGCAGGAACCCTGCTGCTCTAAATCCAGGCACAATCCCATCTCCTGGCCTCATTCCGGGCATTTGCAGAGGTGGGAGGGTCACTAAAAGCAGTGGGTTAAACTGTGAGCGGAATTTTCAGGAAGGCTCCAGACTTCTCTGCTCCCTATCCAAGAGCTCAGCTCACAAATTTGATTTTCCTACCAGGATTTTTGCTTCTTGAGCAGCTCCTGAGGGGCTGGAATTCTGGAAAGCACCAATGGCTCAGTGGGATGGGATGAGGCTCCCTCCTTTCCCTTCCAGACTGGGATGAGAGCAAGTGAAGGCAATAAAATATCCCTGGCTCCCAGTCCTGCCCCTCCTGGTGCCATTTACTCCTCCCAAGCACATCACAAATCATGGAGGCTTCACCAGCACCAAACTCCTGCTTTGGCAACCAAATCCTGGAATCCAGAGCAGAAGTTTCAGGGTTATTCCTGTCCCATGCCAGGAGGCCAAGAACAAGTTTTTAAAAGCCTTTTAAAATACTCCTCTAAAGCTCCACCCAATTCAGTCTGGATGGGGCTGAAGGGTTATAAAAGAAGGCAAAGATTCTCATTTCCAGGTTTGGCCCTTTTGCTTCATTAAGCTTGGGAACAGCCAAAGTTTCTTAGCAGGCAAAGGTTGTGGGATGGTCAGTGAAAGGAGCTGGAATCCCACAGGAAGCCACACATTTGATCCATTGGCAGCAAACGTGCAGCTCTGTGTTTTGGGGGATTTTTGATGCTGCCATAACAGCCTGGACTGCTTTTCCTGGAAGCTCCAATGCTGTTTAAAGTCTCACTGCAGGGCAGGCAAAAAGCAGCTCCCAGTGCTGGATCTGTCTCCTTCCAGTGCCTGGGACCAGCAGGACCAAACCCCAGGGCAGCACCTGGGGCAAAATTTTATCTGGCACTATACAGGTTAATCCTGAGCTCATCCCTGAATTCAGCAGAAATCCCAGTGGGACCTGAGGTGGGTCCCTGCCACAGCCAAGGGACACTAAACAGGGACACACTTCTGGGAGCAGCTGGATGATTTCACAGTTCCCAACTCAAAAGATTCCTGGAGAAAAATGTTTTTCTCTTCCAAAAGTGAAATCCAGACTCTGAAAGGTGTTGCACAAGTCTTGGGGTGCTTTGCTGTATCCAGCTGCATTCATCCACAGGACCACAGGGCTTGGCTGGATACAATTCCCTCCACCAGCGTGGGATGTTCTTCCTCAACCCCCAGCATGATGGACCTCAACACCCTTTCCACAATCATTCCCACTCAGTAAAACATCCTGTGCTCCTCAACAAATTCACTCTGGAGGCTGCTGAGAGCTGGCTCAGCAGCTGGCTAATTGCTGAAGTTGCAATTAAAGCGATGCTCACTTACCTGCCAGAATATGCTGTCTATTGTGTTCCCCAGGAAACCATCCCTGCCCTCTGATGACACCAGCTTAGGTCCCAGAATGGTCATAAATTCATCAAAATCCACCTGGCCATCCCCTGGAATGAGAGGAAAAGATCAGAGACTCAGAAATCAGAGAGAAGGTTGGGTTAGAAGGGACTTTTAGAGGCCATACAGTGCAACACCCTGACGTGAACACGGACACCTCCCACTATCCCAGGGTGCTCCAAGCCCTGTCCAGCCTGGCCTTGGACACTGCCAGCGATACAAGGGCAGCTACAGCTGCTCTGGGCAACCTGTGCCAGGGCCTGCCCACCCTCATTATTATCAATTAATTACCCCTGAGAGCCCAATATGCCCCTCTGGACCCACTGCACATCAGGGACCCTCACACCTTGGGAAAACTCCACAGCAACTCCCCGTACCCACGGACCCAAATCCTTTGCTGTGCCAGGCCCTGTTGTGTCCCAGCTGCCCCCAGGACAGAATCAGGCCATGCACTGAGGGGAACACATCATTCCCTAGTCCCAGAGAGTCAGAGGCACTTCCCAAAAAGCCATTTTGCCAGGGGGACAGGAGCCAGCGGCATGGCCAGGGCTCTCCCTCTCGGGTTCTGCACAAGGTTTACAGGGCCAGCCCCAGGCTCCAGAGGGAGGGAGGGCAGGCACAGCAGGGGCCAGGATATTGCAGACCCATCAGGCAGGGCAGGGGCCAGGCTACTGCAGATCCAGCAGGCATTTCAGCCCAACTTCCCAGCAGCATCCCTGTGTGTGCCCAGCATGCAGAGCAGGCAGTGCAGGCACAACCTCGGTGCCACCAGCGGGGACAGGTGACAGCTCCTGCCACTTAGGAGCCGAGCTGGTGCAGTGCTGAGTGTGGCTCCTGCTCTGAATGAGGCACGGGGCTGTTTGGATGGAGTTTTCTAGCAAATGTCATTTTTCCCTCCACAAAAAAAAAAGGGATATTCATGCCTGCTGAAGGATCTTAAAAATCCCTGTCTGTCTGAGCAGTTCAAAGCCCAGATCTCCTGAGACTGCTTAACCTAATCTTGTGGAACATCTCCTTCATTGATCAGGCCATGGACATCTCCTCCTCCATGTTATTGAACTGATAGGGGTGGATAAATCAGACCTGCTTCCAGCGTGGGATCAGAATCAGCACCTGCAGGATTTGAGGTTGTGTCTTACTCCCGTTCAGCTGTGAGTGACTGCATCCAGCCCTCCCTGGCGCTGCTGCTGTTAAGTTACCAGGTGTGAGAGGTGTCTAGGGCCATGAGACTCCAGCAGATCAATGCCAAGGCCGCGATTGAAACGCCAGCGGTACCCGCGGCAGCTGCAGCAGCACCGAGTGCCAGCCGTGCCACCACCGCCGCTATCTGTGCTTCTTATCGCATCTGGGCTTCTTATCGCACCCCGTGTGCGCGGCCCGTCGCGATCTCCCGTGTCCTTATCGCCGCACAAACGCCGGGGGAAAATCAGCACAGCCAGAGCACAAAATCAGCACAGCCCAAGCAGAATTGCCTCCCTGGGCAGAATTGGGATCTCCGGGCACCAGGAGATCTGGGATTTCTTGGGAGGGAATATCCCGGAGTGAGGCTCTGAAAGGGAATCCTGCAAGAATCCTGTCCCCAAGACCCCGTCCCGCTGCTAAAGCCGCTCCGAGCTCCGGGGCTCTGCGGGACCGAGCTCATTTCTGGGACAGCTTATGGAGGTAAGGTTTGAGCACCCTAACACTTGGAGAGCCATTGTTTAACATTTGTGGGCTGTGGAAAACGCGTTCCCCCTGCAGCCCCTCGGGGAGCGCCAGCGGGGGCATCCCGGGGGTTGGATCAGCCCCGGTACGCTGGGTCGCTCAGGAAGGGAACGCAAGGTGACAGCGGCTCCGGGTGATTTACAACGCGGCACAGCGCTCCATGGCACAGACAGCAGCGAATCCATGCGCCGGGATGCAAATCGGGATGCTTTGGGATGCTAATTTCTTTAAATTAGCCAGATTAGCAAGAAAACAATTTGCATTTTAAAGAGATGCTGGTACCTGCCCCAGCATACATTTGGCCTGTGTCTGTGTGACCCCGGAGTTATTCATTTCGGGTTCTCTCCAATGTCACTCCGCCCTGGGAGGACAGGCAGGACTCGGTCCCACTCGTGATTCCAGAGAAAAGGGTGCCGGGACTGCTGGGCTCTGACTTTGTACAAGACTTCGGGCAGCCCCTTGCTCTTGACTTCCCTGTGCCTCTGCCAGGGATCATCACTAACTTCACAGGCTTTAATTATCGGCTTAATGAGAGCATTTTCCACAACCTCCGAAGAAAGATGCCATTGAAAAATGCATTATCCCCTTACTGACTGCTTTTTCAATTAAAACTCTTAACTAGCAAAGCAACTAGACCTCACTTTTGCCTGGTAGAAATATCCGTTTAACATTCATGTGAAGCTGCAGAAAACAAACCTTCCCTGCCATCAGCACCTCAGGAGACTGCAGCATCATTTCATCAACAGAGAGAAATCACGGGTTTGTCTGAAAATTCCTTTTGACAGCCACGAGAGAAATGTCATAAAAACCAACAGCAAAGCCTACACGGGGCTGCTCTGCACAGCCAGGGCATCACCAAAGCCCAGTTTTCAGATTCCATCCCGGGAGCACGGTGTGGAATTCGGGTTTGGCACAGGCAAGAGCCGTGCCCTCCTCACCCTCCTGCTCCTCCCCACGCAGCGCTGGGAGCTGCTGGGGGAGGCACTCACCGAGCATCTGCTCGGGATGGAGCCCTGGAATCAAATCCAGCCCTCCCATGCCTGTGCTGCATTTGTGCTGCTCTCCCCAGGGTCCTTGGGGTTCCGAGCTATGTGTGGATTACCCACAAATTAACTCAGAGTTGGTTTAAGGATGGGGAGAAAGGAGGAAATGGCCGGGTGGGAGCTTGTGTGCTGTCTGTTCTCCCTCACCTTCCTTGCTCCTCTCCAGGAGCCATCCCACAATCCCTGATCCCAGCAGGGCTCACAGGACCCCACTCCCCCTGTGGGATGGATGCTGGTCACATCCTCCCCTCCTCTGCCTCCAGGTTCCCACTGAGGACTGAGCAGAGCTCATCCCACAGGAGGAGAACCCCTGGGAAGGCCAGAGGGGCATAGGCAGGAACAGCTCCAGCCAGGTGGAGCAGGATGTGCTCCCTGCCCTGGGACAGCTCTCTCCTCTCCGTGCTCCCAGGCACAAATGCAGATTTATAAACTCAGGTTTGAGGTCCCGGACTGAGGAAGCAAAATGCCTTCATGGGGACCAGGCAGTGATGGGTTAATGGCTGCACCTAAGGATTTCAGAGCTCTTTTTCAGCTTAATGATTCCATGATTCCAAGGCACTCACACATTCCCAGAGCTTGTTTACAAACTGGGAGGGCAGGGAAACCTAGGACCACGGTGGGGTGGGGTCTGCTGGGACAGGGAAACCTGACAGGTGGAAAAGGGGACGAGGACAGAGGGGTTCCAGGCAGGATTTCCCCCATCCCTGAGTTCCTTTCATCAGCCAAGGGATGGGTCACTGCCTGTGTGGGTGATCTTAGCAGAACACAGAGCTGAGCTTAAGCACTGGTTTAAACCCACCTAAAGCACTCCTTGATTTCTTCCCAGAGGTGCCCTTACATTTTCCTCCCCGGTAAAGCTCTGTGTTAATCCTGGCACTAATGTCAAGTCACCCAGGGGCACCAACACTGGTGCTTCATGACTCAAATAGTGACTCAGAACCTCTCTGGCCACCCCAGCAGTGCCAAATCGGATCAGCTCATCATCCCCAGGCCCTCAGCTGGGTGAGAAGAGCTTCCAGGTGCCCACAGAGGTTTGCTCCCTGCAGGACTCTCAGTCCTTGCAGAAACCAGGAGATAATAAGGAATATTATTAATGGCAATAAGGAATGGCAGTGGTGGGGGCCTGGCTCGTTGTCCCATCGTGGGAAGAGGATGCTGAAGGCACCAAGCAACATCTCCGGGTTCTCTGGGAACCTTTCAGTGCCACAGATCCTGTGTGGCCAGCAGAGGCTTGCCAAAGCTCCACCTCACTGCTCGTTCGTGTAGTGCAGAGAGACCCTGGGGATAATTCCAGCTTGAGGAGCCCCAGCATCAACATTTGCCATGTATGAGCTCAGTTTGGCTGCCCCCAGAGCTCCACAGAGCTCCAGCGGGGAATCCTGGGATCCCGTGGCACATCCAACACACTCATGACAAGTGTGGGGATGGCAGGGCTGGAACTGGACCATTTTCTGTGGCTCTTTGATTCCAAGTGCACCAAAGATGATGGAGCAGCAAAAAGAGCAGCATGCAGCTGGGAATCCAAGAGTTTTTCCAGACCTTGCAGCCCAGGGAGATTTGCTTTGGACCTGACTGACTCAAGGAAGGGGTATCTGCACCTCTGCAAAATGTCCATTGGGCCTCCTAAATAAACCTGTGGGATCACAGAATCATGGAATCATTGAGCTTGGAACTGACCTCCAGGATCATCGAGTCCAACCTTTGCCCAGAACTGCCAAGGCCACCACTGACCCCTGTCCCCAGGAGCCACATCCACACAGCTTTTGAACACTTCCAGGCATGCCTGACCATCCCCAGTAAAGAAATGTTCCCAGTCTCCACCCTGAGCCTCCCCTGGCCCAGCCTGAGGCCGTTCCCTCTCCTCCTGTCCCTGTGTCCCTGGGAGCAGAGCCCAGCCCCCCTGGCTGTCCCCTCCTCTCAGGGAGTTGTGCAGAGGAGAAGGAACATAGAAAAAAGAAAATCATTAATGACTGAATATCCGGAGGGGACTGCAAAAGCACCATTGCCCTCCAGGGAGCAGACTTTGGGTTGGACACCATCTCAGGGAAGATGAAAGAGCCTCCAGCCCTTTGGAAAGGGGATTTACTCTCCTAAGCTTCTTCCCTTCAACACCAATTCTCCTCCAGGTTCTGATCCCACATCCCCAGGACTGAGAGGTTCCACGTACCATCAGCTGCTCCTGCTGGTTCTGCACTGGTTTGTAAGAGCTGAGCACAGAAAATTCCCACCTCACCTCAAGCTTTGAGCTCCAGACAGAGGATTTCATCTTCCCTCAGCCCTTCACTATGGGGAGCAGGGAAAGCTGGATCTGCTGGAGGACGTGCAGCAGGAACCATAGAGCCAGAGTTGCGCAGTCACCGTGTCAGGGCACCAGCAGCCCCAAACACCCCCAGCTGCACCCAAACCACCCCCTGAGCCCCATCCCACCTTCTGCTGGTCCTGATCCCACAGGATCCACCCTCACAAGTCTGCACAGGTTGGAAATGCCAGGCAGGGAGGGCAGGGCTCCAAATCCCCTCATCCCAGGTAGCAGCAGCAGCTCCTAGGAACCCCTGCCCGAGCTTTGAGGGAACAAGGGAATGCTCGGAGGAGCAGGGGGTGACCCCGACCCGCCCCCATTCCCATGGGACAGCCCCACCCGCCATCCTCAGGAGAGACCCTTGTCTCTCCAAAAGTCTCCTGTCAGAGCCGCTCCCTTGGTGGGTGGAATTAAATCTTCACTGGGCTGGAGAAAGGCAGAGCGGGAGAGGGGAAGTGGAGGGGGAAAACATGCCTGGAAATGAGAGGGGGAAAGGGAAATGAGAGGAGAGGAAAGGAAAATGAGAGGAGGAAAATATTCCTGGGAATGAGGGAGGAAAGGGAAATGAGAAGGGGAAAACATGCCTGGAAATGAGAGGGGGAAAAGGGAAATGAGAGGGGAAAAAGGGAAATGAGAGGGGGGGAAGGAAAATGAGAGGAAGGAAAAGGGAAACGAGAGGGGGAAAACGTTCCTGGATTGCATCACCCCTACTCCCGTGCAGAACGGACTTAGCCCGGGTTTTCAGAGCCTTGTGCATCAGCCTGGCTGGATAATGCGCCCTCATTGATCCCTAAATGAGCCTTTTCCCTGGCCATTCTCAGGATAATCAGGTCCTCGGCAGTTCTCCGGGTGGCCCCGAGCTCGGCGGCCCCGGAGCCGGGATGAGGATGTGCGGTGGGAGCCTGATCAGCATCCGCACTTCTCCTGCCGAGTGTGACCTCCAGCGAGCGGCGAGGTGAGATATTTAAAGTTAATGAGCTGGGTTTGCAGTTCGGGGCCCGGAGCACACAACTCCTGTTTATTTTTATTCTCCAGCAGCTCCCTGCAGTGCCTGGCCTGCCCGGGCTGTGTCATTGCCGTGCCCAGCTCACCCGGGCTGGGCTGGCACAGTCTGGGCCAGGCACAGAATGAGCCTCATCCCAGGAACAGCTCCAGCCACAGGAGGTTTCCCAGACAAGGCTTTCGGTTTCAAAGATTGGGAGGTCAGAGCCTCCTCAGCAGCCTGATCCCTTGCCCAGCACGAGGCAGAGAATTTCTCCCTAATTACAGCCTCAATCCAGAACTTCAACGGGAACAGGAAACGTCTGGCACAAAAGTTTGGCCTTGGAAAACAGTTTTAATTATATATGGCTCCAGTGACTTCTGGGAGGAGAGAAACAACTGCCCTCTCCCCCCATCCAGCACAGGAGGGATGTGGATCTGTAGGAATTAATCCAGAGGAGGCCTGAAAGCTGCTCACAGGGCTGGAGCCAGGCTGGGAGAGCTGGGGGTGTTCACCTGCAGAAGAGAAGGCTCCAGGGAGAGCTCAGAGCCACTTCCAGTGCCTGAGGGGGCTCCAGGAGAGCTGGAGAGGGACTTGGGACAAGGGAGGGAGGAACAGGACACCGGGAATGGCTTCCCACTGCCAGAGGGCAGGAATGGATGGGATATTAGGAAGGAATTCTTCCCTGTGAGGTTGGGCAGGCCCTGGCCCAGGGTGCCCAGAGCAGCTGTGGCTGCCCCTGGATCCCTGGCAGTGTCCAAGGCCAGGCGGGACATTGGGGCTGGGAGCAGCCTGGGACAGTGGAAGGTGTCCCTGCCCATGGAATGAGAGGAGCATCTAAGATCCTTTCCCACTCAAACCATTCTGGGGTTCCATGCAAATCTTCATGGGATCTGAGGAAAGGATCAAACATCTCCACTGGAGCCCCTCAGTCCCTTGAGTCCCTCAACTCCTGCAGTTCTCAGAACAGATCTGTGGATCTGGCTGCTCTGGTTCTATGACAACCACGCAGAAAAGATCCGTGGATTGTACAGACACATCCCTGGAGGAGGGGATTTCCATGGGGGCTGGAAGGCTCCAGCAGAGCCCAGAAGGGTGCAGCAGCGGGGTTTGTCCATCCCACGCTGAGCAGAGGAGCTGGAGAGTTCCTCACTTGGGCACACCTGGGCCTGTCCTGCAGGGAGAGGGAACAGCTCCACAGGGCTGGTTTGCTTCTCATTCAAAATAAATCTGTGAACTCCCAGTGTCTGACCAGGAGACAGGGACTGAGGAGGACAGGGAATCTGCTGGGACCTGTCCCTGCTCCAGCACAAGCATTCAAACAAGGAGGAAGCACCCAAGGAGAACAGGGACTGCAGCAAGAAATAAATCCCCATCAGACACCTGCCAGCTCCCCACTGGCCTCAGGGAGCTGCAGGAGACTCAGAGACCAGCCCCTGTCACCAGATGTCCCCAGGGGAGGGCCCTGCAGGGGCTGCTGAGGAGGATGTGCCACCAGCCTGGCCTCCCAAGTCCCCAGAGCCCCCAGCCCTCACTGAAATCCCCTCCCTGGGCACCCAAACCCATTCTGCAGGTCTGTGCAGACTCCAGTCCCTCCCCAGCCGATCCAGCCCTATGGATCAGGAGCAGCCAGATCACTCCTAGACACCCCAGGACTTCCACCCCCTGCCTGCGCTGGGAAGGGCAGAGAGCTCTGGGTGCAGCTCAGACACCTTGGGGAGCACCAGCAGCTCTGCAAAGCAGGACTCTGGGTGCTCCCTGGGCACACACATCCTGGGAAGCCAAAATGACCCCAGGGCTGCATTTCAGGAAGAAATGAAATTCAACAAGAACGTGAACAAAGCACAAGGCAAGAGGTGCATCCCAGCCCATAGCAGGGATGGGTTCCAGAGGAGGGCTGCAGTTCAGGCCTTCCTTTTGTGCTGTCCCTTCAGCAGGGCTGTACTTCAGCAAAGGCAGGGTTGGATATTACTTGGCATAATTTGATATAATTTGGTCTAATTTGATGAACCTCTCACTGCTCCTGAGTTGCAGATCTGTCAGACTGCAGCAGCAGCTGTAATTACTCCTCATTTCTGCAGTGAGAACACAGAATGGGATAAAATGTGATAATCCTCATTGTCCAAATGAGAGCAGACATGGAGAGAGTAGCCCCTATAAATCCAGACAAGTCTCATCAAATCCATCCCACTGCCCAAAATTCCCAGCTCAGCAACACATTTTAAAGGACAGCCAGGAATGTGGCTGAATCATTTCTCACACTGAAAAATCACTTTGAGATCAAAGGACAAACCCAAAATCCATCATAACCCATCTGCCCCATCCTGGCAGTGTCCAAGGCCAGGCTGGACGGGGCTTGGAGCAACCTGGGATAGTGGAAGGTCCTTGCCCATGGCAAGGGATGGAGTGAGATGATTTTTAAGATTATTTCCAATCCAAACTTGGGATTCTGGGATTCTCTGACTCCTATGAAATCTGATTTTAACCCAGAAATGGTTCCTGGTCCCCCTCCAGCAGCCTGGGCTGTTTTATACTGAAACACATTTTATATTGAGGTATAAAATGAAATATTTTATCCAGCTTTTTTCATGCTGAAACACAAGGAAACATCCACAGCAGTAAAAAACCTCAGGAAAACCCAAAGAAGAAAAGTGGGAGAGACAAAAGAAGGAGAGAAAATGTTGCCAGCTTTGGAATGTCACCATTGTCCCATGCCGGGCAGCTCAAGCTGAGCTTGTGAACATTTCATTGATCCAGAAGCCAACATTTCATTGATCAAATGTTGGACAGGATGATCGTGGAAGTCTTTTTCAACCTTAATGATCCTGGGATTTGTCCAGCCTTAATGATCCTGGGATTTCTCCATGCCTAAGGACAAGGAATTTGCCTTCTGCCTGCCCCAGGGGAAAGCTGAACACTTCATTTCTGAAGGACAGATTTGCTCTGTCTCCAGGTGTCCCAGCCCATGTCCTTTGAGCATTCCCATCCCTGTCCCCAGCTCTGGGGTCCCTTCCCTCACCAGGAGCCCGTGCAGGCAAACCAAAGCAATGTCCCTGGGGAAGTCGTGGACAGCAGGACAGCGGCCTGGAGGAGTGGCTTGGAGGGACACGGTGACCTGTGACATCACACAGCCATGGCACTGGCACTTTTTCCCTTTCCAAAGAGAATCTGGGACATGCTGTAGTGGCAAAGTTGGAGAGGTGACATCCTCGGGAGCAGTGAGAAACGGGGTGGGGGAAATCTCAATTTGAAGTTCTGGGAGAGTCCTGGAATCAGTGAGGTTGGAAAGACCTCCAAGGTCATCAGGCCCAACCTTGGACCGAGTGGCCCCACGGCCACCAAACCACAGCACCAAGTGCCACTTCTGCCTGTGTTTGAACATCCAGAACAGCCTCAGGTTCTTCTGGAAACAACCAGGGAAAGTTTAGATTGGATACTGGGAAAATTTCCCCATGGAAAGGCTGGTCAGGCATTGACATTGCCCAGAGCAGTGTTAGTATCCCTGTCCCTGGAGGGGTTTACCAGCCCTGTGGATGTGGCACTTGGGGACATGGGGCAGTGGTGGCCTTGGCAGTGCTGGGGGTGGTTTGACTCAATGGTCCTAGAGAGATTTTCCAACCTCAATGATTCCATGACTCTTCCAGAATTTAAAGTTGAGATTCCCCAATTTTGCCTTGCTCCCAAGAATGCCACCATCCCAGAATGTCCCAGAGGTACCAGACAGGTCCTTGGGGAAAACAGCTCCACTTTGGCTTCATCAAAATACTCCCTTATTCTCATCCCAATAAATAATTTGACATTCAGGGGTGGATTTTCCCCCCTCTTGTGGTAGCCTGGAGTTATTTTTCCAGCTGCTCCTCTAATTAATGCTCCAAGTGCTCATTTTATTCCTCAGATAAAAATCCCAATGAAACAATTTGTGACACTTAAGTCACACATTTATCTCTTTTATGGCAAATTATGCTTAAAGAGGAGGAATCCCAGATAAGGCCACACATTCCATGTGTCATTTCCCAGTGTTTTTATCAGCATTGCTGCTGATTGGAAGAATTTACAAATAATTCCTTTTTCCAGCACAGAAATGTATAAATTATTTCCCTTTCCCTGTGCTGGCAGAACATTCCAGCTCATTCCCCAGATTGCAGAGAGAAGCACGGGCCCCTCTCACAGTTTGTGTCCATGAAATGCAGAATTATGGCGGAAAATTAGGGAAATCCATGGGATAAATGTCAGATTTGACTTCTGGGATATTTCCAGACCAAAATATTGGCTCCCTACAAAGCACAGCCTCCAGAGGGGTGCCCAGGTCCACCAACAACCTCTCTGGGAACAGTCCCACACTTCCAAACAAAGCCTTGGGATAATGGGAATCTCAGAACCCCCAGCCCTCACCTCCCTTCCTAAAGTGAAACCTTTGTGCCCAGCAAATCCCTTTTCTTTCTGTCCTGTTCTGGCACTTCCCATCCCAGCAGTGCCACAACATCTCCTGGAGTTCACAAAAGGAGGGTTCTGAGGATTTATTAGGATTTCTCTAGAGACCTTGATATATTCCAAGGAGATTCCCATTTTCTCCGTAACTGAGGAGTTTTATGCCAATTGTACGATTTTCCCCATGGCAGCTGCGTTTCTTCACCCGGGTGAAGCACACCTGGCAGAATCCCAGAATCATGGAATAACTGGAGTTGGGAGGGACCCATAGGGATAAGGGAATCCAACTCCTGCACAGACACCCCAACAACTCCATCCCGGGCCTGGCAGCACTGTCCAAGCTCCCAGCAAAGCTTTGGGAAAACAGCAGGAGAAGGGATTTCTAGGGACCCAGGGGATCCCCAGCCCAGCTGTTCTCCTGCCTCCAGGGAAGAGTGACAGCTATGGGATATTCCCAGGAAATCAGGGCATGCCAAGGGGGTGAGGGCAGAGCCACTCCCTGCACTCCTGGGCACCCTGGCTGTGCCAGGCTGTGGCTGGTGCCATGTCCCTCTGCTGGCCTGTCCTCTCTGCAGGAAGGCTGGTGACATGTCCCAGAGCAGGGAGGTGCTGGCAGCCCTCAGCAGCCATGGAGGCATCGGAGGTGACACCTGTGAAGGGCTCCTGGCCCAGATCCCAGCTGTGCCAGGGCCGTTTTTGCTCAAGTTCCAGCAGTGTACTCTTCCTAACCCCAAAAGTGATGAATTATGAATGAATTATGGAGCTTCCCTTCCTTGCTTCTCCGATGGGAGCTCTGAGGGTGTCACTGAGCACCTGCACACAGTGGCCCTGGAAGCAGCTGTCCCTGTGTTGTGTCCTGTGTCATTCCTGGTGGCATTCCCTGTGCCACTCCCTGTGCCATTCCCTGTGCCATTCCTGGTGTTATTCCCTGTGTCACTCCCTGTGCCATTCTCTGTGTCACTCTTGTGCCATTCCCTGTGTCACTCCGTGTGTCACTCCCTGTGCCACTCCCGGTGTTATTCCCTGTGTCACTCCCTGTGCCATTCTCTGTGTCACTCTTGTGCCATTCCCTGTGTCACTCTGTGTGTCACTCCCTGTGCCACTCCCGGTGTTATTCCCTGTGTCACTCCCTGCGTCACTCCTGTACCATTCCCTGTGTCACTCCCTGCTCAGTGGCAGGAGGTGACACCCAGCTGTGAAATGCTGCTGTCAGGTCACTCCATGCTCAGCCCCAGCCCATGCTGCAGACGCTCCTCTGATCTCTCCCTGTCCAGAGAGAGGACAATGGCAATCCTGGCATTCTCTCTCCTGGCAATCCTGCTCCCTCCATCCCCATCCCTACAGGAAACAGGGACAACCAGCCCAGCCCAGCCCTGGTTTTTGCCAGCCCTCAGTGAACTCGGCCGTGGCAGAGGCAGCCCCTCTGCCACACTGGAATTTGCTGATGAAAACTGGATGTTGGGGCTGCTCAGGCTGGCTCAGGTTAAATCCCAAGCCCTGCCAAATTTCTTACCTCATTTTCAGGCCCTGGCAGCAGTTTTGATGGGAAGGAAGGAATGGATGTCTGGCTGCTCCACCTGCCAGCACATCATTACTCATGGCATGGGCCAGAGATGTGCAGAGGATTTCACCTCCCCCCGTCTCTCCTGACCACATTAGATTTCTCCCTGAGTGTGACCTTTCATCTATCCATCCGAGCTTCCAACCCATCTAATGCCGAGCAAAAACCTGGAAAAACTCAGCAACCCTCCCCAGGGATATATGGGAAGGTGGTCAAGCTGTTCCTGGGAGCACTGGGCACAACCAATATGGCCACAACCTCAGTGATGCCCTTTCCCAGTGGGAGAGGAGCAGGAGCTGTTCCTGGTTCTCATTCCGTAGTTCAAATCCCAGGAAAATGTAAAGAATCCATTGGAGAGAAAGTAGTCATAATAATATAAATTCAAGCTGTACAGCACTAATTCAATTTGCAGGCAAGGTAAATCTTTCACAGAACATTCCTTTCTTTGCTCAGTGCCTCAGGAATTCCCCATTCCTGACTTTTTTTAAATCCATGGCCTACCAGACCATCCCCTGGCACAGCCTCCCTCCAGTCCCCAAACCCCTGCTCTGACACTGCATCGGTACAACCAGTTTGGAAGTGGTGGGAGTGGAACAGGAGGATAAGCTCCCATTCCTGCAGAAAGCACACAGAGCTCCCTGGAAGGCCTCCGTGGGAATTTACCACTTCCATCCTTCCAGTTTTAACTCCTCTCCCCACCTCAGGTCCCTCCACACCAGCAGGCTGCACAGAATGGTGCCAAAGTCTGCCAGAGTCAGGGAAGGACTGGAGATGAATCAGAACTGGGAGCCAAGTACTAGCACTCTTTTTCCAAAAAAAGCTCAGAATTTTGGGAAAAGACCCCAGGAGTTGGCAGCACACTAAGCCTGGCTTTGCCAAACTTGAGCCCAAGTCCCTCTCTGCCAGGAAAGGCCAGCACAGCAGGGCAAGGGGCAAACAACAACTTTTGGACAATCCACTTTAAAAAGTGATGGATTCCTTTTTTCCCCTTTTCTTTACAGAATGAGATCATTCCCACAGGCGATCTCCTCTCCCTGCCAGGTTCTGCAGTCCGTTCTCTGGCGGACACCCTCAGCAGGGTGACACCCTGCCTTGCCCTGGTGACAATTGTCCCGTGCCTCTTCCAGGGACATCGGGAACCCCCAGCGGGGCAGGAGAGTTTCAATGCCCCATCTCCCCGGCCTCTGCTCTCCAGACTCCCCAAGGATTCCGGCATCTCCCTGGCTCTCCTGGATTCCCCCAGCCTCAGACCCTGCCCTGGCAGGATTTCAGTGTCTCCACCCTGCTACGACCCCGGAACAAGGCTGCAGCTGCACCCCAGCTTCCCTGCACGCTCCTGGCAGCAGGAAGGTCTCCCCTCCTGCCTTGCCAAGGACATTTTAAACGAATTGCTCGTTGTGCTCAGCTCTGAGTGAGCTCCACAGCAGCTGAAATTCCTCCCTGGCTCCAGCATCCCGATCCTGCACTTCCCTCTCCCCACTAATGCTGGTTCTGTTGCGTTTATTCCCTCAGTAATTGTTTGATGAGCTCTCCCAGCAGGACTTGGCTCGGAATGATTCCACCCCTCAAAACTTCTTGCAGAGCAATCAACACCTCATTAGAGCAGCTCCCAGCACTGCAGCTCCGGCCTGCGGGGAGCAGCCAGGGAATGGGCAACTCCGCTGGGTGGGAATCCTGGTCCTCTCCCGGGAAGTGTCACCGGCCAGGGGCTGCTCAGGACTGCAGAGGGAAAGGTTCAAAGAGCCTGGCAAAGATTATTTGTGCAGGGTGGGATTTTTGCGGTGTCTGGGCCCGTCCAGGAGGTAGACTGGATGATCCTGGGAGTCCCTTCCAACTCAGGATATTCCATGGTGGTGATGGCATCAAAGGAATTGCTTCCATCACCTTTAGCCTGGCTCAGCTTCTGATATCTGACTTGGGTTTTTCACCTGTGGAATGTCCCCCTCCAGGCTGGGACAGCCCCTCTCCACTCGTGTGAGGGGACACAGCTCCCCCTTAGGGACAGCCCCCATCTCTGCTCTGTGTGAGAGGGACAGTACCCAGGGAATAGCTGGAGCTGTGCCAGGGCAGGCTCAGGTTGGATTTTAGGGAAAGGTCCTTCCCCCATAGGGTGCTGGGCACTGCCCAGGCTCCCCAGGGAATGGGCATGGCCCCAAGGCTGCCACAGCTCCAGGAGCTCCCAGGGATGCCCAGGGTGGGATTGTTGGGATTTGTGAACTTTGTGAGAGCTGCTCTGTCTTCACCCAGCTGTATCCCACAAGGGATGATCCATCCCCCTTCCATGCCTGATCCCCAGGATCACCCACAGCAGGTTCACGTCTCACCTTGCCCTTTCCTTTTATGTGGGGAAAGCGAAGTTCCCCAGCTCCCTCTCCACCCTTCCCTTGGTGACCAGGAATTGTTGGATCCGGATCCAAGGGCTGCCAAGCACTGGGAAAGCCCAGGTGAATCCCCCAGGAGAGGGCAGCGCCCCGTGAGGACTCACCATCCATGTCCAGACGCTGCATGATGATGGCCAGCTCCACCTCGCTGGGCATGTAGCCCAGGGAGCGCATGGCCATGCCCAGCTCCTGCTTGGAGATGAAGCCATTCCCGTCCCGGTCCAGCACTCGGAAAGCCTCACGGATCTCTGTGGAGGGAAGGGAGAAAGGAGGAGCTGTTATGCTGGAGGACTCCATGGATGCTGAGCAGCTCTTGCCTTTTCCAACATTAATTGTGAATATTTGATCATCCTGGGGCAGGATGATCAGGATATGTTAATGCACACCCATAAATATCCATGCAGTTCCACAGTTCCTGTGCACGTGGGATATCCCAGGATCAGAGACACAGAACCATTAGGAAGGCTGGAAAATCCCTCTAAGATTGAGTCCAAGAACTTAACCCAGCACTGCCAAGGCCACCACTGACCCATGTCCCCAGCTGCCACATCTCCAGGGCTGTTAACCAGGACTCCAACCTTTGCCACCCTTTCAGTGAAGAAATAATTCCCAGTATCCAACCTGAACCTCAGCTGGCACAACTTGAGGCTGTTTCCTCCTGTTGCTGTCACCCTAGGTGATTTCTCTCTCTAGATCCTTCTCACAGCTTTTTTCTAATTTACAATGTTTTTACAGCACTAAACAGTCTCAGATCAATAAAAATACTGATGGAACATAAGGAATCACTTCCATCAATCATCCTCAGCCTGGCTCAGCTCCTGATATCTGACTTTGGTTTGTTTTTTAACTTTCAACTGCTCCAGCCCATGGCAGCTCCTCTCCACTTGTGTGAGAAGAGACACCGAGGGCCAGCTCCCATCTCTGCTCTGTTTGACAGGGACAGAGCCCAGGGAAGGGCTGGAGCTGTGGCAGGGTAGGTTTAGGTTGGATTTTAGGGAAAGGTTCTTACCCCAGAGGGTGCTGGGCACTGCCCAGGCTCCCCAGGGAATGGGCACGGCCCCGAGGCTGCCAGAGCTCCAGGAGCTCCCAGGGATGCCCAGGGTGGGATTGCTGGGGTGTCTGTGTAGGGCCAGGGGCTGAACTGGATGATCCTTGGGGGCCCCTTCCAGTCAGGATCTTCCATGATTCCATAATCCACCACCTCAATGTCTCTGCTCACAGACCTCTCAACTCCCAGCCCCAAACTCCCCAGATCTGCCTCTTGCAAATACCAGAGAAATTTTAACCTTCCAGCAGCTGAGAGCCTGTTTCACTTGAAAGGCTGGAGGTGAGGAGGGAAAAAGGTGCCAATTCCTCAGTTTTGGTGAAGCAGTCTTTGCCCCTTGCTTGTAGAGGAAATCAGGGCATGCTCCATCATCTCCCTTTGGGAATGGGGATGTAGGGAACACCCCAGGGCCCCTGCAACTGGTCAGAGGAGTTTCACCTTTGGTTAAAACAATTCACTGGAGAAGCAGGAGGGAAAACTCAGCAGGTTTTTTTAGGAAAAGAAACCCAAACTAATGAAAAACTTCTCCATTCTCCATCAGGAACTGGAGGATGGAAAATGTTTGGCCTGGCTTGGAGGAGTTCAGGCTTTAAGGAAAATATTCCCAGTCCTGCACAGCCTGCCAGAGTTCCCCCCCTCCTGTCCCCAGGAGCCAGGGGATGCAGGAAACCTTTGGACATTCCTGGGAGAAAGGCAGGAGCATCAGAGCCCACCAAGGAATGGTTCTGGTGGTCTTTGTTAAGCTTTATTTTAAGCTTTACAATTCAAAATCTGCTTCTAAACCACCTCACCCAGGTTCAGCCTCTCCCCTGCCCCCACCAGGCTGCTCCCATTTCCATGGGCTGCTTTCCTCTCCCGTTTCCATGGGCAGGATCCTGCTCCCATTTCCATGGGCAGCTTCCTGCCTTGGTAATTCCCTGGGCAGGGGCCAGGCTGCTTCCCAGACTGCTGATAACCCCAGCTGTGTTTATCTCCACGAGGTGGGATAGTTTTAATCCAGCCCAAGAGCCCAGTGATGCAGACAGGGAAGGGCCCCATTCATTCCAGGGAATATTGGGCCCCATCTCCACGCTCTGGGCTCAGGTTTGCATCAGCTGTGACTGCCTGAGGCTGAATTCCCTTTGTGTCCCTGCCAGCCCAGGCTGCTGGGAGGGAAAGGTGGGGAGGATGCTCAAAGCTTCCGCTCATATTTCCAGGAGCCCTTGGAGCAGGAATGAATCCCTGAATCCCATCAGACCCAGCCAGCAGCAGGGAAATCTCCTTTCATGTGCAGTCCTGAGAGCTCAGTGCAGTAAATATTACACTCAAATCAATTAATGGGAAAAAACAAACTTCTGACAGCTGAAGGCGGAAGAATGAGATTGATTGCAGGGAGCCGGGAGAGGATTTTTGGAAGTAAAACATGAATCTGGAGAAGTTTACATGCGAGTGAGACTGATCCAAATGCCAGGGGTAAATGCCAGGGATAAAGGAGACCTGTCCAGGGCTCTGCTGTGGAATGGCCACAGAGCAGTCCCAGCTGAGGCCCTCTCCGGGCACACTCATCCCAAAAGCTGCATTAACAGCACTCAACCTTTGAGCTTTGAGCAGAGCAGAACCCCCCCCACACACATTTGGGGCTTTCTGTTCCTCTCAAAGACCTGAACTTTTGACCAGGCCTGGCACATCCTTCCCAAATCCACTCCCATCACCAAACGGAGCCTTTTCCCCTCCCCACTCTAAAAATACCACTTGTGCAGAGGTAGATGCCAGCTATTTATAGGCTGAACACACTGTACAGGGAGCAGTGTGACCTCCTCTTTATCTCGCCATGGAACAGCTCCTCCTCATCCCTTTCTCTTCCCAGGGGTTATTCCCAGGCTCCTGCAGGTGCTGCCCATCCTCAGCACCCTCCCCAAAGCCAGCCCTGCTCCCAAACCCCGCTCCAGGCCCCTGTGGCCCCTGGCTGCCCCTCACCTTCCTCTCCAGCTGTTACATTTCATTACCCAAAGCTAAAAATACAGCAGCACTTTCCCCAGATGACTTTCCCCACCAAGTCACCATGGCAACAGATGCTCCCGGCTCAGAGCTGCGAGGGGATGTGGTCCATGGAGTCAATCTCTCCACAGACAATGCCAGGGCTTGGGAGAAGCTTTGGGATCTTTCCCATTCCAGCATCTCCACAGGGATGCTTTGCCCTGATCCTGTTCTGTCTTTAAGGATCACAAGGGGGAGGGTGTTGACGTGCTGCTGCCCAGGGAGCTGCCCTCTCCCCCTGGCCAGCCTGGATGGCAGCAGGGAAAACCAAACACGTGGATTTCCCCTTCCTGGGGGCTCAGAAATCCCAATATTTATTCATCTTTCCCTAAGTAGTGTCTTCATTTACTCCCAGATGTGGGCAGCTGACATAGAACTGTATTAGAGGATAAAAAGGATAAAAGAAGAGGTCCAGGGAAAAATCAGAGAACAGGAAGTTCATCCTTCCCCGTGGAATCACAGAGTCCTGGAATGATTTGGGTTGGAAGGGACCAAGGCTCATCTTGTTCCACTACCCCAGGCTGCTCCAAGCCCCATCCAACCCTTACCACCCAATCATCCTGATTAACACCTTTGTTAATGACCTCAAAGAGGCAGCAGCCACAACATGAATTAAATTCCCAGATGATCTAAGACTGGGAAAAATTGGAAGGGTGAAAGTCCAGCGAGGAAAAAGGAACAAATCAGCCAGGGTTTGGGGGCAGAAGGGGCTGAGGCGGCAGGAGCAGAGCCAGGTCCAAAAGGTTTCCCATGAAAGTTTATCCTGACATTTCTCCCTGGGTGTGAAGATTTCTGTTCCACAGGAGCCCAGCACACAGCACTCCCTTCCCAGAGTTATTTGAGCATTCCAGAGCTGTGTAGGGAAAGGGGGGAGATGTGTTTGCTCTTAATTCATTCCCTCCCTCTCCTTCCATTGAACAGCTGCACTTTACAGCTTCCCGATTACCGAGCACATGTCCAACCAACCCCCCCCTCCTCCGGGAGAAGGAGGGAAGAACCAGGGAAAAGATTTCCTCATTACCTTTCTGAAGGGCACAAACAGCGCTGCCAGAGCCGGCCCTGATGCTCAGCCCGGCAAGTGCTTAACTCCCCAAAATCCATCCTCATCCACCCCTCTGCTGCTCCCGCTCCGGTTCTTCCCTCCCCAACCCTCTCCTTGCTCCTGCCCGACCTTCCCGCTCAACTCCCTGCTCGGGTTTATTCCTCCGATTTCCCTGGGCAACCATGGTGATTTTGTGGTGTCACCTGGAGAAGGAGGAATAACGCTTCCATGGAGAATTCATTCCATCACATCCCCTGGCCGCCCTTGGGTGGTTTGGGGTGTAAATCCACCCTAACAGTGTAATCACCCCGCTGGCAGCCCGCCCCGGGGCTCAACGATCACCGCCAGCCCCGCTGTTGTCGTTAGTGCGGTAAGAGCCGAGACAACACCGCCCCAAATCGTCGCAGTCCTTAAGAGCACCTTTGGGCCCCAAGGACGAAGGGAACGATCTGAAAACTGCAAACAGCTCGTCCTTGAGTGAACCGGGGAGTCAGGCTTGGAACTACTACGGCTAAAAAATTGGAAATTTCCAGCCCTCCATCTGCTATTCTCACTCTTGTTTTTTTGGGTGGTTTTTTTTTTTTTTTTTTCCTGCCTCAAATTGCAACGAAGTGTCAAAATAACCCCGTTTTATCTAATGGCTACGCCCCCCCAACTTATTCCAATGGGAAGTGTCAAAATATTTCCCTCGGTTATTGGGATCTCAGCGGAGCACCCGCGGATGGAGCTCTCACCGCGCCCCGGGGCCGTGTCCCCGGAGCTGCTGCAGCCTCCGGCTCCTCTGTCAGCATCCCCCAGACCAGGCAGGGCCGGGGCTGCTGCGAGGGAATAACCAGAGGGCTGCGGTGCTCCAGCGGCTCGGAGAGGCATGGCACAAACAATCCAGTGCTCCTCAGCCTGACACAGCCGGGAAAGCTCTCGGAACTCAGGGCTGAGCCTGCTGTGTCCCCAGAGGGATTGTTTGACATGGAATTCCGCAGATTTTTATTTATCTCCCCCTTCCCCAGGAAAATAAATGATTTGTGGAAAAGACATTTTTTAGCGCTTCTGGTCCCAAACACATGGAACATTTCCAGGAACCCTTTGGGAACCCCCATTCCCATGGAAATGTAGGACAGAACGAGGGCTGCTGCTCCCAAATCTGCCCTCAAAGGGGAGCGTTTTAGGGATTGGGAGTCCTTGAGGGCAGGCTGGGGGGGCAGCACTGCGATCCTGCAGGTGTCAGAAGGATTTGCAAAACAATTGCTTCCATTCTGCCCTATAAATTTCCCTGCTGTGGAAGTCTCTGCAGGAGCCCAGCAGGGCTCATCCTCAGCACCAGGGGAAGGGTGGCTGGAGGGGCTGTGCTGGGACCCCACCGGTAAATCAGCAGGAAAAATCATGTTCTCAGTGCCTGGGAAAGGGCCAGGCTGGGCCTGAGGGATGAGCTTGGAATGAAGGAAGTGAGGAAGGTGCTGGAGAGGAGCAAATGCCAGGAGAGAGGAGGGCAGGACTCAGCTCAAGGAATCCTGGAATGGTTTGGATTGGAAGGGACTTCAAAGCCGATCCAGTGACACCCCTGCCATGGCAGGGACACCTTCCACTGTCCTAGGATGCTCCAAGCCCCGATGTCCAACCTGGCCTGGGACACTGCCAGGGATCCAGGGGCAACCACAGCTGCTCTGGGCACCTGTGCCAGGGCCTGCCCACCCTCACAGGGAAGGGTTTTGATTTCCACCTGTGAGGGCACAGGAAGAGGGAGGGGACATTCCAGGGACAGGGAAAAGCCATTTCAGTTGAGGAGCACCACTGGTGTAGGAATAAATGGACATGAGGGAATTTAGCCTCAATGAGAAGGAAGTTCCAGAGGTGAGGAGTGGCTGCAGCATTGGGAAATGGGGCTCTTTTTCTTCCAGGCAGCTCCAGCAGCAGCAACCTCAGCCTCCAGGGAGCTCTTCCAGCCTGCTGAGAACATTTTTATTCCAAATATTTCAGTCTTGGTATCCTTTACCAAATATTTCAGTGCACACTGCAGCAGTCAGCATGAACACATGGGGATTTCATGGTAATTCCTACAGGTGATTCCACAGTAATTCTTACAGATGGTTCCCTGTTAATTCCTACAGGTTAATTCTAATCCCTAATGTTCTTACAGTTGATTTCATTTTAATTCCTACAAATGATTTCATGTTAATTTTTACAGTAGATTTCATATTAATTCTTACAGGTGATTCTATGGTAATTCTTACAGATAATTTCCTGTTCTTATGGGTGAGTCCATGTTAATTCTTACAGTTGATTCCATGTTAATTCCTACAGTTGATTCCATGTTAATTCTTACAGATAATTTCCTGTTCCTACAGACGATTCCATGTGAATTTCTACTTGAGGGCTCACATTCTGAGCTTCATTATGTGTCAGTCACTGCTTGAAGCCTTTCCTCAGATCCCTGCCCTCCCCTCCTGCTGCACCCCTGGCTCTGTGGATCTCTACCAGGAGACTCATGAGGGTTTTTTGGGCACCCACGCCCAGCCCTGGAACCAAAACCAGCAGCACCAGAATGGGGGTGCTGCCCAAGCCAATGGCCCAGTTCTGATCCTCGGATAAAAATCAGCCACATCCCCTGCAAATCCCTGTCACCCGGCAGGGACAGGTGTGGGGACAGCACCTCACGCCCATTCCAGATGGGGTTGTGGTCTCCTGGCACAAACTGTGTGACCCTGAGGGATGCTGGCTGAGGTTCCACCACAGAGACCCTTCTTGTGACTTGTCCAACACAAAACCTCTGCGAGAAAGGAGAGGGGCTCCAAACACCCAGACAAATCCAGGGAATTCCACAGCTTGGGCATAGGCTCCTCCTGGGCTTCCAGGCCATGGATTATTGACCATGGAAATGCCAGCAGCCCCAGAGCTCTCCTGCCCCGCGTGGGCTTGGGATCCTCCCCAGCTCTGCTCCCCAGAGTGGGGCTGGACACGAGGTGGGCAGCCAGAGCCAGGAATTCTGCAAGGCTTCCTGCAAGTTCTGTAACCCAGGACGTGCAAGGTCAGGGAAAAATGTGTTACCCAGCCTTGATGGAAAAGGAAAAAGAAGAAAAAGAAGAAAATGAGACAAAAAAAAGGAAAAATAAAGAGAAAGTTTTAGAAAAAGAGATAGAAAGAAGAAAAATAATAAAAAGAAGAAAATGAAGGAAAAAAAAGGGGAAAAGAGAAAAGAAAGGAAAAGAGGAAAAAGAAAAAGAAAAAGAAGAAGAGAAGAAGAAGAGGAGAAGCAGCAGTATCACCCTGCACTAAAAGGAGATTAGCACTATAAGGCAGATAAATTTAAGATTCATGCTATGACTTTTGTTTACAACTCCAGTAACAACTGCTAAAAGGCTGAATGAGGAGGGAATAAATTTTCAGTGTTCTCCAAAGAAAGCTCCATATCCCTTTCACAGCTCTCTCTATCAGCAAACCACCTTCTCCATCCCCCTTCCAGAGCAGCACAGAGCAGAGCACTCCTCTCCCCAGCCTCTCCAGCTCCCGCTCATCCCGCTCATCCCTACACATCCCTCACATCCCTCGCATCCCTCACATCCCCTCACATCCCCTCACATCCCCTCACATCCCTCACATCGCTCACATCCCTCACATCCCTCACATCCCCTCACATCCCCTCACATCCCTCACACCCCTCACATCCCTCACATCCCTCACATCCCTGCACATGCCTGCACATCCCCTCACATCCCTGCACATCCCTCACATCCCCTCACATCCCCTCACATCCCCTCACATCCCCTCACATCCCTCACATCCCTGCACATCCCTCACATCCCCTCACATCCCCTCACATCCCCTCACATCCCCTCACATCCCCTCACATCCCTCACATCCCCTCACATCCCTGCACATCCCTGCACATCCCTCACATCCCTGCACATCCCCTCACATCCCTCACATCCCCTCACATCCCTGCACATCCCTCACATCCCTCACATCCCTGCACATCCCTGCACATCCCCTCACATCCCTGCACATCCCCTCACACCCCTCACATTCCCTCACATCCCTGCACATCCCTGCACATCCCCTCACACCCCTCACATCCCCTCACATCCCTGCACATCCCTGCACATCCCCTCACATCCCCTCACATCCCCTCACATCCCTGCACATCCCTGCACATCCCTCACATCCCTCACATCCCCTCACATCCCTCACATCCCTGCACATCCCCTCACATCCCTCACATCCCCTCACATCTCTGCACATCCCTCACACCCCTCACATCCCTGCACATCCCTCACATCCCTGCACATCCCTGCACATCCCCTCACATCCCCCACATCCCCTCACATCCCTCACATCCCCTCACATCTCTGCACATCCCTCACACCCCTCACATCCCTGCACATCCCTCACATCTCTGCACATCCCTGCACATCCCCGCACATCCCTGCACATCCCCTCACATCCCTGCACATCCCCTCACATCTCTGCACATCCCTGCACATCCCCTCACATCCCTGCACATCCCCTCACATCCCTCACACCCCTCACATCCCTGCACATCCCTCACATCCCTGCACATCCCTGCACATCCCTGCACATCCCCTCACATCCCTCACATCCCTCACATCCCCTCACATCTCTGCACATCCCTCACATCCCCGCACATCCCTACACATCCCTCACATCTCTGCACATCCCTGCACATCCTGCACATCCCTCACATCCCTCACATCCCTCACACCCCTCACACCCCTCACATCCCTGCACATCCCTGCACATCCCTCACATCCCTCACATCCCCTCACATCCCTGCACATCCCTCACATCCCTGCACATCCCCTCATCCCTGCACATCCCTCACATCCGCTCACATCCCTGCACATCCCTGCACATCCCTCACACCCCTCACATCCCCTCACATCCCTGCACATCCCTCACATCCGCTCACATCCCTGCACATCCCTGCACATCCCTCACATCCCCTCACATCCCTCACATCCCTCACATCCCTCACATCCCTCACATCCCTCACATCCCTCATCTCCCCTCACCTCCCCTCACATCCCTCACATCCCTCACATCCCTGCACATCCCTCACATCCCTCACCTCCCCTCACATCCCCTCACATCCCCGCTCTCCCAGCAGCCATGCAGGATTGTTTTCTTGGTTTGATGGATGGAATTTTCAACCTGCCCTAATTTACTGGAATGAGTTCTGTAGCTGTCCCAACCGAACCACTCAGTCTGTGCCCGGTAGGAAGCAGAACCTCTCCCTTCATGTGCAGCTCCTTCCCTGGACTTCACAGTGCCTTAACCGGGCCTTGAGCTCTCTCTGTTGGAAATTTCCTGCCCAGTATTCCCACGCCATTTGGAATAACGTTCTTGGAACTGCCCATAGGGATCATTTGTTACAAGCAAACCCTGAGACCGGATTCTGACAAAGGTGATGAGTTGGGATCCTCCTCCCTACCCCAAACTCACCCTCCAGCAGGACAGGCAGTGCCTGCAGCAGGTTTCCCTGGCATTCCACTTCTCTCCCAATCCCTCTGCCTTTAAATAACTTCCCATTAAGCCTGGGTTAATAAGGCTTTACTGTGGTTTTACTCAGGACCAGAGAAGGACCCTGGACCCTGCTGAGTCTGCTCACGACTTAAGAGTTGAGCCCACAGTGAAATATTCCTTCTTATTCCCTCAATTCCTCCAGGTGGGATGAGCGCAGCGCCTCCAGCATCCCTCTCATCCCTTTCCTCTCAGCAGATTTTGTGGAATCCTGGAATGGTTTGGGTTGGAAGGGTCCTTAAAGCCCATCCAGTGCCACCCCTGCCATGGGAAGGGACACCTTCCACTGTCCTAGGGTGCCCCAAGCCCCAATGTCCAGCCTGGCCTTGGGCACTGCCAGGGATCCAGGGGCAGCCACCCTCTGTGTCTTCTGGATTAATTCCCACTCCTTATTTCTCCAATATCCCCATCCAGGTGAGTGACTGCCCCTGGGAAGGACCACAGCGTGCCTCTGATCTCATGCTTTTCATCCAGAATTCCCTGTTCCTGTGCATTTTCTGTTCCTCAAGTCCCAGAATCTTTTCTATCCTGGGAAAAGCTTTTCTCCATAAAAGCCTGAGTAGTTCTAACACAGAAATTCTTCCCTGAGAGCACAGCTGGTGATCAGGAGCACAGCAAACAAATCCCACTTCACACATCCTCTCTGTCTCCTCACTGTTGGGAGCTCAGGAGAGGAGCCACAACCCTGGCTCCAGAGGAGAAAGAGGCAGCACCAGCTCTGCTTGGAAAGGAAACTTTCTGGGAAGGACTGGGCAGTGCCAGAATTCCCCTCCTGGTTCAAGCCTCAGACACAAACTCTGCTCTTTGTGCACAGAACCCCCAACTTGAATGCAGAATTAAACTCAGATTTTTGCTACTGCTTTGGGGTAGTTTTTCCCATTGTTTTCCCTTTCCCTAAACTGGGCAGCTCCTCATCTTCTGGGGCTGCCGATCTCTGCAATCTCCAAACTCCACCCAGCACTTTCACCTTCCAAGGGATCTTCGTACATCCCCAAATCCCTGAGGAAGCGGAACAGCCCAGCGGGTGAGGGGCTGTAACCTCAGTCCTCAGCACCTGAATCTGCAGCCCCAAGGCTCCTTAATGCCCCTGGAAATTCCCAAACAAACTCAGGATTGCCATTAGATAAAGAGCAGGTAGCACCAAGGGAGATCTCCCAGTGCAGATGGATATGGGGAGCAATGCTCACTGCAGCAGAGGGAAGGAGCAAAAGGGGATAATTCCCAATATCCCAGCCAAAAGAAAGGTGAGGAAAATGCAGAAAAAGAAGAAGAGAAAGGAGAAGAAAAAGAGAAAGAAAGAGGGAAAAGAAGTAAAAAGAAAAAGAAGAAAAAACAAGAGAAAGAGGTAAAAAATAAGAAAAAAATAATAAACAAAAAAGAAAGTGGAGAAAAAGAAAATGAAGCAAAAAATAAAAAGGAAAAGGAAGGAAAAAGGAAAATGAAAACAAAAAGAAAAAGGAAGGAAAATTAAAAGGGAAATGAAAGGAAAAGGAAAAATAAGCAAGGGTAAGAAAAATAAAAAAGGAAAAGAAAAAAGTAAAAGAAAGAAAGGGAAAGAAAAAGGAGGAAAAGGAAAAGAAAAAGAAAAAGAAAAAAAAAAGAAATAAAAAGAAAGGAAAATAAAAACCAAAAGAAAGGAAAAAAGAGAAAAAGGGAAAAGGAAAAGGAGCTTTTAGGCAGCCTGGCTGCCTCTTCCTCAGCATTCTGGCAGCTGGGATCAGGCCACAATGGAGCAAAATATTCTATTCTAAATATTCCGGCCAAAAGAAAGGTGAGGAAAATTGGGAACTAACCCACTCCTTGGTTTGGTTTGTTTCCTTGCCGTGGCTTTGCAGTGGAACAGAACCAAAGCTCATCCATCATTCCTGTTGGGAATGGTTTCCAGAAAAAGCTTCACCCCACTGAAGTACCAGTATTTCATGGCCCCATTATTTAATATTTTAAACACTGAAATCATCAATTCCAAAGGAAATATTGCAGCATTCCCAAAACTAAGCCCTTCCATTATTTCTGGCTGAAAGGGCCATTGTCAACAGGGACAATCAAATCTGCATTTTGGGGATGGAAAAGGTTTCCATGGAAGAATTCCAATCAGCTTGGTAAAATCTAAAGCAATTTGGGAAAGCTTTTCCCAAAGCATCATTGGAGTGTTTCCCTTAAGGGACGGGGAGCCCCCAGAAGCCCCACAGCAACACTTCAGCCCCTCTGGAAAACTGACACAGCTCCGGCAGCTTTGTCAGCAATTCCCAAGTATTTCACTCATTGCAAATCGCTCCAAAAATCTGAATTTTGCCCTGGAGATGCATTGTGAGTGCTCATTCACCCTGGCTGAAGGTCCATCTGTCACACCAGGGGTGATGCTGGGACTGCATCAAGGAGGGGAATGGAATTCCTGTGGATTTGATCTCCAGGCAGGTCCTGGCACATGGGACAGGTTCTGTTCTGTATTTGCTGTCCCTACCCTGCTGTCCCGCTGAGCTGGTGTTAGTCCAGGCTGTCACACCCAAGAAGCCCAGAATTAATGAGGCTGGAAAAGGTCTCAAGACCGTCAAGTCCAACTATCAACCAACCACACTGACCACGGGGAGCTCTGCCCACTCCAGCTGCCCAGAACCCTCCTCCAGCAGCTGGGAGTGTGCTCCTGGGCAGGGCTGGAATGCTGGGCAAAGCCAGAGAGCTGCTGCAGGGCCAGGGTGACACTGCCACAAATCCCCGTCCTAAATCCAGCCCCAAATCCCAGCGGGGCTCCCTCAGCCCTTGCTCTACTGGGGTGGGGTGTGGCTGCAACTGGGAGGAAAAGGATTTTAGCAATAATTATTGCAAATGAATCTCCGAAAGTCTCAGGTGCAGCCACAAGCCCTCTCCACTGGGATGTGATTGCTAAAGGTCACTCAGTCCTGGGGTTTTCCTGAGCCAAGCCGTGCCCAGCCTGATTTCCAACCAAAGAAATCAAGGAGAGGAGTTGAAATGGCAGTTTCAATCATCCACCTCTGGAAATGTAAAAGGATAATTGGAAATGTAAAAGGATAATTGGAAATGTAAAGGGATAATTGGAAGATGCTCACTGATGGGAACAAATTTAGTCTTGTGATTTGGGGACTTCATTCCTGAAGGAGACTCAGTGGAACCTGCCAGGTCCCGGGGATATGGAGAGACCTGCAAGGACCCTCCCAATTCTGCAAATCCAGAGAGAGTTTCTACTTCCAAAGTACTTAATAGCAGGTGTAGGAGAAGCTTTCCTGGGTTTCTTTTTCCTCTGTTTACCTTTTGCAGAAAACAGGAAAATTTGTTGTACCAAATATTGAATCCTCCAAATGTTCCAGGAGAGTGATTGAAATATTTGCATTTCTCTCCTTTTGGTTGTTTGAATGAAATTGCAGTTTCTGCACATCAAAGGCCCATAAGAATAAAGCCTTCCTGAGAATAAATCTCTGTTCTCTCTGTGTGTGCTGTGTACCTGAAAGCAGTCCTTGAAAATTCCATTGGAAAAATGTGTTGGAGGCGAGCACAGACAATCCAGGTTGAAAAGGATTGCTTTCCTTGCAAACTTTAATGACATTTTAAATAATGTTGAAGAACTCATTTCTTTTCATTTCCTACCTTTTGGTAACATCTTTTTCTGTTTTTTCTCCTCTTTTTTTTTTTTTTTTTTTTTTTTTTTTTTTGCCTATCCCAAAAGCAGGAGCTTGGCAGCTCTTCCTCTGGTGGAATGAAAACAAACATTGCTGGAATGAGGAAGAGAAATGAGATTTGGGCTCTTTGCTAGTGCTGACTGCTTGGACTGGGACACCAAAACCCAGCCTCATTATTTTACTCCCTACAGATGATCAGATCCATCTGGGTGAGGCAGCAGTTGGCAGAATCCCCTTGGGGTGCTTCTCCAAGGTTTAACAGTCTCTGAAGCCATCGTAGAGCAGATGAACTTTAAATCCTTCCCAGGTTACATTCCCAGATCCTAGGAGCAGCCCCCAAAGCCCCTCTGGGTGCATCAAATATCAGATTAGGGAAACCTGAACATTTCTGGCTCTGGCTCAAGATGACCCTGGCAGGTGCCCAGGTGGCCAAAAGCATCATGGGCTGTATCAAAAATAGTGTGGCCAGGGCAGGGATTGTCCCCTTTGTCACCTGTGCTGGCCCTGCTGAGGCCCTCAAGGGCTGTGTCCAGTCCTGAGCCCCTCAGGATGGAGAGCCCTGGAGGGGCTGGAGCATGTCCAGGGAAGGGAACCAAGCTGGGAAGGGTCTGGAGCCCCAGGAGCAGCTGAGGGAGCTGGGAAAGGGGCTCAGCCTGGAGAAAAGGAGGCTCAGGGGGCCCTTGTGGCTCTGCACAACTCCCTGACAGGAGGGGACAGCCGGAGGGGTCGGGTTCTGCTCCCAGGGACACAGGGACAGGAGGAGAGGGAACGGCCTCAGGCTGGGCCAGGGGAGGCTCAACTCTGGATCCTCAGCACAGCAGGGACAGGAGCTCCTGCAGTGGGGCCAGCACAGGCTGTGAGGATGAGGAGGGACTGGAGCATCTCCCTGCCCAGGAAGGGCTGAGGGAGCTGGGGCTGCTCAGCCTGGAGAGGAGCCCCAGCTGAGAGGGGCCCTCAGCCCTGGCTGTCCCTGGGTGCAGGGAGGGGCAGAGCAGGGCCCAGGCTCTGCTCCGCGGGCCCAGCAGTGGCACCAGAGCAATGGGCAGGGACTGAGCCCAGCAATTCCCCCTGCACAGGAGGCACAACTCCTGCCCTGGGCAGTGCCCAGCCCTGAGCAGGCTGCCCAGGGAGGGGCTGGAGTCTCCTCAGTGCGGATATTCCAGAGCCCTGTGGACACAATGGTGTGCCCTGTGCTCTGGGATGGCCCTTCCCGAGCAGGGAGGTGGCACCACTGACCCGCTGTGGTCCCTTCTGGCCTGATCCAGCCTGGGATCCTGTGATACTCAGGAGAAACAAGAACTACATCAGGATTCCCATGTCAGTGTGTCACAGGTCACAGACTTTGGGATGGAGATATGGCCACCAATAGTGTGGTGCAGGGAATGCTCAGGGCACAGCACAAAGCCTGCTCCTCCTTCCAGCACCTGGGGTGGAACCAACCTGGGTCATCCCAGTAAAAACAGAGGTGGATTCCTTCACATCTCCCATTTCCCAAGTGCTTGTTGCCATCCAGATGTATGCACTGAACACCAGAGCTGCTTTCAGAGACTGTTTTGTAATTGAGAAGGAGGCAGCAAAGCTGCCAGCACAGTTAGGCTCTTCAGAGGGCTGGTTTAATTAACTGGTGTGATATCAAAGCTGAAGGACTCCTGACACACAATTACAGGGCATTGTCTGAGCTGGAAAAAGCCGTGTAACCCTTGCCTTTATCATCATCTACTCCTGTTCACTCAATACCTCCAAAATACATCCCATGGTCACATTTCAGTGGCCACTTCTGTATCTGCTGGTTCTTGGAACAAATTAATGTTTCTAAAAATACCAGGAAATCTCAGAACCTGAGCACACAACCAAGCAGAGAGGCTGCAACTGCATTTCAGAGCTGACATTAAAATTCCAGTGTGCTGCTCGGAACTCTGGAGAAGTCCACCTTAAGCTCTGCTTTGGAGGAGATAATTTATGCTGGGCCATCCATCTCTGTCTGGGAGGCAGAGCCACACCTGAGGTGAGGACAGCCTTTCCCAGACTGCTGAGGTGACAGAGGCAGCCACGACTTATCTGTGTGACTTCAAGTGCTGGCCAACAGGAAATTCCTGGGAAAGGTGATGCCAGGATACAGGTGATGGCTGGAAAATCCTCCAGCAGGTGTTTGAGCCTCTTCCAGTGCCTGGAGTGCCTTTTCTCCATGGGTTCCATCATTCCCTCCTCTCCTGCCCCACCATGCAGTGAGATCCAGGGACCTGGGGCCATCTCCTCCCACACCCCAGCTTGGAGTCATTCCTGATTTTTTTCCTTCTCTCACACCAGCCTCGTGCTGCCCATTCCATCCCCTTCTACAATTCCCTCATTCCTTCTCTACTGCATCTCATGCACAGCCCGAGTCCCTGCCTGATTCCAATCATAAGAATCTCTGCCTGATTCCCAAATCCCTGCCTGATTCCCGGCTGGCATCCCGAGCCTCCTGTGCCATTCCGGAGGCTCCTGCAGAGCCAAAGGCAGCAGGGATGATGAGGGCTGATGAAGCCCAGACACGCCTCTCCCTTTCCCTGCTTCCCGCGATTCCGTGCGGGCAGCAGGCTGAGGATCCAGCCCCACGGCAGGGTGGAATGGAGCCCTGAGCCGCGCTGGGCGGGCCCGGCAGGGTCCCTGCGGGGATGAGGAGCCGATTTTCGGGAAGGTGAAGCTGGGACTGTCCCCGTGAGGAGGCGTTGCAGAGCCCGGGGGTCTCCGGGCACAGGAGATGCTGCTCTGCTTAGAGCACAGAGCTGAGCTGCTCCCAAATGCAGGTGCTGGACAGGTGCTGTGTGCTGTAAACACAGAGCTACTTTCCTTATAATAAACCTGGCTGAATACCCCAAACAGAAAGGGGGTTATTAATAAATCAGCCCCGAGTGCAGGCGTAAGCAGAGCCTCACGCTAGATGCAGAGTGATTTATACACAAAGCAAATAGATCAGTCTCACGTTGCTGGAAAAGGACACCAGATGCCTTTGACGTCACCTAAATTATCTCTATTTTTAAAAGTTACTCTTTCCCATTTGCTGCCAACTCAGAAAGTCCAATTTGCCAAGATAATCTATCGAGTGGGGATGAAGATTTCCAAAGTTGAAGTATCAGTCTCTTAGCAACCGTAGTACTCTTTGTATTAAACTGAGCCCAGGCGTCTCCTGGAGCCTTTTCTGCACCTAATCAGCGAATTCCCATTAAAGACACAATATTGGAGAAATGTCACCTAAGATCCAGGATACATCTAAACACCTCGAGTCCATGTTCTCTCTGCTCAGAGGGATATTTATAGCAGGGAGACATGTCAGGGAAGGATGTGGCATCTCTTATTCATGCAAGGGTCTGGATAAGAAATGAGAATGTAGGAAAAAAAAAAGGTGCAGCAAGAGCTGATAAGAAGAACAACATAAAATCATGGCAAGGACTTATTCCAGCTGGGTCTGGTTCAAGTGGTGGCCTTTGGGTGGTGGGAAAGGGTGAGAGAAAAGAAAAGCTCCCTTTCCTTGCCTGCTTTGCTTCCAGCCCAGCGTTTGGAGGTCCCTTTCTCCAAGCCTAACAGAGTTCTGGAAAGGGCTTTTGCCTCCCACATCCACATCTGCTTCTCCCAGCCTGGCACAAAGCTCTGACTCCTGGGAAGCTTCCCTTGGGTAACACCTCCAGGTGCTCTGCAGAAAGCTGCTGGAGAAGGGTGTGACACTGTTTTGGATCGAGAAGGGGTGACACAAAGCCACCTCTCTGTCCTGTCCCTGTGGAACTCCTGTCCTGCCTGCCCAGCAATTCTGGCCTTTTTCTTTCACAAATGTAACAAAAACTTCAGAAAAAAAATGGCAGCATGACTCCTGAGTCACTATTTCAGTACAGATGGCCTAAAGATGCTTCCTTATCTCTCCTTGCATCCTTGCATGCTCAAAGCCATTCCCTGTCTCTGTGTGCCCAGGATCAGCCTGGGGGTTTGCCTGGGCTGTCCCCACCCTCCCTGAGCAGTGGGAGCAGGGCCAGGGCCATGCTCTGCACGTGAGGATCAGAACACAGCAACACTTTGTGATTTGGGGCACCATGCGCTGCCCAGCACCCCCATGGCTGCCTCCCACAGCCTGCACATGGATCACACTAATCCTGGTGGCTGCTGCTGGCCAAGAGTAAGGACAATTTCCTGCTCCTGGAGCCATTGGAATTGGCCCTCTGGACTTACAGGAGCTGGAGCAGCTCTGAGCTGGGCCGTGCCCTTCCTGCTGCCCTGCAGCCACCCCACAGCCCCAGCCCAGGGCAGGGGTGGCCAAAAACAGATCCCAGTGCTCACAGGTGTGACTGTCACAGGTGAGCCAGACCTCCAGGTGAACCTCCTGGTGCACCATACAGCCTCAGATGGGAGCAGGATCCTGGGAAGCAGCCGTGGAGAGGGCAGTGGGCACTCCTCCACCAAGCAAAGAGCCACAGCTCCCAGAGCTTTGGGACCTCTCTGTTCCTTATCTCCCAACAGATAAGAAGAAAAGGAAATCAATTCCACCTCTCCTCTGCTCCAACTCCAATCCCATCTAAGTACTGCCGACCCTGTTTCCAGAGCGCTCTCCAAAGCATCCCACGAATAATTCCATTATTGCCTGGGATTGTTGTTTATGACATGGGGATTGCTCTGCACTCAAGGGCACAGGGAAGAGAGGCTGAGTGCCTTTAGATTTACAAGGCAGAGCAGCTTCTCCCTTTCCACCAGCTGGATTGTTCAGGGTGGTTTTGCTTCCTGGCACATGAAAAATGCTGGAGAAATGATCTTGAGATGAGTGTGCAGCACCTGATTCCAGAGGCACTGAGAGCAGTCAGTGTGACAGGGAGCTGTGGCACTGCCAGGGACACACTGCAGTGTCCCAGGAGCAGGATCAGTATAGCCACAATACAGGATTTCAATATATCAACATATCCTCACAATATCCATACACAGTATGAGCACAGACATGGCACTCTAAACCTCCTGGTCTGCCTGGAATACAAAGTGGAAGTGATCACAGCTTAAAATCCCATTGAATTTCCCCAGGCAATAAGGAAGTTGGTTGATAAACTGACTCTGGAAGTATTTCTTGCAAATATGAATCGATTTAGATTGATAGGAAATAGAATCAAGAAACAAAGCCACCTGACTGCCCTTGGCAGCCTTGGCCATTAAATACATAATTCAATTCCAAGGAAATCCAGCACGAAGGAGGCGACTGCAGGCAGGGAAAGAATCCAGCACCAATCTCCTTCTCACAAAAGTGGTGCCTGCTGGGGCTCTTCAAGGGGTGCACAACTGCCCTCCCCTGGGAGGAGGATCCTGGTCCAACACCCAAATTCAAACGTTTGCTATGGAAACATCTCAGGAGAGAAAGGGAATTGTGTCCCTAAGGAAGCAGTGAGAAGGGAGCAAAGTTCCTCAGCCAGTTCAGGGGGAAAACCCAAAGTTTCTGGTACTTTCCCACTCCTCTCCACGGAAGCAGCTTCTCCCTCAAAGCAGAAATTGCTGCTGGCTTGTCCCAAGCTGGGAAGCAGCTTCTGCTTCCAGAGACTCCCACATCCCTCTGCAGCTGATCCCTCTGTGCTGGACAAAACCTGCCTGTTATCCTGGAGACACTAAAACAACACCTCCAGAGCACTCAGAAAAAGCTGCTGTGAGTTCTGCAGGTTGCCAAGAGCTCCAGGGGATGCCACAGTGGCCAAGGAATAATAAGGAGCAGGGAAATCCTAACTGTGCTCCTTCCAGGGGCTGTATCCCTGTGCTAGCTGCCTGTGGAGAGGGACTGCAGCCCAGCACAGGCACACCAGAGGATCCTGGACAGGGAAGATCTGCTCCAGGACCTCTCCAGGCCATCCAGGACATGGGGGAAGGATAAAAGCAGCTCCTTGTTCCTTGCCTCCATCTGATATTCTCTCCAAGGGTATTTTAGCAACAGCACAGAAGAGCAAAACAGGAGGAAAAATCCCAAACAGCTCTGCCAGTTTCATGGAAATAGGGAATATTTCTGGAGCTGGAAGGAATCCACAATGATCATCCAAGTCCAGTTCCTGGCCCTGCACAGGACAGGCCCAAGAATTCCAGCAGGAGTTTATTGCTGTAGGACATCAGCTGTTTTCTCTCCTCCATCCCTTCCCACCCAGTCCATCCCAGATCCCAGCAAGGGACTGGGAGTGCCCTCAAAGGTCACACATTCTCTGTGCCTGGATGAAGCTCACTAGGACAGTGTTCATGGAATCAGGGATCATCCAGTGCCACACCTTCCACTGTCCCAGGCTGCTCCAAGTCTCATCCAGCCTGGCCTTGGGCACTGCCAGGCATCCAGGGGCAGCCACAGCTGCTCTGGGCACCCTGTGCCAGGGCCTGCTCACCCTCCCAGGGAACAATTCCTTCCCAATATCCCATTCATCCCTGCCCTTGGGCACTGGGAAGTCCAGCTAGGGTCATCCCTTCCCAAGGAAGGGCAGTGAGGCGACCTGGAATGCTCAGCCTGACCCAGGAACAGCTGCAGGTCTGCAGCTCCAGAGTAGTTCTGAGTCCTGGGAAGGGCAACACCAGGTCAGGGTAGATCTGATCATCCCTCAAGGGCCCTCCTTCAAACAGTCCCAAACCTCCACAAATCTTCTCCATCCAAGTCTGTTTCAGGATCACATTTACTTCTGTTTATCCCGCAGGAAGGAGTCCCATGGATTACCCACGCCAGCAGCGCTGCTCCACTTTCTCCTCTCCCGAACACCTCCTCCAGCTCCATCTGACATTTGCAGCTCTGCTTTGGAGCAGACAGTGAACAACTGCTCCATGTTCTCCTTCTCCACACCCTTCTCCCACTCTGGAGCCTGGATTCACCGCATCCTGGGCTCTGCTCAGGCTGGAAGCCTTTGTTGAGCTGTCACAACTTCTTGTCACCTGTCCCTCCAACGTGGCCTTTCCAGGCACTGCTGGGCCCTCCGTGGCCACCAGAAACACTGAGCTGCCACCAAACCCTCACAAGAATCTCTCTCTTCTGCTGAGCCGTTGGCAGGAGAAGAAAATAAAGAAACCTCCAGGCCCCCAAACCAATCCCTGAAACATCCGAGATGGAAATCCCACACTGCAGACTCCCACTTTGCACTGTTGGCAAAGCTCCCCATGGAAACAGGAGTTTCCCCAGTTCACCATGAGCAGGAGCTGGGTCACATCCCCATCTCCAGCTCCGAGAAGGGACAGCTTTAGTGGGACAGGCCAGGATCTCCATTCCATAGGAGCCAACATCAGTCTCCAGTGACCTCACCATCCCAACACCCCCTGCTCCAGTGCTCGCGGATCCCTGGGGGATGGGAAGGGCTCTGACCTCCCCTCCATGGCCAGCCAAGGCCCAGGGTGGGACATGGGGAACACCTGGAGTCCCAAACCAGCCCAACAGCCCAGGTCATCTCCAGTGGGAACTATTCCCCCCAGGCTCCCTGGAGGTGGAAGCAGCAGCTTAGGCATCTCCAGTGCCTCCCCGTTGGGCACCCCCAGCTCTCCAGTGAGCTGCTGAGGGCTGGACTGGACATTCCCTTAATGGCCCCATCCCAAAACACGGAGAGAAGCCAAAACTGGCAGGATCTGCCTCTTTCCCTCCTCACTCTCCCTGTTCTCATGGAAAAGCTGCAGCAACATTCACACCTAATCACAGAAATTGCTGCACACGGGCCCAGCTGCAGGGCCAGGGCAGTTCTCTCCCTTTGGAGAACTCTCATTCCCTGATTCTTGTCAGTTCTATCCTTTTGGAGAGGCCTCATTCCCTTATTCCTGTTAGCTGTATCCCTTTGGAAAGGGCTTATTCTCTGATTCCTGGCAGGTAATTCCTTTGGAAATCCCTCATTACTTGATTCCTAGCAGCTGTATCCCTTTGGAAAGGCCTCATTCCTGATTCCTGTCAGTTGTATCCCTTTGGAAAGGTCTCATTCCCTGATTCCTGGAAGGTAATTCCTTTGGAAAGCCCTCATTCCCTGATTCCTGGAAGGTAATTCCTTTGGAAAGCCCTCATTCCCTGATTCCTGGCAGCCCCTGAGCCCAGAGGTCTCCCAGCACCAACCAGGGTGCTTTGTCAGCATCTTGCTATGGAGTAAGATTTTGCTGCTCCTATTGTCTAAAAATATCTCAGGAGAATTTGCTCCGGCCCAAATGGCTCTGCTTGAAAGGGTTTCAAACATCAAAGATCTGCTGGGAATTCGGAGCAGGGTCTGGCTTGGTTTGCCTGCACTTTTCCCAACTTCAAACAGCTCCAGAGCCCTGAGCTTGGCTTCACTAAAACCCCTAGTTCCACCAAAAACTGAAATAAAAACTGGGCTAACACCTCCCTCATCCCTTTCCCACTTCCTCCAGGGCCTCCTGTATGGTCAGGTTACAGTTTCCTGTTGGTTTTCCTGTGTTTTCTTGGACTGGGCTCGGCTCACACTGGGAGCGGCTGGATGGGCAGAGTCCCTGCCCCGAGGAGCCGTGCAAGGAGAAGGGAACTGGGACCAGCCTGAAGCCCACAGAGTTCTGTGCCTTCCTAAATCCTGCACTGAAGGTTGAACCCTTCCCAAGTCCTTGCCTGTGGCATCCACACCTGGGGAAGCATTACTGGGAAGCTGTGGCTGCCCCTGGATCCCTGGAATGTCCAAGGCCAGGCTGGACATTGGGGCCTGGAGCAGCCTGGGACAGTGGAAGGTGTCCCTGCCCATGGCAGGGGTGGAATGAGTTTTAAAGTCCTTCCAGCCCAAACCATCCTGCAATTGTGTGATCTTTGTGACAAGTGCCTATATCCCACCCTGGGGTGTCCCAGAGCTCCTCAGGGCAGCCAGGGCCTGGTGGGACAGTTTTCCACCTGGGAATCCCAGACTTTGCCAGGCCACAGCCAAGTGAACAAATCTGGTTCCCCTTTGTGCCAGGCTGGGCCATTTTAACCATTAACTCTTGTGGTTTCTTTGGGCAGATCCAGCCCCTTGGGAAGGTTGTTCTTCCAGCCAAGGTGACCTGAGGAGGCTCCAGCGGAACCACAGGGAGCTCCTGGTGCCCAGGGAGGGCAGAGCCAGGGGCACAAAGTGCCACACTTTTTACACTTCATTGGGAAGCTTTACAAATTAATTGGAGTACAAAGTCAGGTCTAATTGATGTTTGTATTGATTGAACTGCTCCAAGTCTTAATTTTGGTTGTAAAACTTCCTTTAAAACAGAGTCATTTATAATTAGGACAGGATCTGTAATTAATGGAGTTTTATACTCATAAAACTGCCTCTCTCATCAGTCTAAATTAAACTCCACATGAAAGCTGGAGCAAATTAAATACAGTAGATGCCAAAACTATTTTCTCTGAATTCTTTGCTATTCTTATTAATGTTAAAACAGAAGAGATGTGAAGGTGTGGAAAAGTGTTGGAAATGCATGTTTGTAGAGGAGACAGCAGGGGAGGATGCTGTGGTCTGTGCCCACTCCATGCAGGGTGAGCACAGAGACATCCCCATCACCTTCCACACGAGGCAGGAGCCACTTCCCACATTCCAGCTGGAAAATTAATATTTTCATATTAAAAAATTAATATATTGCCCCTCTTGCATCGTTCTAACAAACCTGCGTGGAAAAGTGTTTTGTTCCACCAGAGTCACACGAGGTCACCACACCCAAGGGCGGGTCGGCAGAGGTTCCCTTCACGTGCCAGGGACTATTTAAAACAAAGGTTAATTAAAACAAAGGTTAATTAAAACAAGGGTGAGGATTGGCCTGGCCATGCCCCCAAATCCCCATTAATGAAACTCTTCAGCTCTGGTAACCGTGGCTGACCAAATGACTCTTTCCAGCCTGATCCATTGAAAATCTTTACAGCCATCAACCACAATATTTACACAGCTCAGACAATTCTGAGCTCGTGGCAAGAAAATAAATCATCATGGACATATGTACAGAGCTAAAAGTTCCCCAATAAATCTGTTTGTCATGTCTGCCTCATCCATATCTAGGTAATTAGCAATTCCCTGCTTTAAATGCTCCCATTTAATTGGGGTTGCTGTTTTTAGTGGAATATCATTTCCTCTTCCCAAAAGGGCCATTACTATTTTTGCATCATGGGTTTTTCTGGCTGCCACATTCTGCTCTCCCCACTCAAATTTAAAAAGTCACTGCAACCCTCACCAAGTATTTATGGTTTGAAGATTCCTACACACATCCCTGAGCTGACATCCAGAAAGCTTCTCACAGCTGTCCAGAGTTATGCAGGGTTATCCCATGGAACTCCAAACTCCAGCTGGAGCCCAGGCTTCCCACAGCTGCTGTGAAGAGGCTGCTCAAGCACTGGTTGCTCCCAATGTCATCCTTTGGGATGCCCAGCTGTCCCCATGGACAGCAGCAGTCAGGGAATAGGGAAGTCTCAAGGAGCGCTCTGGGTGAGGAACTCTGGCCAGTGCCACAAGAGGGTTTGTCCCCTCCCTGGGGATAAGGATTATCCCAGCTGCCCCCAAACAGCCATCAGCCAAAGCAGAGCTGGGGCTGATGGAGGTGGAGGAGGTGCCTCCCCAAAAGCCTGGGAAGGAAATGCCCAAGCAGCACCAAACCCCTTTGTTTGATCTGTTTCAGAGCAAAACCAGACGGGTCTGGCCTCAGAGCCTCCCTTTCAGCCCATTTTCTTAATTTGTGCTGCTCTCATCCCATCAAAGCCTTGGAGGCCTCAGGAGCAGGAGCAGCGAGAGGTAAGGGAATGCAGAGGGTTGATTATTAATGAAGCACATAAATTACCATACTGGTAATTACCCAAAGGAGTGAGGTTCAAAAGAGCCTCTCTCTGTTCTAGCACCAATTCCCAGCCCAAACACTCAGCCCAGCCTGGGGCCAGCCCGCTCTCACAGCTGGGCTCACTGCCGTGCAGGACAAACCGGGAAGGGACTGGGTCTGTGCCACCCGGAGCTGAGACCTCCCTCTCAGCCAGCAGATGAAGGGTGGCAGAATGAGCTGTGCTCATGGGTAGCTGCATCCCAGAAACCCCCCAGGATGGGATGTGACATCCAATCTTCCAGCACTCAGGAACTGAAACTCAGGAGGGTGAAGCTTTCTCTAGGAGCTGATCCCTAAAAGGTTTCTATTATCGTGAGAAATAGACTCTGAGGATGTCACCAGTTATCTGATTCCTTCAGTGACAGCCCAGCCCCATCCATGACAATTTTCCTGCCTCCGTCACTGGGATCAGAATTTCACATTTGTAAAATCAGCATGTTTTCCTTGGGAGACACCGAGTCCCTCCCCACGCTCAGCTCTTCCGTTGGCTGAGCAAAGACACCAACCCTTCTCCTCCTGAGAAACATGGGCAGCTCCTCCATGCAGAGGAACTCCAGGGATGTGCCATATTTGGCTTCAAACAATGCTGGGAGGGAGAAAGAAGTGCTCTCAACACATCATCAGGAGAGCTTTTATCTGCCAGGCCTCCACACTGTGATTCCAGCCTGAATTTGTGGGTGAGAATGTGAAATAATCACACTAAACACCTGAAAGCAGCAGCTTCAGGTATCTGTTATTGCAGATAAACCTCAGCAGAGACATCCCCAGAGCACAAGGAATCAGCCCTTCCCCACAGAAAACCTCACAGCAATGCAGATAAGGTGTTCCTGGCTCAGGTGGCACCAGGTGACACCCAGGTGGCACCCAGCCAAGAGCCTTGGCCTGCTGCTCTCTTACAGGGGAAATAAACTGAACCCTTCAATCACCTAAAAACTCCTCTCCAAACCCTCAGGAGCTGCTGAGCAACAGCTCCTGAAGTGTGAGCTGCTGTCTAATCCCATCTCCTTCTGCCAGGCCTGGAAGGAACACCTCAGCCTTACTCTCATTGATGGGAGTTGCAGAAATCAAAGCACAAAAAAAAAAAAAAAAAAAAAAAAAAAAAAAAAAAAAAAAAAAAAAAAAAAGCAGCAGATTGGAAATGCCAGAGCCAGTGCAGGACAGCGGAGCACCTGAGGAGAAGCCAGACTCCCCCTCCAGAGCCCTGTATTTAACCAGGCCCTTGATTTGCTTTGCTGCCATTTCCACAGCTCAGACACTCCAGCCTTTTCTTGTGAAAAGTGAGAGCCAGACAAAAGGGAGGATGGGGATTCCAGCAAAGGAAAGCTGTGGAGAAACGAGCCTGGTAGGCTGCTGGAATGAACCCTGAAGGAGCCATCAGCCCGCTAAGCCCTTTCCCAGAATGGGGTGGGAAGTGTCCCTCCTGCATCCCAGCCAACCCAAACCGTGGATATTTTTACTGCTGGGCTGGAATGGCCATTCCTGGGCTTTGCCAGAACCCGGGCTCGGCTCCTGGGAGCTCCTCAGGGGAGCAATGAAAACACTTGGGAGCCACGGGTAGGAGCCTGAGGGCACGGGGGGGCTCAGGTGTGACCCCACTCCCGGCGCTCCTCTGCCAGGATGGGAGGGATCCCTGCACACCCCTGCCCGAATCCTGGCCCTGCTCCTGTGCCCTCGGCTCGGCTGGAAAAGAACCATCCCGAGGCAATGTGTCTCCTGCAGAGCTTTCCCCAAACCAGACCCAGCCTCTCCGAGACACCTCATCAGCTCCCAGCAGCTGCCCCCACCCCGTGTCCGGGCTGGAAGGAAATGTTTGCATTTGATCTTTCTGTGGATGCTGGGACCTGGCCAGCCAAAATCTGCACGTTTGCCACACCTTCAGGGCAGAACTGAGTGAAAAAGCTCAGACTCAAAATGAAACACTTTGTTTTGGAACAGATGAGAATTTTTTTTTCCTCCATAGCTTCCAATTCATGGGAGAAAAATGCAAAAATTCAAATGTGCTGATTTGGCTCAGATTAAAAAAAAAAAAAAGAGAGAGAGAAAAATAGGGGCATCAATTTATTTTTAAACTCCAATAAACTGAATAATCCCCAATTTGCAGAGCTGCATTGGGAGGCAGTGCCTGTCCTGGGGCTGTTAACTCTCCCTGCAGTCCCTGAGGAACAGATTTGTACAATCAGAGACGTTGTTACTCTAGTGCTTCAGAGAGGGAACCTCAGCCCATCTCACTTCCACTTCCCCCAGAAGCAATGCAGGACAGAACATCCAGCTCTCTCTATTTTCTCATTTTCTCTCCTGCAGCACTGGAACCGAATTTACAACGCAGTGACGAGCTCCATTGAGTGCTTATGCTGGGCATTTCATCCCTCAGACATGCTGGCAAACACAGCTCCCCATTTCAACGGCAGAAATTGCTGTTGTCCCCGCACAGCACAATCCCCTCCCCATGTGCAAACGGGAGGAATTGCTGAGCACAAAACTGCTCCCAGTCTTTTGTACCTCCCGGAAGTAGCAATTCCAATCTGTTCCGGAGCCCCGTCCCTGCCCCTCCCCACCCAGAGCTGTTCGCACAATCTCACGGCCTGGATTAGATTTCGTTGAAAGGAAAGTAATGAGATTTGTGTTTCCTCGCAAATTAAAAATAAATTGCCCAAAAGAATAATCCTAAAATACAAAATACTGCCTCATCCCAGATGTTTCTAATAGGCTTGTGTTCTAATGGCTTATTTAGACAGACTTTTCCTAAATGACATCTTAATGATGTGCATTCGGGACCATGAGACACAAATATAATTCACTACCAAAGCTGGGGGGTTTCTTTCTTTCTTTCTTTCTTTCTTTCTTTCTTTCTTTCTTTCTTTCTTTCTTTCTTTCTTTCTTTCTTTCTTTCTTTCTTTCTTTCTTTCTTTCTTTCTTTCTTTCTTTCTTTCTTTCTTTCTTTCTTTCTTTCTTTCTTTCTTTCTTTCTTTCTTTCTTTCTTTCTTTCTTTCTTTCTTTCTTTCTTTCTTTCTCTCTTTCTCTCTTTCTTTCTTTCTTTCTTTCTTTCTTTCTTTCTTTCTCTCTCTCTCTCTCTTTCTTTCTTTCTTTCTTTCTCTCTCTCTCTCTTTCTTTCTTTCTCTCTCTCTCTCTTTCTTTCTTTCTTTCTTTCTTTTCTTCCTTCCTTCCTTCCTTCCTTCCTTCCTTCCTTCCTTCCTTCCTTCCTTCCTTCCTTCCTTCCTTCCTTCCTTCCTTCCTTTCCTTCCTTTCCTTCCTTCCTTTCCTTCCTTTCCTTCCTTTCCTTCCTTTCCTTCCTTTCCTTCCTTTCCTTCCTTTCTTTCCTTCCTTTCTTTCCTTTCTTTCTTTCCTTTCTTTCTTTCCTTCCTTTCTTTCCTTCCTTTCTTTCCTTCCTTTCTTTCCTTTCTTTCCTTTCTTTCCTTTCTTTCCTTTCATTTTTTGGTTGTGGTTTTGGTTTTGGTTTTGGATTTTTTTTTCCCAGAATTGTTATCAAAGTAAAGGAGACATTTTCAGAAAGCCTTTGTGCTGTTCTGCATGACTAAAGACTGAAAATTCCAAACGTCAATGTTTCTGAGAGTTCTTTTTCTTGCTCTTACTTGGCTCGTGCTGTTGTGACCCCTCAGCTCCAGGCAGGACACGGGCTGGGACTGAGCAGCTCTCTGCTTGTCCAACCCATCCCAGTTCCAGCCAGATTTGGATCCCAGCTGCTTTCCCCACCGGGGAATGATGACTCTGCAGACCTGGGCACTGAGCTCCATGATCTCTTGTCATTCTGAGTGTTGCTTCATGTGATGCTCCTGTGGGTCCTGCTGTTGTCCCAGCACTGCCACTGTCCTTCCCTTTTGTCCCTCTCAACTGGGACCAGGCCACCAGAACCCTTTGGAAGGGGGTGAACAGGAGACCAAGGCAGGCAGAGAGGTCCTGGCTTGGCTCATCCCCCAAACCCCACCTGGTGCAAGGCCCAGGGTGCCCGAGAGAGCCCCTGGCCGAGCCCTGCATAGCATAACCTGGCAAGGAGGGAGGGAGGACCTTGGGCTGTGCTCAGCCTGCCAAAACCACTCAGCTTTAACTCGTTCCATTTGGAGAGTGAACAGCCAGAGCCAGGCTGGCACCAGCCCTGGGAGCTGCAGTGCTCTCACCCTGCAGTGGCTGTGCTGGCACCAAGGGCTCCTGGAGCGTTCCAAAACTCCAGGTCCTGCCTGGCCCCGGGAGCTCTGCTGCCCTCCAGGGGCTCCTGGGCATTCCCTGTGCCCCTGCACTCTCTCTGTGCTCACAGACATTCCCTGTGCTCACAGACATTCCCTGTGCTCCTGGACACTCCCTGTGCCCCTGGACACTCCTGGCATCCAGGGTCAGGTCAGGAAGCAAAGGGGGCTTAGCTCTCCTGTTCCTCCTCACTGTTCCTGGAGCATCCCTGCCCCTCACAGGCCTGCCTGGGGGGTCTCTGCACAGCCCCAGGACCTGGGAGCACCACGGTCCCTGGCACAGGGGCAACCCATGGATGGGTGTCCAAGGCTGGACTTCCAAGGGCTCCTACAGTGTGGCTTTGATGTCACCAAAGCCAGAGCTGGGAGAGCAGCACCTCCCACTAGGCTTCTGCTCCATGCCCAGGTTCCCTGGGCCCATCGGGCTGTGGTCACAGGGCCCAGGGACAGCTGGACACGGCTGCAGATGGCTCTGGCTCCTTTGGATCTGGGAACGGCAAATCCAAGGCTGGAGGCAGCTGCTCCTCTCAGCTCCTCCCCAGCTCCAAACCCTCTGCCCTCTGCTTCCTCCCACCCATCCTACCCCGTCCCACCAAGGCACAGTCCCCCTGTTCCTCCCCTTCTCTCCTGCTTCCCCCAGCTCTGATTTTTGGGAACATGCAGTGCAGATCCTAAGGGAGCATCCTTGCACAATCCATTTAATGATCCCAGCCTTGGCACCACTTTCTCAGCTGGGGCTGTGATGTCTCAGGAGCCACTTCTGGGCAAGGGGAACTGGCAAACAGAGAATTCCAGCCAGAGGGAGAGGACAACCAGTTTAATTCCCGGTACTGCTGGCATCCCTCTGCTGGCCTCACACCCTGCTCGCCACGCCAGGGCCCTGGCCTTGGCCTCAGGACAGGAAAGGCACTTTCTGGCACACAGGGACATGGGGACAGGAACACAGTGTCCCTCAGCAGAGCCCTGCGGGTGATGGATATTCCCTGGAGCAGCAGGGCTGGGATCCTGACAGTGCCACAGAAAGTGTCCCCACCCCAAACCAGGAGCCCAACCTTGACATCTGATGATGGTTCCAAAGGCTCTGCTCGAGTGGCATCTGAAATAAAGCCCTTCAAAGACACCAGGTGAGACCCCCTCAGTCACTGCGTTTGTGTCCCTGCCCCTGCTGCAGCAGCACTGCGCCACCAGCAGAGACCACAGGGACACGGGCACTGGGGAGTCCAGGCAAAGCCACTGCTCATGGGGAGCAGGAGCCACAGAGGAGGCTCTGGCAGCTCCCAAGGCTGTGGTGGCTTCTCCCCTTCCCAAATCTCTCTGCTGCCCAGTAACTGAGGCAGAGGAATCGGTGACAGCCAAACCATCCCAGTGAAGGACTATGGACAGGGATCTGTCCTGCTTCTCTTGTGTACACCTAACCCCTAAAGCTCCTTATTTAGGGAGAAAACCTATTTCTGAATGTTCCCCTGTACAGATTCAGTGGGGCTTTGCAGGTGTTTGTGCCTTGGAGGAGAGGCTGCTCTGAGGAGCCAAGGCATCGATTCTGCTGGGCTGGGGCTTGATTTCAGCTGATGTGCTGAAGTGAAGATCACCTCCTGGCTGAAATCCCTGTCCCCACAGCCACAGGGACACCTGGCGCTGCAGTGCCCCACTAGCCTGGCAGGCAGAGCACCAGGATCATCTCCAGACCCTGCAGGATCAGGATAATTAAAGGATGGATCTGGAAAGGCCAACTCTGAGACCCTGTCTGAGTGAGCAGAGCCCTGGCAGCCCCACACACCCCTCGTGTCCATCCTGCTCCTGGGCTCTGCATCCAGGGCTGCCTTGCTGGGATTCACCAGAGCCATCCCTGTCCCAGCTCCTCCGCTGGCAGCCTGGCCAGCCCTTTTCCCAGCCCTCCCTGAACTCCTGAGCCCAGCACTGAGAGAGGTCCCAGGAAATGAAATAAAGCGTGAACCATTTGCTCAGCACTCAATGCCACCAAGGGATGCCTAAGGCAGCTTAAATCCAGGGAAAAGGCCAGGTTTGTGCCTTTGCCTGTGCAGTTAAAGGGGAAGAAATGGCTTTTCAGAGGGATTTTCAGCTGAGGACCAACTGTTTGAGTCCCCAGAGCTGCTGTGGCATCTGCAGCATTGAGGTTTCTCCAGGGCCTCACTCCTGTGGCCAGGGAAGGAGCTGGATGGCTGGGACAATTCCCACCTGATCCAAAGGAGAGGCACCATGGCCCTTTATGGGGTGGCAGGATGTCCAAAAGCTGTTCCTGTGGCACTGTCAGCCCTGCCCAGCCCCAAAAGCCTTGGGCAGGAATTGATGCCTCCCTTTTGCAAGGAAAGATGCTCTGGACAGACTCACCCTATCCCAAAGGATCCCTGTGAGCTGGACCAGCAGGGAATGATGTGTTTGGGACCTGACTGGGTGTGCACAAAACACCAACACCTCTCTGAATCCACAGTTCTTCCCATCCTGGAAAACAGGGCACACAGAGGCATTCAGCCTCCAGGAAATGTCCAGGGAATCTCACAGCTCTGGGCTGCAGGAACCCTGTCCCAGACAGTGCCATTGCCAGGGGAGCAGCTCAGCAGAGCAATAAGGCAGCAGGTGAGGATGAGACCCCTGGATGCATCCAGGAATGCTGCATGGAATAGCAGGGACTTGCTAAATCCAGGTTTAACACCAGGGATTGAAGAACTTGGAAAATTAATGCTCCAGACTAGGAGCTTGCATCAAAAATTAAAAATCCCTATTAAAAATTTGATAAACATGTCACAGCCAGATTTAAATGCCTTTTATAGCAGCTTTAGCTCCTGATGTGGATTTGCTCCATTGCTGTGGCTGGAGGGGACACAGCGAATTCCCAGCCACAGGATCATTGCCCTGGCAGGATCCATGGAATGCCAGGGAGCACCAAAGCCTCAGCAACACCTCTGGTGAGAGAGACACCCACAGCAGACCCGAAAGAAGTTGCACTAGGTCGTGGTTTGGATCCCTCTCCCCAAATCCATCTTTTTCCAGCTCGAATAGGCTCCATCTCCACTACAATAATCCAGGAATCCTCCAGCCCTGCCCAAGGATATCTGAATATCCCCCCCTGTCTCACCAGCCCGTTCCCAAACTGTGTCAGCATAGCTGGAGCTCAAACCATCCCTTTAATTGTTGTCCAGATGGTGTCCCTGTCATTTAAATTTGTTGGCAGCCAATCCTATTTTATCTGTACTCTCTTGCTGCAAGAACTCTTTCCTTGGAGATGCTGCTGATGCCTGTTCCTGGATTTTGGGGGTGGGCAGTCCAGGTGACACATTCCCCCTTGGAAGGGGGTGTGGGACAGGGGGAGCAGAGCCCCTGGAGTCCTTCTGAAGGCTGGGTTTGTCCCCCTGGAAAATCAACCTGCCAAAGTCCAGGCTCATTTTGCAGGGCTTGGGATGTAAAAAGGAGAATGGAAGCCCTTCCTGTTCTGGAGTTTCCCCCTATCCAAAGCTTTCTGCCACCTTCCTGCTGAGGAGCTCCAGTGCTGGAGAATCTCATAGCTCATCCCCCAGCTCCAGTGGTGCCAATGGCAACGCAGCAGCTCAAACCCTCAGAAGCTGGAGTTCTTCTGCAGACCTCCCTGTGCTCCTAGCCTTTGGGAGTCCACACACTGCACTGCCCGTCTGGAGAGGGAAGTGATACTAATTCCAGGGGAAAAGAGCTTTCCTGGAGGCTGAGGGGGGAGGGTTAGTGACGCTGGATGAGTGTCTGTGGTGCACAGAACCCTGCTGCCACAGGGAAGGATTCCCAAAGGGAGCTCAGGAGAATGGAGCTGTGCTGAGCAGGGCTCAGCCAGTGCTCCCAGGAATGCTGGCACCTGGAGGCTCCTGATGGGACAGAGCACAGGGAATGACACCCACAAACCTCTGCCTTGGGCGATCCCTGCAGCCTCCTCAGGGCTGAGCTGTCACAGCTTCAGGGACAGGGGCCCACCCTGTCCCCGTCCAGGAACTGTCTGGAGCAAGTGAGAACCTGCAACTCAAGAATTCCTGCAGAGTTCACTGGGGAGGCCCTGGCACAGGGTGCCCAGAGCAGCTGTGGCAGTGTCCAAAGCCAGGTTGGACATCGGGGCTTGGAGCAGCCTGGGACAGTGGGAGGTGTCCCTGCCCATGGCAGGGGTGGCACTGGATGGGCTTTGAGGCCCCTTCAAACCCCAAACCTTTCTAGGATTCTGTGATCCTCAGAACATTAACACTGCATCAGATTTTATCATTTCTTTAGGGAGGCTGCTCCATACCTGGAAGTCCCAAGGAAATCCACACCGGAATTTCAAGCTGTAGCTGGAAAATTGGCAGAAAGAGCTCAGCAGAAGGAAGAGACAGAGCTGCTCCTGTCCCCAGCAGCCTGAGCATGGTGCTGGCACAGTTTGATATTCAGGGACATGAAACCTCATCACAGCTCAATAGCAGACAGAAATAATTCCATTTCCAGCCATGGCCACTCACAGCAGCAACGCTGGGGATGAACCTCCCTTGGAAAGGAGCTCTGGGAAACAGCAAATGAGCTTTATACAGTCCCAACCTCTGCATTAATGCTTGCAGGGTTTGCACTGAGTGTGAACTTGGAGAACTGTGAAGGGATTCATGTCCAGAGCATCTCCTATCCCAGGAGAATTTCCACCTTTCCTTTCCTTTCCTTTCCTTTCCTTTCCTTTCCTTTCCTCTTTCCTCTTTCCTCTTTCCAGGTGATTTTTCCTCTCCCTGGAGCTGAGCAGGCTCAGCCTGTTGCTGCTCCATGACTCAGCCCGCTGACTAATGCCTGTCTCCCCTGAGTCTCCCTCCTGGAGCACATTCCTGCTCCTGCTCCCTGGATCCCACCTGGAACACCAAAGATAATCAGTCCCCAGCTGGGGAGGCTGGAGGGACTGTCCCTGTTCTTTCCCTTCTGTGCCATGCCCAGGACAGGATTAAAGTGCCAGGGAAAACTCAGCCTCTGGAGGGGGACAGGAGCTGTGGCACAGCAGCTCTGCAGCCAGGGAATCTCACCAAGCCTTCCTGATAACAGCACAGAGAAGCAGCTCTGGACCGGCCACAGTCTCCTGGCTCACGGGGTTTTTGTTAAATAACAGCCCGCAAAGGAGCCTGGTTGGTGACAGGACCCGCAGGACACGGCCCCTCCTTCCCAGGATTCCCCACACCCAAGGATTGTCACCAGATGTGCAGAGGAGGGTGAACAGCCCTGACATGGGCTGATTTTCAGAGGCAGGGGTAGGATGGCACAGCTGTGTTTGTGATGTTTGGCCATTTTACCCTTGGTGTGTGACCCCAGAGTGTCCCCAGCTCCACGACTGCCACCCTGCCCTGCTCCTGCAGCTGCAGACCTGCCTGCATTACTGGCAGCAGGAGACAGCTGCTAATCCCAGCCCCATGTGGAGCAGCACTTAACCAGAACCCTTAAATTCCTTCAGGAGCTGCTTCCAGCAGACTCTGGAGCTACTCAGGGATGTCTTCTACACCCAGGAAAGAGACTCAGATGAGAGCTGGTGACAGAGGGGAGGTGCTGGGAAGACGAAGAAGCAGAAATCAGGCATCTGCTGTGGTTTATAATCCATAACAATGGGAAAGCCTCCCAGTGAGGGAAGTCCCCACATTCCTGCCCTGTAATCCCCTGGATCCCAAGCTCCTGCAGCCCCTTTTCCTGGGCTGCTCTGCTCACGCCTCCAGTTCAACCAGGCAAAACTCTGGCATTGCCACCCTGCAGCTCGACCTTAGGGACTGCAAGAAGCCCCAAAATGTCTCCCAGTCTAGAAAAGCCCTACAGAGACTCCAGCCCCACCTGAAGCAGGAGCTCTATGGGTGAGGCACCAGTTGCCAGCACTGCTCTGCAGCAACATTTCCTCCTGTTGATTCCAAAGGAACCTGACTCAGGTAAGGATTTTTTGGGATGTCTGCCTGGACAAATGAGGCTGCCATGGTTCACATTTGGGTTTCTCTCCAAGGCCCTACTTGCATCTCCCCCAAGCCTGCTTATCATGTATCTCCCTTCAGGTGAGATTTGTCACATTCCCACTCTGGAAATGTTTTCCCTCCTGACAATACCCTTTAGATAGTGCCTGTGGAGGTGGATGACTCAAGCTTGACATGATTATTTCCATCCAGCATTTTTTATTAAAAATACTCCTGATGGTTCAGAACGTGAGGACAGGAGCTGCCTTGAAAGGGACGTGGAAAGCTAAAGCTCAGAGTCTGCACAAACTGTGCCATGATTTTATGTCAACCAACAAGAGCCAGAAAATCCTGTGTAAAACAGCCCCTCCCAGCCTGAATTTATCATTTCATGCATAGAAACCTCCAAGCACATGGCAGTAACATCCACCTGAGACTCCTTCATGCTTCCAGTCCCTCCGAGCCAGGTTATGGATGAGCTGGCACCTCCAGCTCTGTTATTTACCCGGAGTTACAAAGTTAAAGATCTCCTGATTTAGCTCTGGGCAAGTTAATTCCCTTTGTGACAGCTCCCAAACACCCTCACACTACTCCAGCCCCACAAACAGCAAACGCTGCTGCTGGGAATAGACACCCATCAGCAGAGTGACCTCTCCTCTCCTAGCCTCACCCTGCTGCCAGCAGCGTGTTTGGAGGCAGCAGCATGGAAAAAACTAGAGTGGAGGTAGGGATGACAGATGGCTGCTGGAACTCAGGAGACTTTTGCAGGGAAAAACTTCCTGTGCTCTCCTGAGGCCTCACCTGGGAAACTGGACATGTTTCTGGTGTCCCTAACATGGGAAGGACATGGAATTGTTGGAGCACGGCCGGAGGAGGCTGTGAAGTTGATAAAGGGACTGGAGAACCTCCACTATGGAGATGGGCTGAAAAATTTGGGATTGTTCACTTGGAGAAGGCTCCAGGGAGACCTCAGAGCCTCTCCCAGTGCCTAAAGGGGCTCCAGGAGAGCTGGAGAGGGACTGGGGACAAGGGAGGGAGGGACAGGACACAGGGAATGGCCCCCACTGCCAGAGGGCAGGGATGGATGGGATATTGGGAAGGAATTCTTCCCTGTGAGGTTGGGCAGGCCCTGGCAGAGGGTGTCCAGAAAAGCTGTGGCTGCCCCTGGATCCCTGGCAGTGTCCAAGGCCAGGTTGGACACTGGGGCTGGGAGCAACCTGGGACAGGGAAGGTGTCCCTGCCCATGGCAGGGGTGGCACTGGTGCTTTGAGGTCCCTTCCAACCCAAACCACTCTGGGATTCTCTGATTCTGAGTATTCATTTGGAAAATAACCTCTCAGAGAAGAGGCAGAGAAGCACTTCAAACATTCACCCCAGGCCCTGGGCTCCTTGCCCTTTACATTATTTGAAATCAGAGCTCTTTTCCATTTCCTGATCTCCCTATTCTCCTCCAGCCCCCACCTGCAGCTGAAACAGGGAGAACTCCTGGGTATTCCCAGTAGGATGAGCTGGGAGCAGGGTCAGGCTGCAGCACCATCCCCCTGCAGCATCCCAGAAACCCTTCCCAAGTGAACAGTGCTGACACACGCAGTGCCAGACACAGAAAAAAAAGAAATCTGCTGGAAAGAACCCAATCAGGCACTTGTTGGAGCCTTGAGTGCAGAGGAACGTTATAGAAAATTCCCAGTGACTCCTCCAGCTCCAAACCTATCATAATTTAATCTGTGTGACTGGAATTTCTCAATAGGCTGGAACTCCCTCAGGACTGAAATCTCATTGAAAAAGAAACCAAGGAGAATTTTGGCATCTCTTCCCCAGCCTGGAAGATGAAATGCAAATCTGTTATTGGCATTGAGCTCTCACAGCTTGATCCATCCACAGAGCTCCAATAGCCTGACATTAACTTCTCAAGGAAGAACATTTTGTTACTCATCCTCAGACAGTTTATGCTTAAAGGCAGAAAGACTAATTCTGTTTGGGGTTTGGGCAGTGAACCTTCCCCAATTACCAGCACAGTCAGGCACTGATCTGGTATAAGAGACAAAACACAGGGAGATAGGGACTGCTGATTTCATTTTAAATATAAATTCCAGAGGCTGAACACTGCTGGCACATGGAAAAGCACCTCCAACTTCTTCTGCTGCTCTGGCTTCTCAGACAAGAATCAATTCGGTGCCACTCCTGTGTTTGCAGGTGGAAGAAGATAACCTGGGGTGGAGCTCCTGTGTGCTGTCCCAGAGCTGGGGACATCCTCAAGGCAAAGGCACAAAGCCCTCGCCAAGAGGGGGGTAGAGTAAAGGCTGCCAGGAAAAGAATGGATCTTAATTCGAACATGAGCCTGTGCTTAACAGGCAGGGGATAAATGGATGATGAGGTGAAGAGCTCTGTCCAAACTCCCGGGGGCTCTTTGTGAGAGGAGACGAACGATCCCCCCTGCGCTCCCACTCCCGGCACGGCCACTTCAGTGGGACTCCAATTAGCAGCACTCGGCTGCTCCTTCTCCAAAGGCGGCTCCTCCACACCTAATTTCCCTCATTTGTCGTTAATTAACGGCGACGATCCGCAGGTCTGGAGTGCCGGGTTCTCCCGGGGCTGGCGGGGTTGGGCTCCAGCTCCTCCCGCAGCTCCCGCGGACAAAGCTACGCCCGAGGGCTCCCGGATCCGCACGGGGAAGGGTGGAATTGAGGCTGGATTTCCTTCCCTCATCCAGCAGAGCCCGTTTCCATGCGAAGGGAAGGCAGGGTAGCAAAGCAGGGGCGAGCATGCCCCGTGCCCTGCACGGCCCTGCCAGGGGTTCCAGCCCCGGGGCCTCTTGAAGCAGCTCCTGACATGTCTGCGAATCTAACAGGCAATTCCAGCAGCCGTGCTTCAATCGGGACAGGAATAACAGAAAATCCTTGTTTGTGCTTGGAGTGAGCTGCAGGACCTCCTCCCTCCCCCTGTGTGCTCACAGCCCCCCGACCTGCACAGGGACAAGGCAAGGCTGTGCCTGGCCATACTATTGGCATCTTTGGGATGAGGAGAAGCTGAGCCAGCTCAGTTCAGCTGAATTCAAACCTTCAAGCCAAGCTCCAGGAGAAGAGCCCAGAATGTGACCTTGGCAGTCCTGGGTTCCTGGGTCTGAGTTAAGCTGCACTGAGGTGGTTTCTCAGGTTGCCTCTCACCTGAGCTGTGTCCTCACACCCTCATTGGGAAGAGAAAAACATTGTTGGTACCCAAGCTAAATTCATGTACAGCTCATAAACGCAAATCAAAGGCTCTGAGTTGGAAAGGCTGGGAAATGAAAGTCTGATTTACCAAAGCACACAAGAAAAGAGGCAAGGTGGGCAGAAATGTTGGCCTCCTGTTTCTCCAAAATGCCTCCAGGCTGTCCTGGAAGGATCAGTTCCACCTTGCACCCTTCCCTTGATCCTTCCCTTGAAAAGTTCTCCATCAAGACCCCTGATTCTGACCATGGCTTGTACCAAGTGTCCACTGGAGAGCAAACCAAGAGCTCCAAATCATTCCACAATACTTAAAGACTGGCTGTCAACAACATTAACTCTAATTATCTAACTCAAAAATGATCCTAGTGAGCCACAAATCCTCTACAAAAGAGACCTTCCCCCCTGAACCCGATGGGGAGTACCTGGCCACACATTCTGGGTCAGGGCAGAGGGGATTAACAACAACAACTTCCAGGGGGAAAATGCTGGGATCCTCCAGGCAGCCCATGTGGACAACCTTCCTGATGGCCTATGCCAGACTAAGGCTGCTCAGTGCTCCTTAACACTGATCTGGAAAATGGAATTTTAAAGCTCTTTCCATCTTCTTAAGCCACAAGCTACCTCCACGCATGCTCGTACATTGAGACATGGAGAGGCACCTCCCTTTGGGAAGGCCTCAGAGCAAATGAGACTTGGTGGGAAGAACAGACTCAGCTCTGCAGGGTCTCAGGGAAGGCTAAAGACATCTTTGGGACAGTATGAGCCTAAACTTTCTCATTTTGCCCATAAAATGCAGGCTTAATGTTTCAAAAAGCTGCAGAAGTCCAAAAGCTGCAACCAAAATCACTCCACAGCTCCCAACACAACTGTGGTCAGGGACGTTCTCTGTGTCCCACTTCCCACCTGCCTTGCATCCATGGGACACCAGGGAGAAGGTGCAGAGGAGCCTTCCCCACCCCAAAGACCCCAAAGCTGGGCAGCACTCACCATCCAGCTCCTCCACGGAGATGTTGGCCAGCTGCTCGCTGTCGCTGCCGGCCGAGAGCGAGCGGTTCAGGTAGTTGCCCTTGTACAACAAGCCAGCTGTCACATGGTGGAATGGCATCTTCTCCCTGCCAGGAAATGGGAAAAGAGAGGGTGATTGTAGTTTTCTGCCTTTGTTTGATGGGAATGGAGCAAAGCCTGGCCTGGAGGAGGGGCTGGACCATCTTCCCAGGCTGAGGTTGGGTGTGAGAGGGGTGGGCTGAGCTGGGACCCAGTGCAGGAGCTGAACGAACAAACAGCAAAGCAGCTGCTGCCTCTGGGTGCTGGAGAGGAGTGAGGGGAGCCAGAGCAGTGGAACCTTAGGATAACAGGATTTCCCAACACTCAGACTGCAGATTTCAGACTTGGTAATAGTTACAGAGAGCACAGAGGTCTGCACTGATCTGCAGGTAAAAGCTTATAGCATCGTGGAGTGTTTGGGTTGGAGAGGACCTTAAAGCCCATCCTGAACCACCCCTGCATGGGCAGGGACACCTTCCACAGTCCCAGGGTGCTTGGACACTTCCAGGGATCCAGGGACAGCCCCAAGTGCTGCCCCGCAGCACAACTTCCAAAGGCATGGAAGGGTCTGGACACCCCTGAGACCCCACTTGGACCATGCAGCCCCCTCAGAGCATTCAGCTGACCACCCTGAGCGAGGTGTTTGTCACTGCAGGGCCCCAGCTCCAGACCCCACTGAGAGGAGAACATGCACATTCGAGCAGGGCCCCACAAAGAAAATTCCCATCTCCCAAATCTGACAGCTGAGGAGAAACCCTGCTGCATGGGAGGCTGGAGCAGGGAGTTGTTTGCAAACCCCACAGATCCCAACCCCAGGGAAGGGCAGGCACTGCCCAGCCAGGAGTGGGAATTTCTGTCAGCAGCATTCATCCTGTGATTTAGGAGACGCGAGGAGGAGGCAAGTTTGCCAAAGTCAATTGAAATATTAAGAGGGAGATTTGTCATGCCCAGGGCTGGATTCAATCAGCACAAGCCCATCCCGAGCCTTTTGTGCTTTGGGCTGCACATTTCCAGCAGAAATAAATCAGCAGAGTCCCCAGAGCCACTCAGAGCTGGCCAGGGACTCCCCGGGGCTGGAGGTGGCCGGGACAGGCTGGGAGTGCCTCTGACAGCCACCACTGCTCTCAGTGCACAGGGCAGGCATCCCTCACCTCAGGGAGCAGAGCCCAAGGGCACCCTCAGTGCTGCCAGGTTCTCTGCCTCAGCAGAGAGGTGCCACCTCTGAAATGCTGCTCCAGCCGGCAGCACAAGCTGGATGATCTGGCTCTGCCTCAGCCACGTGTTCCCACCACAGCCAATAAACCAAACATATAGACAATATAGATGGATTCATCTGGGAACAAAAGCTTTCCTGCCTCCCTGGGCTGGGAACAGCTTTGACAGACCCCCCAGGAGCAAACCAACCTGGAGACATGGGAAGCACAGAGGGATAGCCAGAAGGTTCCTCTTGCACTGCTCAGCACGTTCCAGGAATTTCTCTGGCAGTAATTATGTAAATAAATCCTAATCGTAAGTTTAAGTATTTTTATATGGGAGCCAGTTTGCTCCAGCAGCACATAAAAAACGTAAACAAGGGGTTCTGTTTCATTAAGCACATCTGTAATTCCCCAGACCTTGCCAGTTCATGGGTTTCACTCTGAGACGTTGCTCCCTCTGACACCTGCTCAGCGCTAAAATGGGAATTTTACCCGGCTGAGGGACACTCAGAGGCAATGCCAGCTCTGGTATCACTGGAGAGACACTTCCATCCCTTTGCACCACCTTCACTGGTTTCCAGGCCCACCACAAACCATTCAGGCAGCGACCAATTCCTGCTTTCTCTGGATAACCACCCCCCAGAGTTGGAAAGGACCCAAGGGCCATCAAGTCCAAATCTTGGACAACCCCAAGAATCACTAAAAGCAATTACACAGATTTTTCAAATCACTTGAAAGGGGTTTAAGCCTTCCTCTGGGCTGAGCTTGCAGTGCACTCTGTTTGGCGTGTCCATGGGGCTGGCGTCTGACACCCCCTGCCCCAGCCCGTGAATGAAGGAAACTCCAGCCCTGCACTCCCTGAGCTCACCCACAGATGGAATAGCAGCACTCCATGGGTTTAAAGCATTCCTGAAATCACTTTCACAGCCTTGGCTACTACAACCATCAAAAAAATAACAATGCCTCTCCCCTGAGGGCTGAAGAGCTGAAAATCAGCTCCTACCTGGATCCTTCGGTGTGTTTTAGTGCTGGAAGGGAGCCATGATACCCTGGAGTGAGAAATCCTGGATTAAATTCTGCTGCCCAGATATATTAGGTTATTTAAACCTGTAATATCATTCAGCAGAAACCCTGCAGAGGCTCCGGAATCCAACGCCTCTCAGCTCTGACAAGAGATGCTCCAAAGGGGCCCAGCAGCAGAGGCCCCCAGGGAAGTGTAGCTGTGCCTCAGGAACACTCAGCACCCTCAGACAGGAACCTGCAGCCAGACCCAAGCCTGAAAGAGGGAGAAAACACAAAAAGGGGCCCAGGAGGGGCAGGCAATGGGAGAGCACCAAAGCACCGGGGTGGGAAAGCCCTTGAGGCTGGAATCCATAAAAGCTTACCAGGAATATGCAGGTGCTCAATGTCTGTCTGAGATAAAAGGGCTGTCCTGGCACAGCCAGACTGGTCCAGGCTGGAATTCCCATTTCTGGATGTGTTCAGGGTCAGCTTGGGGACAGCCTGGGACAGTGGGAGGTGTCCCTGCCCATGACAGGGGTGCCACTGGACGGGCCCTTCCCACCCAGGCCATTCTGGGATTCTGGGACAGGCTCACTTTGAATGCAGCCAAAATGTCCATGCCAGAAACACAGAAACCTCCAGTTCCCCTGTGGCTGCTGCTCCCCATGCCCAGTGAGACCATGGGGAGCTCAAACCACGGTTGGAGTGGTGCTGCTGGCTCCATCCCCTGTGACATCTCAGCAACCCCGTCAGCAGCAGTGCTGGAGCTGGGGGCAGGCCCTGGCAGGGTTTTACATCTTTAAATGTTCCATTTGAGCACTGTGCTCCCTCCTCGGGGTGGCTCTGGGGCTCCTGTCCCTTCCCCAGAGCTGTCCAACAAGCCCTGAGCAGGGAGCTGGGCTGGGGGCTTTGCTCTCCACCACAGACACGTTTTCCATTGGACAACTTGCAAACCAAACACAGTGATTTGGGGATTTGAGAGCAGTGAAACCTCCTTGAACAATATCATGAAAATACCATAAAAACATTGATATCGAACCAGAAGGCCCTCAAAGAACCCCTAACCAAGTGTGTGGAGATGTCCCCATGGTACCTCAGAGAACCCCTCACCAAGTTTGTGGGCACATCCCCATGGTCCCCTGGCAGGTTCCAGTCCCTGTGCCAGGCTCCCAGCAGGTCCCACCCCCATCATGCACTGCCAGCCTTTCTCCTGCCTCTCAGCACAGCCACATTTGTGGAATTTAGAAGATTTTCATAAGCAATATTCCATCAGGATAAAAAAAAGCCATCTCCACACTGCTCACACATCTGTGGTTCCCATTCCTCACCAGCCCCTCTGCTGCTCTTTCCAAAAAGGCCTTCAGAGCCCATGAAACCCCACACAACCATTAAACACAAGGTTCAGCTCCAGGATCCATCTCTGAGATGGAACTAGGATCAATTTCCTGCTGATCCTGGATCTCCCTGGGTGGTCACCATTTCAGATGAAGTTCCTTGTTCTCCCCTCTCCTGTGTGCAGCCCAAAGGATACCCAGGAATCCATCCTGGGGACTCCATCCTGGTTTTCCAGCCTTAGGGATGGAACACACAACATCCTTGGCACTGCCTGGGTGTCCCACCCAGCCAGAATCCTGCATTTGCATTCCCTGTGGAGGTAGAATTCTGTGGATCCCAGGGGTTGGGAGCACCCTGGCAGGACCCCAAGCTGGATGTTGAGCCCTGTGGTGTCACACAGAGCAGGCAGAAATGAGAAAAAGTGGGATGAGGATAAAATGGAGATTTCCAGCTCTGCCACAAGCTGGGCTGAGGGAGTCTGAGCTGGAAGAATGGAAAGCACACCTCCATGGATGGCCAAGGACACAGGAGTGGAGTTTCAGCACAAGCTTTGTTCTTAGCCCTTTCTTAGGGCTGAAAGGAATACAGGAATATATTGAAAATCCAGGAAGCAGCCAGATGGCCGGGAAACTGGAACAGGAGCTGGGAAGTCCCTGAGGTCACTTTTAAATCCTTTAAAAATTCATCAAATGAAGTGATGGTGTTAAAGATGCTTCTCCCTGGGCACAGCAATATTTGAACATCTAAAGCAAAAAAGAGCAGGGACTTTGGAGGAAAGGATCCCGTTTTCCCCAGGGCTGAGCCACTGCCATTGTCCTCAGAGGGAGGCTATGTAATCTCCAGCTGGATCCAAAGGGGACAACAGAGCAGACCCCTGGTGTCGCCTGGGAAACTCCTGGGCTATCTGATCCTCCGTGAGGCACCAGCCAGGGGACACCACCAGCCCCCGAAAAGGCTGCATTGCTATTTCTGGTTCTTTTCCATGCTGCTGTCCATGCTTCCCCCTCTCCTGTGACAGATGAGGGTCGTGGTTAGGCCTGGCTTAACCTCTGGCATGGGAAAGGCTGAGCTGGACTAAATCTTCACAGCTTTGAAGCCAGCACAGTTCAGGGAAGACAAAATCCTTGTGCTCACAAAGTGAAGAGTCACTTTGTCCCTTGTCACCTGCATTCCCTGCTGCTAACAATAGCTTTAAAGATTTTTTTTTCTTTTTTAATTTACTTTGTGCACAAACTTGGCACCTCGAGTGCAATCTGAGCCCAAGCTGTGGCAGAGCCTGCAGGGCTCCAAGGGCTCCTCCTGCCCCAGGAGGAGCTCAGAGGATGCAGAGCTCGGCAAGATGGGAAGGCTGAAGCTGCAGATATGAAGTGCCCAGGTCTGGCTTAGTCAGGCTCAGCTCAGAGGTGTGAAGAGAGCCAGGACTGAGAGCAGGCTTAGGCTCGCTCTGTACTACAAACCAAGAGAAATGGCCTTGGAAGGAGCCTTGGGATGGAGAAAAATGAAGTCTGGTTCTTTTAAAAGAAGGCCCTAAAATAGATCCTCCCAGGGAGGCCAGTCCTGGAGGAAGTCTGTTTGCTGATCCCTATCTTTATTGATCTCTTAGCCCCAAACCCCCAGGAAGGCACTTGTGGGATATTTATAAAGGAGAGAGAGCAGAGGCAGCTGCTGAGCCTTCACAGGGCACTGGACACTCTGGGCAGGTTTGGAGAAATAGATTTGCTCAGACTGGGCTGAGAGTGCAGTGAGCCCTAAAGCTCCCTCTGAGAGCTTTTCTGGGACACAGGAGGGTTCCCACTTTCCCGGGTGGCTATTAGACCTAGCTTTCCAAACATATTAGACCCCCACATATTTTCAGCAAATGAATCCATCCAGACAAATTCCACCTCTCACAAGGATTTATGGACTGCAAACACAAAATTTAAACCCACACACGTGAGATTCACTGAGCACCTGCTGGTGGGGATCCAGGTAAAATCCAAACTGACCTCCAGGGACCATTCCTAGTCCTGACCCGTCACATCCCCATGTGCCGTCGGCACACCTTCGTGACATTTGGGCTCTATCTGATAATTTCTTGGCATAAGCTTAAGAAAATGTTTCTCTAATTCTGGCAGGAAATTCAGATCTGCCGCACGCTGGGTTGGGATACCAACAGTAAAGCCCTTCATGGTGATCACTGGGTAAAAAAGCCTTTACAAACAGATCATTCTCAGCATTCAAAGATGTAACTGGGGAAAAAGAAAAATTCTCTGCAAGGCAGAAAACAAGATCTGAGTGACAACCTCATGTAATGCACAGCACCTCAGGAGCCACAAACTTCCACGTTCAAGAACTACAAAGCACTCGGAGCTTCAGAAGGTTTTGTGCTGGGGTTTTTTCCCACCTGCTGCAGTAAATTCGAAATGAAAAAGCAGAGGAAGGGCACTTGAAAAGACACCACATCTCTAAACAACTGCTGCTGCTTTGAATTCTGGTAGAAAGGGACAACTGAGGGTGCCAGGTCAGGTATAAAATCTAATATTTCTGTCTGGGAGCAGCACATGTGAGAACACAGGGGGACAGAGAAATCAGAGTTGTTGTTTGTTATTTTTGAACCGTGGCTGGGGCTGATCCCCAGCTCGAAGCGCCGGGAGGAGAGGACTGCAAGGACCTGATAACTCCGCGTCTGTCCCCAGGGCAAGAGCAGCACTCACAAGGGGATAAAGACCCTTTCCACGCCAAACAGGCTTAAAGTGCCCGATTAGAGAACCAGCACCACTGACTCACCAGTATTTCCTCTCACCCAAGCTCCTCTCAGCTCCCAAACTCATCCTCAGCTTCTGCAGACAGAAATCCCCAGATTTTTGCTGCCCTCTTCCACTTTCTGTCACTGCTGCTGCCCCTAGTTGTGTTTAACTAAGATTAGTAAAAAATTTCCATCTTCCAGGTTTGGAAAGCCTCTGAGTTGATGTTATAAAGTAAAAAAAATAAAGCCAGCAATGCAACAAAAATTTAATCTCTTCTCCTCTCTAATAATTCACCTGGAAACATGAAAAAATCAGTTTTGCTGCTGGGGAGGCCCAGCTTCCCATTGCCTCCCTTGGGCCGAGCTCCTCTACAGGACACCAGGGACAACCACGGTGTCCATCACATAGGGGCTCCTAAAAAAAGCCTTTTTCAGGTGACAAGGATTTAGGAGAGGAAACTGCCACAGGCTACAAAACCCTCTGAAATCTCCAGGCAGAAGGGAAGCTGAAGGAACCTGCACAGTGGGAACTGAGGCAGAGTTTTATGGCAAAGGTGATCAACCTCTGGAACAAACATCCCAGGAGGGTCATGTCCTGCCTGACCAGGAGGGACACACCTGCCTGGCCAGCAGGGACACGTTCAGCCTGTCCCCAGGCCCTGGTGCCTCTCTGGAAGATGCTGGTGGAGTTTAAGAGTGAAAACTCAGGGCTGTTGATGGATTGTTTCACATATTGAAGGCTTTATCCTCACCCTGGGGGGAGGATGCTAGAGCTGCTGGAGCTGTCAGGTCCTGCAGCACTTCCAAGCCCTTCTGCAGCTCATTTTCCTTGCCCAGACCATCCTGTTTGTGCTGCAAGGGGAGCCAGGACCACCCCGTGCCCACCAGGGATCCCTGCCAGCATGGAGAGGGGGCTCCTCCTGGCTCCCTTCCCAGGAATTATCTTCTCCAGCAGTCAGGATGGACAAACACAGTGGGGAGAAGGTTCAGCTGAGCACCCACAGCAGGTCAGGGGTGCGAGGGGGGCTTTGGAGCATCACCCATCTCTGTCCAGCCCCTCACACCGACCCCACCCCACAGTCGGGCTGCTCACACACATAAAGATCCCCATTCTCTTTCTCTGGTCAATTCTCTTTTTCAGCTCATTTTTTTCCTCAGTACAACACGAGATCACTCAGAACTAAATGATGGGAATGAGGTCCTTGTTGACAGCAACAAAAAAATTATCCCAGAGCTTTGAACCAAGGAGCACATCAAAGCAGGGAAGAAATGACACTTGTGCACCTCCACCCCCCATAACATGAGTTATTTCCTTGCTCTGGTGAACCTCCTCTCTTTCCTCCTCCACTCACAGCTGCTGAGTATTTGCCCATTGAGCCTGGCTGGAGGGGACTTTTCTGAGCTTCTGTTCATTCTCTCTGGTCCAGTTCCCTCCCCTGGCCAGGCATAAATCAGCCCTGGAGACACAAGCAGCAGTGATTCCTGGCACCCCCAGCACCCTGGTTGACAAAACAATACACAATGGATTATTCAGAGCACACCCTGCGTCACACACCAGTAATTATAAACATGAAATCTATCAAATAATGACAATTAACAGTGGATTTGACAGAGTAACACACTCCAAATAGCCTGGTGGTTGATTACGTCTTATTAATGAAATGCCAAAACATTGAGGGCTCTTAGCAGGACAATTAATTGCTCTCAATAAATCTGACTTCTGCCAGACCTCATCTTTAAAGGAGGCTTTGGGACATCTGGTGAGGGTTATTTTTTAAAGCAATGGCTGATGATTCCTACAGAAAATTCCCTGGGAGCTGGGAGGACTGGAGTCACCAACACACAGAACTGAGCAGAAGGGAATTAGAAACAAGGGCAACCCCAATACTGAAATAATTTTATATAAACTGGGGTGGATTGTAGTGTAAGATTCCAACCAAGATCCACTCCCAGCACTTCCCCTGCAAACATCCAGGGCCAGCAGCTTCCTTGGAAGACACAATGGCCCAGATTCCAGGGGATCCAGAGGATTCCAGGCTGCTAGGAGAGGGTGAGCAAACCCAAAGGGAGACCCGTCCCAACCAGAGGTGTCCAGAGCCACCAGGCTGGTTGTCACTAGCCCAGGAATGGGCTGTGGTGCCAAAGGGTGCAGGGACTGTTGTGCCAAAGGCTGCACTCCTGCAGAAACTGGGGATGGCAGCTGCCTTGGACACACAGGACTTGCAGCACTGCTGCCAGAGGTGGTCTGTGTGTCCATCTGTCCATCCATCCCTCCATCCCCTCGGAGCAGCTGTTTAACATCACCCCCCTGCTTGTGGCAGGAGGATCCCAGTGACCCCACACACGGCAGTAACTGGGAATGGGCCTTTTCCAAGGGCCAAACCCCCGAACTATGAGGCTGCAAAGCTCTGGAGCACTCCTTGGCCCCATTCCATGCTGGAGCACCTCATCATCCTTAATTCCCCACACACCAGACCCTATCAGGGAGAGCAGGGTCAGTCTGTGCTGCTTTCCCTGCAAGCTCCTGCTCCTTGGAAGATTTCAGTAAAGCTGTTCCAGGAACCCCAGTGATCATTTCCTGCTGGAGCAATGTTGAGCTCTCAGGGTGGCACAAATTACACCATCCATATTTTTATTTCAGCCTCTATTTGAAGTGAACGTACAAGAGGAATCTGATGCTGGCTGGGCCTGAAACCCACAAGCACTCTGTAAACAAGCTCGACCCTGAGAGATTTCCATGTTTCTTCCTGAAACACCAGGAGAACCAGCGGCACCGGGTAATTGGAAACAGTTACAGAGACTTCATTTTCTTGTTTTTTCTGGGATTTGCTCTCGGGCTGGCTCTTCCCAGTCTTAATACCTGGCAGGGTTGATCTCATGATCTCAGGCTTGACTCTTTGGAATCTTATTTGCATGATGTGCTGAGAACTCTCACGGAGAAATGGCTGCCCTGGAGGGGTCAGGGATATTCAGGGGGAAAAGGAGAGAGGCCATTTCTCCTTGAGTGCTGCTTTTAAAAGGGGTTACAGCAGAGTCTCTGAGGCAGAATGAATAAAAGGCCCCAAGGAACACTTCACTGTGACATCCTTGGGAGCCTTTGGAGACTTCCTCAAACCCTTGGGGCCATTTGCTAATCAGCAGCACAAACACGTGCAGGTATTCCAGGTGCCCATGGTACACCTCCCTCAGGGTCACAGCAGCATCTGCAGCTCCCTGCGCTGGGACAGGCTGGGAGCACCAGCAGGGCTCACCTGGGCCACGTTTCCCTCCCCTGCTTGCCCGAGGCTTGGCAGGAGGGGAGAGCCCTCCTAGGCACGGAGGTGTGTTTGAACAGCTGAGCCCTGCACACCCTGAGGGGACAGAGCCTCCTTAGGCACTGCCCGTCCTGCAGCTCCTTAACTCCGGGAGCCTGTGCCCTCCTGAGCCCCGCGGGAACAGGCCCTGGGCAGGAACAAAGCACAGACCTCAGGAACTGAGGCTGGGAAGGGATGAAGCCAGACTGGATTTGTGCAGGACATCAGCGGAGCCCTTCCCGCCACCGAACAAATTCCAGCTCCTCGGGCTGCCTCACGTTCTGGTTTAACATTCCAGAAGCCAGGAGAAAGAGATCTCAAGGAAACGAGATGCACACAGACATTCTCCCTGCTGTCACCTGGGTGTCTGCACATGCTGTCACCTGAGCCAGCCACATCAGGACACCCAGTGACCACAAAGCAGCCCCATTTTAACCTTCCTGCATTCCTGAGCATCCAAACCCCTGCTGCAGGGAAGAACTTCAGGCAAAGGCATGGAAACACAGGAGGGCGAGGAAAAGGGATGGACCAGAGAGCCCCAAACCAGCACCTCCACCGAGCTCCCCCACGCATCACTCACTGCTGGGGTTCAGAGATGAACCCAGTGGGCCCTGTCACCCCACTGCGCAGTGTCCCCACCCCAGGGACAGTCACCAAACCTGCAGAAATGCCGGCACAACAGGGAATGGCTCAGGCACGGAACAGCACGGATCCAACCCCTCCAGCCAGGTGAAATGGCTGGATAATGCCTGGGAAAGGGAGGTCTGGGAAAGGTCCAGGTCCTAAAAGGAGCCTGGAAGCCTCAGCTAGGGCAGACCCAAGGGCAGCAGTGCAGATGTTTGAGGGACAGACCTAAGGATAGAATTCAGTGCATATATATATATATTTCAAGTTTGCTTTTCTCCTGCTCTAAAAATGCAAATGCAAGGATGCCTCCACAAGCTGATGTTAAGTTCAAGGAATGAGAGGGCACTTTTAGAGCAACACACTGAATTTCTTTACATTTTCCAGGTCCTGCCTATGGACTCCAGGTTCAACAGACTAAATTCAGACTGTGGCTTTTATTACCACTGCTTAATGTCTTTATTCTGAGAACCATCTTCACATGTTAGTGCTTTTATCGAAGGAGGCTACAGTTAATTAAAAGCAGACTCATAAACCAGTTTGTTTCTATTGCCCTCTTTTCATGATAGCCCAAGAACTATTGCATAATACCCAGATTTACTTGAGTTTCTGCCTCACACTTTTAACACCAACCACATTCACAGGTTAAAAACACAATTAACGCCTCCCCAGCCTTGCAAAGCTCTTCCATATGATCAATTCCCAACACATCATTAGCTGGGGACTGTATGAACTGAATAAAACTGACTTGGTCTTTTTACACAACGTTAAAAAAACCTTCTCAGTTCACCTCAGGAAGGCACCTGGCTACAATGAACGCTCTCCGACCTTTCTGACACTCCAGCATTTTCTGAAAAGGCTCTGCCTGTTTTAATTTGCATCTCCTCATAGATTGCCTGCCATATTTCATCCCAAATCAATAAAAGCTCTATGAGCACAAATCTAAAATGATGGTGGAGGGTATTTCTAGTCCAAGGAGTTTCTCAATGTGCATTTTGCTCAGTTTACCACAACTCTGGAAGACAAAACATGCACAGCACTACCATTGCATGGGTCAAGCCGTGATTTTGTTTAGAAATTAGGACATTTCAAAAGAAATACGACGAGAAAGTTGCATTGCTTTGAACTCACAGGGGCAGCGTTCCTGGAGGCGGAGGGAGCCACACGGGACCAGCCATTGCAATGCACCTGGGCTGGGGCAGGAAAGCCCGGACAAGCAGCCACGAAAATGCTGTTTCTAAATCCATCTCTAGTTACAGACCTGCCATGGTGTGGAAGGGGTCGGCTGCATCAGCAGAACCCTCCAGCACATGGAGATTGGACAGAACCTGCGTGGAAATGAACCCAGGGTGGGGAAGCGGGGAACAAGGAGGCTCAGCCCCGCTCCCCACACGGCCGAGGCAGGCAAGGAAAGAGATTTGGGTTAAATTACCCTCTGTGCCTTTTGCTCTGGTTTGGTTTCGGTTTTTTTCTCTTTGCAAGCCAAGTTCTGCCCCTGGGGCTCGAAGGCAGAGAGCTGCTCGGAAGTGCTTTTGTTCCCTGCTGAAATCCCTCTGTTCCCGGGACCAAGCCCCTGGCCCACCGAGAACTTAAGGGAAGGCCGAGGGAACCAGCTGAGCTTTGCCCACTCCCGAGGAATCGAGGACTAGAACGCAGGACAGACCCTCCCCGCGGGAGAGCCCTGCAGCCCTGACACCCCCTGGGAACTTCCCCCCGAGCAGGACCTGGCTGCAGTCCCTCAATTCCCGATGGGATTCTGTCCCGAGCCATGCAGACCCCTCCGGGCACAGCCTTTATCCACAGGTGCAGTGCAGAGAGGATTTGGGTACAGGTCCAACGCATCCTCTGAGGAAACAGCCGAGCATCCACCGAGACTCCCCGAACGGAAAGGATGAAGCTTCCCTGTCAAACCCTTCCCGGGAACAGAGTCCCACACATGCATTCCGGGGGGAAGGGAGCATGCAGAGACCACGGGAAGCCAGCTGGAAAATTCCCTGGTAAAGAAATGGCATCGGGAGCTCTTACCTGCTCGGATTTGTATTCCCAGCTAGCAGCACACCTACAGCCCCAGGCTCTCAGGGGGCATCGCGGGGGTGCAGATTGCTGCAGGTCATGGGTGGGTACAGCCAGAAGCAAAAAACGCCCGACCCAAAACAACGCCCCCAAAATCCCCCAAAAGCCACAACATGACCCAAATGAGATCCCTGCAACGGCTGTCTCGTTACAAGCAAGATGAGATGAAGGAGGGGTTTTTACTTGCTCTGAGGCATCATATGGAGCTTAATCACAGCAGTTACGTATTGGGTTCTTTTGGCCTTCAATCAAGTGTGTCATTTCAGTGGCAGCTGCCTACGTGATGCCAGCACCCTGGGCGCTCCAGTCCTGTGCCAGTGCAGCTATTCTACAGCTCAACAACGGGCGAATTCCATTTCCCAGGCTGCGGGAAGCTCCTCCTGTAGTCCAGCGAGCCCTTGGAGCCACCCAGGATCACACACCTCTCCTCCGGCACCCAGAGCCCGGGGAGCCGATCCCACCGCAGCGCCCGTCCCGCTCTCATCTCCCGGCGCAGCCCATCCGTATCCCGAGGACTTCCAACACTCCCAAAGCCACCGGGAGGGGACACAGCTCGCCAGGCGCCCGCGGACGAGCGCAGCACAGCGCTAAGGGGGAGGCAGCTGCTCCATGGAAAACAGCAAAACTTGGTGGGTGGGAAAGGTCTGAGGAGCTGCTGAGTAACCGCGGAACAGCTCAGCCAGGACCCGGCACAGCCCGGCAGCTCAGCTCTCCCCACTGCAGCCCTGGGGCTGCTCGAGGAGGGAAGCAGGAGGCGAGCGCTGCAAATCGGTGTTGAACCTGGTGATCGAATCAGCTGAAATCAGCCGGGCTGGGCTAAGCACGGCTCCGAGCAGGCAGCGGGGGGACGGGCACGACTCTGCTCGGGAGCAATTTGGTTGCCGACAGCGGCATCAGGAGGTGTTTGGGGCCAAATTGCTCCGTCAAGTGCGTTTGTTGGGCTTGACAGATTCATCAGGACCCATCCATTCAAACACATGGCGGATGCTCCCTCTGCTCCGGGATCCAGGATCTCCATCCGTGTCCAACTCCCCGAGAGCAGGACACTGCATAGACACCGAGCTCTCATTACATCACCCGGTACGGACGAGCAGGGGGCCAGGAAACGAATAAAAAAGGTTTTGTGGGCAGCCAAAGTGCTGTTGTGCCGCTCCATGGCAACTCCACAAACACGCGTGTGAGCGCCCACAGCCGCACACCGCCGGCGAGGGGGCACAGCCGCGGATCCGCCGCACAGCGCGGGGCTGGGTACCGAGGGGAGGGGATGAGCATCCCGAGCAGCCCCCCCGCGCACCCCACGGCCAACTGCGGGTCCCCTCGCGGGGATCGCTCGGCTGCCGGCCCGTCTGAGCCGGCTGGCAGCGCTGGCTGAAGCCCCAACAGGTTCCCTGTGGAGATGCGGTGCCCCCGAACCGGGGAGGGGAGGGCGCTGCCTTCGCGCAGCCGGCTCCCTCCGAGCCCTCCCCACCGTCCCAGCCCGGCCGGGGGGCAGCCCGAGCTCCCCATCCTTCGCCACCTCCTCACTCACCTCTCCACCAGCCGGCTCCTCCGCCACAGGTTTGCTCGGCTCCACTGTCACCCCCCCGCCCCTCCAGATCGCTCCCAGACGAGTTATTCAAAGGAGGATGGAGGGAGGAGGCACAGAGAGATCTGGGCGGTGGGGATGGCGGAGAGAGAGAAAAAAATAACATAAAAAAACCAAGCAAAGGGATGAAATCAAATCAAACAAGCGACGAACTGGACTGAAAGGAGGCGATGCTGGAGGAGGAGGAGGAGGAGAGCGGCGCGGCGCGGCAGCCCCGGCTCAGCGCCCCATGGCCCCCGCAGCCCCGAGCGCAGCCCGAGCCGCGCCGCGCCGCGCTCCCCCGGCCCGGCCAGGGACCACCCTCCGCCGCCAGCCCTGCGCCGCGGCCCCCGCTAACCCCTTCCTCGCCGTGCCTCCCCGCCGGCCGCCCCCTCTTCCCCATCCTCCAGCCCAGCCGGGGATGCTGCGCGCAGGGAGCGGCTCCGGCCCCGCCGTCCCAGCCCCCGGGAAGGGCAGAGCCTCGATAGATTCAGCGCCGGGAGGGCCCCGTTCCTGTGGGGCTGAGCCCCTCAGAAGTTCTGTCTGCAGGCCTCCTTTTGGCAGGGGGGGTTAAGCCGCCAGTTCCTTTTTTAGAAGCGCAGAATCGTTGGCTGGAAAAGACCTCCAGGATCAAGTCCAGCCATTGCCCCGGCACTGCCAAGCCCACCACTGACCCCTGTCCCCAAGTGCCACGTCCATCCCTCCAGGGACGGGGACTCTACCACCTCCCTGATGATAGTCAGCCCCTTCCAGTTCCTGAGCACCCTTTCCACAGAGAAATTCCTGCTGCTGTCCACCCTGAGCCTCCCTGGCCCAGCCTGAGGCCGTTCCCTCTCCTCCTGTCCCTGTGTCCCTGGGAGCAGAGCCCAACCCCCCCTGGCTGTCCCCTCCTGTCAGGGAGTTGTGCAGAGCCACAAGGTCCCCCCTGAGCCTCCTTTTCTCCAGGCTGAGCCCCTTTCCCAGCTCCCTCAGCTGCTCCTGGGGCTCCAGCCCCTTCCCAGCTCCGTTCCCTTCCCTGGATATGCTCCAGCCCCTCACGGTCTGCATTGTGAGAGGCCCATAATTGCCCTCAGGACTGGTGGTGTCCCAGCAAGGGGACAATCACTGCCCTCGCTGCCCTCAGTGCCCTGATCCTGCTGGCCACACCACTGCTGATATTGGCCAGAATGGTCTTGGATTTCTTGGTCGGCAGCAATGGAGGAGAAGACTCCACATCTGCAGGTGTGTCCTGTGCTCTGTGTGCTCAAACTGCTTCTCCCTGTAGCCAGGCCCTCCAGCTTGCCTGACCCCACCAGATGCTGGAGGCAGAAGAGGAGAGCAGGGAGATCCACATCACTGATCCAGAGGCCCTGGATTTCTGCACTGAGAAGGAGGAAGTGCCTGCAGGAGTGCCCTTCTCCTGGCCAAATCTCACCCCTTTCCCTGCTGCAGTCACCTTCAGCTGGTAGCAGCACTCGGTGGAGCTTGCTTGGCTCCCCAGTCCCCTGTTAGAATGCTTCTGAGGCACACAGTCCTTGGATCACTGCCTGGCACCAGCACAGCCCCTGACCCCTCAGGGACAGCTGGGCCAGGATGCTTCCAGCAGGGGAAGTTTGACTGAAACCAACTTGGGCTGAAAGCAAGCAGAGATGTTGTGCTGGTGACAGCAGCTGACTGCAGGAGAGGCTCTGATGGGAGCCCAACGCAGCTCAAACTGCCTCAATAGGATCTGGAAAACAGCCTGGAGAGACACCTGTCATCTCCAGCAACACTCCCACAGCTGTGTGTGCATCAAACAAAGCCTGCAGAGTGTCGATTTTAGGGCTCAAAGGTGTTAAATTCACATCTTGTCTCCCTTGTACTTTACTGATGTAAAATCCTTCCTGTCTCCTTCCCTTCAGCCTTGTGGGTCACTGTGTTCCCCACGCTGGGATTTTCCTGGGATCAGAAGGAATATGATCTGCAGCTCAGGATCCCGGGGCAGAGGGATTTTGGCTCTCTCTGCTCCCTGTGCAGATAAACCCTATATAAACCCCATATCCATTGACATTCAACTCACTTTGCTCCACCACCTCAGCTGTCCTGTCCCAAGGGAGATTTCTGCATCCCACTGCCCCTCTCCCACTGCCTGGACATTGTCTGCACGGAGATTTAGGAATTTAGCCATGCTCCAAGTCCCTTATAAACCATCAGGGCTGGGCTACATCCCGCAGTTTTACCATTTTAATGAAGTTATTGGCATTCCTGTGTTCAGTGAGAAGATAATCCTTGCTCCAGGAGCAAGGCCCTCAGCACCAGCGGTGGAAGCTGAGTGATGGCACCAAATGTTGTTCCATCTGAATGAGATGCAGCTGAATCTCCTCATCTTTTTGCTTTTAATTTCTTTTTTTTTTTTCCCTTGATCCATGAGAAAACTTCCACCTGCATCTCCTTCATCTCCGTCTGGGCTGCCTATGTGAGTAAACGGGGGAAAACCTCCTCATTTGGGAAAGTTATTCCCTCCCTTTAGCTAATTTCCTTTCCTTCAGCTCTGGAAAACATTAACCAAAAATGTTCCAGACTTCATGGCTGAAAACAGTAGCTGGAAAATCCATTAGGCCGATATATTTATTATTAAAAATTGTGAAAAGACCAAGTCCTCATTAATCCCTAAATAGATCCAGAATATCTCCAGATTGTGTCCACAATGAATAAGAGCAGCCCATGGCTCTTTTCCGTTTTCTCTTTGTAAAGTACAGAGCTGATCACTCCAAACCCGCTGGTTTTCAGGTGTCCTGGACAGCATCTCCTGGGATGTTTCTAAATCCAGAGGGGGTGATAATCCTAAATCTGAGGGGGGTGAGCTGGGATGGAGCTCTCCAGAAGGATGAGGCTTCCTCAGGAATCAGCCCCATGATGATGTTTGGAATACACTCCTGGAAATGATATGGCCAGAGGCAATAAAATCCTCATGTGACAAAGTGAACGATGGCAGCAGAGCAGGCTGTTGTCAGCCCTTCCTGGGGACGCTGGCAGGGCTGTCACTGCCAGCAGGGCCATCACTCCAACAGGGAGCAATCTGCACTTGCTGTAATTCCCCACTGAGCTGTGCACTCCAGGCAGGCTCCTTCCATGGGGCCCACCCAGCTCGTGGGGAGCTGCCCAGCAAAACCACCGGGGCAGGGCAGGGTCTTTGTTTGGGGTCTGGAGCCCAGAGCAGGGTGAGAGCACTGCGGATCCAGCAGCAATCCATTGGGTGTCCAAGGGAGGCAGGGCCAGCCAGGCTATGGCTGCAGGAGAGCTGCGTGCCTTCAAAAGATCCCTTCTAGCAAATGTGAGGCCTGGAGGGCCAAACTTCGAGGTCCCTCAGAGAAGAAAGTCCTTGGTGGGATTAAAGAGCTTTGCTCCGTTAGGGATGACCCTCTGGAATGAAAACTCAAAAAAACTGGGCAGGGCCTTGCAGGAGGGAGGTCTGCAATCCTTCCTTCCCCACAGTGCTGGGAGGGAGCTCTGCCCACTCCAATTTGGAATGTCCTGGGCAACACCCACTGTCCCCCTCCCCGGGGAGGGCTCAGGAGCCTTTCCCAGCCTGATGGCTCCCACGACTGGGAGAGGTTTTCCAACTCACAGCCCATATTTTTGGTATTGCTTAATTCCACCCCTTTATTTTTGATGAAACACTTGGTGGAATGAGTACAATTGCTCCCTAGCCTGGAATTTCATGTTTTAATGGTGCTTAATTATTCCAGGAGAAACTTTTTTTTTTCCTTTTCCTCCACCTTGCTTCTGCACGCGATGCTTTCTCCTGGAGTTTAATTAGCACATTTCAGAAAGGAATATTGAGATTAAATCACTGCTGGGCAAGCCCTGCTCCAGGATTGATGATCCTTGGGCACAGCTTTTATTGAAGCTGCCAGCTCAGACTATGGATTTATGGGCCAAAGGGTTCTTTGGGCCAGGGGCGAGGCAGTGGTGCCACAGTGGGCTGGGGTCACAGGCCAGGCTGCCAGCCTTTGTCCCCTCTTGCAGCCACAGAAAGGGTGGATGAGAGTGCTGGGGGTGATGTGAGGGTGCTGCCCTGACACAGAGAAGCTGTGGCTGTCTCAGCCTTGGAGGTGCCCAAGGCCAGGTTGGATGGGGTTTGGCGCACCCTGGGATAGGGGAAGGTGTTCCCATGGCAGGGGTGGCACTGGATCCTTTTAAGGTCCCTTCCAACCCAGACCATCCTGGGATTCATCCTGGGCAGAAAGGGACACCCTGCAGCCCTGCAGGCCCCAAGGAGGGACCCCACACCCCAGCATCAGGGCTGGCACATCAGCACCTCCAGCCCCACCATCTGCTGGGATCCAAGGGCTCATTCCAGCCTCTCCCAGAGCCTGGGTCTGGCTGCAAACATCAGCTGTAGGCACAGGTTTGGCACCAGGCCAGCCCCTTTCCTGCTGCCTCAAATGCCAGCATTTTGATTCAAGCTCATCTGCAAATGCTAAAAAAGCTGCAGCTTTGCAACAGAGTCCACCCTGGTGGAGCTCATTGAAAGGAGACCTTGAGGAAGGGGGAAAATCCCAGACCGAGAGTTCCTTTAGTTGTTATCTCACCCAGCTAGAGGTACAGACATGCAGTGACACCCACAGAGATCTTTTCCCAGCTGAGACTCCGAACACTTGTGGCTTCCTTGGGGCCAGAGAACATCCTGTGTGTCAGGAATTTTCACTTACACCCCTCGCAGGAAGGCTCCTCATTCTGGGAGCTCATGTGAGGGGGGGTTACCCCAAAAAACTCCCAGCAATACCCACGTGGGAGAGAACAGCACCTCCTGTTCATGCTGCTGGGCAGGCTGGCTTTCCTCTCGTTATTCAGAGCAGCTCTGGCACAGAGTGGAGCAGAACTGGATAAGGTTTCACCCTTCAGAGCCCACAAGACTCAGCTGAGTGCCTGCACAGGGCAAAGAGCCCCAGCCCAGCCCCAAATCCACAATGAATCTCAGCAGCCAGGGCTGGGGGACTGTGTTTTGTTTTGCTCTTCGAAAGATAGCCCTGTAATTTAGTGACTCATCCATTCTCCAGCCTTTGTTGCTTTTCATTTTCAACATCTTTAAGCTGTTTGTGGAGAATATGCTTATTTTTAGACTTCCCATCAGGGAGAGGCATCTGAGCTGGTTCTGAGGGAAGAGCTCCATTGAGACTTTGGTGTCTGGGGTGTTAATGGGCAAATTTCCTGCTGGGGAGAGATCTCCTTCCCTTTCCTCACTGAATTGGGAGCAGGCAGGGATATTCAGGCTGTGTCCTGTGAGGTCTCTCAGGGTGCACCAAGCTCTGAGCTCCTGGAGGGAGGAGGAGGATGGATACAAGGAAAAATAACAATGTTGGAGCATCAGGAAAAAATGAGGGCCCCAGGATCTCAAATCATCCTTATGAAACCTGCAAATCTCCATCCATGGCCCAGAAATTCTCTGTCCCATGGCACAGGTTGGCAGCAGGAAGGGCAAAGGGGGAGAGCAGCCCTCAGCGAAGAGCCACCCCCCATTTCTCTCCACTGCAGCAAATCATGAGGAGTATTTCTGCTTAATTTGGTTAATTTTTTTAAAAAGTGCGATGTTTTTATTTGAAAAAAAAGAAGTTGATTTTTTTTCCAGAAAATTGATAAAACAGAAGATGCTTTTTGAGTTAATGAATAGGTTTGTGGTTGGGTTGGTTTGTGAATTCTGACACCTCCTCATTTTGGTTTGCAGATCCAAATTCTTGTGGGGAGCTTTAAAATGAAAGGAAATTTCAAAATGAAAATTGGCTCTGTAGCACTCCAAGCCAGGCATCTGATCAGAAAAAAAAAAAAGGGGGAAAAAATCACCCAATCCTGCCTGCTTCTTTTTTTCTTTTTTTTTCTTTTTTTTTTAAATTTAATTAAGTCAATGGAGAACGGAAAGGCCTCAAATTAAAACCACACTGGCCCCAAATGTCTCCCAGGCTCCAGATGTGAATTCCTGCACCTTCTGCTGTCGAGCACAGCCTGGCTGTCCTCCAGCACTCAGGGCACAGCCCCTGCTCAGGAAGGAGAGCAGAGACCCAGGGATGTCCTGGAAAAGAGCAGGAGTTGGCTCCAGTCCATCCCTGGAATTTGGGATGGTCCAGACCTGAGCTGAGCTCTCAGGGCATGTCCTAGAGACTCTGCTTTGCCCCATGGAGGCATTTGGGGTTTGCCATCCCGTGCCAGCCCCTGTCCCCACGTGTCCCTCAGTGCCACAAAGTGGGCTCAGCCCCAGCACGGCCCTGGAGGCACTGCCGAGGACCTGCTCCCCCAGCCAGCCTCAGGCAGGGCTCCTTGGCCAGCTCCAGGGAGCCTCTCCAGGCCACGTTTGTAATTCCGCTGAGAGCCGCAGTCCTAATGGACGGCTGGAAGTGCTCCACGGCTCCTGGCTGTCCCCTCCCAGGCTCCTAGCTGTCCCCTCCCAGGTGTCACCGGCAGGGCAGGGCCGTTCTGCTCTGCATTCCCCAGCAGCAGCCCCAGAAGCAGCTCTGGCCGTGTTTGACCTCCTGACACAGACACAGCTGCTCAACCACGAGGCCGGAGCTCTCTGCTGTGCCATCCCCACCCCAGGGCCTCGTGGTGGCACAAGGGGCACCACCTGCCAGCCTCGTGCTCCCAAGGTACTGCACCCTCTCTTTCCATTTCCTTAAATAATGGAATCAGAGAATCCCGGAATAGGTTGGGTTGGAAAGGACCTTGCAGACCATCTCGTTCTACCTCCTGCCATGGCAGGGATACCTTCCACTGTCCCAGGCTGCTCTGATCCCCATCCAGCCTGGCCTTGGGCACTGCCAGGGATCCAGGGGCAGCCACAGCTGCTCTGGGCACCCTGTGCCAGGGCCTGCCCACCCTCCCAGGGAACAATTCCTGCCCAATCCATCCCTGCCCTCTGGCAATTAAACCCATTCGCCTTTGTCCTGGCACTCCATGCTAAACTCAAGGATGTTTTTTTTGTTGCATCTAAAATGTTTCATGACCCACAGGGAAAGCTCCAGGGGGGCTTTGGGCTGAACCTTAGGAGGGCACCCCAAGCCCTCCAATGAAGGCACTGATGGAGCAGATGGGGAGAACACCTTGGCTGAAGCACAGGAGAGCTGGATTGCCCAGCCAGGGGCTCAGGAACAGCCCCTCTGGAGGAGCTGGCCCAGGGAACACGAGGCAGGAGGGTCAGTGTGCCCAGGCTGGGGAGGGACAGTGACAATAAGATGGGTTTATTCCATGATTTACTGTGGCACATGCCCCAGCTCTCCACCCACCACCCCCAGCCATCAGCTGGGAGCACCTGCCCCAGGAGGGAGGCCTTTTCCAGGACCTGAGCAGGAGGACTGGAGACAATCTGGCTGAGTTAATCACTGAGTGCTTGGGCCCAGACATGCAGTGGCTTAAGAGAAAATCTCACTGTATTTTTTTGTTGTTGTTGTAATGAAATCCTCTCTGCAATAGATTCAACTCAGAAAAGCCCTGCTCAGTCCATGGATTGCAGTGCAGGTATGAGCCAAATACATGGTGAAAAGGAGATAAACACCGTGTCCTCCTGCATGGCCACAGGAGACAAATTCCCCATTTAGAAAGCCAATAAAAACGTATTTCTTTTAGAACAACTGCATTCATGGCACATTGTTTCTCTGAGAAAAATATGTTAGTGACTTTGAACTCCTTCAATGCCATCCAGAACATACTTTTTTCCCCCCAAAGTGTCTCGAAAGTAGCAAAAAACACGAAAGAATTAATGACTGTTAACAGCTGAAACAGATGGTCTGCTGTGAGTCCCCACAGCCTCATGCAACTGTGAGTCAAGCCATTTTTCAAAATGGTGAAGAAAGAAAAGTCATTAAAAAAAAAATCAATTTCCAAGGCTACCAGGCTTCCAAAATTCCACTCGGACTTCCCAGGCACGAGGCAGCAGGAAAGGAGGGGCTGGCTCGGTTCGGACCCACCTTTGGCTCCAGCCCAGAGTCCCTTTGTCCTCACGGGAGATGCTGAGGGCTCGTCTGCGTTCAGCAGCGCCTGGGGCGGGGTTCTGCTCCAGGGTTCGGACCGGGGTTTCTCCCCGCCGCGACATTCCCCACACACGCCGTGTCCCCACGCCCACCCTCGGGAGCGGGAGCGTCCCTCCCTCCCTCCCTCGCACCGCCGGGAAGGGATCGGAGAGGAGAAAAGCACTTGCCAGGAGGGGAACTCGGGTTGCCTGTTCCGCTGCGGCCGCTCCTCCTTCTCGCCGGGAGACTCATCCCCGCGGCCACCTTCATGCTTGGGCTGCCCCTCTGCCGGCTCCTGGATCAGCCCCATCAGGCAGACGAGTCGGCAGGGCCCGGGCGCTGGGCGAGCTCATCATGGGGCCAGGCGAGCCCGGAGTGCGACTCTGCGGGCGAGGAGCGACAAAAACTTCAGCGCACGCACGGCGAGGCTTTATCATTTATTTAAACTCCGGCTCTCAATAATTCATGCCGGGGAGCGGGACAACAATGCGGCACCGAGCGGCCACATCTGGAACAGATGCTCAGTTCCCAGTAAAAGCGGGGTTTGCGGGGAATGCGCAATGCCACGGGAATGATGTGCTCCGGGACACAGCCCCGCTGCTCCCGGCGCACCAGCCGTGAGCTCGTGTGTTGGCCGTGCAGAGCCGGCACAGGGCAGAGGGAAGGGCCAGGGCCGGCTGCAGCTGCAGCCTGGGGTTGGGAGGGCTCAGACCCGCAGCTTCCACAGGCATTCCTTGGAAGCGCTGGGCAGATGCTGGAAAGGCTCCTCCACACATCCACACGGGCTTCCGTGAGGCCCCCGGCCAGGAGCCCGCTGCCAGCAGTGCCGGCCTGCAGCGCCTCGCTCGGGGACCCTGCAGCGGCCGCACCCCTGTGCCAGGAGGTGGCACCGGGAGGGGCTGATCGCAGCCCGCGCTCCCGGGATGTGCCGGGACAAGCGGAGGCGCCGCGGCCACCCCTGCACCTTTCATTGCCAGGTGTCCCTGCAGGGCACCGCAGGGACCCCCAGGGTGTCCCCTCAAGGAGTGTCACCTCTCCAGTCGTGACACACAAACCCTCCAAGCCTGACCATCCCCTCTGCCGTGTCACCGAGCTCCTGCCCGTCCCCACAGGGCCCTGCGGCCACTCCCAGCCCACGGCCACAGCTCTCCTTCCCCTCTGCGGCCAGGACGGGCCAGCTTGGCCATGCCAGGGCCCCTCCTGGCTCGGGCCTGGCTGCCCACCGTCCCCATTCCCTTTGGGATATCACCCATGAGGCAATGAGCATTTGAACAATGCTCACAGGCACGTGATCCAGTTTAGGGACTGTCCTGTGCAGGGCCAGGAGTTGGACTTCCATCATCCTTGCAGATCCTTGCCACTCAGGATATTCCATGAATCTCTGATCCTTCAGCCAGGCTCTCACTATGATCTAACAGACTCTTTATTCCTTGCCCTTTGCTGGCCCCGGTGCCCCCGGGTGCCCCATTCGTGCCTGTCGTTCTCCTTCCTGACATCGGCTCCGTGCCAGCCGCGGTCCTGCCGGGGCCCTGGGCCGCGCCCCGGCTGTCCCCTCCCCGCTGTCCCCTGCCCATCTGTCACTCGCCAGCTGGCCTCACTCTCCCTTTTTGTGGAAGGAGAATTGGAGGCAACAATTTTTTTGCCTGCAATCACAGAACACCTCAAGCACCTGAGCTCTGATCCAGTCCTCCAAGGTGTATTATTATTAATTATAATTATTAATTATTATTATTATTACTACCAACACTGTTATCCCAGCCCTCTGAGGACACCTTCTTGATACACTCCTTATGTTTTGGCACACCTCTTTTATCTCTGTGATTTGCAACACCTCCTCTGATATCTGAGCTCCACTCTTGGTGTAATACAAATTTGGAGATGACTTTCAGTGCAAATTTTCTTCCTGAAAAGAAATTTTCTTCTTGCTCCTCTTCCTAAATGTGAACCTTGCACTTTACCCTGCCAGCCAGCCACTTAATGCCAGTAAGAAATGGACTTTCCTTTTCCCTAGATAATGACTGACCTTGCAGATTGGATCATGAAATAAGTAATGCCATTAGCAGCCCATTAATCAGTGGTGAGCAGCGAATAACACCAAGTGCGCAGCTGTCAACTGCTCCTGAAGAACAAGGGAAGGGGAACTGGGCAGAAATGGGGAAACCACCCAAAATCCTGTCCCCCGCTCTTCACATTTCTTTTTTACTACCGAGTGGCCAAAGCAATCAATTCTTTGCCTGGGAGATTCCCTGCACATCCTAAATCCTGCTGATTTCCAGACTTAGCAGGAAGTTACTTCTTTCATTTCTGTCCCTGCCTCCTGCAAGATGTGAAAAAAAGAGGGAGGAATCCAGGAGGGCCCTTCCCTGCAATGTCATTAAGGGTAGTGGCGGCGGAACACGGCCACAGCCGCAGTGGGACCTGTCCCCGTGTTCCCTAGCTGTGCCTGAGCCGCGCTCCCGAGCGTTCCCAAGAGGAACGGATGTGGTGCAGGGCCTCCTCGCTGTCCTGCCAGCGGGTGAGAAACAGGAGATACTGGAGCACATCAGAAATGAACGCTTGAGCAGAGTCACCCCTGGGAGGGAGCAGCCAGTGGCTCCTCCTGCAGCGCAGCCATCCCTGTGCCTCTGATTTCTGTCGGCTGTGTTATTTCCACCCACGGAGAATGTGGCACCCCTGGGCCCCGGGTCTCCAATCCCCATCCAGACACAGCTCTCTCAAGGGACTGCTCAGCTGTTTCATGCGGCTGCTGACAGCTCCCTTCCATCTTCCAATCCCAGGATCACTGAGCTTGGAAAAGATCTCCAGGATAAAGCCCAAGCTGTGCCTGATCCCCGCCTTGTTATCAGCCCAGAGCACTGAGTGCCACGTCCAGGCCTTTTCTGGGCACCTCCAGGGGTGAGGACTCCAAACCTCCCTGGGCAGCCCCTGGCTGTCCCCTTCTGTCAGGGAGTTGTGCAGAGCCACAAGGTCCCACCTGAGCCTCCTCTTCTCCAGGCTGAGCCCCTTTCCCAGCTCCCTCAGCTGCTCCTGGTGCTCCAGACCCTTCCCAGCTCCATTCCCTTCCCTGGACACATTTCAGCCCCTCAGGGTCTTTCTTGGAGCAGCCCAGAACTGGACACAGGACTGGAGGTGCCTCATCCTCAAGGTGTGGCCTCAATCTTTATGCCAGGTGCCACGGCAGGGGTTTTAGGAAGAGCTCCATCATGGGTAAACACCACCCTGAACTGCTGAGGACCTTTCCCCAGGAGTGCTCACTCTGAGAGAGAGGAAGATCAGGAACAAAAACCCCTAAAAATAAAAATTATCAAAGAGAAGACTGAATGAAACCTTTTTTAATCACCTGAGACATCTCTGTCCACACCTCCAGCCCATCTCACAGCACCCCAGTGAGGCTGTGAACACCTCGGTGGCCACTGTGTCACTGAAAGGGTTGATTGGGAAGGCATTTTTCCACCCAGCCCCCTCGCTGGCCCAGCACTGCGAGCTCCTGGCTCTGGGTTCCCTCTCGTCCTTCTTGCTCTCCGTGCCAATAATGGAAGGACGCGGCCGCCTCGGAGCCAGCGCCGATGGTGACTCACGGAGCCACGCTCCTGTCGGCACATCCCTCCGTGGCATTCGGGTGACACTTGTCTCCAAAACGTGCTGCTGGGGAGAGGCAGGAGGACCACAAACACAGGCACGGAGCAGAGGTGGGGCTGGGTCCAACCCGGGGATGACAACGCTTTCTTTTCTCTCCACTGGCAGATAATCAATTCTGCTCATGAGAGGAGAGACCCAGCTCTAAGGAAAAAGAAAGGTCCTCACATCACTTCTTCCATCAGGCTGACACCTCTTCATCTTGGGGAATTTAGCATCTGTTACATAATTCAGGGAACATGTGGTTATTTTTCAGGCTTATTAATAGACCAAACCCCACAGCTTAAATGAAAATGAGCAGCTGCTCCAGACTTCACCTCTGGAGAAGGGGCTGGGAGCAGGTACCGGGGCTGGCTGGGGCTCAGGGCTCCCTCACACCTCAGCTCCTCCTGACAAGCCAGAAAGGACAAGGCTTGGACTGATGCTGAGACAGCTGCATTCCCACATTTCCCCCAGTGCTTCTTTCACATCTCATTTTTCTGAGAGGCAGAGGATGGTGGAGAGGATCACTGGTATGAGAGAAGGCTGAGGAAGTGCAGAGAGGAGGGGAGGGAGACAGTGGATCATTGTACCCCTCATTCCAAAACACTTCCACTGACAGGTCATTTTCAAAATGTTCAAAGGGGCTTGCAGGTACTTCCATGCCAGGATTTAATCCTGAATGCCTGAGCTGCCCTCTCACTTGAGGAACAGGCTGAAGGAAGGCCCTTGGCACCTGGACAGAAGGTGGGAAGGTTGTCTGTGGCTGTGTTCCTGTGAAGATGGAAGGGCAGTTCCATGAGCACTCCTCTGCACACCGGAATGGTGCCTTAGATGTTCCCTGATGTTTCCGGGTGGAATTCAGGCTGGGCAATAGGTAAAGGTGAGGCTGTGGCTGGGATATGCAGGCATGTACAGGAATCCCTGAGACACACAACCCACAGCTCACATCAGGCAAAGGGAGAGGCAAAGCTTCCCAGCCACCTGCAGCCCATCCAGGGATCTATTAATGGATCATATAAATGATCTCCTCACTTTCTTGATGGTCTTAGCAGAACCCAAAGTTCATCTTGACTCAGTCCCAAATCCCTCTGTGGCTTTAATCCAGCACAAAAACCCCAAACCTAACAAACTACGGGGACTGATGAGAGCCTCTTCATTTCCTGGTAGTCAATAAAAGCTAAGATCTGCCCAGAAGGGGCAAGGTCACCAGAGCTCAGTGGTGCCTAGGGAGGAGGAGATGTCCCTGGTGCCCTGGGCAGCTCTGAGCCACTCTGGGTGCAGCCACTCGAGGGGGAGGAGGGCACCTGTGGATGAGGGTCAGGCAGGGACTGGGAACAGCAGAGAGCAGGGCTGGAACTTCAGCAGTCAGAAATCAGGAGCTGCTCCAGCTCCAGGTACAGGAAATACCTGAATATCCCTAGGACAGAGTGCAGAGCTCACCCATCTCATCCCACAGGGAAAAACAGGCAGGAATTTGGGGTTTTTCTCCATGTTCAGTGAATAGCTAATGATTCACAGAGGGCAAGGCAGTAGCAGGAGAGCATGAGGGAACCCCCCAAAGACACGCTGGGAGCTGGGAGGTGACCCCCATGCGAGGGAAAAGCCTTGGCTCAGGCCGTTCTTTCCAGAGGAGCAGGAGCTGCCTTCAGGCAGCACATCCCAGCTTCTGCCTCACTGCTGCACCAAAGCTGAGCCTTGGGACTGAAAACTGCAATTTCCATGTGGTCAAGAACCACAGGACACAGACTGTGCCTGGAACACCTGGGAAGGGGAGCATGGACAGGACCTGGAGCTGGGATTGGGATTTATCCAGGAATCTCCAGACCCTGCTGCCTTGGATGTTCCCAGCCCAGGGATGGACTCAGCTCTCCACTCGCCCCACTGGAGAGCTTCCCCTGCAATTTAAAATGACCTGCTCAAAAAAAAAAAAAAATTAGGTGAACAATTCCTCTAAATCTGAAATCACCAAATCCAGACTGCTTCAGCCAATCCCAAACTGCTTCCTGACCCAGACTAGAAAGGATTATTTTGGGAGAGGAAAAGAGCTGTCACTTCAATAGAGTTTGACTCAAATTTTCTTTTTGCCCTCCCTATAGCTGCCTTTTTCATCCCCACCCAGCTGAAAGTTCACTCATTTTTACTTTTACAGGCATATTTTCCCTGTTCACCAAGCCATGCTTATCTGACCTCCTGGATCTGTAATAATAATTTCTTATTCCTTCTCCTGTACCTGGGCTGATGCTCTAAGCTTTGCTGGAAGGATTTGGACAAAAATACTATTTTTGACATCCTGGGATTCTTTCACAGAATCTTCCATTCCAGTTTCTGATTTTTTTCCTTCATATCCTGTTCCCAAAATCTGCAGGGTGGCAGTTCTGGGGTCAATTTGACTTAAACAATTACAATTTAACTGCAACTTAAACGATTTGGCTTATTAGCACAAATACAGAGCCACAGGATATTAGGGAGGGAGTGTGCTGAGTACCTAAAAGCTCTTGGAAATTTAGAGATCATCTAATTATGTCTGTTACCCAACAAAGGCTTCACACACTGCTCACTGTCTTTAGAAAAAGCAACTGGCAATGTCAGAATAATTATAAATTGACAATTCTGAGTGATTGACCTCCTGTTCCTATTGTGCATGTGCCATGGAATGAAAGAAAAACAGGAAAGAGTCTTGCCAAGGTATGGGGAAGAAAAAAACAACAACAAAAATGAATGAGATTTTGTTGGCAGAACTTGCAAAATTATTCCTGCTCCCTTTCACCCAACTTCCGTCACATAATTGCCGTGTGCTGCAGCAAATTCCCTGGAAATGCTTCTGCTGTGAAGGTGGACACACCAGTTTGTGCAGAGCAAGAGGCTCCTGTCCTCAAAGCCGCAGCCAGGAATGAAGCACGAGCAAAAGAACCAAAAAGAAATAGGGTTTAGGTCCAAACCCGGCAGGTCTGGCTCTAAGCCAGGCTCCAGCAGGTGTTTGTGAGGATGGCCAGGCTGGAGTGCCAGGGAAATCAGTGTGGAATGGCCAAGAGCTGCTCTGACTCAGAGCTGCAGCCTCTGACAGCCAGGGGAGGTGCAAACCAGACTTGGGGCTCTGAGCTGCCCAGGCTGGAGCAGGGCTCAGCAGCAGTTTGAGGGCACAGATGTGCTCAGCCAGCCAAGGAGGCCTCTGCCCTCCCACCCCCACATCCTGCTCCTGGCTGCAGCACCAGCTCCGGGAGATGCCAGTGGGGAAGCCAAACTCACCCCCAGCCCACGCTGCCATTCCTCATGGTGGCATCGACCCAGCAGGAGAGACTCCAGGCTGGAATGTTGGGTCAGGGAGGGACAGAGGGGGATCTGCTCCACAGTGGGAATGACCAAAGCAGGGCCCAAGGGTGCCCCAGTGCAGGGAGAGCCCTCCCCAAGGAGTACTGCAGGCTCTGAACTCTGTCAGTAGAGCTGAGTGCTGGTGACGAGCAGGGAAAAAAGGAGAAATTGGATCCAAGCTCCACCCAAAGAGCTCAGTCAGGAGCAGATGAAAACAAAGCTGCAGTGCAGGTGCAGCCAGGAGACAGGGTGGAAGCAAAGGTACCCACAGGAAGCTGGGCTTAGATGGGCTCCATGGGCCGGATGTGGTGGGACCAGGTGAGGATGCTCAGGGCCTCACAGAATCATGGAATATCCCGAGTGGGAAGGGACCCACAGGGATCATCAATCCAGGTCCTGGCCCTGCACAGACACCCCAACAATCCCACCCTGTGCATCCCTGGGAGCTCCTGGAGCTGTGACAGCCTCAGGGCCGTGCCCATTCCCTGGGGAGCCTGGGCAGTGCCCAGCACCCTCTGGGAGAAAAACCTTTCCTAATCTCCAGCCTGAGCCTGCCCTGGCCCAGCTGCAGCCCTTCCCTGGGCCCTGTCCCTGTCACACAGAGCAGAGATCAGTGCCTGCCCCTCCTTTTCCCACCATGAGGAAGTTGGAACTGGGATGAATCTCCCCTCAGTCTCCTCTGCTCTAGCTGAACATTCCAAGTGCCTTCAGCTGCTCCTCTTCCCCTCAAGGCCCTTCACCTTCTTTGAGGCCTCCTTTGGATGCTTCCTAAAGGATTCACAGCTTTTCTAATGGATTCATGGCTTTCCTAATGGATTCATGCCTTTCCAACATTGTGGTGCCCCAAACTTCAGACAGTATTTGAAATGAGGCTGGCCCAACCCAGAGCAGAGCAGGACAATTCCTCCCTGGTGGCCCCAGGACAGGGTCACTGCCCCCAAGGCTCTGACAGCACCAAGGCTTGATCCCAGCCTTTGGAAATACAGGAAGCACTGGGATCCACATGTGGAATACCTAAAACCTTGTCACCTGTCCTGGCATCCCAGTGTGCTCCTCTGAAAGTGGCCCTGTGGTATAGAACCACATTTATGGAATCTCTGAGGTTGGACAGAGCTCCAAGCCCATCAGGTCTGACCTGTGCCCAATGCCTACCCTGTCCCCAGCCCAAAGCACCAAGTGCCAGCTGGTTTAAATGATCCAGGGCTCTTACAGCACAAAGCACTTGGTGCTCCTTTGGAAATCAGGAACTGGTTTTCCTGGCTCAGGAAAGCAAATGTAAGGATTTGTAAGAAAAACAGAGGCAGTCTCCATCTCAGTGCATGCTCTGTGCCATTGACTGAAGTCACTGCACTTGAATTGACATGTTTTTCTAAAACAAGACCTGGCTGGCAGCTCTTGAGATATGTAAAATAACTTTTTCTATACTGCTGTTGTTTTTCAGCAGCACTTTGAGCTATTACTTACCAAAAGGGGCCTCATTTCTCCAAATTAAATAAATACTCCATAAAGCATGGGATAAGTCCAATGTGCTTTCAAATCTTCTGGGGTTTTGGTAAACAAAATCTATTCTGTATTTAAAATCTGCAGCTTTACTTCATGCAATATCACTCTGCAAAAGTTTTAATTTGATTATACATCTTATTAACAGTGCTCTTGTGTGTCCTCCCCTTTCTCTCCTGTTCTACTTACTTACTTTGAAATAAAAGCCAATCATGGCTCATACAGCACTGCAATTTTCATCAGAATTCTTCTGCAAGCTGCTAGCAAAACATATTTAAGGCTGACCCCAACAACCATTCTCATTTTCCTTCAAACATTTCAATTATTACTTAATTTAGGCTGGCTTGAATAGTCCTGCCACCTCTAATTTGATCACTGTCACAGCAATGCAGGAGTGACTTCAAAATGAAAGGGTTTTGAAATTGCCATCAATGAACAAGTGGTGGTGGTTAATTATGACTTTATTCAATATTGGTGGGGCCAAAATTAAAATCCTGGGGTCAGTCCTGGGCCCCTCACTCCAGGAAAGACCCTGAGGGGCTGGAGCATGCCCAGGGCAGGGAATGGAGCTGGGAAGGGGCTGGAGCCCCAGGAGCAGCTGAGGGAGCTGGGAAAGGGGCTCAGCCTGGAGAAAAGGAGGCTCAGGGGGGACCTTGTGGCTCTGCACAACTCCCTGACAGGAGGGGACAGCCGGGGGGGTCAGGCTGTGCTCCCAGGGAACAGGGACAGGAGGAGAGGGAACGGCCTCAGGCTGGGCCAGGGGAGGTTTGGGTGGATATTGGGGAAATATTTTCCTGGAAAGGTAGTCAGGCCCTGGCACAGCTGCCCAGGGAGGAGGAGATGTCCCTGGTGCCCTGGGCAGCTCTGAGCCACTCTGGGTGCAGCCACTCGAGGGGGAGGAGGGCACCTGTGGATGAGGGTCAGGCAGGGACTGGGAACAGCAGAGAGCAGGGCTGGAACTTCAGCAGTCAGAAATCAGGAGCTGCTCCAGCTCCAGGTACAGGAAATACCTGAATATCCCTAGGACAGAGTGCAGAGCTCACCCATCTCATCCCACAGGGAAAAACAGGCAGGAATTTGGGGTTTTCTCCATGTTCAGTGAATAGCTAATGATTCACAGAGGGCAAGGCAGTAGCAGGAGAGCATGAGGGAACCCCCCAAAGACACGCTGGGAGCTGGGAGGTGACCCCCATGCGAGGGAAAAGCCTTGGCTCAGGCCGTTCTTTCCAGAGGAGCAGGAGCTGCCTTCAGGCAGCACATCCCAGCTTCTGCCTCACTGCTGGATCCACAGCCCTGGCGGTTTAACTAAGGTGGGGATGTGGCACTTGGGGACATGGGGAAGTGCTGGCCTTGGTAGTGCTGGGGAACAATAAAGAACTGCTGGATGTAAAAACATCAACTCTGGAAGCAGAAAACAAACTGTTTGGCTCTGAGATGACCAGGAGCAATCCAAGGTGTCAGAATTGCTCCTATGACTGCAAATATAGATACACCATGTATATACATGTACACACCTGATTATATATATATATTGTGGCAAATTCATAAATTTTATATTCATTATTAAAAAGTATAAATGTACAAATACACAATATACACTGATTGTTATATAATTAAAAATTACATAACACATTAAAAATTGAGAAGCTGCTTGAACGGAAATAAAAAAGGAGAAGTTAAAAGATTAAAATAACTGGTTTAAACTCTCTGTTGCAAACCTGGAATAATCACAGACTGCCAAACCAACCAGAGGTAAAAGGAAAAATGGTTGTGCAGCAACCCAGCAGTGCAGCAGAGTTAAAAGGTACTGCTCAAAGTGTATCCAGGGAAGAAAGAGATTTCTGGGTGTGACAAATTGCTCGGACAGGAGCTGTGGGGTCGGCCAAAAAGGAGTCTGTACAACAACTCAGCTATGAAGAGGTGACACCAAAAGTTGGTCAGAAGCAGGAAGGTAGGAATTCTGGCAGGGGGTTGTGGCTGATGGGTGAGCACCCAGCATGTCCGGCTGAAAGGGGGAGGGAATTGTTTGCATTCCTTTTTGTTCTGGAGCAGATGGGAAAAGGAGGCAGAAACAAAGATGAACAGTCAGTTTTCATAATGGAAACAACTTCCCACTGCAGCCCCAGAGAGCCCTGTAAAATAGACCCACTCAGTTATTGGGAAATTACCTGGGGACTGGAGGTGTGTGAGTGCAATGACAACTTTCATTAATGGCACAGAGTCAACCACGATGAACAAACCCTGAACTGGTGCAACAGCTGCACAAAAATCATACAAAATCCAGCGTCTGAGGTCTAAAGAACTGAATTTCAGTGCCAAATCCTGCCCGGGAGAAAAGACCCCACAGTCTCCCTACCAAATGCTGAGCTCTGGTCTCAGCATTGCTGGCCAGGAGGGAGTCAGTGGGGGGGGGGGAGTGGAAGCTGCTTTGGAAAGAGCCACAGCAAAATCCAATGTGAGAGATTTCTGTCAGAGAAACAGAACAAACTGGAACTGTGCTGTTGTCTGGATCTGTTGTGCACCTGCAGGATGAATAAATCCCTGCTCAGAGCACTTGGGAAGGGAGATAACAGAACCAGGAAGGGTGAGAGGAGGGAAAGGAGCTTGGACAGAGACAGAGAGTGAACTCTGCACAGAAATAGATTGACACGTCAGGGCCCTTCAGTCTGGCAAAGAGATGCTTGAAAGGGATGTAGGAGACACTTATTAAACCAGAGTTTTATCACATCCTCAACATCACGGAGCAAAGGCAATAGAGAACAAACACTTGCTGTTTTTCACAGCACCAGACCCAAGAGGTGCCCGAGGAAATTACCAAGAAATAATTTCAAAAAAAGAAAAAGGCAGAGGAAGTGTTTTTGCAAATAGTGCCCAATTATGTTGTTGAATTTTTCCTGGAAGATATCAAGTGCTCAAAAGAGGAATAAAATAATGCACTGAGAGTGACAGACAGCCTTCAGCTCAGGAAGTTTTCAGCAGGGGTTGAGAGGAGCTGGGAAGTTGGAGGAGGAATGGACTGCACTTGCCCTTCTCCAGGAGATGAGGTGAGAAGGGAATTTGTCCTCACTAGAGTCCCAACAATGGAGCCACAATAACAATGCCCTGAGTCTTTGTGGCTTTTTTCTTACTGCCAGAGAAGCAAATATTTCCTCCTGGAGCTGCTGGACACTGAGAGCTGTAAGACATGTTCCAGGAATTTTATGTGGAGCACAGTTTGGGCATAAAATGTTTAACTAATAGTCAAGAAAAAGCCCCGTGAATCATCACGGGTGACCCTGTGCTTTGCACAGAGCAGGTTCTCTTCATAATTCACACTCAAACTCAGCTAATCTATTCTTTCAAACCCTTTAGGGTGAATCTCAGGCACAGCATCACCAAAAATAAATAGCTCTAAGGGACTTTGATGAGCTTGCCTTGGGTAGTGGCCTGAGGGGTGGCAGGGAGGGAGGAGGGAAGGCACCGTGGCAGCCTCTGGTTTCTCCAGGTCCCAGAGGGGGTGCTGGGCTCTGACTGTTGGCCCAGAGCCTATTGTTGTACTGTACAAACACCCGTGCAAAGGATGCTCTCCATCCCAGCCCTGCTCTGCAGCCCTGCCTGGGGCTGGAGCTCAGGAGCAGGGAGTGCCAGGTCTGTGCTCCCCTCACAGCTCTCTCTCCCACCCTGCCATTGATTTTTATAAACAAACCTTATTTTGGTGTTTTCTCTCACGTGAGAGCACATGAGAGCACACGAAGGGGGTGCCCACAGGGGACAGTCCTTAGGACAAGGACAGAGCCATCAGTAACCTCATGTTTCCTTACAGCCCCACTGCAAAGCTTCTCTGGAATCTCTGGGAAAGCCCAGGGAATCTCCCCAGCCTCCCCTTCTCCTTCCCTTCCTGCATCTTCTCCTTGCATCTCCCATGGTCACCACTTCCCTCTCCTCAAAAGCCAGACTGTCAACCCAAAGCAATCCCCTCTGGCCTTTGAGGATCCAGGCTTGCAGAGGTGCTGAGCCAGAGGAGCAGCACAACTCTGCCCACGGGCCCAGTGCCTGTGGCTGGGACCAAAGTCCCTCCTGTGCCCCCAGGCACTCCTGTCCCACCTGTCCATGGATGTACAGGGACGCAGCAGCTCCTCTCATCCAGCCTACATCTCTGGACAATCATCACAAGATTGCCAAGGCTTCTCATGGAATCCCAGACTGGTTTATGTTGGAGAAGCCCATCTCATTCCACTCCCTGCCCGGGCAGGGACACCTTCACTATCCCCCTCAGTGACACCTGGCACCTGAGCCTGGAGCAGCCTGGGTGGCCCAGCTCTAACCCAGAGCAGGCTCTGCTGGGTTTTGGAGCTGGCACGGGCCCGAAATAGGGTCAGTGTCCCCAACGGGATCAGCAGGGTTGTCCAAGGTTTCCTGATGCCTCTGGCTGCTCCCAGCCTCTCTGGAGCTGCAGTGGTTTCCTCAAATATTAAATGAGACCCCAGGTGGAGCCTCCTTGCCTTTTGTGCCAGAACAGGAATAAGCCCTTATCACCTCATCACTCACCCTCTCTCACAGTTCAGCTCTGCTGGAAAGAGCAGGGACAGCATTTTCCACAGATCCATCTCCTTCCTGTATCCCAGAAAAAGCCTCTTTTACAGCTTCTATTCCAGGAGCACTTATCAATATACAGGATATTGATCAAATATCCCAAATAGAGCACTGTTTCTTCAGTCAGGCGACAGGACAAAATTTGCGCCTTCAATCCATGGTATGGCCTAATGGAGAAAAGAATCTATCCACTCTTCCAGCTTGTTTTTGTGGATTATCCAAATTGCTTGGATCTCCTTTCCCACTGAGTATTCTTCAGGAGCTTGGAACAGCTGCGGGCTCAGTGGGGGGGAAGTGGGGCGCCTGCTGTGCCAGGGTGCAGCTGAACGGGGTCCTGCCCCATCAGGCTTTTCTCTGGGTTTTTCTTTGAGGCCAGGATGGGTTGGGATTAATCCCACTGGTGTTATTTGCATTACAACAGCTCTAGGATTGGCACCTTTTGTTCCAGAAAACGGGATTTTGTATGTGAGCTCATTGAGAGGAACTTATCAAACCAACACAGCTCTGCATGGACTGAGGTGCCAGGGGACAATGCCACCCAACAGAAGCTGCTTGGCACTGTCACAGCTCCACGTGACAGCAGCTAACACGACGGTATGACAGTCACACATCATAACACCCTCCTGTCCATCACCAGGACAGAGGAACTTTGCCTTTCCCAGGAGCCACCATCCACAATTGATCCCTGCCCATGCTGACACTTTGCCAGAGGGTCAGGGAGTGATCCTGCCCCTCTGCTCAGTCCTGGAGGCACCTCTGGGGTGCTGTCCAGCTCTGGATCCTCAGCACAGCAGGGACAGGAGCTCCTGCAGTGGGGCCAGCACAGGCTGTGAGGATGAGGAGGGACTGGAGCATCTCCCTGCCCAGGAAGGGCTGAGGGAGCTGGGGCTGCTCAGCCTGGAGAGGAGCCCCAGCTGAGAGGGGCCCTCAGCCCTGGCTGTCCCTGGGTGCAGGGAGGGGCAGAGCAGGGCCCAGGCTCTGCTCCGCGGGCCCAGCAGTGGCACCAGAGCAACGGGCAGGAACTGAGCCCAGCAATTCCCCCTGCACAGGAGGCACAACTCCTGCCCTGGGCAGTGCCCAGCCCTGAGCAGGCTGCCCAGGGAGGGGCTGGAGTCTCCTCAGTGCGGATATTCCAGAGCCCTGTGGACACAGTGGTGTGCCCTGTGCTCTGGGATGGCCCTGCCTGAGCAGGGAGGTGGCATCACTGACCCGCTGTGGTCCCTTCAGGCCTGGCCCAGCCTGGGATTCTGGGATTTTGTGACTCTCCTGCTGTCTCCTCCTGCACAGCCCAGGCCTGCAGCCAGCTGAGGTGTCAGGGGGGTTGCAGACCATTACAAGCCACAAACATCTCCGGGGCAGCCAGGCCAGGTGACTCCTCCACAACAGCAGCAGCTCCATGGCAGCTCCTTGTTCTTAAGAACCAGCAGCTTTCTTGTGCTTAACCCCTGGGAGACCTTTACTCTTCCCAAGTTAATCCCTTCCCAGCTCCGTAGGCTGCTTTGCCACAGTGGATTTATGAGGCAGCAAAAATAAAACCACACTCTGAATAGGTTCCTGTTTCATTTGCAGCTCTGGGGGTGCCCAGCCCCTTCCTGCCTTTGCTCCTGCAGTGGAGCCTCCAGGAGAAACCTTTCCAAAATCAGCAGGGGCCTCCTGCCAACTCCCAGTGAAGCATCAGCAGCTCCTGAGAGTTTATTAATCCCCTTTGAAACAGTGCCTGAGGTTCCCAGAGCACTTGGGCTCAAACTGGAGTCCAGGTTTGGCTGGAGCCAGGAGCAACCCAGAGTCAGTCAGTTCTGGGCACAAGAGGATTTGAAGGGTGAAACCTGCATCAAACTGGGTAACATATATACATGACTTTCTTGAAAATCTGCCCTCAAGGATCCCCAGGGATCCTGACACGATTTGGTTTAACTCTATTTAAAGACCAGCCTCCAGAAGACATTGATTTCTGGCAGTCTCTGGGTGATCATGGAATTCAAGGTTTGCATTGTCTGGGCAGCCTCTCATCTCCTTCCATTCAAGTAGGGGCTTAAAATAATGCACTGAGAGTGGCTTCTGTTCAAAAGGCTAAAACATGTCCCGAAGGAGGGGGAAAAAAGTGTAAAAACATCAAAGAAAAGGACACAGCATGAGGTCGATGAACCTGCTCTGATAGCCCACCACCCGAGCCCAGCCAAGCCACCCAGATGACCACAACAGATGACCATGATCAGGATGATCCATCCCTGCAGGTCCATGTCTGGATCCTGCCATCCCCTGGCCCTGACTCTGCCACCCGCCAGCCTGACACACCATGCTGGTGTCTGTCCCTCAAGCATTTCCCTCAATAACCATGCAATTTCATTCATATGCTGCGTTTTTACCATTTCAGACTTCTGTAGCCCGCTTTTAATTTATCAGACTAATTCCAACTGCAATACCCTCCCAGAGATGGAGAATGAGCTTGACAAACATCCCTTGCTCTAAATAGAAGAATCTATTAGATTCTAGCAGCTCGAAGTAGTAAATTTAGGTTTTACTTCTGTCAGATCCATATTGGTCCCTTCCTGCTCCAGACACCCTGCTGGGTTCCTTTTGTTTAAAGGTGACTGGCAAAAGGAAAGCAGAAATGAGAGCTCTGCCTTGTGTGCCTGGGCTCTTTCCACTCTACAGAGTCAAGAAAGTAGGAAAGGTTATTGCCGACAATAAAAATAGAATTATTTTTCTTCCTCTTCCTCAGAAATTCAGCTCTAGTTTGGAGCAGGAAAATTTCGGCTGGTTGAAGATGGACAGACAGGGCAAGATGGAGCAAACGGCCTAGTGGGACCTCTAAACCCAGCCCTTTGTGCCCACCTGGGGATGGTCCCTGGTGGTGCTACCAAGGAGCCTGGGGAAGGAAAGGGCTCTGGGGCTGCTCAGAACCTGTCCCACAGTGCATTCCTGGGGAATGCTGGGGACTCTGCCACACTTGCTCAAGGCCTGCTGCTCAATCAGGGTTCAAATTCCCACCCTTCCCACCTGCACCAGCCTCAGTGGCCACCTCCAACATCTGCACGGATGGGGAGGGACAAGCTTGGCACTACTCACCATTCCTGGGTGAAGAAAAAGGGGGGAAAGTGCCAAAGAGGCCTTTTCATCGCCACAAAGGGGAGTTCAAACTCGGTTATCTCCCTTTAGAAGAGAAACCCTAGTGCAGGTCACCTTTAATGTGAGTGAGAGATTCCAGGAGAGCAATTCCCTGTCCGTGCCTGCCTATCCTTCCAGCACCTAGGTTCAGGAGTGACTGAAACCCAGCACTCTGAGCTTAATTACAGAGCACAAAACACTGGATCACACTAATTGCTGATCTCAAAAACATCCCCTCACCCCCTTCTCAATCTCAGTGATCCCAGAATGAAATGGAAAAGTCAAACCTGGGCACCCAGCCCTTCCCCTCACAGCGCGCTGCTCCTTCCCTGCCCAGGCATCCAGCAGGACACAGATCCAGGCTCGGGCAGCACAGGAGGCTCAGGAGAGAGGTGGGAGCTGCTGCAGAAGCTCCATCCTCCGGCTGGATCAGCTCCCAGCCACTCTCCCTGGATCCCAGGCTCTGCTGTGTCTCCAGGCTGCTCTTGGGAGCGCTGGAGATATGAAGGGCTGGGCCTGGGAATGATCCGTCCGTGCCAGGATGCATTCCCTGAGAGTCAGCAAAACTTTTCAGCCCTTCATTTCATTCTATTATTTCAGCTGATGGCACTATAAATAATTACTCCACACACTCCGTGTGCTTGAGCTGCTTTGCTGAAAAAAGATGCACATTTTGTTCATCTTTCAACATGCTGCTTGTATTTTTTGGTGGTTTGCAAGCCCTGCTCCGTGTTCTCCAGCTCTGCAGGATGGAGGGAACAGGTTCCAGAGGCCTCACCCGAAAAGAGCTTGCCTGCAGCTCCGCTCAGACCATGGGAACAGGGCTTTTTAACTTTCGGGCACTTTCAGGTTTCCTTGCCAGGTCATTTTCTTCCCTCGGAGCTAGGAACAATGGAGCCATTATCCCACCTCTCTATCACAGGGGACAAGCTCCTTCCTTATGTCACCAAAGTCACAGCACTACCAAGGGGTGGGAAGTGCTGAGGAAAGCAGGGAAAACCAGTAGCCTCAAAGCCCTGGGGTGCCCAGCATCCCTCTGCCTACGCAGCTTGCACTCGGCGAGTTCAGCACAGAGCCGTGCCGTGGATTTCCCTCTGTCCTGGCACCTCTGCTTTTCCTTGCAGGTTCTGTGCCTCCTCCTCTCCAAGTTTCACTCCTCCACTGCTCAAGGCAAAGTGTTTTGCTACCCACAAATCCCCTGATCCCTGCAGGTGCTGCTGCTCAGATGTTCATTCTCCAACCCACGGCTCCACTCTCCCTGCTCACTTCCAAGTTCCCTGTCCCATCTCTCTCTTGCTTGCAGCAAACACCATTGGTGAGGAGAAAAACCCCCATTTTCCTGACCCTGCTGTGCAGCCTCACAGTCCTGTGGGCTTTGGGCCTTGCTGAGTTCTCAGGATTCCCTCCCCAAGCCCTCTGCCCTGGGAGATGAAGGCGAGGCAGAGTTTTTTCCTGGTGGATTAAGAAAAGCAGGATTTTTTTGCTGCGCTAACGCCTAAACATGCAGAACATAAACAGCTCCTCTCCTGATTTCCTGAGAGGTGGCCACCATCGAGCACTTCTCAAGGAGATTAGTGGCTGCTTTTCCAATCCTATTTCAAGCCTCGAGGAGGCTGCTATTTGTCAAGAGTGTTATTAACCTCCAATAGGCACCAGGATAAATGTTTGCTGGCACAGCCTCTTTCCCTCCAGGATCCATGCAGGAGAGAGGCTCCCAGGGACCCAGCCTCACCTGGGACCAGCTGCAAAGACTCAAACCGGCTCTCATTAAGGTCAGGGCACCTTAAAGATGCACCCACCTGAAATGGGGACAAAGGAACAACAATCCATAATTTAAGGAAAAAGCCACGTTCCATGGAAATATAAACAGAGAATCACTCGGTTGAGGATGAGAGGGGGAGAGGAAAATCACTGGCTGAGCGGGGCAGTTCACAGTTAAATGTTCTCTGGGCACAGGGCTCCTGCTGAAGGGCGATTTATCAGCCCAGCTAAGGCTGGGGTGGGTGACAGCGCCGGGGAGAGGAGACTCCAGCGTGCAAACAACGCTGTCGTTCCCAATAACCCGGGATTCGCTCCGCGAGGCTCTCCAGAACTGCTCTGCATTGCGAGTGCAATGCGCATGGAAGGATGTGGCAAAACTCCCCTAACCTGGGAGAGACAGGGGACGGAGAGGGGACGGAGAGGGGCCGAGCGGCGGCAGCGCGGCGGGGACCAACTTCTTCCGTGATTTATGGGCCAGGCATCCCAACTTGTCTTCTGCTGAACGGCATCTCCGGGATTTAAGCAGCGAGGGGAAAAACGCCACAACTCTCGGTCATGCACTAAATTATTTAAAAGGGAAGGAGGGGAGAGGGAAGGGAGCGGAGGTAGCAGGACAGGCAGCCCCGGGCCCCAGGTGCGCGGTGGGAAGGCTCCTCCTGCCACCGGCCCCGCGTGAGCCACAGCGACGCGTTAGACTTTCTCCCCGGCAAAGGAAAACACATGGGAAAACCAGGGGGATGCTCCCAGCTGCCAGCCAGGAGCGGGGAGAAGCCGTGCCCGCAGCCCCGTCCCTGCGCGCGTACCTCCAGCCGCCGGTGCCCGGTGAGCCGCGGTGCCCGTCCATGCCGTGCCGGAGACAGAGCCCGAGGTGTCCTGGGGAAGCGCGGGCGGCTGCCGTGACTTGGGAATACAGAATATGATACAAGCTTTAATTAAAAGAGTCTGAAGGCTCTCTCCTGCTCGCTCGTCCTTTTTTTTTTTTGCAGTACCGGATCGGATTTAAAGGGCTAGAACCCCAATTTGGCACTGCTGCTCCCCCCGGAGCGCCGCGCTGCCGCCCGGGCCTGCCAGCGCCAGCATCCTGCTGCCGCCCGTCGGGGGCATCCTGGCAGCCCGCGGGGCCGCATCCGGCAGCACCGGGAGCTGCGGTGGCAGCAGCAACAAGCTGGAAATCGAGGCTCCCTCCAGCAGGCACGGTGGGTGGCGAGAGGGGATCCCACAGGCAACGGGGTGGGCGAGGGCAGCCCGAGTGCTCCTGAGGGTGCACGGAGCAAAGTTTGTGCTCTACCAGTGCTCCAGAGAAGTGGGAGGAGGAGGATCGTGTCCCTCTGTCCTGGTGATGCCACCACCCTGTGGCAGTGCCCAAAGGCGTTGCCGTCCCTGTGCCAGCCCTGGGTGGAGCGGGGTTGTTGGGAAAGGCTGCGTCACCCAGGGCGATGGGGAAGGGCTGTGTCACCAGGGCGGTGGGGAAGGGGAAGGGCTGCATCACTCAGAGTGGTGGGGAAGAGGAGGGAGGAAGGGCTGCGTCACCCCCGCCCAGCTCTGCAAGACAGGGTCCTCAGCCTCCTGCCCACATCCCGTGAGCAGGGAAGCAATTCCATTTGGATTTGGACGTCGCTTGCTGGTGCCAAGGCAGTGGGGAGACAACCTGGCGCTGGCAGCATGTGAGTGACACTGATCCCTCCTCCAGCTCCAGGTCTTTCTCCAGATCCAGTCGTTCTCCAGACCTTCATGAAAACACCCGTCTGCAACAGGCTGGGCTCTCAATGCCCCTTGGGCTGCTCAGTGGGGCAGGGATGGCCAAGACATGGTATCAGCCTTCCATGCAGCTTTCCCAGAAAAAGGAAAGAGGGGATGAAGAGCAGGGTTTCCATGGAGCCCTACTTGGTCTGGATTTTGAGCTCAAATGGGGAAAACCAAAGGAAACAAGGAGCACATCTTTCTTTCTTCTTCTTTATCTTCTTTTGCCCGGTTTGACCCCAAAGTGCTGCCCTCCCTCCCCGAGGCCGGCTCAAAACATCCTGCTCTGGATGTCCAATCGATGCGTGCCGTGCTCTCCGGGCTGACCCGCGTGTTCTGGCTTCCTCTAGCCTCATTAATTACACCCAGGGGTGGGTGCCAAAAGGAAAAGCTGGTTCTAATTCCATGCTGCAGCCCAGCTCCAAGCTGCTGGGATAATTAGCAGGTTATTAATGAATGAAAAGATTCCTACCATGGGGAGGGAGGGGAACACCATTTGGGCCTGGTTGGGGAAATCGCATTGGAGTCGGACACTCCGTCCCTCAATCCAAGGCTTTGAGCCACCTTCAGTGCCCAGGAAGTCACTCCCAGCCCCGTGGCTGCAGGATGGATCCGCAGAGCAAAATCCAAGGATTCTGCTTGGCCAGGGGCCACGCTGGGAGCAGAGCAGCTCCATCTCCCAGCCACGGCCTGCGGACATCCATCTGGTTCTGGGGATGGAGAGGAGGCAGCTTTGGAGCCTCCTTCTCCCGTCCTGGGTGATGTTGACTCAGGGCTGTGGGGTTTTTGGAGCATCACCATCTGCCAGGGTTCCTGCTGGGGGCTAGAGAGCGTCACCCCAAACACTTCTCTTTGAACCCCTCATAAACTGTGGGAACAGCACAGTCTTCCTTCAAAATCAATCTGATACCAAGTGTTGGTACTATTTCCCTGGGTTTAGGCACCTGCTGAAAATTTCTGGGAAAGGCATTGCCTGGCAGAGCCTGGTGGGAAAGTGGTTCTCTAAATGCTGAGGGGCAGGGGTGAGATTCCAGCAAAACCAGGGTTTCCTAGAGGCTCCAGTCCGAGCTGCTGCCATCTCGTGTGTCTCTCCAAGGCATGTGGTTGTTGTTCCTTTAATTATTAATCCTTGCATTGACGTAATCAAATTTGCCCAAGCTTTTAACGGATGCCTCGATGTAAAAAATGAAGAATAAATTTCTTTCCCTCCCTGAAAACTTGTCTCAATCCCATGACCAATTTTATTGCCGTTCTGCTCTAATTTTAAATATAACGAGAAACATTAAGATTTTCAATTAAAAGATCCCTTCCTTCAGATATTGGAACATAGCCTGAAGTGCAGACCACGTGTGATATTTTTCATTGAGATGGTGTGGGCTAAATCTGATTCCCAGATCAAACACAGTCAGGCTCAGGCTTGCAGTTGGCCAGGCTGGAGAGGCTGAGCTGTTCCACTTTGGGAAGAGCCTCAGCCTTGTTTGTGTTTTTAGCTGACTCCTCGTGTTTCTGATATGAACCTTGCATTTATTCCTTCTCTTTTATCAGCCTGGGAGTCTGTGGTGAGGGGCAAATGAACCTCATGATGCCATCCTGGACTTGTGGAATTTTTGGCTTTTGACTGTGATATATTTGGTTTTTCCATTTTCTTTAGAATGAGCTGAACCACGGCCACTACAGAGGAGATATTGCTTGTGCAGTGAGCTCAAACCTCAGCTTGATGCCATCCTGGAATCATAAAATTTTTTGGCTTTTGACTGCAAATATTCGCTTTTCCCTTTTCTTTATTACAAGGAGATCCATGGCCACAACAAAGCAGATCTTCCTTGTGCAGTGAGCTCAAACCCCTCATTTACCAGTTTCAGAGCTGGGTTCATTGGACACCATTAATGTGAAGTTTGGATTATGGAAGGTCTTCTCGTTGTGTTCTCTTCCACAGACCCTAAATCTTGCCCTTGTCCTCCACCCTAAACCTTGCAGGTGGCCCCTCTGGGCCTATCTCCTCAGGCCAAGTCCCTGTGAGGGTTTGCAGCTGGGCAGAGGTTCAGCCCCAGCAGGAGTCAGTGTTTGCATGAGCGAGGTGCCAGCTGGGCTTGCTGGGGTGCAGCATCACTCCCACAGCATTGTAGGAGCTCATTTCATTCCTGATGGGTTTTGGTTTCCTAATGGAAGTGGCACCACTGATTTTACTGTCCCTGAGGGTGCTCAAGGACTGTTTCTCATGGAAACATCAGGTTTGTGCAGATGAGATGGAAAGACAGAGTTAGAGACTTCCAAAAAGCACCAAGGGAAAGGCACTTCAGGTGAAAGGAGCTGAAGCAGAGATTGGATCAGCTCCTGGCTCTGCCTGCCTTGTCCAGAGCCCCCAGACCCTGCTTGTCCTGTAAGAGGCACGTCTTGTTTACAGCAGCTCAGCTGGGAAGGGGGCAGGGACATCACCCCCGACCCAGGCAGTGGGGTGGCACAAACCCATCCCTCAGGAGCAGAGCTGGGCAGGATCTCATCCAAACACCAACATGTGTTCCTGCTCCATCCTTTCCAATCCAATGAGGCTGCTTGGAAAGCCAGGAATGGCTGAGCTCACGGGAGATCTGAATTTCCCACTCTTAGCCAAAGAGTGTTAATTGTCTTTCCTGAGCCCACAAATTTAACTTTTGCCATTCCTGAACCCAGGAGTATAACTTCTGCCATTCCTGCAGGCTGTGATGTGCCAGGGTGCATTTGTCTCACTTCATCAGGTTTTTGGAGGCCACCACCCTCACTTGCTTGGTTTCAGGGTTAGAAGAGCCCCTTGCTGCCTCCCTCATTCCGAGTTCCCACAGCACAGTCCAGGGGGTTTCACTGCTCAGCCTGCTGGCTCGAGCCCTCCCTCTGAATTAATGAATTCCTGCATCCCAGAGGGGTTTCTGTGATAACCCTTCTGTGCTACATGGAGCGGGACCCCGGGGATCTGCTCTGGGCAGACAATGGCCTCTCCAAGTGCAAAATTGTGTCAGGCCAAGGAAATTGCCAGCTGCATTTGCAATGAATCACCCAAATTACAGCCCTTTAATAAAGATAAAAAGCAGAGAGAATAGAACACACTGCAAACCTATGGGCAGGGAACTGGTCTCCTGAATCTGAAGGCAAAGCTTTGAAACCCTCGTTCGCTTGCACAGGGGGATTGTTTTGGAGAACTTCAAAAGGAATTTGGAAACAAACAAAAAACTGGTTCAACATGCAGGAGCTGATAATTAGAAATTATTCCTTTTTCTCCTCCCAGATTTGTGAATTAAACTGCATTCCTGCTGCATGGAAGTGGCTTTTCCCCATCAAAGGCTTCTGCCTTCCTTGATCCTGCCCAGCCCAGGACAGGCTTCAGCTTGATCTTGACCCTGCTCAATGCCAGGTTGGCCTCCAAGGAGAGACCCTTTCAAAAGCTGCAAATCTGGCAAAAAACCAAACAAACAAACAAAAAAAACCCCACCAACCAAAACCCAGCTTCACCTGTGTTTGAAAGGCAGAAATCAGCATCAAACTAATCTTTACCAGGTCTGCTTTAAGGGAATATGATAACAACAAATAAAAAGCAATATCTAGGTTCCAGATATGGAAAAAAGGGATTTTTTGTTTCCAGAGTTGGGTAATATTTTAGACACGCTGAGAGCCAGGGCTGAGCAGGACCAGGGGAAGTGGTCCATGGACAAATGATGAGAATCCCCACTTCCACTGGCAAGCAGCTTGGAAGAAAAATGTGAAGGAGTCCTAAATCATCCCATTTCAGGATATAAATCAGCCTCGAACTGACAGAGGGAACAGAAGAGCTCTTATTGATGGAGTGGGTTAGGTTTTCCAAATGTAAAAGAGGAAATAAGGAGCCGTGAACTGACAGCTTTAACAACTGCTGCTCCTCTCTGGCTGCTCCCAGCTGCAGCCTCTGGAAAAGCCAAGGTCACAGAGCCAGAGCCCCAATCCCTGAACTGTCCATCCTGCTCCCTTCCACAGATACTGCCCAACTCAAACTCCATTGCATCCTGGAGCAGAGATCCCAAGGATCTGCTCTTGCAACAGGTTTCAGGACAAGTGGTTGAATAAGCCCAAAATAAATTCTGTGAGAGGAGGAGACAAATTCAGCTCTGTCATGTGCAGAGACAACGTTAGTGCCCAGCCCAAACACTGAGCTTGAATCTCTAAAATCACAGATTCAGTGAGCTTGGGAAAGGCTACGTGGATTTCAAACCCCTCTGGGCATGGGGACTCACCCCTGCCCTGGGAAGCTGTGCCAGGGCTGGACAATCCTTTCCCCAGGGAAAGTATTCCTGCCGGGCTGGTGGGGGCCGAGGGAAGGAACTGAGAGTGCTGGGTGAAGATTTTAAGGCCGTAACTCCATAGAAAGCAGGTCCTGTTGGCTCTGCTGCCCACAGAGTTTTTTGACTGTTTTTTCTTGTCTTCAGCTGAGTCAGACACAGCTGGAAAATTCCGAATTGCCTCAAATCAGGAAAACCTTCAACTAAAACTCCTCAAGGTTTTGTTCCAGCAGTCTGCTCTGCTCCTGACATGCCCTCCCTGCTCCACACCTGCAGCCCTGGCTGCATTTGAAGGGCTCCTCCATCCCAGCAATTCCCACCTGCCAGCCCAGCCACATCCCTTCATCCATCCAGGCAGGAGGGGAAGCCAAGGAGAGCCTCAGCAAAGAGCCCAACCTGCCTATTCCTTATTCCTGATGCATTTTTCAGGCTGTTGGGGTCACTTAGGTCTCTTTTGCTCTTTCAGGAGGACACAGAGCCTACATTTAGGATGGAGTGAGCCAGGCTTTATTACAAGCAGCCAGCAGCCACATCTCTGCCTGTGTGTGTTTTTTCATGTGCCACCATCAGTTCTCCATCCCGTGTGGCCAAGCCAGTCCATGCCCAGCTCCAGGAGCCCTGTCCTGGGGCCACCACTCCTGTTGGGTGGCCCTGGAAGAGCGGGACAGGCCTGGCTCTGAGCTGGGAACCCTCAGCACTACGGAAGCTCAGTCCCTGAGCCCAGGCTCTACCCCCTCCATCTGAGATCAATCACACCCCAAAGGGGCTTAGCAAGCAATTTCCATATTTTCTTGGCATCTCCATGCTTTCCAGCCCACCAAAAGCCAAGGAGAGGGGCTGGTACCCTCAGCAGCCCCTGCCCAGGAATGGGATCCTCGCCCAGCATAGGGACCCAGTCCCAGCACCCCACCCTGGCTGGGGGAGTGTCCCCAGCAGGGAGGAGAGAGACTGGCTCCCAGTTCACAAGAGTAGGAAAACAGCCATCCATGTGCACTGGGAACAGCCCAGAAACCCCCAGCCCTGGGCTGATCCCGGTGTGGGCAGCAGGAAAGGGATTTGGATTCTGCCCCTATGCTCAGGTGAGGCCCCACCTGCAGAACTGCCCCAGCCCTGGGCCCAGCACAGGCAGCACCTGGAGCTGCTGGAGGAGTCCAGAGGGGGCACCAGGATGAGCAGAGGGATGGAGCAGCTCTGCTGGGAGGAAAGGCTGGGAGAGCTGGGAATGTTCAGCCTGGAGAGGAGAAGCTTTGGGGTGACCTCAGTGTGACCTTGCAGGGCCTGAGGGAGCTGACAAGAAACATGGAGACACTATTGTCCTGGAGTGACAGGACACAGGGAATGGCTTCCACTGCCAGAGGGCAGGGCTAGATGGGATATCGGGAAGGAATTGTTCTCTGGGAGGGTGGGGAGGCCCTGGCACAGGGGCCCAGAGCAGCTGTGGCTGCCCCTGGATCCCTGACAGTGTCCAAGGCCAGGTTGGGCATTGGGGCTTGGAGCAGCCTGGGACAGTGGAAGGTTCCCTGCCCACTGGATGGGCTTTAAGATCGCTCCCAGCCCAACCCTTTCCATGATTCTGTGATTCCATAACATCCTGACAACTAGGGGGGGTTTCAATCATATTCCAGCCCCTCTATACTTCCCTCTACTGTGATTTTTGGGTGGATTTTGGATCGCTGGGGCCGTGGCAGAGGCTACTGTGCCCTCGGGCTCCTTCCTGCCCCACGAACGCTCCCTGGCAGCGCTTGCAGAGCCGCGGTCCCAGAGCGGGCTGGGAGCAGCTCCCGCTCTGCTGCGGTGCCCGCGGCGCCGGGGGCTCAGCACAGTCATTAAAGCGCTCTTTGAAGTGCAGCTTCTCTTCCCTGAAATGCAAGGCACGATTTCGGGCTGCCCGATTGTGTCACTGCCCCGCGGGGGAACACACGGCCCCTGCCCGCCCCTCCTGTGCAGCTGCCCCGGGAGGGAGCACACGAGGAGCAGGGAAGGGAAGGGCTCAGCCTGGAACGGAATATTTATGTCCCACAGGGAGCCGAGGCAACACTTTCAATAAACACACCTGCCAGTGATGCCTGCCAGTGATGCCACGCGTGTTTGCAGTTGGGAATGTCTGTCCCCTGCCCCCGCTGCCCCAGCATGCTGCGGGATCGGGTCACTGCTCCCGGGATGTGCCAAGAGCAGCCCTGGCTCCTTACCTTGGCTTCCCGTCTCCATGGCGATGCTCTGCGTCATCCTCTGAGCACGGCGATATCAGCCTGTGCCAGAGCTGGCCTGCTCTGGGGCTCCCGCGGAGGGCGAGGGGCGAGGGGCTCTCCTGGCTCTGTGCGGGGGAAAAGTGCCGAGCCGGGGTGGGATGGCCGGGAATGTTGCTGGGCTGCCTGTGTCCAATCCTCCTACAGGGAAAGGCTGGGAAGATGGACCAACCCCACTGCTCCAGGTGCCCTGCAGAGCCCGGTGGAGGGGCACGGGGGTGACCACGCCGAGGAGGGGTTTTGTCACCCTTGCCACCCTGTCCCCTGCACGGGCCGTGCCTGGCCCTCCATGGGGACAGCTCACCACAAATACCAGCTGCAACTGGAGTTTGCTCTGCTGCATGAAAAGAAGCAAAATCAAAGGCAAAGCCCTGTGCCCAGCCAGCACCCCGAGGAGTGCCCAGAACCCTGGGGTGTCTGTGCTGCCCCTTTCCCACAGCTCTGCCCGGGGCAGGGCTGGGTCCCTCCTACTCCAGCACCTCCCAGCAGGAGCAGAGGAGCTTCTCAGGATGGGATGATGGCTCTTCACCTTGTGCCCGGCCCACAGGGAGATGTGGTGTCCACACTCATCAGTCCTAATGCAGCCCCCAGGAGAGAGGAGATGGCCTGAGGCAAAAAACAACAACAACAAAAAACAAAAAACCACCAACAAACCAAAAAAAACCCACACCAAAAAAAAAAAAAAAACCCAACAAAAAAAAAAACCCTGCTACACTCCCAAATTTGGGAGGAAGAGTTTATTAAGGGGTCTTGGAAGGGAGTAAGGGAGAGGAAAAAGAAGAGAGATTGTTGGGTTTATTTCAAGCAGACATTGGACACTACTGTGACTGTCCCAGGCCCCATCCACCCCCAGCCTGCTCTGTGCCTTTATCCTTCCCTAAATCACCTTCCCTCAATCACCAGAGGGAATTGTTTGAATGAATTTTAGATTAAAATTAAAGAGTAAGAGCTTCTCCCTCCTAAAACCTCATTTTGGGTTAATCCTGCATTTATCCTAAATGTGAATGAATCAAATAATTGAAGGACAAGGACATGAGAAGAATGAGTATCATCATGGAGAGGTTCCCATTATCATGTGTGTGTGTGTGTGTGTGTGTGTGGGATTACATCCATTCAATTCCGTGCTGAAGAATGTGGATTAACCCTTCCTGTGGCCTCATCACATCCTGGGAATCCTCTCTGCTTCTGTCCCTTGCTGGCCATGCCCTGTGCTGGAGGAGCAGAAAGAGCAGAGCAGCCAGCAGACCATCCCTTTGGGATGAAGAGGGAATAGCACAGTCCTGGCAGGTCCTGAGGGGGGGCAGCGGAGGTGACAGGATGGGAGTAAACTGGAGAGAGGGATGGGAATACAATGGAGAGGACAGGCAGGTGACAGTATCCCAGTGCCACCCTTGGCTCGGCCAGGGAGCAGCTGGTTGGTCACCCTGTGGCCAGGCAGGATCTCCTCAGGGATGGAGGGGGTGAGAGGGGCCATCCTCCAGGAGAAATGCCTTTGGACACACCTGGAATTGGGTAAATGCCTTTGGACATGTCTGGAATTCTGGTAAATGCTGTTGGACACACATGGACTTGTGGTTTGGGGAGCTGCTGGTCAGAGGGGATTCTCCAAGCAGGGTCCACCTGTGGAGCTCCCTGGGAACTCCTGCTCAAGCTGCTGGAGAAGCCCAGAGGAGACGCCAGGATGAGCAGAGGGATGGAGCAGCTTTGCTGGGAGGAAAGGCTGGAAGAGCTGGAAATGTTCAGCCTGGAGAGGAGAAGCTTTGGGGTGACCTCAGTGTGACCTTGCAGGGCCTGAGAGAGCTGCAGGAAACATGGAGAGAGACTCCCTGAGAGCCAGGAGGGGCAGCTGGGCAGAGGAGCTCAGAGAAGGGACCTTCTCCATGAAGTCCCTCCAACCTGGTCCCAGACTTCCAGAGGAATCATCCTTAGCTGGGAGTGTGACCCTGACGAAAGACCTGGAAGGACTCCCTGGGCAAAACGGGTTCTGGAGGTGGGTGGGGTGAGAGGCTCAGGATCAGCAGGAGGTGGGAAATGAGGCTGGAGCTGGGAAGCCCCTGGGATGGGCTTGTTCCCATGGTCACCCCTGCTGCTCCTTCCCAGCCCCTTCCCAAAGCTCAGCCTGAGCCCCGACCTCCACCTGGGCTCTCCTGAGCTGCAGCCCCGGAGCCCTCGTGCAGGAAGTTGGAATGTTTTTCCAGAAGGCTTCAGAGACCATTCAGAGGCAGGAGCATCCCCAGGGATGAACACATCTTTCCAGGCAGGAAATCCCCCAGCCAGGACAGCGCTCAGGAATGATCCCCTGGCCTGCTCCAGGAGCAGAGAGGGGAATTCCCACTCTCTGCTCCAAAGGATTATCCAAGGAGACATCAGCAGGACAGCCCCCACAAACACCTCCTCTCCAGGAGCGTTTTTCCTCCTGTGGTTTTTCAGTGAATGACAAAAGGTCTCAGGACTTTACCACAAATAATAAAATAAAACCAGTGCAGGAGCAGGTTCCAGCTCCATGACTCCTTTGTAATTCCTGGCAGTTCCAGAGGCAGCCTGGCTTTGCACAGAGCAGGACTGTGGCTGCTAAAAACACAACCCCCATCCTGCAGGGTTTATTTGGATTGCAGGAACCCTCAAGTTCAAGGCAAAAGAGGCAGCACCTGCAACCTGCACTTGGCCATCCCAGCAGTGCAATCCTGTCTGGCACCAACCTGCCAGGACCTCCTTCATCCATGGAAAACACATTTCCTAGATGGAACCAACAGAGGAAATTCCTGGCCAGCTGTCCTGTTCCAGTTTCCACCTCTTTCCACTCCCAGTCGTGACCCCTCTGCTCTGCCCCCACGTCCCTTGGGAGTCACACCAGGAAAGGTGGAGGGCACCAGTTTCTCCAGTTTATGGAGAAAGAAATGAAGTGGTAGCAACATCACATATGAGAAGAAAAAGAAAGAAAGAAAAGAAAAGAAAAGAAAAGAAAAGAAAGGAAAGGAAAGGAAAGGAAAGGAAAGGAAAGGAAAGGAAAGGAAAGGAAAGGAAAGGAAAGGAAAGGAAAGGAAAGGAAAGGAAAGGAAAGGAAAGGAAAGGAAAGGAAAGGAAAGGAAAGGAAAGGAAAGGAAAGGAAAGGAAAGGAAAGGAAAGGAAAGGAAAGGAAAGGAAAGGAAAGGAAAGGAAAGGAAAGGAAAGGAAAGGAAAGGAAAGGAAAGGAAAGGAAAGGAAAGGAAAGGAAAGGAAAGGAAAGGAAAGGAAAGGAAAGGAAAGGAAAGGAAAGGAAAGAAAAGAAAAGAAAAGAAAAGAAAAGAAAAGAAAAGAAAAGAAAAGAAAAGAAAAGAAAAGAAAAGAAAGAGAGAAAACTTTGGAATAAATGAAAGGGAAGCAAATCACAAAGCTGGGGCTGCTCCTGTGAAGGGCACCGTGAGGAATGGGCAGGCACCGAATGGAAATGGATTGAGGGAACACGTGCAGAGAGGATAGTCCCAATCATGGAATCACAGACCAGCTTGGGCTCTAAGGGACCCCCAGGGATCATCAATCCAGGTCCTGGCCCTGCACAGACACCCCAGCAATGCCACCGTGGGCATCCCTGGGAGCTCCTGGAGCTCTGGCAGCCTCGGGGCCGTGCCCATTCCCTGGGGAGCCTGGGCAGTGCCCAGCACCCTGTGGAGGAAGCACCTTTCCCTGATCTCCAGCCTGAGCCTGCCCTGGCCCAGCTGCAGCCCTTCCCTGGGCCCTGTCCCAGGCAGCAGAGATCAGCACTGATCAGGTGGAACTCAGAGCCCTCAGCAGCCCCTCCCCAGCAGCTCTCTCGTGGATGGTGCCTGGTTTTGGAGGAGGAATGCTTCCCCCAAGATTTGCTGTAGGCAGCTGCTTCAGTGGGTGAGAGATGGGACGGGGCGGGGGCACAGAGTGGGGAAGGAGCTCAGAAGCCCGAGGGGTTTTACTGCCCCAGCCTAGGATAGCACAGCCCCGGGATCTGGAGTAGAGCCAGGGTGGGAGGTGCTGGCACCGGCCTGCCTGCAGGGCTGCCCAGGCCGTGGAACGAGGCCGGCGGTCACGCCTGAGCATGGCCAGCCGGGGGACGAAGCCCTGCCCCTCTCCGGGGGAATGCAGACCCCGATCCCTGCGGAGCCCCCGGGATGTGCCGGCGCTTCCCAGCGCGTCGTGCAGTGCCCTCTGCTGCACGCTCCGGCCAGGGAGGGACTCTTCCCTCCCAATCTCCCACTTCAAACATAATTTCCAAGTCAATTCAACCCTCACTTCAGTTAAACTGAAAAAAAACCCCAAACTAATCCAAAGGAATTCTTTTGCACGACCTCAATCCATTTAAGGCAGGTTCTTTTCCAGAATGATAGAAGCCATTTATCATTAAAAAAATATCTATGTCATATTATTGCTCCTGTGAGTGATGGCATTACAGACGCTGATGGAGCATTAGATGTGACATCACAGATTTCTGTTATTTAAAGGGACAAAGTCAAGTTAAATTTACCAGCCAGGGAATGAGAGAGGGAACAAATCTGCTTCATTAAAACTGCTCCTGACTCCTGTCAGAGTGCTGCGATTTGTTCAAATACACATAATTTCCTTTTCTATTCTGTTAGGACTGGAGAGAGAGACATAATGTCAAAATCCAGATCAAAATGATGGAGTGCTGCCAGAGACACCCAAGGTTTGTCAGCCAGGGCTGTCGATCCCTCTGGGAGCAGAGGAATTGTGAAGAATTGTGTCCTGCTGCTCCCCAGGCTCTGCCCCAGCACACCCAGACCTCCTCAACACCCACCCGTGGCTGCAAAGCCTCTCCTGGAAAAGCCTCAAGGGAGCAGGGAAAAACCCACAGCATTTTTTGCCTCAGCTCCAGAAACATGCCCTGATTTCTGGAGTCTCAGTACGGAGCTCCTGGGATGCTGGGGCCTGGCACAGGCTGCAGCTGGAGTCAGGATATAAAGTTCCCCGAGCCAAAGGGGGCAGGAATTTTTGATGGGATGGAGGTGGGAAGGAGAATCAGGGATCAGGCTGCTCAGAGACTGCAGCACGTAATTCTATGAGGAAAATAATGAACACCTCGAATGAGAGGGGACCAGAGCCTGGGGATGCCAGGAGAGGCAAAAAAGGAAAGGTGCCATGGAGGGTCCAGGGGAACAGCAATACAGGTGCAAGTAAAAATATTTTCCAGAGTGGTTTAGGAAGCTTAAATTCCCTTTTATGCAGCACTTTAATTTGCATGGGCTGCCAGTGAGATCTGAGCTACAGAGAACCTGACTTCAGGACATTTAAATACCTCAAACACAGTTTGGGCTCTGAGGATGGAAGGTTTTTACTCTGAAAAAGTCCTTCAGCATGACCAGCATCTTCCAAAGCCGCTGGCCAGGCTCCTGCAGATCCATCCAAGGAACCTGAGCCACTGCAGGAATGGGATTGGAGGCAGACTGAAAGCTTTGCCCAAAACCCCATTTCTGCCAGTGAACATGGCTGAGTTTGGCTAAGGAGTCATCTGGACCAGGAGCCAGTGGCTGTGAGCCCCTGAGCAAGGCCAGCACGGGCTGGAGCCTGGAGAGGAGAGCAGGAGCAGCCAGCTGGGATCCAAAAGGACTCACAGGAAGCAGGCTGTGGACATGGGCTTGTAAAACATGGAAAAGAAGGAGAGAGCAGTGGCAGGGAGGCCCCAGGCCCTGTCCAGCCCCTGCCCCGTGTCAGGGACACAGGAGCACAGAGGGCAGTGCATTATCGGGACTACCCGGCACACTGTGACAGCAGAGAAGGGTCTGGGGAGCACAGGAGGGGGCAGGGCTGGAGAAGGCCACTCCAGAACCCTGATCCTCAGGATGGGTGTCCAGAGAGGGACCCAGGCACAGCACTTCACTCCGGGGCCCAGCTGGTTTTTACCCCTTGGTAAATCAGCTCCCAAGAGAGGGTCCCTGTGATGCTGCAAGGAGGAACAGCTAAACCCCTCCAGTGATAGGGCTTTTTCTTTTTCACTCCATTCCTGAAGCCAAGGAAGCTTTTCCAAATCCATTTGATCTCCCCTTACCACCCAGCCCAGGGCACAGACAGTGCAGCCTCTACATTCCACTCCAGTTTCCATGTCCATTCATGCAGGCATTTTCTCTTCCCAGGGTCCCTCTGGCCTATCCCTGGCAAAGGCCCAGGGTACCCAGGGATGCTCTGTCCAGTCTCCCGTCATTCCTCTCTTCCAAAGCCAGCTCAGCCCAGTGCCAGCACCCTGGGAGCTCCAAATTCCTCATGGGAAGCTCCTGGCTCCCTCAGTCATGGTTCCAATCATCCCCTCTCCAATGGAACACCCTAGTGGGTTATTAAACCCCTCCAAAAATCCCCTGGAGACCCTCCAGCATTGCCCTGGGTGTGTGGGGCTGGGAGTGCCCCCCGGCACACATGGTAGCAGGACGTGGAGCCCTTCCATGATCCTGGATTTCCTCAGGAGGCTCCATCCCCCTGGGGCACCAGCTGTGCAGCACCAGGAGGGGGATAGAGGGCAAAAACAAGCAGAGAAGAATCAAATGTGACTCACTTCAGGGAATCCAGGATTTTGGCTGGCTCTGGCTTGGGGCTGGTTCAGTGCAGTTCTCCCCCTGGTCCCAGTTCCTGCCAGGGCTTTATTTCCTAATCCCAAAAATACAGAGTGAACAGTGAAGCTCTGGAGGACTGAGACACGTCAACACATCACAAATGTGCCGCTTCATAAATCCTAGTGTGGCTGAGGGCTTGGGAGCTGCAGGAAGGGATCGATGAATGGGTTTTTCTGTTCTTATTAAACCTAAAAAATACTTTCCCAGGAGCTGTAAGGCCTTGATGCCTCCTTCCTTCTGTCTTTGGGATATCAAAGGGAAAGGAAAAGATAAGAATATTCCTTCTTCCATTTCCTCAACTGGACACCGAGCAAATCTCAACTCTGGAAGGTTTTGTCTTCACACTTGCGGAGGGCTTGGTCAGGGAATTCCTCATGTACCTGGGGCTCTGAGGGGAGGTCTGGCTGGGCCAGGCTCTCCATGGGCACAGGCCCCCCTTCCTCTGCCCCTTGGTGACAGAGCCTGGAGTCCCAAGGCTGTGATGGACAAAGCTCCATTTGAGCTCACCAGCCAGCACATCAGCCTCCCCAAACTTCACAATTTTGTTCCTCCAGGTGAGGATAGAACATCTCCAATCCATGATTGCCAGCAGAGCAGGGAGGATGTGGCTGCAGTCCCAAGCTGTTGCTCTGGGAATGGTGTTCATGACTCAGCCACTGCTCCTGGTGTGGAAATGGACAAGAATCAACCCCTCCTATGTCCCTCTGCCACCTGCAAGGGCAGCTCTGAGGGATTCATTTTGCTCCCAAATTTTTACTGCTCTTCTGTTTTAAAATTGGAAACTGCCATGGCCAGAGGTGGTTGAAAAAGTCACACAACCTGAAGGCTTTTCTTGCACGAATTGCAGAATCACAGAGTCATTGTGGTTAAAAAACTCCTCTGAGATCATTGAGTCCAACCAGCCTCCACCACTGCCAAGGCCACCACTGCCCCATGTCCCCAAGTGCCACATCCACAGGGCTGTTAAACCCCTCTGAGGGACAGGGACTCCACCCCTGCCCTGGGCAGCTGTGCCAGGACTGGACAACCCTTTCCATGAAGGAATTTTCCCAATATCCAACCTGAGCCTTCCCTGAGGTTCCCTCTCCTCCTGTCCCTGTGTCCCTGGGAGCAGAGCCCGACCCCCCCGGCTGTCCCCTCCTGTCAGGGAGTTGTGCAGAGCCACAAGGTCCCCACTGAGCCTCCTTTTCTCCAGGCTGAACCCCTTTCCCAGCTCCCTCAGGAGTTCTCCAGTCCCTTCCCAGCTCCTGGTTGTTTCCACCCTGTTAATCCAAAGCTCATTAGTGCTGACTCAGCACCTTCACTCAGTGACAGTCACAGCTAGGGGTCTCTGAATAGCCAGCCTTTAATCCCTTGGTATTTCACCCATTAAAAAAAAAAAGCCTCAGTGAGGACCTTCAGCCACTTGTCACAGGCTGATGGCACCTGGTGGCCATGGGGCTTGCTGAGGTGTTTGGGAGTGACAGACACGGAGAGCTCAAAGGAAAATGTCCAAACCCCCCATGTGATCCAGTCAGCTCTTATTAGAAATGCAAGGAAAGTAACCAGGCATGTGCAGATAGCACCAGGATGATTTATTTTATTATCCCTACAGTTACTATTAGACCTCAGAAGCTCCTGAGACACAGCAGGATCACTGGAATAAAACATATAGGCAAAGAGCAGAGAAGGAATAGAAGTGAGGTGGCAAACACCTCATGCACAAGGAAATACTGTGATCCAGGATTTCCAGTGCTGTGAAAATGGGAGCCTTCCTTAGGAAAACCAAGGAGCAGCTGTTTGGAACTAAAGAGTTTAAAGCAGGCAGCACAGAACAATTCTGGATTTAGGAGGGAATGCCATGACTGGGGGATCACAGGGAGGAGAGATCACTTTTGATCCCCCCTGGGGCTCTGCTGGAGATGGAGCCTGGATGGATGGAGCCAGCTGGGCACAGCCAGTAGTGAGCCAGAGCAGCCCCTGCAGCCTCCTCCAGATGCAGGGGCTCCACGGGGGTCCCTGGAAGGGGGAGATGCCAGATAGTCCTTGAACCTCCCTGCCTGACCTGCATCCCCTGCACTTGGTGCTCTCCAGCCTTGCTGGGCTCCTGCTCATTCCAGAGGCCATGGGGATCCTCCTACTCTCCCAGATTTGCCTGGTTTTCCACCTGGGATCCTCTCCCATGGAGTCCCCTGGAACAGCAGCTCAGCCCAACTCACTAAACTCATCAAACTCACTAAACTCATCAAACTCGCCAAATACATCTCTGTGCCTGAGCAGACGCAGGGCTGGCAGTGTCAGCCCAGGCAGGGGTGACACCCACACAAAGCAAAGGCCACCATGGGTCACCTCATCCAGCTTTTCACCCTTCCTGGAGCTCACGGCCTCAGCAGGGCCCTGGTCAATGCCAGGGATCAGGAAAGGAGAAGAGATGGAAAACCAAAGGTCTGGGACATCATTCCTGCAGCAGAAGCCTGGGGTGGTTCCAGACCTGAGGCAAGGGACTACAAAGTGACAGGAAAGGAAGGATGGGCCAAGACCTCTGGGGGTCCTAGGTGGAGAAAGGCCCAATTTTCTCTTCTCAGTGAAGGTTCCCCTGAAGAATTCCTGCCATTCCCAGAACCTCTGCGTTGCTGATGGTGTGGCACTTTGGACATGGGACAAAAGCTCCTTGTGTATTTTAAGGATCCCGCAAAGCCTTTTCCTGTTCTCCCGAGGGATTTGGTCCTCTCCTCCTGTCCCCAGGCAGCAGCAATCAGGGGCAGTGATTAGGGCTGCTCCCTGGTTTTACAGCTGCACAAGGACCAGCTGCAGGTGCTGGACATGTGTCCTGGGGCACCCAGGATGTGGCTGTCACCCCTCTGCCCTGCTATCATTGGTGACATTAGGGGGGACAATGATCAAAGAGCACCTGTGAGGAGTTGGGAGGCTCTTCATGGTCCAATTTTGTCCTTCCCAGCTCCCTGCAGCTCTCCAGGGGGAAGTGGGAGGGTCTGGTCCTGTTTCAAGCCGTATTTCTCATAGAGCTCTCCAACTGTCACCTCCCTAAGGATCAGCAGGACACTGTGGGATTGGGGAAGGAGATGGTGGGTTCAGCTGGCTGCCCTGGACCTCAGGAAGAGCAAGACTCACTAGATTATCCTGAGCAGCCCTAAGCCTCTCTTGGCTCTCCTTAGTATCTTCTCCTGGTGTGCTGGTTTGAAAGCAAAACCAGTAAGAGACTCTAAGTCAGAAACACAATTTAATAAGAGGAAAAGAAAAGAAGCAAAATAAAGTAAAATAAAATAAATGCAATAGTAAAAAAAGACCACTGACAGAGTCAGAATACAACCTGACACCCTGTTAGTTAGGGTAGTGGTAGCAGTCCAGATGAAATGCTCATGTTGAAGCAGTGATCCTGTAGAAAGGTCTGGTAGCTCTTATCCTCTGGGAATCCAGTTGGTAAAGGCCGACTGTGCTGCCCCAAATCCCAGATTATATACAGGTGGGAATGCTTGGCTCCTCCCCGTGGACAGAGCATCTCACAATGAGATGATATTCTATGAGTCATGCAGTGGGTCCTTGATTGCCCATTAAACAGAGACAGCTCACGAAGGGAGTTACCCACGAGTCATGGGCAAGGCATTGATGGGCCCATGAACAGAAGATAATCCGGAGAGAGGGGGCAAGGGAAACACTGCCCCCTCTGGTTTCAACAGCTCATGAAGATGGGGATAGAATACATACTTTAGGCACAACTTACATTGTAACCTAGGACACCTGGTTATCCCACTTAGTTCTCTCTGGTTTCCAGTGTGGGCTGGAACCCGCTGAGCTCACAGCAAAACCACTCATCCTCCCAGCTGAGCTCAGGAACCACATGATGCACCTCTTTCAAAGCAGGGAAGACATTTGGTTTGTTGTGGTTGGGAGGACACAAAGCTGACATCAAGAATTCCCTAAATCCAAGTTCCGAGATGCATCTGCCATGGAGCCCCAGCTGCTCAGGGCGAGGTGTTCACAGCAGCTCCTTCACTGGCTGGGGCTTTCTCTCTTCTCTGCATGTGCCAGCAACACTATTTCTATTTTACAATCCAAGTGTCCATCAGTGCTTTTCCTCTTTTCCTGGGTTTTGTTGGATTTCAGGACCGTGCCAGTGCAAGGTTATCAGTAAAGCTTTCCTCAGCTCATTGATGTGGTGCTGAGGGCCAGGTGAGGGTGGGGTTATCATTCCAGCCCTTCCATGCTGGCTGATCCAATGGGAGGCAGAGAACTCCACAAAGTTGGTTCCTGGCCTTGGGACCTTGGGCGGGGCTTTGCTTTCGGCTCTGTTGCTGCTGCTGTGAGCACATCAAAGCCAGGCTGGGGTGAATTAAAGGCTCAGCTCCTTTCGTTTCCCAGGGAATCCGGTCACCTCTGGAACAGCTGGATTTTCCAGGAGAAGAGGAGGCTGTGCTGGGAAGGGCTGGGGCATTTTCCCCTCAGTTCAGTGGGGATGAGAGCAGGCACAGCTGGGCCACGGAGGTCTCATCCCCTGGCCAGGCACCAAGAGCAGCCAGCAGCCTCTGGAATGGCTCCCAGACAGGTGCAGGATGTGCACCAGAAGCCTGGGAAACCTGCCCTTCCTGGCTTTAACGGGGTCTTCACACAGAAGTGAAGCAGAGGACAAAGCCAGAAAACGGTTCAAGCAAAGACACAGAAAAAAGGGAACTCCCCAAAGCTGCTGGCATTTGCCAAACTGCAGTGGGAAGGGTGAAGGGCAGGGACTGAGCCCAGCCCCTTCTTCCAGAAACCACTCCTGTGCTCTCAGCACTCCTTCTGCAGCTGTGGGGTTCACTGGCTGGGTTTCCTTGTGCCTTTAACTGGAGTTTCATCCCACGGCTAACACAAACCCCTGTCAGGGTGATGAGTGTTAGCACTAAAGGCTTTGCATTTTTAATGAGGCGAAGAGCTCTCACTGAAGGGAAGCTCAGGCCGAGCAGCCCTCCTGCCTTTGGAGCTGGCTTTGGAGGGGAGCTCAGTTTTCCATCGTTTATTTGTGCAGAATGTGCTGCACCTGCTGCTCTGCCCAGCAAAGCGCCAAACTCAGAATCCCAGGGCAAACCCTGCCCAACCAGGGCTGCCCAAAGCACTCCCCAAACAAAGATAAAGCTGTGCTGTGCCACCGCCCTCCCTGCCTGAGGAACTGATGAATAATTAATACAGCCACTTAACTCCACTTGACCCCTATCGTTAATACAGCCGAGGAAAGGCAGGGCTGGGCTGGGGCCATGGAGAGCTCAGACAGGGGCGGGGATCCTGTCCTGGTGCCACAAACCTGGATAAAAAACTGCAATACGGATGGTAAACGCCATCCCAGCCAGCCCCGGAGTGATGGTCCTGCAGGGATCCATGGATCCCAGAGGCTGTGCCCAGAGCTGGGGCTGCTCTGCACCATCCGCGGCTCCAGGATGGGTTTTGGAAAGCACAGCAGGGTGGTCAGGAGAGGGGAGAGGCAGCCCTGGCTCTTGCAGCTGCTCTCTCACTCACACCAAGGAATCACAGGCCTTTCTCCCAAAGCCTGGGTTTGGTGTTCAAGGTTTAACAGCAGCAGAACAAATCCATGGCCAGCAAAATTCCAGGAAGCACTGAGGGCACAGGAGCTGATGTCTTGGGAAGGCTGACCTGAAACAGAGACTGGACAGGGCTAGAGAATGTGCTGGTTTGAAAACAAAACCAGTGAAGGACTCCAAGTCAGAAACACAATTTAATAAGAGGAAAAGAAAATAAAGGGAAGTAAAATAAAATAAAAGTAATAGTACAAAAAACCACTGACAGAGTCAGAATACAACCTGACACCCTGTTAGGGTGGTAGTGGCAGTCCAGATGAGATGGTCTTGTCAAAGCAGTGATTCCTGTAGAAACGTCTGGCAGCTCTTGTCTGCTCTGGAAGTCCAGTGGATAAAAGCTGCCTGTGCTGTCCCAAACCCTGGATTTATCCAGGTGGGAATGCTTGGCTCTTCCCCCTGGGCAGAGCATCTCACAATGGGATGATCTCATTCTATGAGTCATGCAGTGGGTCCTTGATGGCCCATTAAACAGAGATAACTCCCGGAGGGAGTTATCTATGAGTCATGTGGCAAGGCATTGTTAGGCTCATTAACAGAAGATAAGGAAAAACACTGCCCCACCTTGGCTCCAACGGCTCATGGGGATAGAATACATACCTTGGGCACAATTTTACATTGTAACCTAGGACATAATCCACCTCTTATTCTATCACCATCTACATCATACATTCTCACAGATACATACATATATACACAGAATGAAACCTTACACACTAATTCTAGTTCTCACTTAAAATTAGGTCTCCTTGTGGTACACAACGGGTTTCTCCATCTTTTTGCATTACCCACCAAGTATAACCAGGTCCTTGAGCAAAAACAATCCCACAGATGGGTCTGCCTTTGCCTGAGGTGGGATTAATCCAAACAGTCTTTCCTAAAATCCCTTTCATGTGTATCACAGGGACTTTATCTCCATCCACTGTGTGCAAGGGTTCAGACTGGGCAGGACCAGCTCGATTGATGGAGCCTCGGGTGTTGACCATCCAGGTGGCTTTGGCTAAGTTTATGTCCCAATTCTTGAAGGTCCCTCTGCCAAGTGCCTTCAGGGTAGTCTTTAATAGTCCATTGCACCGTTCAACCTTTCCGGCAGCTGGTGCATGATAAGGAATGTGGTATATCCATTCAATACCATGTTCTTTGGCCCAGGTGTTTATAAGGCTGTTCTTAAAATGTGTTCCATTATCTGACTCAATTCTCTCCGGGGTGCCGTGTCTCCACAGGACTTGCTTTTCGAGGCCCAGGATGGTATCCCGGGCAGTAGCATGAGGCACAGGATAGGTCTCCAGCCATCCTGTGGTTGCTTCTACCATGGTCAGCACATAGCGCTTGCCTTGGCGAGTCTGGGGAAGGGTGATGTAGTCAATTTGCCAGGCTTCCCCATACCTGTACTTCAACCATCCTCCGCCGTACCACAGAGGCTTCACCCGCTTGGCCTGTTTGATTGCAGCGCAGGTCTCACAGTCATGGATGACTTGTGAGATGCTGTCCATAGTAAGGTCCACCCCTCGGTCACGGGCCCATCGGTATGTTGCATCTCTTCCCTGATGACCAGAGGCATCATGGGCCCAACGAGCTAGGAATAATTCTCCCTTGTGCTGCCAGTCTAGATCTACCTGTGATACTTTCACCTTGGCAGCTTTGTCTACCTGCTCATTGTTGTGATGCTCCTCATTAGCCCGACTCTTGGGTACGTGTGTGTCCACGTGTCGAACCTTCACGGTTAGCTTCTCTACTCGGGTGGCAATGTCCTGCCAAATCTCAGCAGCCCAGATGGGTTTCCCTCTGCGCTGCCAGTTGACCTTTTTCCAGCGATTCAGCCATCCCCACAGGGCATTGGCTACCATCTATGAGTCGGTGTAGAGATAGAGCCTCGGCCACTTCTCTCGTTCAGCAATATCCAAAGCCAGCTGGACAGCTTTAAGCTCTGCCATCTGACTCGATCCACCTTGTCCCTCGGTAGCTTGTGCAACTCGTCGTGTGGGGCTCCATACTTCAGCTTTCCATTTCCGGTCAGCGCCTATAATTCGGCAGGAACCATCAGTGAAGAGGGCATATCGTCTCTCAGTCTCCGGTAGCTCGTTATATGGTGGGGCCTCCTCAGCAAGTATCACTTGCTCCTCTTCTTCTTCAGAGGATAATCCAAAAGTCTCACCTTCAGGCCAGTTCGTTATAACTTCCAGAATCCCAGGGCGATTTGGGTTTCCAGTACGGGCGCGCTGTGTAATGAGGGCAATCCATTTGCCCCAAGTAGTGTCGGTGGCATGATGCGTGGAAGGAACCTTTCCTTTGAACATCCACCCCAGCACTGGCAGTTGGGGTGCCAGAAGCAGCTGGGCTTCAGTGCCAATTACTTCCTTGAACTCCTTCATAGGCAGCCAAGATTTCCTTCTCCGTGGGAGTGTAGTTGGCTTCGGACCCTCTGTAGCTTCGACTCCAGAACCCCAGTGGTCGACCCCGAGTCTCACCAGGCACCTTCTGCCAAAGGCTCCAGGACAGGCCATTGTTCCCGGCTGCTGAGTAAAGCACATTCTTCACATCTGGTCCTGTCCTCGCTGGGCCAAGGGTTACCGCATGAGCGATCTCCTGCTTGATCTGGGCAAAGGCTTGCTGCTGTTCAGGGCCCCAGTGGAAATCATTCTTCTTGCGGGTAACCAGGTAGAGAGGACTCACAATCTGGCTATACTCAGGGATGTGCATTCTCCAAAAGCCTATGGCACCTAGGAAAGCTTGTGTTTCCTTCTTGCTGGTCGGTGGAGACATTGTGGTGATCTTGTTGATTACTTCTGTGGGTATCTGGCGACGACCATCTTGCCACTTGGCTCCCAGGAACTGGATTTCTCGAGCCGGTCCCTCAACCTTACTTCGCTTAATGGCAAAACCAGCTTTCAGTAGAATCTGGATAATCTTCTCTCCTTTCTTGAAGACTTCCCCTTCTGTGTTCCCCCATACAATAATGTCATCAATATACTGGAGATATTCAGGAGCCTCACCTTTTTCCAATGCAGCCTGGATCAGTCCATGGCAGATTGTGGGACTGTGCTTCCACCCCTGGGGCAGTCGGTTCCAGGTATACTGCACACCCTTCCAGGTGAAAGCAAACTGAGGCCTGCACTCTGCTGCCAGAGGAATGGAGAAGAAGGCATTGGCAATGTCGATGGTCACGTACCACTTTGCTGCCTTGGACTCCAGCTCGTACTGAAGCTCTAACATGTCTGGCACAGCAGCGCTCAGTGGTGGCGTGACTTCATTCAGACCATGATAATCCACAGTCAGTCTCCATTCTCCACTGGACTTACGCACTGGCCATATAGGGCTGCTGAAAGGTGAGCTAGCCTTGCTGACCACCCCTTGGCTCTCCAGTTTATGAATCATCTCATGGATAGGAATCACAGAGTCTCTGTTGGTGCGGTATTGCCGACGGTGCACTGTTGCTATGGCGATTGGTACCTGTTGTTCTTCAACTCTCAGCAGGCCCACAGCAGAGGGGTCATCTGAGAGACCAGGCAACGTATTCAGTTGTCTGATGCCTTCTGTCTCTACAGCAGCTATCCCAAAAGCCCAACGATATCCTTTTGGGTCTTTGAAATATCCATTTCTGAGATAGTCTATGCCGAGGATGCATGGGGCCTCTGGGCCAGTCACAATGGGGTGTTTTTGCCACCCTTTCCCAGTTAAACTCACTTCGGCCTCCACTACAGTCAGCTGCTGGGACCCTCCTGTCACTCCAGAAATAGAAACGGATTCTGTTCCTACATACCTTGATGGCATCAGGGTGCATTGAGAACCAGTGTCAATCAAAGCCGTATACTCTTGTGGGTCAGATGTGCCAGGCCATCGGATCCACACAGTCTAATAGATCCGATTGTCCCTTTCCTCTACCTGGCTAGAGGCAGGGCCCCCCTATTCCTGGTCATGGTACACGCTACTCTCTTCTTGTAAATAGGTTCCTGAGGTTCCTTCGAGAGGATCAGTCATATCATCATTCCTATCCTGTCTGGAGTTTTGTGCTCAAGAGACTGGAGCAGCATTGACTCTAGATGAACTTCTTGTGGTAGGGGTCTCTCTTTTCAGTTCACGTACCCGGGCTGCTAAGGAGGAGGTGGGTTTTCCATCCCACTTCCTCATGTCTTCTCCATGCTCCCGAAGAAAAGACTAGAGGTTACCTCATGGAGTGTATGTTCTCTCCCTGGCTGGGGGACGCCTGCTCCTAATGGCAGAGACTCTTGTTGGTTCTGGCGAGACGTGGTAAATTTCTTCTTTAATCAAGCTTCAGATTTGCTCAGCCAGCCTTGTTTCCACGGATGAGACATGGGTACAAAATGGGGCAGTGACAGTGTCCTCATAAATTCTTAGTTTATTGACCAAGACGCCCACCCTGTCCTCGCCTGCCCTCCATTGCAGCGTTGCCAGGTAACGGGAGTACATCTCTGGTCCAAGCCGTGCAAATCTCAGCCACATCTGTGATGTGCACTGGACTTCATCTGGGCTTTTAGGAAATCTCTCGTCTTCTGAGTCATGGGCAAGGCATTGTTAGGCTCATTAACAGAAGATAAGGAAAACACTGCCCCACCTTGGCTCCAACGGCTCATGGGGATAGAATACATACCTTGGGCACAATTTTACATTGTAACCTAGGACAGAGAATAAAGTAGATATTTATTGAAAGGCCTTTAAGGGTACACCTTGGGCAGGACAAGAGCCTGGCCAGGGCTACACCCAAGGTGGGCCCAAAATGGTCACAAAATGGACACAGAGTCAGGAAGTCTCACACTTTTATAAGTTTTTGTCTATTTGCATATTGGGGTTTAATTGTCCAATTGCAGCTTCAGGTTGTGAGGCCCCATCCTTCTTGTTCCTCCCTCCAGCCACCCTTGTTTGTGCTTTTGGGCCTAAAACTTGCACCAGTTGTCCTTGGTCTCCAGCAGGAAAAGGATTTGTTTTGTGTCCCTGCTGTGTGCAGAGAGCTGAGTGACACTGACTGTGAGGCTCAGAACTGCACCTCTGGGCAGCACAGAATCTGAAAAACATGAAAGCTCAAGCTTAAGGCATCAGAACAAATCCAGGCCAAGTGTTTAAAGTCTCATAGCATTGCTTTGTTTGGCTCCATTCCTTGGCTGAAGCACACTGGGACAGGACCAGAGCACACAAGGGCAGTGGGGTCCAGGAGGCAGAGCTGGGCTCAGGGAACTGGGACCATCCTCCAGGAGCACCTGGAACCCTCTGGAGCCAGGATGTATCCACGTGGGAAGTGTGTGAGGCCCCGGATAAGCTGGAGCCGCAGCAACACTGGGCTTTGTGGGGATCTTTATGGGCTCCTGCCCCGTGGAAAAGGAGCTGATGAACATCCTGGAGCTTGCACTGCATAGCAGATTTACAGTCTCATCTGCACAGCCCTGCAAGGACACAGCTCCCTGTCCTCAGGACGGACAGGCACTGCCCCTCCTCCTCCTGGCCCAGCAGCTCCTTCCCTGGCTCTGAGACGTTTTAACAAAGCCCCAGCCCTGGCTCTTCCCTCACCTTCCCCAGGCTCAGCTTTTGTTAGCCCAGCATCCCCAGCCCCTCTCTGCAGAGCCAGCCCAGCTCCGGAGCCACCCCAGCAGCACCAGTGGCTCTGCAGGGACCTGCCCAGGGTCACCCCCAGCCCCTTGTGTCCTCCTGTCCCTTAATGCCAACCCTTGAGGCATTAAATCCCTGCTCTGCCTCCCAAACCCCTTGTGCTGTGTCCATCCCCATCCTCCTGGACTCAGGTCCCCAAGGAGAGGGGGCTTTGGGAGCCCTTCCCTGACCCCTGCCCCTGCACACAAATATATTCCCATGCTCCCAGAAATTCACATCATTTACAGTGATGAAACATTTTCAATTTAACAATTTCCGAGCACCCAGGGGCTCTCAGTTCCCTTTGTTTTCCCTCTCCCTTCCCACTCCTATAGCCCAAAGGAGCCCATTTAGAGGAGATCCACCCTTGCTGGCCTGGCTAGAGGGACCTGGCACTGCAGGGCTTGTGGAGATGTTTCTCCCTTTGGAACACGGAAAACAGCTCCAATCAACACAGCTCATGTCACCAATCCCTCCCACCATCCGTGATGCTCCCTGAGGCTCACTGGAATTTTTGCCACAAGGTTTTTGGTTTGGTTTCATGGGTTTATTTTTTTTTTCCCCTTGCAAACAGGAAACTGGTCCTGCAAAATGCTGTCCCTGGTTTTCTGGCTCTTCCACTTGTCTCTCTCATCCACTTCCCCATTTCCACCACCCTTCCTTCCCCCTCCCTGCTGTGCCCAGCCTTTTATCTCATGCATCATTCATCCCAGCTTAGTGCCTTCTTTTAGGGCAGCCTTCTGGGAGCTGCAGATCTTGAATTCCTCTTCTCCTCCTGCCTTGCCCTGGTTTGCACTCACACACACTTTCCCTGGAGTTTTTCTGGGAATGTTGCATCCACAGCAGAGCAGCAGGGAGGAGAGCAGCCTCCACACACCTTGTACCAAACCTTGGGAGACTTCCATGAAACTTTGATGTGCAGAGACCTGGGCTGGGCTGGCCTGGCAGCTCTGGCACTAACACATAGCCAGTAGGAGGGGCCAGGGTGACACCGTGGTGTCCAGCCTGGTAAAACTCAACGTGGAATTTTCCAGGAGCTGCCATGAATGTTCGCCCAGGCTTTGGGAATGCTCAGGGAGGATGCTGTGGTGGCTTCCCAGCTGTGCTGGTCCTGCTGCCAGCAGCACCTTTGGGAACAGCTGCTGCAGATCCCATCTCCTCACCTGCCAGCTGGAATTTTAACTGGGGCTCAAGCACCTGCAGGCCACTGAGGTGTCCCTGAAACTGCCATCACAGTGGTGTCCAGGACTGAAAGGGACAATATTTCGAGCCTGGATATTTCCATTGCATTTCTCTGTTATTTGGTGGCTGCTCCTGGATCCCTGGAAACATCCCAGACCATGTAGGGTGGGGCTCTGACCAAACTGGGATGCTGGAAAGGGTCCTTGCCCATGGCAGGGGCTGGAGGAGATGAGCTTTAGGATCCCTTCCAACCCCAAATGCTCTGTGGCTCTACAGTCACCAGTGACAACTCAACACACTAGAACACTCCCCCAACTCCCCCAAAACTGCATTCTTTGTGATACAAATGACAGTCCTGGGGACCACGAACTGAAAGACAAACACAAACAGGAGGAAAAGCTTGGGAAGGGCTTTCCAGCCTCTCAAGTTTCCATCGGTGACAGGCTGGTAAAAGCTGCTGAGGAATTCCCACCTGGGCTGCCAGGAGAGCTCCAGCTGGGATTTGGGCTCTGGATGGGAGGAAGAAGGAGGCAGAGCCATACCCTCCTCCTTCCATCAGGAGATGCTCTGGATATAATTCCCTGGAGTGTGGGACAAGCACACTGGGCCAGAAATGCACACAAATTTTAGAGGCAGAACATGGCAAATTATTGCTGAGGAGATAGAACTGCTTTTGGGGTGTTTTGACTTGAACTGGATGGATTCATCCCAGCGGCAGCTCCTCTGTGGCTGGGAACTCAGAGAGCCTTTTCCAAGCACCTCCATAGCTCTCGCGCCTTTGGAGAATGGATAAATAAAAATAACTATAACAGGTATAAACAGCAGCCACATGATTTTCCACCTTCCTTTGGGTTGTTGTATGTTTGGCTGCTGTCCCCCCAGGGGCTGTGGAAGGGCTGGAACAGAGAAAGCCATCGGTGGGGTGGGATCTGGGCATGGGCAGCTCCATCCAAACCACCCCTGGAGACCCCCTGGGGGTGGTGGAACTTCTCCAGAGTGGGGTGAGGCACAGGGGAGATGCCTTGAGAGGCAGCTCAGCCATATCCAATGGCAAATCCCATGGATCAGGGACGATTGGGCTCATCCCAAGGCAGCGCTGTGAGTTCCACCCAAGGCTGGAATCCCAGGAGGAGGGGGCCCCATCCAGCTGTGCCAGAGCACATCCGGGGAGAAAAGCAGGGGGGACTAGCCCTAAAGAAGGACATTGGGCTTCATTCCTCCAAGGCTCTGCCTGAGGGCTGATCCCACCTGAGGGCAGCTCCACCTGGAGCTCCAGGCCCGGAGGGCAGGGCCGGGAAGCCCTGGGGCAGGGATCAGCTCCAATCCCTTACTCAGCATTTGCAAAGCCCCACTCACTTTGGAGGGGATTTCAGATTAAGCTCTTTAAGTAACAAAGCAAGATCTCTCTTTTAAACCTCTGCTTAATCCCATAATCCTGAGGGAAGGCCTCTCCTACCCTGGGGAAAAAGGAGATGGAGGTTTTTTTGCTGAGGGAGACATAATGACTTCCTCCCCACATAATTGGGTGGTATTTGCTGATTAGACACAGAAAGCCTTGGGAAAAGTTGAATTTTGGATATCAACTTAAAGACCCTTAAGGAAAAAAACCAAACAGCTACCCCAAAAACCACGGGAAGAGCTAATTGGGAGAGGGGGAAAGGGGTCCTGTTCTGGTGGCCTTGAGGTACAAAGAGCAGAGCAGGTTTGCCTTTGCTGCAGGAGGAACTCAGGGATTCCCGTTACAGGACAGGGAGCAAAACCCTCCAATCCACAGCTGGCCGTGCTGGGAACCAGGAGTTGGACATTTGGGATGGCCCAGGGCAAAGCTCAGATCCTATATGGAGCAATTCCCAGATTATTTGAGATGGAAGGCACCTCTGAGGCCGCCAGCCCAAGCTCCTCACTCACGGTCAGCAGTGGGGTCACAGCCGGTCACTCCGGACCTTGTCCGTGTCATAAAACCCTCCAGGGACTGAGGCAGCATGGGAGCCAGACCTTCCCCTGCACCCTCCCACCTTCCCAGGGAATCTGCCGGGCAGGGAGGGAGGCAGGAGCTGCCAGGGCTCTGTGCAGGAGGTTTGGGATCTCTGGGGCCTGCAGGCACAGGGAAAGGGGAACGAGGAACAGCCCGGGGGGCCTCCCTGACATTGCTTTGAAGGCTTTAGATGGGAGATAAGAAACATCAAAACCTCACATTGTGTTATCAAAGAGGAGTGAAGTCTGCAAACAGCCTAGAAAATCCTGACTACTATTAATAAAAAATAATATTGAATCTCTAAACAATGTGAACACTCATTTTCTGCCTCACACTGATTGTGCTACGAATCTTTCTGAGTTTATTCAGCACTACTCGTAGTTAAAGTGATTTCGGCACTAATATCCAAAAGAAGCAGCCAATGTGAGCTGGAAATCTGTTATAGATGTGCAGCAGCTGACTCCTGCCAACATTCCTGCAGAACTGCTCCTCCCTGGATTAAAGTTTGGGATCTCAGTCTGCAAAAGAGAAAAACACTGCTGGCTCTAGGAGCCGCTTGTGTCACTCAGAGACACTAAGGGAGATGGAAACAACTCTGATTGCAGGAGCTCCTGTGGGTTTAATGAGCACCTTGGGCCATCCCACACCTGAGAAAGGAGCTGCAGGTGTTTCTTTTGCGGTGTCACAGTTACAGAATCAGTCACAGAATCCCCTGAGGTGGAAGCATGCATCAGGGTCTTGATCCAACATCCAACCCCTGGCCCTGCACAGACACCCCAACACCCCCACCCTGTGCCTCCCTGGCAGTGATGTCTAAATGCTCCTGGAGCTCTGGCAACCTCCGGGCCAGGACCATTCCCTCGGGAAGACAAGTCTGTCCAAAATTCCATCGTCCCAACGCTGCCAACAGCCCGTGCTGGTGGCTGAGCTGGGGAAAAGCAGCCCTTGGCTCACAGGCAGGTGTAGGGGTCAGTCAGAAAGAGAAAAGAGGAGTTAAGGTTTTACCTGGCCAGTCTGAGCCTGGGAAAGAAGCAAATAAAACAAAAGTCCAAGTGAAAACTCCAGGCTCAAACAAATACATCCCCACTGCTCTGGTTTTCAGCCACAGAATGGTTGGAGCTGTCATGGATGTGTGTGAAGAGCTGCCCCCAGTCCAGAGGGGTTGAGAGAGGATGGGAACCCCCAAATCCCTGAGAGCCACCGGGCACCTGGATGTGCCCTGGAGGGGAAGGGGAAGAGGATCTGAAGCTGTTTGAGCCCAATCTCTGTGGCTGTCCCCTCCTGTCAGGGAGTTGTGCAGAGCCACAAGGGCCCCCCTGAGCCTCCTTTTCTCCAGGCTGAGCCCCTTTCCCAGCTCCCTCAGCTGCTCCTGGGGCTCCAGCCCCTTTCCAGCTCTGTTCCCCTCCCTGGACACGCTCCAGCCCCTCAGGGACATTCTGGAGTTGAGAATCCCCATGGCCAGGATGCACCAACAGAAGAGGCTGCACCAAACCTACTTCACTGCAGAACTTGCCAGCCAGGTCCCATTTCCATAATTCTGTGGGACCAACCTTCCATAGGGGTTCTGTGCCACCCTCTCCCAGTCCCAGCCTGGACAGAAATTGCCAGGTGCTGATGAGGCTCAGGAGATGGGGATAATTTGACAGCAGGCTCCAGCTTTCCCGGGAAAGGCACCCGGGGCTGCTCGTTTAACAGCTGATTATTGCTGGCTCTGATGCTCTCCCTGTTTCCCAACCAACACGTGTTCAGCACTGAGATGATTTAACAGCTGAGCCGAGCCCAGCCCCTGGCACAGAGAGGGAGTTTAGCAGTACTTGATCTCTCAGATGGTGCCCCAAAGGTGAGGATTATGTTATTATCAGCATGCCTAAAAATCCTGGTGGACAGCAGAGACAGGGAGGGGATGGAGGATTTCTCCCATCAGGACTTCACCACCTTTCTTACAAGTAATTGCTGCTTTCTGAATTTTTTCAAGAGTTTCTTTGGGTTTTGTTTTGGTGTTTGTTTGTTTGTTTTGCTGGAGTAATTCCTTGCAAACCTTCTCACAGACTTTGGTCTGTACTGAAGAGATGGGGAATTTTTGCTTTAAAAATTTGGAAGATGCTCCCAGTCATTGTGCCCTGGGGGTCTGACTCCCCATGCCCAGGTGAGGCACCCACCCATCCCAGCAGCTCCAGAGGGCCTTGAGCCTGTCGTGAAATGGGATGGGGAGAAGGTGGAACTACATCCTTGAGGCAGAATCCAGCCCCAGGGAATCCCAGAACGGTTTGGGTTGGAAAGGACCTTAAAGCCCATCCCATCCCACCCCTGCCATGGGCAGGGACACCTTCCACTGTCCCAGGCTGCTCCAAGCCCCAGTGTCTTGCCCGGCCTTGAACACTTCCAGGGATCCAGGGGCAGCCACAGCTGCTCTGGGCACCCTGTGCCAGGGCCTGCCCACCCTCCCAGGGAACAATTCCTTCCCAATATCCCATCCATTCCTGCCCTCTGGCAGTGAGAAGCCATTCCCTGTGTCCTGTCCCTCCATCCCTTGTCCCCAGTCCCTCTGCAGCTCTCCTGGAGCTCCTTTAGGCTCTGGAAGGAGCTCTGAGGTCTCCCTGGAGCCTTCTCTTCTCCAGGTGAGCACCCCCAGTTCTCCCAGCCTGGCTCCAGCCCTGGGAGCAGCTGGCTGGGGCTTGGGCACCAGGGATGGGGCACTGGGTGATGACAGCCAGAAATCCCCTGCACTCCATGGACTGGGATCACCTCCACTCTCATTGGCTTCCATTGTGCTGCTGCTCCCGGATTTTAGGGGTGAAGATCTGGCCTGGCAGAAGGAGGAGCTGGGGTGGATCCCCTCCTCCCAAATGTCACTACTGGACCTGGGACCAGCAGCTCTGGCCACCTCCAGTCCCTGCTCCAACTGCTTGTCTGGGGCAGGAAGGAGACTCAGGAGAGGGGGGACCTGCTGGGCTCCCACCTCTGGGAAAGCTCAGCTCCAGCAGGGCCAGGCCTACCTTAGAAAGCTTTCCCTGGATTTATGGCCTCCCCTTACCCACAGGGAAGGAGCAGAAATGTCCTGGCTGGGTTGGGTCCCAGCTCCTGCCTCAGTTTGCAGGTGACAAAATGAGGATGATGCCCTTCCTTCAATTCATTCCCATCTCTTCTTCAGTCCCCCTCAGGGCACAGCAGCAGCTCCAACATCATAAATGATTTAGGAGCGGAGCCAGATGAAGTCAAAGCTGATGGATGACAGTGCTTGGGGGAATATTTTCCTGCTGGAGGTTTTTTGGAAACAAATATATTTATCCTCATTCAAAACTGAAACACAGCCCCCACCCTGGGTGACTCAGCCCGAGTCAGGATCCAGCAAGAGCACAGCTGTGAAGAGCCCATGGAGCATCCAGGAGGGATCCAGGCTGTGCCAGGGAATGGGGAACTGGACCAGGCATGGGAGTCCCCAGGGCTCCTCAAATTCTCCCTGGCTTTAAGGGGTTAAAATGATTTTTGCCTATTTTGCCCCCCAGGATGGAACTCCCTAAGTCTCCAGGTTGGGTTTGGAAGCACCAGGCACCCTTTGCTAGAAGTATCAGGCAGGACACACTCTGTGCCTTGGCTTTGGGCAAAGCCCTCTGAACCACAGTGGGGGGCAGCACTTTGGGGGTCCTGGGCAGCACCGGGGGCAGGAGGGAGGATGGGGAACTCCCTGCAGGCCAGCTGCACCATGGGTTGTGATCCAGATGAAAACCTATGGAAAAGGGGTTGGAATTACAGTTATTGAGTCAAATATACTTCGGGCAGCTCAAGAGCATGGGCTAGTCCTGAATCCTGACACCGGAGAGGTTCTCCCTGACCGGGATCTTTTACTGCCCCTGGCAGAACAGAAACACTCATTGAACTGAGTTCACTTTTCCCTGGAGTGCCTCCCATTCCCTTAAAGCCCCCCTGAGCAATCCTGCAGGAGCATCCAGTGAGTGCCAGCCTGTTTTAGCTCCACCAGGAGCAGTTCCAGGTGAGGCAGGAGGTGGTGCTGTTGGAGGGCAGCAATCCCTGCTCCCAGCACGGGCGGAGCCTCCCGGCCCCGGTGCAGCTAGAGCAGGACCTCGGAGCTCCAGCTGTGCCAGCCAGGTCCCCAATTCCATGTGTCCCCGAACAGCCAGAGGGTTGGGGACTTGTGTTCTCTTGTCCCACTGGAAGTGCTGGGTGCGAGCACATCCTGGATGGATTCGTGCACTGGAAGACTCACTCTGAGCACGAGGCAATTCCAGTGAAATTGCAGGAGCAAATCCAGCCCCAGCTTCTGTGGGAGCAGTTTCCAGGTGTGGCCCAGGTAGGTGTCCTGGTTCCACTCTGCCTGGCACTCAGGGCTGTACTTTCCCACAGGGCAGGGGAAAGCCCCATTTTAGGACATGACAGGTGCCAATTCCCATGAGAACACCGTGACACTGACCCTGTGTCACCCACACAGCCAGCTGGGAGCAGTGGGGAGGAGCAGGGAGAAGGGAGGGAATTTGGAGACATAGGGAGAGTGTAGGGGAGGATGGGGGGGGGAGTGTGGGGACACGGAGAGGATGGAAGGAATGCAGGGACACACAGAGGATAAAAAAGGATGGAGGGAGTGAGGGGGGATCAGGAGATGGATGAAGGGAGCACAGGGAGGATCAGGAGAAGCCTCTCAGCTCCAGCAAGAGCTGTGAGCTGCCAGCACTCACAGGGGCCAGCAGGGAACTGGGATGGACTGGGGGGCTTCTGTCAGCAAGGTGGGTGTAGGATGGAGAGAATTTAGGAAAGAGGAAGAGGTGCTGAAGGGCCAGGATCCATGGAGGGGAATGTAGTGGGTCCTGGTGGATACCAAACACACCAGGCCCCAAAATTCCAGCTGATGGTCCCAGGGTTGAGTCTTGTGTCCATGGAAGGGAACAGAGCCAGGAAGGGGCTGGAGCCCCAGGAGCAGCTGAGGGAGCTGGGAAAGGGGCTCAGCCTGGAGAAAAGGAGGCTCAGGGGGGACCTTGTGGCTCTGCACAACTCCCTGACAGGAGGGGACAGCCGGGGGGGTCGGGCTCTGCTCCCAGGGACACAGGGACAGGAGGAGAGGGAACAGCCTCAGGCTGGGCCAGGGAGGCTCAGGGTGGACAGGAGGAGGAATTTCCCCATGGAAAGGGTGCTCAGGCCTTGGCACTGGGGCTGCCCAGGAAGGTTTGGAGTCCCCATCTCTGGCAGTGTCCAAGGCCTGATTGGACAGGGCTTGGAGCAGCCTGGAACAGTGGAAGGTGTCCCTGCCCAAGGCAGGGGTGGAACAGGATGGGCTTTAAGGTCCTTCCCACCCAAACCATCCCAGGATTCTGTGGTATTTTAAAAATATACTCAGGAAAGGCACCCACCATCCATCACCCACGTACCCACCCAATGCTCTTCCTTCCACCCCCCATGTGTTAGGAAGGAGTTCTTAGGCAACATTTGTGCTTCTCATCTCCCTCCAATCAATCTCCCACCCTACCTGACAGACCCTGCCCAGCAGCCACACACCAGAGGTGCTCTAGGCAAAACTCCTTTATTTTCCTTCTGCTTTAGAAACTCTTTGTACAGCTTAAGAAAAGAGGTTGCTTTTAAAAAGAAATGGAATTCCTATCCCAGGGATGCTCCATCTACAGCACCAGGGGCACCCAGCTGGACACTGGACACACGCAGCTGGAGCCTGCCAGGGCTCTGAAGGACTGGACCTGTTGTTTAGGGCTGCTGGCAGTGGGATAACACTGCTCCTAAATCTCATTCCCAAAGCCATGAGAGTGGAAGACACTTAGAGAGGTATCAGAAGCTGGGGTGCTGTTACACCATTCCCATGTTTTGGCTTCTCGGGAATGGGGTTTTTACAGGAAATGGCACCAGTGTTTAAAATACCTGAACAAAGCCCCTAAAATGATGCTCCCAGCAGGGATCAGCTGTTGGATCCAGGTCTGGCTGTGGCCTTACCTGCTCTGATCCAACCTTGTGGAGCTGAAATCCCCTGGCATTTTTCCTTAGGGTTGTGGAATGTTTTGCTGCCAGGCTCTCCTTGCACAGGAGTCCAAGGAACCCTCTGGCCCCACATCCCACTCCAAACATTCCCCACTGAGGAGACCTCAGCACTGCTCCCCCACTCACTGCTGCTGAACCAGTTCTGATTTATCTTGAGATAAGAACATTATCAATACTTTCATCCAGGAAGCCCTAAAAACAGGAGGGAAGGGTTAAATCCAGACTTGACCCCCTTCTCAAACATGAGGATAATCCAGTTGGATGGATCCAAAATTGGTGTCAGCCCAAAATGGAGTCCTGGGAAGCTCAGGGTGCAGCAAGCCCCAGCTCTCAGCACCCCGAGATGTCCCGTGCCTTGTTCTTCCGCTGGAATCTCACATCCAGGGGGTCAAACCCCCGTTCCCTGGCCCCAAAGAGGGCCCAGGGAGGAGTCCTGGCCGTGTACTCGGCTGCTGTGAAGGTCCTGGAGCCACCGCTCTGCTCATACTCCCTGACCAGCTCCTGGAAACGGCTGTAGTCGATCCAGGTCCTCCACTCGCCATCCACCTGGAACTGGAGGAAAGGAAACAGTGAGGGAGCCAGGGAGAGCCAGGAAGCACCAAAGCCAGGTTATGCTGAGGGCAGCTGGGTGGGGATGAACTGGGATCCCCAGCCGGTGTTTTTTTAATTTCACACCACATGGAGGTGCAGGTAAAGCCATCCAGAGGCTCCTGTAGGATACAGCTTTAATAGGAAAACAAGGAATTCCGGTGATAAGTACCCTGGAGTACAGGGAATTGATTCTCCACCCCTACTCTGCCCTTGTGAGACCCCCTACAGAGCTGCTTCCAGCTCTGGAATTCTCAGCACTGGAACCACCTCATCCTGTTGGAGCAAGCCCAGAGGAGGCCCCAGAGCTGCTCCCAGGGCTGGAGCTCCTCTATTCTGGAGCCAGGCTGGGAGAGCTGAGGGTGCTTACTTGGAGAAGGCTCCAGGGAGAGTTCAGAGCCCCTTCCAGTGCCTGAAGGGGCTCCAGGAGAGCTGGAGAGGGACAAGGGCTGGAGGGACAGAACAGGGAATGGCTTCCCACTGCCAGAGGGCAGGGATAGATGGGATATGGGGAAGGAATTATTCCATGTGAAGGTGGGGAGACCCTGACACAGGGTGCCCAGAGCAGCTATGGCTGCTCCTGGATCCCTGGCAGTGCCCAAGGCCAGGCTGGATGGGGCTTGGAGCAGCCTGCGACAGTGGGAGGTGTCCCTGCCATGGCAGGGGTGGGATGGGATGGGATGGGCTGGGCTTTAAGGTCCCTTCCTACCCAACCCATCCCAGGATCCTGTGATATCTCCCTGAGGGGTGCACTGTTGGATGCTTTCCTGGAGTCTTTGAAGTACCAGATCCTCCCCCACTTCAGCCCAACTTCTCAGGAGGGAAGCTCCTAAAATGCCTCCCAAAGCCTTCCCAGGCCTCCTGCCCTTTCCAGCTGACACTTTCATGGGAAAGCCCTTGGTGCAGGGAGCTGGGAGAGCCCTGGAGGACAGGTGTGGATTTGGGGCCAAGCCCAGGTGCCCCTTGAGGAGGGATCTTGCCAAGGTTACCACAACCCTGAGCATGGGACTGTGACTCCAGGGCAGCCCAACCTAGGACAATGGCCCAGGAGCAGCAGCAGAGCCACGTGCCAAGGGATTGGGATGGATTTGGGTGACTCTGGACAGAGGCAGGAGGGCTGTGTTTGGGAACAGCGGAGATGAAGAGGTTTAATGACACAAATCCTCTTCCCATATGAAGAATGGCTCACTTTGACAAGCTGGAGCTGCATTTGTCTCCCAGACCTGCTCTGCTCATTTAGCCCCAGTCTTGGCTGAAGCCTCAATTAGGATTTATCTCAGCTAAGAGCTTATTATGCATTTCATCCAAAGAAAGAGAGAAAACAAACTGGCTCCTTGGTCATTGTGAATTTTTTTACCCCCAAACTTGATGGCTGTGCATTTCAAATGGCACTTGACTTTATGCCCAAAAGCTAAAAGCTTTTTTGGTTGGGAAAATTGCTGACACCCCTTAAATCCTGCAATCAGCCATGTTGATGATCCTCCATCCCTGCCCATGGAATTACAGCGTGTCCCTGCCAGAGCCAGGAGGGGACACTGCAGAGTCACAGCACTGGGAACTAGTCCTGGCATAAATCAAGGTGTCCAAGGCTCATTTTTCTTGTGCCAAGGTGGGGATATGTGTGAGGTCACCAGGAAAGCAATGGCAGAGGAGACATCATGTCACCTGTAAAGGAAAAATCCTGATCCCAAGGAGGATCCAGGCTCTGCAGAGCTGAGCTCCCTCCCGGGGTGGGGAGGTGGAAGGTGACAATGTCATACCTCACATCAAACTCTGCTCCCTCCAGGTTTGATCCATGAACACTCAGAAAATTAAAGGGCAAACCGCAAACCAGAGGATCCAGCAAAGCCTTTAAGGCACAAGGGGGAATGGCTTTCCACTGCCAAAGGGTTGGATGGGATACTGGGAGGGAATTCTCCCTATTGAGGGTGGGGAGGGGCTGGGATGGAATTCCCAGAGCAGCTGTGGCTGCCCCTGGATCCCTGGAAGTGCCCAGGGCCAGGCTGGACATTGGGGCTTGGAGCAGCCTGGGACAGGGGAAGGCGTCCCTGCCATGGCAGGAGTGGCACTGGATGGGCTTTGAAGTCCCTTCCCACTCAACCATGATCGTGTGACCCCATTTCCACCAGAACAACCAACCTAGAATCCATTCCAAAGCAGATCAACCAATAATCACCATTTTTAGTGCAGTGACAGCACAGCCATGAACCAAAATGCCAGAGGGGCAGGTGTGTCATGAGGAGAAATGGCACCTGCTGACGAATAAATCCCAAACCTGGAGTGGGGAAGAACAGCCCCAACTGCCCACAAGATTTACAGCTTGGATTTAACAATGTTGTGATTGTTCCACGGGTAACAAAAGATTTAAGGCTCAAAGCAGTTTCACAGCATCCATATAACAGGTGAGCAAAACATAAACATCCCTGGGATCCCAGCCTAATGTGGGCAGGTGTTTTAGGGAATTCTTCACTGCCTGTGGAGCCCTTCAAGGTGATAAGTACATTGACACGAGAAATGGCTGAGACCCCTCCCCTGGTTCTTCTCTAACTGGAATCACAGTGTCACAGCTCCTTAAGCTGGCCCTGGGCTGCGCTGCCTGGAAAGAGAAACTCTGGCCCCTGAGGGCTCTGCTCAGCACTGGGGTAACTCAGGAGCCTTCCCTTGGAGCTCATGGAGTCCCTGAGCTCCGGTCTCCGGGGTCCCACCACCCACTGCTCCCCACAGACGTGGCACGGATGCACAGCAAGGAAAACCCTGATGGAATTCTGCACATCCTCCAGGGCAAGGAGCACTGCTCCAGGCAGGCATTAATAATGGAATACAACAGGCACAGGAATGAGGGAAAACTTTCAATCCCAGGCTGGGTCAGGCCTGAAGGGACCACAGCGGGTCAGTGGTGCCACCTCCCTGCTCAGGCAGGGCCATCCCAGAGCACAGGGCACACCATTGTGTCCACAGGGCTCTGGAATATCCGCACTGAGGAGACTCCAGCCCCTCCCTGGGCAGCCTGCTCAGGGCTGGGCACTGCCCAGGGCGGGAGTTGTGCCTCCTGTGCAGGGGGAATTGCTGGGCTCAGTTCCTGCCCGTTGCTCTGGTGCCACTGCTGGGCCCGCGGAGCAGAGCCTGGGCCCTGCTCTGCCCCTCCCTGCACCCAGGGACAGCCAGGGCTGAGGGCCCCTCTCAGCTGGGGCTCCTCTCCAGGCTGAGCAGCCCCAGCTCCCTCAGCCCTTCCTGGGCAGGGAGATGCTCCAGTCCCTCCTCATCCTCACAGCCTGTGCTGGCCCCGCTGCAGGAGCTCCTGTCCCTGCTGTGCTGAGGATCCAGAGCTGCACACAGCACCCCAGAGGTGCCCCCAGCAGATCCTCCCTGATCTGCTGAGTCAATTAACGAATTAACCATCATTAACCCCAGGACACCATTGGCCCCCAGGGCTCTCTGCTGACCCAGGGACAGCTCTTGTCCTCCAGGCCACCCCTGGCACAGTGGCAGAGCTGGAACGGGGCAGCCCCACGACAGGGGTGCCAAGGGACAGAGGCATTGCCAGGGGCTGGACTGGCCCAGGGCAGGGCCCATCCCTCACAGACCCCCAAGCCAAACTGGAAAAAATCCATGTATCCATGTATCCAGACTGGGATAAATCCATAGATCCAAATGGAGATATATCCATATATCCAAACTGGGATAGATCCACACATGCAGGATGAGATGTATCTATATACCCAGTCAGAAACTGGGATTAAATGGAGAGCCAGGTTCCCCGAGAGCATCTCCAGAGTCTGGCTGAGCCCTCCCTTTGCTCCTGAACTCCCAAGAATGGCCCTGACCAGGACATTTCAATCAGTTCTCTTTGGCAGTAGATTCACAGCTGCTGTCACTGCAGCGGGAGCAGCTCCTGCTCCCAAAATCCATCAACATTCCTGAAGAAGAAGAGCCACACCCAGATTCTTTTCTCATCAATAGATTTGCAGAAGCAGTTTGGGGGGGTGGGAGGGGGTGGGAACATGTGCACAGATTGAGGACAGTCCAAGAGGACCATTCACAACATTCCTCCAGACACAAGCATTGCTGAGAAATAATCCCAGGTGTATCTGACAGGACAAAATATGGGAGAGAGGCCAGGATGTCACCCAGAGAATGCTGAGGAATGGAAGGCAGCTAAAACAAATTAGTTTGTCCTACCAAAGGTAATGTTCTGTTTCCTTCAGAGCCAGCCACACTGGCATGAGGAGGCTCCTCCTGAGCCACTCACTCCAGTCCTGCACCACAAACATCCAGAGGATTTTCAGGGAAGGACTGAACAGCACAGAAGAGAGTGGAGCAGAACAGGGGGAAAAGGAAGACAATGCTCCTGCAGACCCCATCCCTCCAGGGTTGGAAGCACAGGGTCCAGCCCTGATGGAGAACTCCATTCTTTGGAGCTCCAGGATCCCCAGGGAGCACGGGGACTGGGAGAGACCCCAGAGCTTTAGGGCTGCCACAGCTCCTCTTGGGTGAGAATCCTACAGACAGTGGGGGTGGAAAACTCCTCCAGGATCACTGAGTCCAACCATCCCCAGCACTGCACCACGTCCCCAGGGCAGTTAAACCCCTCCAGGGACAGGGACACGAACACTGCTCTGGGCAGCTGTGCCAGGGCTGGACAATATTAGGATGAAATTTTCCTCAATATCCAAGCTGAGCCTTCCCTGGCACAGCCTGAGGTCGTTCCCTCTTGTCCTGTTGGAGATTCAAGGATACAAAGTCCTCAAATCCAAGAAATGGATTTTCCCTGGGGGATGTATGAGATTTAGTGGTTAAATCCAGCAATTTTCACAGAGTTTTAAAGACCATACACCAAAAGTAATAATCAGTGGCCAGCAGGGGAACCAGCCCCACAAAAAACTACAAACAAACAAACAACCCGAGAACAAACAAAACCTGCCCCTTCCAAACCAAACAAAATAACGACAGAAAAAACTCCCACAAAGCTCCCCTCAAAAGACAAACCCTCAAAATCAAAATAAACAAAAGAAAACAACACAATTTCCCCCAAAAATCCAAACTCCCAAAACCAAACACCCTAAAACAGGAAAGAAACCACCCAAACCCAAATGAAATATCAGAAAAAACCTCCAAATCCCTCCCCCCAAAAATAAACCTGAAGAAACCAAAACCAAGCAAAAAAACCCCAAATCAAACAAAAAGACCTCAAAGACAACCAAATCACAAACCAACCCAAGCTCAGCAAAACCAACCAAAAAAAACCCCAAACCAGACTAAGACTCCTCTCAAAGTAAACCAAACCCCAAAATAAAACAAACAAATGCAAAAGAAACCCCACAAGAAAATCCAAACCAAACCCAAAAGCTACACAAAAAAACAACCAACCAAAACCCAACCAAACAAAACCCCAAAGCCACCAATCAAACACTTGGTGCACAGAGACTTTTGGGAATTTTTAGGCATTCCTGGCCTGCAAAGAACCCAATCCCTGCACTCCTGAACAGGAAGCAAAGGGAGTTACCCCCCTCCCTCACTCCTGCATCCATTTATCGTCATTCCTGAGCAGAAACCCGTTCTCTGAATTAGCTCCAGGACCCCCTCAGCTTGGTTTTCCTGGCGTTCCATGGAATCTGCTCTTTGTTGAGCTGAAATACATTCCCTGGCAGTCCAGGAAGAGCCTTGTTCTGGGGACATGGAGTGTAGCTCTGAACACAGGGCACGTTTAGTTAGTCTTAACTTCTTCATTAATTTAGTTTGGTTACTTTTAATCCTACACTCACACATCCACAGAAATTCCAGTGTTTCCAGGGATCCCTGCAGTCTGTGCCCCTCAGCTGGGAGAGCTCCCATTGGAGCCCCCTCACCCCACACGGACACACTGCAGGTTAATAATGCCAATAAATGTAAAGGTTATTAGGAACATTCTGAGGAAAAGATCTGTAGTAGGGATTCTCCTCTCTTTGGGACCCTCTGGCAGCTGCTGGAATAACTCAGCATCAAAACACAGTGAGGTCTATCAATCTGAGAGATGGGAATATTCCCATGGATATATGGGAAGAGAGGAATATGAAATACATGAAGAGTATTTATAGCTATTCTTTTATAGCTATTCAGAGAATCCCAGGATGGTTTGGGCTGAAAGGGACTTTAAGGATCATCCCATTCCATGGGCAGGGACATCTCCCACCATCCCAGGGCGCTCCAGGCCCCATCCAACCTGGCTTTGGACAGTTCCAGGGATCCAGAGGCAGTTACAGCTTCTCTGGGCACCTTGTGTCAGGGCCTCACAGAGAAGAATATTTTATGTATCTATATAAAAACACCCAAGAACATCTAAATAATGTATATTTTATATATATATATCCTTGTATATAAAATGGAGGTATTTATCTCCTATATAAAAGCTTTTACAGCACAAAATACATATATAAAAAAATACATAAATCCCCAAATAAATCCATCCCTCTAAGGTTTTACCCTGGCCACACCTGGCCATTAATCCCCAGCATCCCTGGATTTTCTTCTCCCATTTGCAGTCCCCCTGGAGTGACCTGAGCCACCCACAGACCCCAGAACAGCCCCAGGTAGAGGACACCCCTGTGATCCACACCCACCTCTGGGGGACACACATCTGGATTGTCCAGAGGGACAGGCACACACCCTGTGAACTGTGTGCACAGGGCTCTCCTAGCTGATGGAATTGCAATCCCACAGCAGCAGCTGGGAGGCTGGGAAGGGCAGATCCACCCTGCTCTGTGCCTGACTCAGCAGAATTCACCTTCACAACTCCCCCTGGAAAAGGAACATCCCACCCTCCCGAGGCTGCCTGGCCTGGCTCACGGAACATCCCGGGCTGGGAGGAGCTGCAGGGGCTGGAGCAGGAGGTGTCAGAGCAAAGGTGGCACCCTGCCCAGGTGGGACCCGGGAATGAGCTCCCACTCCCGGTGTGCCTGCCAGCCCTGAGCCCTGTGCCCATCAGCAGCCACTTCCCTAGGCACGGCATAAAAAGGCTCCCAGAAAATGATCTGGGTGGCTCCAACCTGAACTCCTCCATTTCCCTCTGAGGACAGCCCATCCCTGGGATAAAGCAGCAGCTTTTCACCTTCCCACAGGCTGCCATCAAACACAGCACACTTCACCACCTGCCAGCACCAGCTCTCCAAGACAAACAAATAATTCCCAGAATTATGACCCCCTTTCTCACCTCATTAAGGCTCACAATTATTTAAGGCTCCCTTTGTTTGACAGGGAAAGTGACTGAACTGGAGTCACTCAGCAAAACAAGGAGAAATATTGTGAGAAATTATTCTGAACAGGGTCACAGTGCCTGGCAAAAATCTGCAAACTTCTCCTTTTGAATTATTATCCCAACCTCAGGCTTTAGGGGGAAGGAATTGAGTTGCTTTTTAAGTTGCAGGTGAGGTAAGAGGTGGGAATAATGGCCTTAAGAGGAAGGAGGGCAGGGTTAGATGGGATATGGGGAAGGAATTGTTCCCTGTGAGGGTGGGCAGGCCCTGGCACAGGGTGCCCAAAGAAGCTGTGGCTGCCCCTGGATTCCTGGCAGTGCCCAAGACCAGGTTGGAGCAGCCTGGGATAGTGGAAGGTGTCCCTGCCCAGAGAGAGGTGCCACTGGACGGGGTTTAGGTCTCTTCTCACCCAAACTGTTCCCTGACTCTGATCCCACAAGCAGTGGGACATCAGGCACACACAGCTGAGTCTCTCCACATCCCAGTCCACGAGGCTGAAGGAAAATCAACACAGGGACAGAGCCCTGGGAATAACCAAGCCTTAGATCCCTCAGCAGCTCTGCAGACAGGATGTGGGAACAGCTACCAGCACCACAATTCCCATCAGTTTTAGATGGGAACAACAGGCAGCCCTGCAGTTCCACCCTCAGTGACTCCAGCCCGTGCTCAGGAGCAATCAGAGAAGTCAGGGCAGGGAACACCTCCAGAGGCAGCACATGGAATGCCTGGAGATGGAATTCACTGTTGTGGATTCCCAAAGACTGGGACAACATGAACTGCCCTGAGCTGTACCCAGCAGTGTCATAGCCCATGGACCCTGTGCTGATCCCCCTGACCCTAGGGAGTTATTTCAAGCCCACTGCCGAGCGGAACAGCCCAGCTGCCAACAGAGCCCGGGCTCCATCTCAGCAGCTCCCATTCCCAGGGACAAAAGCCGGATTACTTCAGCACAACGGATAGCTGTTATAATCACTGACGCATTCAGCCCAGCAGAGCCACATTCTTGCTGCCAGGAGACAAGGGAAAGGGAGAAAACCTTCAGGAATTCCACCATTCCATTCTCATGCCTGCTCTAAGGAGGCTGCTTGCCTGCTGAGACACCTTGTCCACACCTGGGAACACCTTGTCCACACCTGGGCTCCACTCCATCCCCTGTTCTGCTGCAGAACCTGTGATGTTCCACCTCTTTGTGACCCTCTGCCTCCCAGGTTTGGTTTTCCTGTGACGCTGTCCCTGGATCCGGGATGCTGGATCCCAAGGACAGTTCCCACTCTCGGAAAAACTGAGGCAGGAAGGAACTAAACGTGACGGACTCTTTGTCCCTGATGTACCCCTTGTCAGGGGATGTGCAGCTGGGAGTGAAGTGCTTCCTCTTCCTCCCTAAATATAGCTGGGATGCTCAGCATGGGATGCTCAGCATGGAGCAATTCAGTGCCTTTCCCCGAGCTCCGGAGCCTCCCACGCCCAGCCAAGCCCGGTGGTGCCGATACCAGGAGGAAAAGGCCAAGTTCCTCCTGGGTGGGATGATTTTGTGGCTGAAGGAGAGGGATGGGCACCTCTGGCCCCAACACCTGCCCTGGAGGTGCTGTGACACTCCCAGCACTGCAGCCACACAGAATCCTGGGGTGATTTGGGTGGGAAGGGACATTAAAGCCCTTCCCATCCCACCCCTGCCATGAGTAGGGACACCTTCTACTGTCCCAGGCTGCTACAAGCCCTGTCCAGCCTGGCCTGGGACACTGCCAGGGATCCAGAGGCAGCCACAGCTTCTCTGTGCCAGGGCCTCCCCACCCTCACAGGGGAGTTTGGATATGGAAAATGAACTTACTGAAGGATGCCCCCAAAAGCCTCTACCTTTGTTGATGCCAAGGTGACCCGGCCATGCTGGAGAACACAACACTACCTCAGACCACATCCAACAGGGACAGAGGGCTGGAGCACACAGCTGCACCATGAGGGAATGTCTGGATCCAGGGACGGACACTCTGCTTCTGCAAGTCTTTGCTTTAGGCTGGAGGGAGGTTGGGTGTTGGTCCATTCTCCCAGGGAACAAGTGACAGCACAATAGGAAACAGTCCCAGGTTGTGCCAGGGGAGGTTCAGGTTGGATATCAGGGAAAATTTCCTCACTGAAAGGGTGGTCAGGGCCTGACACAGCTGCCCAAGGCAGGGGTGGAGTCCTCATACCTGGAAGTGTCCCAAAGGTGTATGGATGTGGCACCTGGGGACACGGTGGTACCGCTGGGTGGACAGTTGGACTTAATAATCTTGGAGAGCTTTTCCAACCAATCCCAGGATTCTAAGTCAGGCCTATCAGATTAATTAAGGCAGAAAGGGCTGATGGCAGCAGGGTGCTGAGCCCACCCTGTTCATGTCAGCCTGTGAGCTGAGACCTCCAGACAGAGCAGGCACTGGAATTCCAGGAGCATTCCCTGAGCTGTGCATTCCTTAGTGATGTGGAAATCAACCCTGGGGTCTCAGGGATGCTTGGATACGGAACCCTCCTGTTGTGCCCCAGAACACTGGGATCCAAGTGCCTCAGCCTGTCTGAGGGCAGCAGCAGCACACAGCACCAACTGAACTGGCCAGGAATTGTTGTAAAGCCTCAGAGAGCTGGAAAACAACCACCTGCTCCAGGGGGAAAGGGTTAATGAACAAAATGGGCTGGAAGTGCCAGGAAGCGCTTTGGGACAAGGACAGGGTGGAACACACATGGAAAGTAAATCCAGCACCATGGGGCCAAGGGGTTTAGTCCAGAAATGACCAAGATACTGAATTTCCTTCAGAGAAATCCTCCCTGCAAGGCAGCTGCAGCATCTTCCCCCCTCTCAGGAGCTTGTTTGGTCCTCCTGAGGGTGCACTGACTGTCCCAACCAGAACAGCAGTAGCCTCAGGCCTCTCTCTGGAAAAGGTCCTTTGAATTAACTGTTCCATTAGAAAGTTGCTCCTGTGTGGATATCTCAGTCCATTAGTTAAAAGTGATGCCATAAATCCCATTTTTGTGATCATGGTTTATGGGATTTACTCAAAAGCAAAGAGAATTACTCAAGAATTCAGCATTATTGCTAGAGAATCAAAGAGGATGGAGCCCAAACATGAGACAATTCTCAAAGAGAGATGGGAACCAGGGGAAAGCCGGGAGGAGGATGCAGGAAGGGCAGGGAAGAGGAGCTCCCACTCTTGTGAGCCCAGGCTGAGCCAAGGGAAAGCTGCACTCAGCCCTGGCTGTCCCCACTTGTCCCTCAGGCTCCAGCAGGACCCACCCATCCCTGGCAGTGTCCAAGGCCAGGCTGGACATTGGGGCTTGGAGCAGCCTGGGACAGTGGAAGGTGTCCCTGCCATGGCAGGGGTGGCACCGGATGGGCTTTAAGGTCCCTTCCCACCCAAATCAGTCTGGGATTCTGAGGACCTGATACCCATTGCCCCAAAGCCATGGAAATTCCAGTAACAGGTGGATCCTCAGGGCATGGGGAGCAGGGCACAGGGGTTGTTCTCTCATGTGATCTTTAGGGCTCTGGGAAGGGTAAGTGGAAATCAAACGTCTTGCTGTGAGGATTCAGTTTTTAGGACTTTTTGAGCTCCCCTGGGATCCAAAGCTCTCTGAAGTTTAAGTGGGACCCATCATTCCGTGGGTGCTGAGGGCTCCCATGAGCACCTGCCCTATACCTGCAGACACTCCCAGAGAGCAGAACCCACTGGTGGCCAGCAGGGAAAAGGGATTTGTGTGTGGGAAGAGACCTGGAGGCTGAATGGGAGATTTTTAGGACCCTGAAGGCCCCCAAGTGCCCCAATTCCCATCTCAGCACCACCCTGTGAGCTCCAGAGAGAGAAAATAACACCTGACACATAATCTGCAGTTTGCTCTCCTTAAAATCCCTTTTCTCCCTAAATCCCTGCCCTTAAAAGACTTCAGAGCCCAAGTCCTGAACTGTCACTCATCACATGCAGGTGCCAATCAATGAGTCCCAGCCATCCCAGGCAGCAGCTGCAGGATGAAATATTCCTGACATTTTTCCTACAGGCTGGCATTCAATGGTAGCATTAAATTTATCAGGTGAATTGTTTAAACACCTCCAAATTCATACCTAGGAAAACACGGTGAAATAAATCACATTTCTTAATGATTTTTATTATACTCTTCCTGCAACTCCTTAATTTTTTAAAGACCCCTTTGATTTTGCAATTACTCACTCCAGTTGGATCAATCACAGAGCACAGGTTTTCCTGCAAATAATAGCCACTGACAGATTTTATTCTCTACTAGAGCCTGAAACTCAAAAATTAAACCCTAATGGAAATAAATTTATTTTTTATTAGCTATTTTAGCACCAACAACAGATTGTTTCCCACAGACACCCTCTGCTAATGGCTGTGGAAGGAGAAGCAGCTGTTGAATTCCTCCTGGGCAGGTACCAATTTATTCTCCTTGCTAATGGTGAAAGAATTCTCCTTACTTAAATTCTGCCTCAGGAAGGTTTCTGCAATCTGTTTGTTTGCTTTCCTGGACCTTACAATGCAAAAGGAGAATTTACTTTCTCAGGAACAGTTGCCAGTGGCAACAGCCAGGAGTGAGACTTTAAATAAAGCCAATTTAAGGTGAGATCAAACACAACCAGTGCCAGGTGTCCTGGTTTTCTCTGCTCCTTCCCAGCTGCTCCCTTTGCAGATTTCAAAGTAAGTTTACATTGGATATTCGGGAGAAATTCCTCCCTGGGAGGGTGCTGAGGCCAGAGAAGCTGTGGCTGCCCCTGGTGTCCAAGGCCAGGTTGGATGGGGCTTGGAGCACCCTGGGATCATGGAAGGTGTCCCCGCCCATGGAACGGGATGGGCTTTAAGGTCCTTCCAACCCAAAGCATTCTAGGAATCTGCAATTTCATCAGGTGCCCAGCTGGCACATTGTTATCATTTTTTGCTGTCCTTCTATTAATCTTTTCTGAAACTCAGAAAGCAAATATGTACTCATTATTTTTCATTTCCTGCATCCTTTAAAATGATTTTTTTTTTGGCATTTCACTTGTATTTCATTTCCTTTCCAGAAGGGGAGATGGTGACAAACCTTTCTAGCAGGACCTGTTGCAAGGGCTGGTGGATTTAAACAGCAGCAGGATCGATTTACATTGGATACAAGATAGTTTTTTACCATGAGGGTGGTGAGGCCCTGGCAGAAGTTGCCAGAGAAGCTGTCATGACAAGAAAGACCTTGAGGAGCTGGAATATGCCCAGGGAAGGGAATGGAGCTGGGAAGGGGCTGGAGCCCCAGGAGCAGCTGAGGGAGCTGGGAAAGGGGCTCAGCCTGGAGGAAAGGAGGCTCAGGGGGGACCTTGTGGCTCTGCACAACTCCCTGACTGGAGGGGACAGCCAGGGGGGGTCAGGCTCTGCTCCCAGGGACACAGGGACAGGAGAGGGAACGGCCTCAGGCTGGGCCAGGGAGGCTCAGGGTAGATATTGGGAAAATTTCTCACTGAAAGGGAGATCAGGCCCTGGCACAGCTGCCTAGGGCAGTGGCAGAGTCTCCATCCCTGGAGGGGTTTAACAGCCCTGTGGATGTGGCACTTGGGGACATGGGGCAGTGGTGGCCTTGGCAGAGCTGGGAGAGTGGTTGGGCTTTTCCAACCCAAATGATTCTGTGGTTCTCTGATTCAAACGTGGTGACTCTGCCTTTGGAGAGCTGGCTCAGACCAACAGGAAAATAACAGAGCATCCCTTGGGTCCAAGTGGCATTCAGGGGTGTGAAGGGCTGGAATCCTGGGGCACACCATGGATTCTCCTGGCTAGTGACTGGAGGGGCTTGGGAAGCTTTGGAATGGGCTGCCCAGGGCAGGGGTGGAGTCTCCAGCCCTGGAGGGGTTTAACACAGGTGTGCATGTGGCACTTGGGGACGTGGATCAGTGGTGGCCTTGGCACTGCTGGGTTGGATATAAAGACCCCAGAGGGCTTTTCCAGCCTAAACAATTCCGGATAACTCTGGAGAACAAGGCTGTTAGGACCAAAGGCAGTTGTGCTGCTCCTCCCCAGAGCAGCCCAGGCCAGGTGTGACCCGAGCAGGCTCACCTTGCTGTGGGCCATCAGCAGGCAGTTGGAGTGCTCGTGCTCGCAGGCGATGCCGTATTCCGGGAGCAGCCGCGCCAACTCCTGCACGAAGCTCACTACCTCCCCATGCCACGGCACGTTGGCCATGGTCAGGCTGCTGGCAGAGCTCTCCCCGCAGTAGGTCACACCCTGGGGACACAGAGAAACAGGACAGTCAGCTCAGCCCTCCCCAGCCCTGGCAGTGCCAGCCACAGCAAACTCTGCAGTTGCCAGCTCTGCTCCCCTCACACTGGATCCCATGGCAAGGTCACAGATTCGGAGATGGCATCCAAAATGGGTCCCTCCTGCAGTGACATATCCCCAAGGCACTGTGCCAGGTGCCCCCTGCACTGACACACAGGCTGGGCTTGATCCTGGAACAGTGCTTCACAGGAGTCAAAGGCAGGATACTCCTGAGTGACCAAGGGACCTTGGAGAAGGTCACTGAGGTTTGAAACATGACAAGTCTGGAAGAGTCTCATGGACGACCAATGCCATGTTAATGGGACACTCCCAGAGATCCTGTCCATGTGCTACAGAGGGAACGAGCTCTGGACCTCTTCCTTCCAAGCCCAGGCTGTGATTTCTGCCCTGTCCTCCAGTATCTGTACCCAAATCCAGCAAGTCCCTTGATGGGCCGTACCCATCCCATACACAGAGAGGTGACACCGGGAGCATCCCTGGGCACAGCAGGGACTGACACAAAGCTCAGTCCCTCCCTGGTGGAGCAGTGGAGCTTTGGGGAGCAACTTTTAGGTTGTGTTCTGGAGGCACGCCCAGAACTGACCCCGAGAGGTGACATGGTTTGAGGACACCTCCCCTGCAGATCCCAGGGTTTTCAGGGAAATGGGGCTCTTGCTCCCCTCCCAACCCCCCCCCCCACAGCCGAGAATGGGTGGAAAGTCTGGACAGGACATGCGTCCCTCTGTCCCCACAGAGAGCCAGGACACAAGCACTGTTGCACTGGGGGGACTGCTCAAGGAGTAGTACACCTCCAGCTCTCCCATACCCATCCACCACCTTCAGCCTCTGAATCCCAGAATCTCTGAGGCTAGAAAAACCCTCCAGGATCATTGAGTCCAGCCTGTGACCAGTCCTCCCCGTGTCACCCAGCCCAGAGCACTGAGTGCCCTGTCCAGGACTTCCTTATCCAGCCTCACCATTCTGGGACCAGCTGCTCCTAACTGGGAGACGTGATCACCTGAACCTCCTGAGTTACTGATTTATTCTCAGCCATTACCTCAAATTTGCTTTTCCTTTTTTCTCTCCCTTTCTTTTCATTTTTCTTCTCTTCTTTCTCTTTTTTATTCCTTTCACTTATTTTTCTCTTTTTCTTTCCTTTCTTTTCCTTTCTTCCTTCCCTTCCTGATAAAATTCACTGAATTCTGGTTTAACCAGTACATGACACAAAACCCTTTCACAGAACAGAGCGCTGTAAAACACTGAATGTTCCTTGCCCTGTAATTTGCCCCAAACCACAAGCAGGTCAGTGGGTGGTGAGCACTCACTGTCACCCACCTGGAGTGCAGACAGTGTTCGACTACAGGGTGTCCTTTAATGTCTGCTTGAAAACATTTCACAGCCAGGATCATGATCCACGTCAATTCCTCCCAATCAAATAATTCACTGCCAATTTCTCAGCAATTAATCTGCCATTGCTGAGAAGATCACACACCAGATCCCAGGGCTGGTCAACCCTGGTACCCAAAAGGCAAACAGAACAAAGGGTTTTTCCTACAGACACCATGCATCCCCTCTCTCCCCCTCTCTGGGTGGTTCCAGCCCCTCTGCTCTTGGGCTGAGCTCTTTTATTCCAGTCACAAAATCCCATCAAGCACCAGCCTTTACAACACAGTTTTATGGATGGTTGTGTCTGGCCTGTAAGTAGTTTTCCCCCTGCAAAGAACATTTCAACCTCCTTTAAATGGAATTTGCATCCAAGTTCATGTGTGGCATGGCCATGGCACCTGCTCTCAGCTGCCACCATGCTCCCAATCCCTGATTTACCTACATTTCCCTGGACATGAAATGTGCAGACACATCTTTGCCAACACTTTTAACCAGAGCACACACAGGGCTGCAGGAGCAACACCTGCTGCTAATTGGGAACTGTACAAGTTTTGGAAGAAATTACTTTCTCATCCATAAATTTATGAGGGACTCCCCCCATTAATCTGCCCAGGCACCATAACTCAGACCCAGCCTAGAGGAAGACTGATAGAGCACAAGCCAGGGAGTGCTCACCAGGGATGTACATTTGGGGGTTTTTTAGCCCAAATCTGTAAGGCTGAACCTAGAGTTTAAATGTGTTCATTCTCTATTAGTCAGTGTTATATTGCAGCAACCAGCCACGCAAATCAGGGGTTTGGATCCCCAAAGTTCAGCTGGAGACACACAGCAATATTGTCCCCACGCTCATTATCCAGATTATGATTTGAGCAGCATGAAAAATGTATGAGTACAGAGAGGGAAAATTCTTCAGAAACTCCAACATGATTCATGCTCTCAGTAAACTACAAAGATATCATTTACAAGCAAAGAAAGCACAGAGGCAAATGGAATAAGTGAGTGTTTGGCTGGCTGATTAATTCCCAGCACAAATCAATGGGAATCAGCTTCCAGCACACCGAAGGAAAGCAGCTTCCAACTTCCCCAACTTCTTCAAACTGGAGTTAATTAACAGCTGATAGCACTTAAAACCCATGCAGAGTTGATGAGGGCGGTCACGTTCTGCTTTGCAGTAATACATGAAGACAGTTATTAAGACATCAAGAATTAAAAAAGGAAAGGATCCCATTGTTCACCCAGAGCTCTCTCCCCAGCCTCCCTGTGGCAGGAGCGGCAGGGACGGAAACGATGCTGCCTCTTAATTACCTGCTTAATAAGGGTGCTTTGAGCAGCCTAATCCACAGAGCTCTGGCCAAGTACCTTGAAATGCATAAGCCTTTGAAAAGCATCCCAGCTCTTCCTGGTTCTGCCAGGATGAATCCAAAGCAGCTGTGCTGGGCACGCTCTGGATTTCACAGAATCAAGGAATGGCTTGGGTTGGAAAGGACCTTAGAGCCCATCCAGTCCCATCCAGCTATGGGCAGGGACACCTTCCACTGTCCCAGGCTGCTCCAAGCCCTAATGTCCAGCCTGGCCTTGGGCACTGCCAGGGATCCAGGGGCAGCCACAGCTGCTCTGGGCACCCTGTGCCAGGGTCTGCCCACCCTCCCAGGGAACAATTCCTTCCCAAAATCCCATCTAGCCCTGCCCTCTGGCAGTGGAAGCCATTCCCTGTGTCCTGGCACTCCAGGACAATAGTATCTCTCCATGTTTCCTGTCAGCTCCTTCAGGCCCTGCAAGGTCACACTGAGGTCACCCCAAAGCTTCTCCTCTCCAGGCTGAACATTCCCAGCTCTCCCAGCCTTTCCTCCCAGCAGAGCTGCTCCATCCCTCTGCTCACCCTGGTGTCTCCTCCAGACTCCTCCAGCAGCTCCAGGTGCTGCCTGTGCTGGGTCCAATGCTGATTTTCAGCTGTAATGGAGCTGAGTGAGCACAACTGGATTGATCAGAGCCTTGTGCCAGGGTGGTTGCTGGTGCTGTGGGAAACAAGGGAAGCACATTCCTGCCCTCAGGACCTGGCTCCTGCCCTGGGATGCAGACAGCCAGCAATCCTTTCAATCCCCAGGGCTCTGAAGGAAACAGCTACAGCTGACAGCGCTTTGTTTCTCCACTCACACTCCAGACTTCCCAATTTAATTACTGAACAAAACAATTCTCTTCACTCCGAGCCCACAATTTATAAATTTAATTGAGTCTCGTGCAAATTAACAGAGAAAAAAGTGTCGGCCAAACTGCTGAGTGAGAGACACTGTTAAAATCTGGGGCAGCCATGACCCCAGACAAATATAAAAAGCCTCAACGCCCCGTTGATTGCAGTCTCTGCAATGAAAATGCTCCTGAGCTGAGCAGCAGCACTCCCCCAAATTACAGCCACAAGGCCTCATGCACGTCTGCTCCTGCTGCAGTGGATTCAGCCAGGATTCAACTCCTTGGCTGCTTTTAATCATCACTTTCAAACTGATTTAACAAAAGCTTTGTGTCACTTCAGTCTGCAGGGAGGGCTGGAGATGGTTGGTTGTGCAGTACAGCCCCAGCATTTCCCAGCAGCTCTCCAGACACCCCACATCTGTGGCTCAGGCTAAGATGCTGCACTGCCTGGAAATCTGCAGAGCTTCCCTGGAAGTGGAAACAGTTCCTCTAGGGAAAGCTGAACTCAAACACAAGACCCAGCCTTTCATCCCAGCTCTCCAAATGAGCCGTGTAGGGATTGAGAGAGAAATTGCCACTGCTCAATCACCCCCCTCTGCTCCAGGGTCACAATCATGGGATTATCCTGGTGGAAAAGTCCTCCAGGACCAACAGGTCCAACCTGTGACTGATCAGCCTGGAGAAAAGGAGGCTCAGGGGGGCCCTTGTGGCTCTGCACAACTCCCTGACAGGAGGGGTCAGCCGGAGGGGTCGGGCTCTGCTCCCAGGGACACAGGAACAGGAGGAGAGGGAGCGACCTCAGGCTGGGCCAGGGGAGGCTCAACTCTGGATCCTCAGCACAGCAGGGACAGGAGCTCCTGCAGCGGGGCCAGCACAGGCTGTGAGGATGAGGAGGGACTGGAGCATCTCCCTGCCCAGGAAGGGCTGAGGGAGCTGGGGCTGCTCAGCCTGGAGAGGAGCCCCAGCTGAGAGCGGCCCTCAGCCCTGGGTGTCCCTGGGTGCAGGGAGGGGCAGAGGACACCAGGGAAAAATTCCTTAATGGAAAAGGTGGTCAGGCTTCAGAAAAGGCTGCCCAGGGTGATGGTGCAGTCCCCATCCCTGGAGAGATTTAACAGATGTATGGATGTGGCACCTGGGGACTTTGGCAGTGTTGGGGAGTAGTTGGGTTCAGTCCTGCAGGTCTATCCCAACTCAAATGATGCTGTGATTCTCTAACAGTAAGTGGCCAATGTTGGTCTTTGTCAGGTGTGGCAATCATACATTGTTTGGGTTTATTCACAACAGGCACCAGAAGAGGAGATTCAGCTCCACCTCTTCATCTAAATTCCAGCTGGGATGGCAGCAGGCTCTTGAATGGGTGTTTTGACAGGTGGGGGCAATCACCTCTTGCTGCATGCAATTAAAAACTCATTAAGGCACAGCTCATTTTCCTCATTATTTTAAGCAGTTAAATAATCTTTCCTGTTTAACATGACAAGAGTGAGCAGATTGGGATAGACACTTCCCTCCAGCCCTTCCTTGCACACTTTTACTTGGTCACTTCAATTCTGCAACCAAGCTTCAGGCACCAAAGCAGGAGCTGAACCCAGACCAGCACCTTGAGCTCAGCTGGACACCAAGATTATCCATCTACATGAACAAAATCAGCAGGAAAAGAGCTTCCAAGTGGATGAAAACTTTCACAAAGGCCTGGGAAGATTCTGTGCCATGACTTTGATCCCAGCTGTGCCCAAGTTCTGCCCACAGACACCATGGCATGGACAACCCTGGGACAAAAGGGCCAGTCTGGCAGGTTTGAATTTCTTCCTTAAATTCTGAGGGATAGGGGGAAGCAGGAAGAGTCTGCTTCAGGCTGGAGCTCACACTGCTGCTGTGAGCTGAGTGACAAAGCTTCACTCTGCCCAGAGAAGCTGTGGCTGCTCCTGGATCCCTGGAAGTGCCCAAGGCCAGGCTGGATGGGGCTTGGAGCAACCTGGGAAGGTGTCCCTGCCCATGGCAGGGGTGGTACTGGATGGGCTTTGATGTCCTTCACACCCAAACCATTCCATGATTCTAGAATTCACTCCTTAGATCAAGTCCAATCACTGACCCAGCACTGCTGAGCTCAACCTAACCCATGTCCCCAAGTGCCATGTCCAGTCACCTTTCACATCCTTCCAGGGATGGAGACTCCACCACTGCCCTGGCAGCTGTGCCAGGGCCTGATCTCCCTTTCAGTGAGAAACTACCCCCAAATCTACCCTGCCCCTCCCCTGGCCCAGCCTGAGGCTGTTCCCTCTCCTCCTGTCCCTGTGTCCCTGGGAGCAGAGCCCGACCCCCCCTGGCTGTCCCCTCCTGTCAGGGAGTTGTGCAGAGCCACAAGGTCCCCCCTGAGCCTCCTTTTCTCCAGGCTGAGCCCCTTTCCCAGCTCCCTCAGCTGCTCCTGGGGCTCCAGCCCCTTCCCAGCTCCGTTCCCTTTCCTGGACACAAAAATGCTGCACATCAAACAAACCTCTGGCTTTCAGAACCCAAAGACGGCACCATGGCAAGAAAACAAATTCTGGCACATTCCAGACCTTAAATAAAACCATCAGCTCTGCGCAAGTGTGACAGTGACATGCCGGCATTAGAACAGATTAAGGCAATAAATCAATTTGATGCATTTTTAATGACTGAGTCTCCCTTTACTACTGGCTTAAGTGGGAGAATGGGGTGCCACAGAGTTACAGCACTGTGAGGCACTCATGGAAGTGAGAACAAGGATTAAGCCCTGCAAGAATCTAAATCTCTCTCCATCCACCCTGTGAGCTTCTCTGGAGCAACACTGGATTAGCTCCCTTCATCTGAAATGGACGTCATTTATCTTACGTCTTAAACCAGAAAATCCCCAAGCTCAGACCCATTGTTGGGCAGATCTTTGCAGAATCTCCTCATCACCCTTTGTTGGTTGGCTTTGAGCACCATCTAGTCCTTGGCTTTTTACTCTGGCACACTGAGAAGCTGGAGAAAAGAATGCTGAGGCCTATTCACATCCGAAATATGCTCAAAGGAACACAAAAAAAAATTACTTTTAATCAAAAATACCAAGTCTTTTGGGGAAAATTGCCAAGTCCCAAATGCTGTGTGATCACCACAGTGTGAGGCTGGACCCCCAGTGCCACCATCCCACTACTGGATTCTGGGAATGTCACCCAGCCCCTTCCTGTCCCAGCTCACAGGGGAGCTGTGTTCAGAGATCCATGAATATCCCTCTGTCCCAGCTCCCACAAACAGGGTTCAGAGATCCAGATAAATCCCTGTCCCAGCTGGAAGAGCACCAGGAGTACACCTGTGATCACTCACCGATCTCCTTGACAGAGCAAGGCAGGATTTTTCCAGGGCAGAGCTCTGGGAAAGCAGGACTGTGACACTAAGCCCATGCCTTGCAGGAGACAGGTGTTTGCCCTGGAGAGTTCCCAGGTGAATCCCTGCTGAAACATCAACTGGCGCCCGCCTCATCTCATTAATTAACATTAACCCCCCCGGGCAGAGCAGCCCCGGCAGCACCAGCCCCACAGCCTCTGCTCCATCCCTGCCCTTTCCTCCCTGGCAGGATCCTGCACAGCCAGGGAGACACCCAGGAAGGTGGAAAACTAAGGGGTTTTCCCCAAACCAAACTCCAAACCCGAGCTGGGATGAAGCTCCCAAATTCAGCAGCACACCAGAGAGAAAAACTCCCCATGCTGAGAGAAAGTATAAAACCTCTATGGTAAAGTCCGGGCTTTTTCTTCATAGCAGCAGTAAAAAAAGGTTGAAAAAATTTTAAAAAAAGGTTTAAAAAATGAAAGAAAGTTTAAAAAAATTATAAGAGAGAAGGAAAAGAGAGAAGATAAAGGAGAATCCAGGAGTAACAGAGTTGCACAAACACAGCTGAGAGAGCTGCTGGGTGAAAATGCTCAGAGCACTTGGGAAGGTGCGTTTCTTGCAAGTTTGTGACTTTTTTACTGTCTTTATTTACTAAATTGATTTAGCCCAGGATAAAGCCCCTCCTGCCCTGCTGTACCTCACATTTCCTGCTGGCAGCCCTCAAATCCAGCCAAACACAACCACATCACTCAACCTTTCACCTTCCCCCTGGCAAAATTCAAGACCAGGATGGGAAGAACCCTACCCCAAACTACCAGCTTAACCTGGAATGTTTTGTTTCAACTATTAATTGATATAAAGAAGGAATATCTATCTTTGTTTTCACAGAAATACAAGAAAAGGCCAGAGTGATGATTCTGTTGGGCAGAAATCGAGGCTGGTTGGTACAGAGTTTGGTTTGTGGCACAGAGAAACCTGCTCCAAAGGCACACACAGGATACTAGAAAACATTACCTGAATGTTAATTAATTATTATTCACTAATATTAAAAGCAAGAGAGGAGTTTCTTATGCATCACTTTAGAAGAATTTTACTTACTCAGAAAGTTTAGACTAAAGGCAGGGGGAAAATGGGGACAAAACAATGGAAAATACTGCTGGAAAAACTAAAACAGCTCCATGCAGCTCACCTTGACCTCAATGAAGTCTGGTTTCCCGAGGGATATCAGGTCAGCATAAGCTTTGAGTTCATCCACATTCCAAGCTTTCACTAGGGTCAGCCTATAAACAGTGCGTTGTTGCTGGAATAAAGGAAAAATCCCATTAACATCCCGTTCTGACCCAGGGACAAAGGAAAAATCCCATTGACATCCCGTTCTGACCCAGGGACAAAGGAAAAAACCCGTTAACATCCCATTCTGATCCAGGGACAAAGGAAAAATCCCACTGACATTCCATTCTGATCCAGGGAAGATGTTCTGGCCTTGCACACAGATTCAAACAGGAAAAAGAAATTTAATCATTCTTTTATTCCAAGAACTCAGAGACTGAACCAAACCAGACCCAAACCTGTTCCTTCAGAAAATCTGCTCCACAGCACCTGGGCTGAGCCACCTCATGCCACACAACTCCTCCCTCCGCCAGACCTCATATCCCAGGAGTTTAACTTAATGGCAAAATAAGCAGGAAATATGTCTCTTGGATTTGCTTTCCCAGGCACAAAACCTTCCCATCAGTTACAGGTGTTTTAGTGCACCCAGATGGATCACACGGCTCTGAGGACTCCCACAGAAACATGGAATGATTCATGTTGAAAACACACTCAAGACATCAAGTCCAACCTTGACCCAGCAGTGCCAAGGCCACCACCGAACCATGGCCCCAAGTGGCACATCCACAGCGCTATTAAGCCCCTCCACACCACCTCCCTGCACAGCCTGCTCCTGTGTCTGACAACTTTTCCATGAGAAATGTTCCCCAGTATCCAACCTGAGCCTCCCCTGGCCCAGCCTGAGGCCGTTCCCTCTCCTCCTGTCCCTGTGTCCCTGGGAGCAGAGCCCGACCCCCCCAGCTGCCCCCTCCTGTCAGGGAATTGTGGACAAGATTCCCAGATCCAACTTCCTGCTGGGAAGGTGGCAGACAGCACTCCCAGAACTTCTCTGCTTGGAGTTATTTTGATTTGCCCTCTAAGGGCTGCTCTCCAAAGGAGTCACCAGTGACAAAAGGCCTCTCAACACAAGCACGTGGACACAGAACAAATCCACTCCTCACTCCTCACATCCGCTTGTTTCCATCCTTCTCCTCCCCTTCATCTTCTACTGATGTTTTATTTGACTTACTTTTGGAATTTATTTTTATTTATAGAGCAATTTTCCAGCAAATCCGCAGTTTGGATTAACTCCTTTGCTGTCCCTGCACACTGTGGACCGGAATATGCAAATGCTGATCCCCAGTGTGTGCTGCAGGAAAGGGATTGGGATTATGCCCCTGGGCTCAAGTGAGGCCCCACCTGCAAAACTGCCCCAGCCCTGGACCCAGCACAGGCAGCACCTGGAGCTGCTGGAGGAGTCCAGAGGAGGCACCAGGATGAGCAGAGGGATGGAGCAGCTCTGCTGGGAGGAAAGGCTGGGAGAGCTGGGAATGTTCAGCCTGGAGAGGAAAAGCTTTGGGGTGACCTCAGTGTGACCTTGCAGGGCCTGAGGGAGCTGACAGGAAACATGGAGAGAGACTTTGGACAAGGGCCTGGAGTGACAGGACAAGGAGGAAGAAATTCCTCCCTGTGAGGGTGGGGAGGCCCTGGCACAGGGTGCCCAGAGAAGCAACATTTCAGTCCTTCAGAAACTCTGACTGCCACCTCAGTGAATTCTGCCCTCTGTATAAAAATCATGGTATCACTTACCTACCACCCATTTCTGTGTGCTCCACAGGGGGAAAAGTCATTTCTACACCAATTTGCTATAGAAACCTTCCAGGTTATTTACTAAGAAATAACTAGAGGAGCAACAAATGAACACCAGGAGCATCTTCTTCCGAATATGTCAAGAACTAAACCAGCTGACCTCTACCCATGGCCTTTAAGCAGATACTTAAAGAACAAGAAATTCTTGTGATTTGAATGGATTGGCATAAGAAAGGTCAAGAGACAAGTAGGAAATCAACTGTTAATTACTGAAGAGAGAAGAACAGTAGAGGATCTAATACAGAAAAATAAACACGGTGTTTGCACATAACAGGGGAAGAAGAAAGCAAAGGGAAAAGATCTAAGGAGGAAAATCTACAGTGCACCATCAGTCCTGTGGAATGACCAGATACCAATTAATGAGAACTGGCTCCCCACAGGGCAGCTCCCAGTGGGGAACAAGTGCAGCAACTTCAAGGCACCAGTAAATACCAGTTTGTATTTAACATAACTGGTCCTGTTTCACAGCAGCCCCAGCAAAGGCAGCACATCCTCCCAGGCAGGGAAGTGGGGCTTTCTCCCATTTAAGTCTCATTTTACTACTCTCCAATTCACATCCCAGCTCATTTAGAAGTTTAAGGTCAAGGACTTCATAAAACTAAATGTGCTATGAGTGAATTTAAAGGGCTTCTCCTCCCATGGCAGCACTGACAAGGAATAACTGCAGCCACTGTGTGTGCACCACTCCAACACCTGAACTATCCCAAAACCTGCAGGAACTCACCATGGCTGGGCAGGGAAAGCAGGGAAGGAAACTGAAACTCTGCCAAAGGCAGACAGCAAACAGGTAGAAAAATCAGAAATTAATCTGGAGAAGCCTCTTTCCAGAGGGCAACATCTCTGCAGTGTTGCTGAGCAGAGTAATGCTGGCAGAAGGCACAGATCAAAATGAGTAGTATCCCAGAACGTTATCTGGGAGCAATCCTTGCAAACTGCCAGCAGTACAAACAGCCAGCCTGTTTTATTCATGGATTATTTGTATTTGTTGCACAATAGGGCCCCAGGAGATCCTCTCATAAGCACAGCAAAACAAGAAATAAAGAGCTTAAGCTGTGAGAATTTAACGATCTAAAGCATCAGGATATAAAAGCAGCCTGGGATGCTCCACACTCCGTGTTTCCAGGAAAAGCAGATGTTATTTGACTCCAGTCATGAGGAGAACACAGAGGTAGAGGAGTTAGTGTGAGAACTCCCCTTCAGATGGGTGGCAGTGAAGGGTGTGGATCTGGTTTATCTCTGTGCACAGACTAGCCTGGCAGGGAGGGGCAGCTCCAGGGGGCCCAAAAATGCAAGTCAGTGGGGTGGGTCCAGCTCAGCCTCCTGTTCCTGAAACTCTTGAGGGCAAAGGAGGGCAGAATGAGCCTGGGGAACCCCAGCCTTTTCCCTTTGGGCAATTCCTGCTAAAATCCTTCCAGGCTACCTCAAGGAACACTGCAGCCCTTCAGTGTCAGGACACAGCACCAGGGAAACACAGACTGACCAGGCTTAGGGGAGGATCCTGAGGATAAAGAATCCTTCCATTGGGTGGATCTGAGATCCTGGTCTTAGCAGACCCAGCAACGGGCATGGCCCCGAGGCTGCCAGAGCTCCAGGAGCGTTTGGACAGTGCTCCCAGGGATGCACAGGGTGGGGGTGTTGGGGTGCCAACCGGTCTGTGCCGGGCCACGATTGGACTGGATGATCCCTGGGGGTCCTTCCAGCTCAGGACGTTCTGTGATTCCATGAAAAAGACCAAACCTTCTGTCTCAGGGTGTCTCATGCCCCAGTCCCACACCAGCAGTGCCCAGAGTCAGTGGCCAGAGCTCAGAGTCATGACTGGAATCACCCTGACATGGACACAGCTCCTTCCCTCCAAAGGCTCAGCTGAATTCCCAGAGGAGCCCCCAGGCTGCTGCACCCCTGCCCCCCTCCAGCAGCTCCTGCTGGAACACACCAGGCACTGGAAAGCTCCCTGGTCCAGCCTGGAGAGCAATTGGACAGCTCACATGGGACAGCTGCCCGGTGCCCAGCCCGGAGCGCAGGGGCAGCACTGACTCGAGCCTGTTCCCAAGGCAGGGACATTATCCCTGGAAGCTGTCCTCACATCCTCCCAGGCTCGTCACATGTACCAATGGACCTGAGCTGCCTGTGCAGGCTTTGCTGCTGGCCCAGCCTCAAAGGCACAGCTCTGGCCAAGCCTCAGCCCCAGCCCAAGCCCAAGCCCAGGACACCTCAAGAGAGGACTCGGTGTCACTTTGACAAAGTGCTCCCTTCCCACTCCGTTAACCATGAGGGATTTGGGCTGCTTCTTTTTCATAATTTCTTTTTAATTCCCTCCTCCTCAACATTCATCTTTTCCTAGATCAAATGTAATTATTCTTCATGAAACAGCCCAAGTCTAATCCCAGGAGGAAGAGGGAAGGGGGAACACATCACCTACAAAGAGCAGGATGCTGGAGGGGCATGGGCTTGGCTGGGGCAGGGGAGCAGCTCACTTTTCCAATGGGAGCAGGAGAAGCATCTCCCTTCTCTGGCCAGGACAGCAAACCATCTCCCACCTCCAAGGGGAGCAGGGAAACATCTCCAAGGCCCTCACCTTGGATCCTGTCACTTGAAATCACTCTTTTGTTCAGGCAGAGGAACAATGTCCCCCTGTTTGGAAGTAAATAGAATTACATCCAGATTTTTGTTTCAGCTGCTGGCTTAGGCTCAGGTATCCCAATCACTTACACGGATTTCTTAGGTACAGATAAAAATATTTTATTGCCATTTCATCCACAGACTCCTCCAACTCCTCCACAGAAATCCCTATTTTTGCAGCTAATGAATCTCAACATTCTCATCAGAAACACAGCTGGATGGAAAAGGCACTCTTGGAGGGAGGAAATGATGGTGCAAACACTAAACAGAACCTGCCCTTTGTTTCACACAACTTCACACCCCTTTGCCGGCAATAGATGAGGAGGAGGAACCACTTCAAAGGCAGCTCCTTTCATGAGGATTTTCCTCCTCTCTTCAAGGAAAGGCTTCATTTGCAAAGTCCCTTCATAACACATTCTCGGAGCTTCTGAGCTGGCAGGAGCCGCTCTGATCGTGGTATGAGTCAGTCCAAAAACGGGCAGTGATGCAGCCCGAGCCCGACGTTCCCGCGGGAGCAGCCCCGGAGCTGCCCCTTCCCAGCTCCCCAGGCTGTCCTGCTGCCCAGGTTATGCAACGGCTCCTGAGCGTGCCAGTGCTGAACACAGATATCAAAGCAATTTTCACACTTGGAAATGACTAGTCACAGGGACGTGGATCGGGGAAAAAAAAAGGCCCTGCAGCCAAAATCTCTTCCCCACAGCCAATAAAGAGCTGCTTTATGTAGAAACCTCACCAGGGAGGAAAGATCCAAAACACAGCCCGAGGCAATCTCAGATCCCAACACCCCCCAGAATCCACGGCTTTCCAAGGCCTTCCAGTTCAGCCCAGAGACAGAGCCCCTCTAAAAGGATTGGAGGTCACTCCTGCCTCTCCCAAATCCAGCTCTGCCGAGCTCCCAGGAGCTCTGCACATCACAGAATCATGGAATGATTTGGGCTGGGGGGATGTTAAAGTGCATCTCATTCCACTCCTGCCATGGCAGGGACACCTTCCACTGTCCCAGGCTGCTCCAAGCCCCAATGTCCAGCCTGGCCTTGGGCACTGCCAGGGATCCAGGGGCAGCCACAGCTGCTCTGGGCACCCTGTGCCAGGGCCTCCCCACCCTCCCAGGGAACAATTCCTTCCCAATATCCCATCTAGCCCTGTCCTCTGGCAGTGGAATCCATTCCCTGTGTCCGGTCCCTCCATCCCTTGTCCCCAGTCCCTCTCCAGCTCTCCTGAAGCTCCTATAGGTCTTGAAGGGGCTCTGAGCTCTCCCTGGAACCTTCTCCTCTCCAGGTGAACACTCCTAGCTCTCCCAGCCTGGCTCCAGAGGTGTCTCAGACCTGGGAGCAGCTCCATGACCTCCTCTGGACTCTTTGTAGGACCCATCACACTCCAGAGCACCATCAGGGAAGGCTCAGTGTCCTTGGAAGGATGCAGATGAATCCGTTCTTCTGGTAACACAAAACCTCCCTCCCCACACGGGCTCCTCTCTGCACTGGGTCCGTCCATCACCGGAGGTGCCACCCCGTGACAGTAACAGGGCCAGGGAGGGCTCAGCTGAGCACATTGCACAGCACAGAGGAATTTTATCCCCTCACAGCTGAACTCAGCGCGGAGCACAGGAGTTTTCAGCTTCGTTTCTTCAGGCAAATGATCGTTAAAGCAAACCCTGAGCAGGCTCTGCTGCGTAGGAACCCACAAAAGCACTGAGCGTTGTTCCAGCAGCTGCTATTAATACCCAGGTGAGAGCAAGTGCAGCCTTTGTCTCCAGTGCTAAAAGGGTGCTCATTAGCATAGGCTAATTAACACATTAGCTCTGCAGTGAAACAGAAGCAAAGCTCAGAGCAGGAGGTTCAGAGCTTGGGAAGTCAGTGCTCAACCCACGCTCCACCTGAGGCTCAGCTTCAGAGCCCTGGGCTTCACCCAGGACCTTCCAGTTGTCCCCACATCATCCCCAGGATGGGGACAAAGCCACCCTCACCACTGTCACCCTCTTGTTGGACCCTGCACAACATTCACCTCATATTAAGCACCTTCTTTGTCTCCTGTCTGGGTGTGGGGAAAAGCAAAACCAAATTATGATACTCAAGTACTTGGTGATGTGGATTTTCCATGATTCTGGAGTTTCTGAAGGTTCAAAACCTGGAGATCTATCACTGGGCCCTGTGTTTTCCTGCCTGCAGTGACCCAAAAGTTACTGTAAACTCTGAGCTTAACTGGAATTGAGACATTTCTAATTTTCAGAGTCAGCCTTGAGTTTTCAGTCACACTACACTTCCAAAAGTGAGGTTTTCTTTGGATTTGGATAAACCAAGTTTATTAGTGCATAAAACCATCAGAAAATCATTTGCTGCGTGGGTATACCAAAAATGTGAAATATGGGTATTTAAAGTAGGGCTCAGAAATGACCCAAGATTTGTGGTTTTTAAGTATGTCTAAGCACAAAAATATCTCTTTAAGTGCTCAATTTTTCTCAGCTGAGATTTAAAAACTTCCCTCAAAGCAGATGGAGTGGGTGGCACCTATGCCATGGCTGGGAGGTGGAAAGGGACTGTTTTTAAAGTCATTCCAACCCAACTGATTCCATGATTCCGTGATCTGAGTGCTAATGCCAAAGAAACTGGGATGTTTCTAAAAAATAACCTCAAACTTTTACAAACATAAACCCCAAACCAAAACACAAACCTGGCACTACTTTTCCATGCAAAAGCCATTCCTACTCCTTGTGAGGGAATTAGGAAAGAAAACTAATTAGGGAATCAGGAAAAACACAATTACAAGGTGATGTCCACATGATGAGGGTTAGTCCTGCATCTTGTCTTGAACCTGGAGCCCAAGGCAGTCCCTTTAAAGCAGTTTTTAATTCTTTCAGCTTTAATAAAAATGTGTAAGAACCAAAATTGTCTCTCTGAAGTATAATTATTGTGAGGAGCCTGATCTCCGTATGAAATTCCTTGTTCTTCCAAGACCTTGAAGATAAGATGCAAACTGTCCTGAATAATAATTAGGAAAACAGCAAAGTTGGACTTTTGGTCTGCATCAGGTTTTTTATCACACAACACCACTGCCCTGGTGTTCCCCCCAGCTCTGAAATCCTGCCTGGAAAGAACAATAATGTCCTGCAGTGAGATGAACTCATCAGCACTAATTCCCAAGCTGGAATTTTATACCAGAAAAGCCCCTCAGCCTCTGCACAGCCCTGCTGATGTGTGAAGCACTGGAATGAGGGATCAGGACTGGAAACCAAGAAGAAAAACCAGCAGATTTCACTCCCCTCCACACTCACTCTTCCTGTACTTGCTTCTAATCTACTTTATTGCTTCACACTTCAGCAGAAATTAATCAGATTATTGAAAAATCTCTAGAAATAAAACAAAGTACAGCAACAGCTTTGTTTTGAGAGCTGAAAATGTTGTTCTTAAGTAAATCCACACCATGACTGTTCTTTATCCATTTTCCATGGACTCAGTTTTAACACACTTACCCTTGGAAATCAGCACCAACAAGATTCCAGTGATTATTTCTTTCTTTTCCATATTACTAGTGCAGTTTCAAGGAATCATGTAAAATTTATACCCAGGGAAAAAGAAGCCCAATGCAAAGGAACTTAAAATAGAACAGCATGAAAACAGATCCTATCAAATCAGCAGCAAAACCCACTTCAAGCTTGCTGTTAAACAGGCTGAGATGGTTCTTTTCCCAGGAAAGGGTGGATGTTTAACTCCAAACAGGCAGGAAAAGAATCAGCAGGAGTCTGGGGGTGCTACCCCCCGCTCTGTGCCACAGAGACAGCACTGCCAGGCTCCAGCCTGGGCCAGGAGTGGGAACAGAAACTGATTCCAGCAGCAGAAGAGCTCCAGTGAGTTCCTGCCCGAGTTCCTGTGACTTTCACAGGACTCAAAGCAGCAGCCTGACAGGAAACGCTGCTGTGAAGGCTCCCAGGACAGGCAGGATCAGGACCTTTTCTGTCCCTGGGCTGGAGCAGCAGCAGCTGCTGTAGCAGCAGGGACCTGCCAGGCACGTCCCAGGGGACAGGGCCTTGTCCTGCCCCAGCTGCTGCTCTGCCTCATGACAGGAGCTCAGCCAGCCCTGACCTTGGCTCCAGCCCATCCCTCCCTTCCCTCAGAGCTGCCAGCTCCAGAGAACCCCTGGCTCCTTCCCTCTGACCACAGGGATGCTTCCTTCTCTACTGCCCTGTGATAGGCCCTGCTGAAAGGACACAGGATGGGGGACACAGACCAGGGCTCAGGGGGGAAAAGCCCTCCAAGGTCAAATTCAGCCCTTCCCCAAGCACTGCCAAGGCCACCACTGACCGTGTCCCCACGTGCCACATCCTCAGGGCTGTTCGTGCTCGTGTCTGGTCAGATGTGGGAAAGAAGAGGCTTCAGAGGGGGAAGAGCTAAAAGCAAAATCTGGGACTTCCCCCAGCCTCCTCTCCTTTCACATTCCCCAAAATGTCCCAGACTCAGCTTCACAGTCACATCTGATGCTCCATGACCTGGTGTCTCAGGCTTGGCTCCTTGGCCAGGATGAGGGAGGTCTGGGCGGCCTTGGAGAGACACCATGGCAAAGCCATCACCTCACAGTGACAAACCTGTCATCTCAGGGTTCAGTCAGACCCCAGCAGCACAGGGAAGGCAGGAGAAGGACAATATTAAAGGATAAACTACAGGGGAGTTCCAAAGAAGGGGCTGAATTGTGTCCAGGGAATGGAATGGAGCTGGGAAGGGGCTGGAGCCCCAGGAGCAGCTGAGGGAGCTGGGAAAGGGGCTCAGCCTGGAGAAAAGGAGGCTCAGGGGGGACCTTGTGGCTCTGCACAACTCCCTGACAGGAGGGGACAACCAGGGGGGTTGGGCTCTGCTCCCAGGGACACAGGGACAGGAGGAGAGGGAACGGCCTCAGGCTGGGCCAGGGGAGGCTCAGGGTGGATATTGGGAAAATTTCTTTACTGAATGGGTGGTCAGGCCCTGGCACAGCTGCCAGGGAGGCGGTGGAGTCCCTATCCCTGGAGGGGTTCAAAACATGAGTGGATGTGGGGACAGGGTCAGTGGTGGCCTGGGCAGTGCTGGAGGAATGGCTGGACTCAGTTCCCTGGCGGCTTTTCCAGCCTCAGTGACTGTGTGGCAAGAAGAAGCTGGCCTCTAACAACAACACATTGGTGTGTTAACACACAGACTGGGAAATATCTAGAAAGGGCCTGAGAGTGGCACGGGCAAAAAGGAAATGGGGGAGAAAAGCAGCTCAAACCCAGCCATACTTTAGGCAGAGGCTGGGACTGAGGCAGGAACTGAACTTTCCCAGAGTCACTCTGGATCCAGGCCCAGAGCCCAGCCTGCCCCATGGCACTGCCAGCTGCTCAGGAGTTTTAAACCATCCCAGTTATTTATACACCCAGCCAAAGACTTGGATGCTTCCCCACAGATCTCTGTAGTTGGAAATCTCAGCCAGGAAAACAACTTCCCACTGAGATTTCCCAGCGGCCTGAAAGAATATTCCTCAAAATTGCTGTGTTTTGCTCGGCAATAGGGGATACAGGAAAGGAGAATAAACTGTATTTTAAATAACCCTGTAATACTGAAGGAATGAGGGAGTAACTGCAGAATCGGCCTGGAGGAGGGAAAGTTTTGGGGTGACCCATTTGTGGCCTCCCACCACCTGAAAGATTCCACAGGAAGGATGGTGAGGGACTTTGGACAAGGGCCTGAAGTGCCAGGACAGGGGGAATGGCTTCCCACTACCAGAGGGCAGGGTGAGATAGGATATTGGGAAGGAATTGTTCCTGTGAGGGTGGCACAGACAGGAGCTCAGCCACAGCCTGGGTGACTGTATTTATGGGAATAGTGACACTCATTATCCTGGGGAATAACAAACCAGCAGTGCAACTTCCAGCGATGAAAGCAGAGATTAAGCTGCCATAAAAACATAATTACCTCATTAAAAAAACACTCTTGCAGGCTGTGAAGCAAATGATTTATATTTTTCTCCTGGGTTTTGTCCAAATCATCTAAAAATAGATCTGAAAGCCCCACCAGGATTGCTGAAAATCCTGCCCAGTTCACTTCACAAGGAGCAGTGTAAACAAGGAGTCTGACATAAATTTCTCTTATTGATTAAGCAATCCTTGCAAACCCAGAGCTCTTGTAAAGCCTTAATTCAAGAGTTGGGCTCTAAAAGAACAACAATTATGGGCTTTAAACATTTTAAGTGCCCATTCTGGTAAATAGGTAAGCTTGAACTGGGTCTGAGAGAACTCCTGCAGGTGCTGGAGCAGAGCAGGGGAATGATGAAAATTGCAACAAAGGATGTACTCAAATCTGAGTGTCTGTGGATTCACAGTGTAAGGTGTGCTCCACCTGAGGGATACCTGAAATTCCACCATGTCAAATTACAGCATTGCTTTAGAGATTCAGTGTCCATGAAACGCCTTCAGATCCTGCTGCTTTGACAGCAAGCTGAACTCAGAGAGGCCAGAGGGAGATCAGATTCCCCAGGATTGTTAAGCAAATTCCAACCATGAGCTAGAAGGACATAAAAACAATGATGCAAACACACACACTTGTACAGCTCTGTAAACAGTTGTTTTCTATTATTTGTATTTATTACGGATCATCAGCTCTCCAGTTCCAGGGCTCATCACCCCCAAACGCTCAACCTGTTGAGTTTAGCATTTAGCTGGGTTTAGCACTAAGCACTTACAGAGATCATCTGCACTGCATCCCATTTGGTTCTTGCACGAAACTGATTTTGTCCCCCTTGTCCTGTCACTCTCTGCCTGTGTAAAAGTCCCTCTCCCTCTTTTTAAAAGTCCTCTTTAGGCTCTGGAAGGGGCTCTGAGGTCTCCCTGGAGCCTTCTCTTCTCCAGGTGAACATCCCCAGCTCCTCCAGCCTGGCTCCAGCCCTTGGAGCATTTCCATGGCCTCCCCTGGACCTGCTCCAACAGGTTCACATCTTTCCTGGTGAATTTTATGAATTATCACATTACAAACAGAATTACATGAATTTCTGGGAATTCAATGAAAGATGCCCCAGCAACTTTGCAGCTTCAGAGGGGACTCTGAATCTTTGTGCTGCGGTTCCTGCATTTCTCCCATTGCCAAATCCAACAGCAGCTTCATCCAAGGAGAACACACAGGACTTGGCTCCTAAGAGCACAACCTGCAAGTAAACAACCTCCAGAGGGGTCAGTGGAACAGCCATGGAAACCATAGATGTGCCACGTGGTCTGGGAGGTCACAGCCAGCACTTAAGAGCCACCAGCACATGGCCAGAGCCACTAGCTCCCAGCTCCCCATGGCCTGGTGGGGGTGGACAGGAACAGGGCCAAGGCACTCACAAACCTATGGAACAAGGGGAGCAGAACTCCCTGGCATGAGCCTTTGGTGGGGGTTAGACTTGTTTCTTTTTTCACCTATAGAATTTTTTCCCAAGAGTTGCAAGGCAACTAATTGCTGGGTACTTATCAGTGCTCAGGTGAAACAAAGCATGGAGGCTGGGTGGAGGCTGGCACTTGGCTACACCCTTTGTCTCCGGGAGTTTCCCCCCCGAGGGTGGGGGGGGGCAGAAAGACGAGGGCTGGGGGGCAGCTTCACTTTTGGTGTGGTCTGCGTCAGGAGAGGACGAGGCTGCCGTTGCTGCGTGAGTTTTTCACTGGCACCACCAGGATCTGATCCTGAAGAGAGCTGCTATCATCTGCTTGTGTGCCCAGGAAATCCTGATTTCTCCTTTTGCTGCTCTGCTGGAGCTGGCTCAGCCCTATCCCACTGCCTCGGCGCTGTTTTAGAGCTGCTCTGCACCACGGCCCCGCACTGCCCTCCCTGCCAGACATCCCTGCCCCCCAGTGACCACCGACGGAGCTCCAAACTTCATCTGATCCACCAGCCCAGGATACCCCACCGTTCCAGCTTGGTACCTTTTTTTGGAGTCCCAAGAGATCAGACTGTCCCAAGAGATCAGACTGCCCAGCTCCACCAAAGTCCCTGGTTCTGTTTTCGCTATTAATTGCTGTAGTTGTTGTTGTTTGTTTGCCTTGTTATACCTATTAGTAAAGAACTGTTATTCCTATCCCCATATCTCTGCCTGAGAGCCGTTTTAATTTTCTAAATTATAATAATTTGAAGGAAGGGGATTTGAATTATCCATTCCAAGAGAGGCCCTGCCTCTCTTTAGCAGATACCTGTCTTCTGTCAAAACCAAGACAGCCTTTTTATTGCCCAAAGTCACCCTGACAAGAGAAGTTTGGGGTCTCTATGACCCAAAGGAGCTGAACTGGGAGCTGAGGGAGATCAGTGAGCAGGCACTGAATGCATAGCCATCCCCTGAGCTCTGCTGCCATGTTCCTGCTGCAGGATCCTGCCCCGAAGGTCCAAATGAACTAATCAGGTCCAGTCCCCTTGGAGCCAAGCACACGGGTCTCACCCTGGGGCAGGAGAACCTCCCCAAGCCCACCCATAAAACACATGGCACTGAACAGCCCTGGGCACCCCATCCATGTGTCCAAGTGTCAGTGCAAGCCTGGATCTGGCATTCCAGCCCTGGCATCCAGGCACTCCTGCACACAGCCCATCACAACCACCTTTCAGGAAAGGATTTCTACTCTCTCTAAAGGAATACCTTCCTGATTTTGCCTTTCCCAAACCCAGGAGTGTGTTCCCACCATCACCACATTCCCAGAAAATCACTTTCCTTGCTTGGAGTGTTTCTGTCTCAGTTATGCACTCCCCATCCCACATGAGCAAACACATCACTCCTGCAAAGGCTTTGTCAACTTGTCTTTCCTGAAATGTCAAATGCAAGGATCCAAAGGAATGGATTCAATGAACCCAGTAAATGCTTCTCACCTGATTCGTGTGAGAGCTGTTGGTGATCAGTGAGTGAGGAGAGAAATCCAGAGTTAATGCATTTAGCAACTGGAGTATGGTGCACTGCCCTGCACAGGCCCAATCTGTGCCATTCAGCACCATTAGCTCAGCTTTACCAGCTGAAATAAAACCTTAGTTGAAAGCAAAGTGCAGCCCCAAGTTTCCACTGTTGCCACAAGCAGAATTTTAGGGTTGTTCTTTCCTTCTGGAGAGTTCCTGTAAAAACACACACAGGCTCAGCCTCCTCAGGGGGCCTGTCAATGAAAACTGCTCTAGCTCACAACCAGAGAACAAAAATGTGACCAAATGTCCCCAAGGCCACGGAGGCTGCTGAGGGGGCTAGGAGCTCCCAGAGCCAAGCCCAAGGAAGGGAAGGGAACAGGGCTTGATAAACAGCCTGGAAGGGGAACAGAGACGGGTTTGAACTAAGCTCCCTAAAAGCCATGGCTGACATCTCTCAGGCAGCTTCTAGAAGAGCTCAAGGCAAAGGAAAGATGCTCTTTAACAGAGGGTAAGAATTGCAAATGCTCCCTATATGTTCAGCAGCAGAAAAGCTGGGCAGGGTGGAGAATGTCGGCTGCCTGAAGAGGGAAGGGATGAGTGCAGCTGGGAGGGGAGAAGGAGAAGGGCTCTGTTACTCCTACTTCCCAAGGCCATGGGAGGGGGCAGGGGTGCCCTGTCCCAATCCCGAGGTGGCACTGGGCACCCTCTGCGGCCACGGCCAGGAGCAAACAGTGTCAGGCCCAGGCAGGAACGAGAGGAGGGGCTTCACCTGGGATCATGGACCGAGAGAACACGGATTCCACCCCCTACCTGTGCCTCGGGCTGGCTGGGTGGCCACAGAACCCTCCCTTCCCGCAGCCTCGCTCTCTGCCTCCCCAACACACACAGGACCGCAGCAGCTGGAATAACACATCTCTTGGACTGGAGCTGTGCTATGAACATTTCCCCGCTTCCTTGCCTGCAAGCAAACCAGGAAGGACTGGCACAGCCAGAGAAATGAGATTTCACTCCCTCAGCAGCCAAGCATCTTGCTGAAGCCTGGTTTGGACTGCTGTAAGGACACTGAAAGGACAGGATGGATTTCAGAAGCAATAACTCCGTATTAACATCATACCTGTGTCACTCTCCTCAGGCTGCATTGCCAAAGGCTTTCACCACAAGTCTCATTAGCAACCCCATTTAAACAAGAACACAGCTGGTGAGAGCATTTACTGTGCAGAAGAGTAAAATTCTTCTAAATTTATAGTGGCAAAATTGATTACTGATTCTACATCTGTTGCAGATTTTACATTTAAATTCTTCTTATAGAGTCCCTCAGCTCAGAAATATCAGACATGGCTCCCCTCCCCCAGGAGCCACATAAATCATCTCCCTGAAAATCAAATGTGTCTTTTCATAAAAACAATTGTTCCTGTCATCTATTACATAATAATCAGCACTAAAACCTGCTGAGGATGTAACTCAATGTATTTGTGCTGTTCGTAATCACACAAAGACACGGATAACTTGGAACACAGGATAATGTTGGGAAAAACAAAAAGAGTTAAGTAAATAGCAGCAGATGCAAGGCTGGGAATGTTTAAATATCAAACCGGTCTCTTCCATCACCAAGGAATGTAACAGGAGCTACCTGTGAGCAGTGTGAAAATGCAGACCCAGAGACAGTAAGGGGAGATGTTTTTCTCTCTCGTGTTTTTGTATCTTCCCCTGGATAAACCATTCCTAGCAGCTGCCAGCAAGGAATATCCAACAACCAAACCCAGGCACTGCCAGTGTGTGATATCCTAGCACAGGCAGAGGGAACCATTTCCCTTCTTGATCTCTTTTTAATAAAGGATAAAACCCAGGTGTCTGCTCTACCTCTCCCAGTGAGCCCTGACCCTGGTTCTCCAGGAAATCCTCATCCCCTTGAAGCAGAAAAAGAGTGAGGGCAAGGTTAGATCCCAGATCTGCAGCAGAGTCACGTGTGATGCCCAAAGGCACAGTCTGAGCTCCTGGCAGTGTCAATGAGCTGCTTCCTTTGCTTTGTGACCCTCCTGGAAGGACAGGAAGGACAAGGTTCTGCTCCATCATCAGTTCCCAGTGTCACACCATCCCATTAACCTGCAGGGCTCATTCCTGCTCTGTGCATGGCTCCAGTCTGTTTGAGAGAACATTGGCACCTAGCCCCTGCAGGTCCCAGCCGCTCAGCTCTGTCTGCCTGGCTCTGGCAGCACAGCAAGTCCTGCCAGGCCAGCCCGTGCACGGGACAGGATTCAGCATGAGGAACTCAAGAAGGTACAGATAGAGGAGGTGACACCATGCCAGGGCTGGAAGATGTTCCTCAGAGCACGAGTGACAGCAGGGACCTTCAGCCCAGAGCTCAGCAAGCCCATGGACACCCATGGACCAGCAGCCACTTGTTCAAGAGCTGTTTTGCTCACCCTAGGTCAGGAGGGGCATTCCCAGCAGGTCAGAGAGTGATCCTGCCCCTCTGCTCAGTCCTGGGGGCACCTCTGGGGTGCTGTCCAGCTCTGGATCCTCAGCACAGCGGGGACAGGAGCTCCTGCAGTGGGGCCAGCACAGGCTGTGAGGATGAGGAGGGACTGGAGCATCTCCCTGCCCAGGAAGGGCTGAGGGAGCTGGGGCTGCTCAGCCTGGAGAGGAGCCCCAGCTGAGAGGGGCCCTCAGCCCTGGCTGTCCCTGGGTGCAGGGAGGGGCAGAGCAGGGCCCAGGCTCTGCTCCGGGGGCCCAGCAGTGGCACCAGAGCAACGGGCAGGGACTGAGCCCAGCAATTCCCCCTGCACAGGAGGCACAACTCCTGCCCTGGGCAGTGCCCAGCCCTGAGCAGGCTGCCCAGGGAGGGGCTGGAGTCTCCTCAGTGCGGATATTCCAGAGCCCTGTGGACACAGTGGTGTGCCCTGTGCTCTGGGATGGCCCTGCCTGAGCAGGGAGGTGGCACCAGTGACCCGCTGTGGTCCCTTCAGGCCTGATCCAGCCTGGGATTCTGTGAAGGCAAAAAGTCCCCTCAGAGCTGCTGCCAAGGGATGTGAACCATGAATAGGACATGTGCTGCTCTGTCCATCATCATCTTCTATGCAGCTGCTTTCCCAGTGTTTGGGTTGAAATCCATATACACTTTGTCACACTGAGTCACTGCATCCCCCTTCCATTTCTCAGCAGGGGATTCCCATTTGTCCTAGCCAACATCCCTATTGCTTGGAAAAACACTCAGTAATTTATGGACAACAACCAGAACAAATTCCCAAAGTTCCTCAGCCTACAGAACTTGGTCCAGTCACCCTGAGGGAAACAGAACCAAATACTAGAGGATCCCGAATCTGACTGGGGGAGATGAGCTCACAGACCATGGGTTGTTTTCTCGGTCAGCACATCTGGTTGAAAGTATTTTGGAAAAAAAGCATCAACTTGATACTAAAACCTCCAGGGATGGAAAATCTCCCCCTTCCCTCCTGAGCTGGACCCTCATCACTGGTTTGCAACCCATTCCTCATTGGATATGAATTAGGAAGCAACAATGGCTGGAAGAAACATCTTTCAGCAGAGATTTCTGATCCTGATGATAAGGATTCACAGCCTCAGTGCCTGCTCCAAGCACTTGTCTATCAAGCCAAGTCACCTCTCAATCACTCTCACAAACTCAAGGCTGTCAGAGGATGAGGCTCCAAACTCCAATGTGGTGTTTGGGAAGGGCACAATTGAAATTGCATATGCTCATGTCGTTCCCTCTCCATTTAATTTCAGGGGTAGAGGATTCAGGACAAGAAACAAACGGAACCTTCGGGAGTCCACCTGCTCTTTAACACAAACTCCTCCCTCAAAAAGTGCTTTTCAGCACAGAAAATTTAACATGAAGATCATTTGAATGAGAGCAGCTCTAGAAAGGATCAAACTTGCTCCAAGTAGCAGTGGACAAAGGGAGGGGTTCATGTTGTTTGCTGCAGAGAGAAATAGCACAAAGCTTTTTATCTTTTATTCCTGGGCTTCCTTTGAAAATGGATGTAGCAACTAATCCCCTACATGTTGGATGAAGCTGTCAGACCATCCTGGGAACAATTTGTTATTAAATTCACTCTTTTACTGAGGCTCAGGAACTTTGTGCAGAAGTTCAGTCAAAAGCATGAAATCCATTATCAGCACAACTGGGCCAAGGCCAGGCTGGACGGGGCCTGGAGCATCCTGGGCTGGTGGAATGAGTCCCTGTGGGTTGGAATGAGGTGAGTTCAAGGTCCCCTCCACCCCAAACCATACCAGGATTCTGAGGTTCCATAACCACTGGGGCACGAGGTTTGAAGCCCATCTTTGCCTAGGCCCTCCCATATTTAACAAGACCTGGGCTTTGACTGGAGGAAAGAGAACAACCAAGACAAACATCCTCTCTCCTTTCTCACTTTAAACCATGTCCTTTCCTCTTCCTTTCCCCCACTTCTCAGCCTGGATTACCAAACCAGAGGATTATTTTGCCACCACCCACCCCTGCAGCCCCAGCCAGGGAGTGAGCAGGACCAGCACCTCCCAAACGCCACAAGGGTGAGCACAGGAGGTACAATTTGTGTTCCTACAAACTCCCTTTGCCCACTCTAATTTTTCTATTTAAAAAAAACCCTCTATTTTTCAGTGTGCCCAGCTCAAAGCTGCCCATGACTGCTCAGCAGTGACTCAGATGAGCTGCAGTGCCAGCTCCTCTCAGCCTCAGAAGGACTGAATCAGCCTGGAAGGTTTGTCAGGCACTGGGAAAAACTGGGACTTGTATTTGTTTCCAGATAAATTAACATCACCTTCCCAACGCAATGCAGCACCATTCCACACTTAGCCTGGAAAAGGGCCTGTATTTCTCAGGAATCCACAGGTGCTCTAGCTGCCACCATATTTCACAGAACCACAGAACAACTCCTGCAAGTTCAGGGCGGAGCAGCTGGGAGGGGAACAGAGAGGTGCTGCTGCCCAGGAGCACTCAGGGGGTTGGGCACCAGAATCCTGTGTTTGATCAGTGCACGGATTGTCCCCTGTGCTGGCACTGCTGAGGCATCTCCATCTCCAGTTTTCTGCCCCTCAGGACAATACAGCCCCTGAGGGGCTGGAGTATGTCCAGGGAAGGGAACAGAGCTGGGAAGGGGCTGGAGCCCCAGGAGCAGCTGAGGCAGCTGGGAAAGAGGCTCAGCCTGGAGAAAAGGAGGCTCAGGGGGGCCCTTGTGGCTCTGCACAACTCCCTGACAGGAGAGGACAGCCGGGGAGTTGGGCTCTGCTCCCACAGAACAGGGGACAAAGAGAAATGGCTTCAAGCTGTGCCAGGAGAGATTTAGGCTGGATATCAGGGAAAATTTCGTCATGGAAAGGGTGGTTAGACCTTGGAAGGGACTGCCCAGGATTTGGAGTCCCCATCTCTGGAGGTGCCCAAGGAAGGGCTGGACGTGGCACTCAGTGCTCTGGGCTGGGGACAAGCTGGGCATCAGGCACAGCTGGGACTCGATGGTCTGGGAGGGCTTTTCCAACCTCACTGATTCTGGGATTAAGAGAAAACCAACAAACAGCATATTCCCCAAGCATTCCTGCTGTCCGCATGTGCCATGCTGCCTCGTGCAGCTGAGCAGGGCTGGCAGAGCAGGGTTCCACCAACTGGAACAACCATTAATTGGCTCTTGTGTTATCAGTGTTTCAAGGACCCTTCAAAGTGCAGTTGCTTGGAGGAGAAAATGCACCTGCTAGTAGAGCTGCTTTCTCCTCTCCTCTTCACCTTGACCAGGGTATTTTTAGCTGTATGGACAGACTTGCCAATACTTTCACCTTCAATTGTTTGCAAGGAAACTTCTCCCAGTAATGAACACTCAGGGTCAAGAGAGGCAGCAGGAAAGAAATGATGGGCAAAAGCAACTTCCCAAAAGGCTTTTTCAGTATTTTGTGCCTTCAGTATTATAGCTCCCCTTCTTCCCACAGATTTCCCTGCTCACAGAGAATTTAGTTTGCACTTGATTTCAATACCCTCAGAGTCTGGCCTGAGGTTTTGCACAAGAGAGCTGCACCTCCCACACAAAGCACCTGACCACACTGCCCACATGCCTTCGCAGCAGAAAGTGCCACTCAATTCCTCTGAGTCTCACAGACCCACTAATCTAAGTTCATTTGGCAGAGAATGGTCCAACACTGTCATCTGAGAAGGCAGGAAAACTCATTATTCCAACAAAGCCTCATTATTCAAAGGCAACAGTCTCTCTTGGCTGTTCGTCCCAGCAGGTAACATGTCAGCGTCTGCCAGATCAGTAAACACAGCCCTGGCTTCCATCAGAGCCCAGGAGCAGGAACAAGAGAGACAGACATGCTTGTGAGGCACTATTCTTATCCATTCATCTGCTGCTGGGCCCAGAAGTGCTCCATTAATTACTCCAAAACTCACCTGTCACACAGAGCCTGAGCTGACACCATGCCAGGCCCCCAGGTCACTGCTCAACTGAGTCCAACACACACAGGGCAAAGGCCCCCCGTGCTGCTATACTCAGATCCCATGGGCTGGGTCAATCTTCCAGAAAAAAAGCAGATTTCTCTGTAGCAGGAGGGTGACAGAGCTACCAAACTCCGGCACACACATTTTAATGTCCTTTATGTGCTCCATTTCAAGGGAGGCTCTGAGAACCAGAGCAAAGGAACACGGGATTTACAACTCTTCCCTGAATTTCCAGCTTTCCTTCAGCAGCCTGTTTTTAATGTAACTCCTTTGTTAGGAAATTTATTATATGGCAATTTCTTCATCCCTCACAGCACCTTTTATTCACAGCATTTACTGCCACACTTAGCACACACATTCTGCTCTGGAAAACCACTCAAAATTGCTGCATTTCACACACCTGAATGCCCCAACCATGGAAATATACTCCCAATACACCCAGAACCCACTCCATGGTCCATCTTAAAGCCTCTCAAGGCTTCTACTTCTTCAGAAAGTAGAAGCAGGTAAAGTGAGAAGGAAGAAAAAAGGTGCGGTGAGTCAGCAAAGTGTAGAAAGAAGGAAAAGGCCATTTAGAAGTCCATTCTTAAGTGCGTACCTTTTCAGCCAAGGCCTTTAAGCTGTCTAGAAACCTCTGCCAGAAGTCCTTGAAGAGGGGTCTGTCAATCCTCCTCAGGCTCTCCTTGGTGCTGGCATCCACACTGACATAGAGCTGGGTCACAGGCTCCAGCCTCCTGCGAATGGAAAAGGGAATTGCTGCTTTCACAAATCTGCTGCTTGAGTTTGTGTTCTCCTACAGAAGCAGGAACAGGAACTGGACACTATTTCCAGGGAAAGTTCATCTTTGTCAAGTGACCATCAGCAGTAGCAAGGTGTTATAACCTCAACAAACACCCCCAAGGCTGAGAACTCACGCACACAGCCTTTGGCTGACAATTTCATTGTCGTTTCCTTCCTGCACCAGGACGGATTTCACTCCAGTGGAGCTGTAACACATTGGGAAAGGTTTCTCAAAGGGAGGGGTTCAGGTGAGGCATGGAGAGATTCTGCAATCCACAAAGCTCTGCCCTTTCTCCATGACCTATTTGGCCCATGGAAAAACAATGCCATTCAACAGAAATGGGCAACAGGAGGAATTTCTCCATGGAAAGGGTGGTCAGGCCTTGGCAGAGGCTGCCCAGGGAGGTTTGGAGTGCCCATCCCTGGAGGTGTCCAAGGAAAGGCTGGAGGTGGCATTCAGGGCTCTGGGCTGGGGACAAGGTGGGCACAGCTGGAACCTGATGATCCTTGAGGGATTTTCCAGCCTCAGGGATTCTGTGACTCTAAATTTTGCCCTAATTCAGCCAGTTCCTACTGCTGGACATGCTGAATTCCCCTGACCTGCAGCAGGATCATCAATGACATTTTTGAAGGCATCTCAAAGCTGTTTAGAAAATAAACCCACACACAAACCACCATTCCTTCCTTCTCTCCTTCCACTGCCAAGGCTCTTATTCCACAGAAATCCTGGAGCAGAACCTTTCTGGTCATAAGTGCTGGTCCCAGCACCTGGGAGCCCAACACTGGGAACTCCTGATGGGACTAAATGTCCTGTGCTGTGGGAAGAGTCTGGGTGGAGTCTGATCCCTTCCATAAATGCCAAGGCAATAAAGGAGAAGCATCAACACCATAGTCCATCAGCAAAAGGATCAAAGGGATTAAGAACAACCTAGAAAGGAGCTCCCTCAGAATCCCAGGATCACTGAGGCTGGAAAAGCCCTTCAATATCACCAAGCCCAGCCTATGCCAAATCCTCACCTTGTCACCAGCCCAGGGCACTGAGCACCACATCCAGGCCTTCCTTGGGCACCTCCAGGGGTGGGGACACACCTCCAGGATGGAGACAAACCCTTTCCACTGACAGAGACAGTGAGTGTAACACACCCATCCCTTGTGGCATCTCCCACCCCACGGGCTGCAGCATCAACAACCATGTCCCAGTGTACCACAGAGCTCTCAACATTTGGGGGCAGCATTTTGGGAGCGTTTTGTGTCAAGTCTGTAATGAGCACGCACCAGTCCCAGCTTCATTTAGTTCTCTAGAGAAGATGACAAGAAATCAGAAGCTATTGTTCAGCTGCCAAACAGTGCCACCTAAAAATACACTGTCACCCAAAGGTGACAGAGGGACAAGAACTGGACAGAGTGAGGCTGACCAGAGCTCTTTGTGTCCAGAAAAAAATCCACTTAATGTGGACACTCATCAGCCATCGGAACACATTCTTTGTGTGTATTTAGACAGCAAAATGAAATAACCCAGAACAAAATGAACATTTCAGGTTAAAATCTCAGTTTTGTAAACAAGTTTGTCTGGACTGCCAGCCCAAAGCCACAGACTCCAAAATGACCAAATGTTCTGGGCCTAAGTGGATTGAAGTGCTCAGTTTCCAGGAATACTGAGCCAAACTCTTTCTTTACTCAGTGCTGTCTTTGCTTAATTAAAAGGGGCCCTAGTGAAGATGGAGCAGGTGCTTTTCAAAAGAGGGGCTGAGAAAAATCATCTCTTCTCAAACCTAGGGACAGGCAGGAGTCCGACTCACTGTCAGCATGGGGGAAATGAAGAAATAAGAAATGATCCCAGGGAGGAATTTCAGCCCCAAACAGGAATGGTCCACAGGTCTCAGCATGGCTGGGAATCAAGTCTGGATGAGCTGGACATATTCTGCCAAGAGGGAAAAAGGAGAGAGGGCAGCCATGGGTGCAGTGAGATCAAGGACACAGACTGATGTTCCTGGGACACAGCTCCAGTGCAGAACAGCAGCAAATCCAGCTGTGTGGCACCAGGATGGATTCGAGGTGTGAATTTCCAAGCTAGCTCAGACACCTGAGGTGAATCCAGGAGACCAAATGCATGGACATGGGCAGAAATCCTGAGCTGAAATCTTCAGCTGAGCTGTGCCACTTAAATAAATTGACTTCAGGCCTCCAGCCCTGAGGTGGCTTCACCAGGCAGACAAGACAGAGTCTACAAGGACCAGGAACAGCAACATCAAAAATGAGCATTTGCTGGTGAGCATTAATAATCATCTGCTCATTACTGGTATTATTATTGATCATAAAGGCAAACCCACACATGAGGGTTGTTCACAGCCATGGATCAGAGACAGGAGCCAGGTACAGGTTCAACAGGAGCTCACCTGGTGTAAAACCTCCTGAAGTTTATTGTGAGCCTGGGGCAGGTGAAGCTGCAGCCCAGAGAGGAGAAGGAAGAGGAGAGGAAGGCACAGGGGGTGCCCACTGGAGCTCCAGTCCTGAATCCAGCAACACCCCAGGCCATGCTGTCCTCTCCTAGCAGGGGTCGGGAGGGATCTTAAAGCTCATCCAGCCATGGGCAGGGACACCTTCCACTGTCCCAAGCTGCTCCAAGCCCCAGTGTCCAGCCTGGCCTTAGACACTGTCAGGGATCCAGGAGCAGCCACAGCTGCTCTGGGCACCTGTGCCAGGGCCTGCCCACCCTCACAGGGAACAATTCGTTCCCCATATTCCATTTATCCCTGCCCTCTGGCAGTTGGAAGCCATTTCCCCTGTGTCCTGTCCCTCCAGCCCTTGTCCCCAGTCCCTTTCATCTCTCTCACACCAGAGGTCACCCTGCCTATTGCAGGATGAACTTTTTAACTACAGCTCCTCTGCTGACAGCACAGAAGTGAGCTGGGTGCCTACTTCAGTTCCCATATTAAGCAAATCATCTGCTTTGATGAGCCAAAGATCAGTTGCAATTTTTAAGACAGCAAGACTAGCATTTTATCTCCTTCAGTTTTGTTTCTTTTTAAAAAGATTCAGCAGATCCGAAAAGTGCAGCTTCAAAATAGATAGTGTGCTCTCTTTTTAAACTGCTATATTTAGGAAAGAGCAATTTCTATTTACCAGGCACATAATACATGACTTAAAGTGACTTGATTACACAATTATTCAATCATTTGGAATGCCTTTGTAGTGTATAATTACTCACTCCCAAACTGCCTGTGCTCCTCCCTCAGTGCCAGATTCAGACCACGAGGAGTGCAAAGGAAGCTCTCCCAGGAGCACTGACACAGAGCAGGAGCTGGAATGAGCTGGGTGACACACCAAGGCCACCCTGCCCACAGCTCCCACAGCTCCAGGGTTGGATTTGCTGCTGCTCTGAACTGCTGGAATTCTGAGGAGCCCCCAGCCTTGGTGGAGCTGCATTTCCCCACATGGTGCCACTTTCTTGTACACTGCTTCAGACTTTGGTAACAGCAGCCTGGATGCTGCCTGGATGCTCCAAAACATCAGAAAAAGTGACTCTTTACCTTTGTAAAGACTCTGAAAGAGTTAATTAAAGTGTTTGGAAGACTTCACTCAAGTCCTTCTGTGGCAGGTTAAGTGGATCTCACCTTGCTGATGAACATGTGCTTGTCACCCCTCCTTATCCTGCTGGGGATGCTGGGCTGACAGAGCTTTGGGTTGAGCCTTTATAGCTGCTCTTCTGGGGTCAGAACAAAGATCAGCCCCAAAAGGCAATCTCTGAGCTCAGTGCCCTACACTGGTTGGCAGAAGGACAGAAGTTACCCCTGCCCCAGGCACAAACCCAGTCCACTCACTGCTCCCCTCCTGCCACACCTTCACAGGTGCCACATTCCATCTTCTCCGCTTCCACAAGCAATCACAGTTTGTTTAGGAGATACAGAAAAGAAAATCAAACTGAGGGGGAGAAAGGGATGAGAAGGAGCATAGGGATATTGAGGTTAAAATCAGATGCTGAGCAGGACTTTTCATTGCCAGTGCTCATGCAGAGCTGACCCTGAGGGGCCACTAAATGGGGTTAGGACACAGGTCAGGACTCCAATGTTTCAGCACGAAGTTTAGTAGGAATTTCCTGCAGCTCCTACCTGATCTCCTCGGGGAACTGAGCATTGGTGACCAGGAAGGTGGAGATGCCATGCTGGTGCAGGAGCCTCACGAAGCGGTTGATATATGGGTACATGATGGGCTCCCCCACCAGGGACAGGGCACAGTGCTTCACTGCCAGGGCCTCCTCCAGGCGAGCTGGCTTCACTCCTGACACACCTGGAAAGGGGAGAACAGACCTAAATCAACAGTGGATGGGGCCCTGAGCATCTGGTCTGGAGGACGGTGGCCCTGCCCATGGCAGGAGTTGGAACAAGAGGATTTTAAGGTCCCTCCCAACCTAAACCTTCTGTGGTTCTGTAACAAATCCCACTCCCAAACATCTGTATCCAAAACACATCCTGGCACAAGGAGGGCTGAGAAGAGCAGCTGGAGCCCTCCCAAAGCACAGGGGACCAGGCCACAGCCAGGGCCCAGGGAGCAGGTCTGCAGCACCTGGAAAGCAGCAGCACCCAGAGCCTGGGCCTGGGTGTACCCTGGGCACTGCTGAGAGCAATGTGCAGGTAACACCTGAGCCAAGATTAAACATCTGAGCCAAGCTCTCCACTGCTGGGACCTCAGGGATGCTGCTGAATGCTGACACACAAACAAACACACAGGGCAGCTCAATGCCACTTCAAGCAGGTGTGTTAAGAAAGCAGCCCAAGTCATGGCTGTGCAGCTGCTGGTCCACATGGGCCTCAAGAACAGCAGCTCCTGGAGGAGCCAAGCACAGCTTCCCAAACACAGCAACGGACTAAACCCAGACTTGAAACACAGAACATGCAGCTTCAAGAGGATGTGATCAAAAGAAAACCCAGTACACAGCACGGTCCTGAACAGCCAGAGACCTTTCAGAAGGAAGAGGAAAACACAAGGAGCTCAGATGTAGCATCCATGTGAAAACACCACCTGAGTCCCACTCCTGATGCCCACAGGAGGGAGGGGGAGCTGGATGTTCCTCCAGCCCACCCATACCTGACCAGGTGCTCAGGACCCTGGATGAAATCAGCTGCCTCCAAACAAGCTTTTGTTCCAAATCTGTCACTTCACATTTCCCTGATGTGCTTTGATGTACTCGAATTCTATCTGAGGCTTCAGACTGGGAGCTGGTCTGTTTTAAAGATAAAAAACAAAGCCTGGAGTGTGAATCCAGGTCCTCAGCTCTCCTCTCGTTGCCTTGACGCTGCAATACAGAAAATTACAGCTCTGCTGCAAAGCCCAGATAAAAGAGGTGATTGTGGATATTGCTCCAGTCTCATGTAGCAAAGCTGGTTTGGAATCAGAGTAGGGCTCAGTGCATTTTCAAGCAGCCACGCTCAGTGCTGAGGAAATGACAGGACTAATGGTTATTCCACAGAAACCTGACAGAACTAAATGAGAGCTTTATTGGAGAAGAAAGCCGCATCTCCAGCACACACTGAGATTGAAGGACTAAGTTTCATATTCATATTTTGGAATTAATTAATTTTTCTCTCTCAGCATTTTGCATCTGGACTCTCATAATTACCCTGCCAGCTTTATAAGCAGAAGAACAAAATTCCAACATCCCATAAAGTTTGAGTGGAACTGTCCCAAAACTGTTTAGACCAAACCTGGCACATCCACCCAGAAGAGGGAGTGGGTTTGTACACAACCATTCGAGCACACAAGTCAACAGCCAGACAGGGATAAACTGCCCAGGATTGGTGTATTCCAGGAGGGCAGGGACTCTTCTGAATCCCTATGGCTCTGCTCCTGCCATCACCTCCCAGCAGAGCCCATCTCCCTGGAAAAGCTGATTCCAGCTGCTTCACTGACTTGGGAAAGGACAACATCACCTGGCACAGCACCCTGGGGAGGCTGGGGGCTGACTCTGTCACCCCTTGTAAGGACCTGAGCAGCACCACAAGAGCCTGGGGGACAGGAAGATGAGGCACCTGCTCTATCCATGCTGATCCATGGGTACTCCAAGGATTTCCTGGAACAGGTCATGCATTTCTCTTTGGCTTTTTCCCTATATTATCAGACTCCAACTCTCCCATTCCTGAGTTATGTTTCCATCCTGTGTGTGCCCTTTGTAAGGGCATAGAGATTTACACGTCACTCCCCAGAAAAATGTATCCATCAAATAAACTTCCCAGCCTCACTCCCTATCAGTGAGGTGTCTCTCCATCATTTACTCCAAGAGAGAATTATGGGGCTTTAATGGCTGTGCTCTCCAAACCCAGTACAAATTGTGGCAACACTAAAGCAGATGATTTATCATCACCCACAGGCGCCCAGAGTACAGAGGGCTATCCTGTAGGGTATCCTAAAGGATAAAGGGACGCAAGAATTCTGTTCCTTCAAAGGAAATCTCATTTTTACTGCCGCGGGTTGAATGAATAAAGCACCAGATGTGCTCACCAGTTTCTCTGGCCCATGGAACAGGTGTGTGGATGTATCTGCCTGCAAAGCTGTGGGACTGGGACTGAAAAGAGCAGCATCAATTTATTCAAATGGCTCAGGGAGGTACCTGAGCAGCACCCCTAGATACTCCAGCCCTGAGGACTCTCTAGCTAAGAGTCCTAACTTCCCACATTTTGATTCCCCAGAAGCCCAAACAATCTGTTCTACGTCAGGGGCCAGGGTCCAACACCTCAGCCCTGCTGGACAGCTCTGCAGTCCCTGTGGATGCCCAGCCAGTGCCGCAGGATCAGACACATTAATGCTGGGAAATGGAGATGGAATCCAACCATTTCCCCAGCACTGCAAGGTCACCACTAACCCGTGTCCCCAAGTGCCACATTCCACACAGTTTATAAATCTCTCCAGGGATGAGGACTTCACCACCTCCCAGGCAGCAGTGCCACGACTGGACAGCCCTTTCCCTGAAGGAATTGTTCCTAGTATCCACTCTGAGCCTCCCTGGCCCAGCCTGAGGCTGTTCCCTCTCCTCCTGTCCCTGTGTCCCTGGGAGCAGAGCCCGACCCCCCCGGCTGTCCCCTCCTGTCAGGGAGTTGTGCAAAGCCACAAGGTCCCCCCGAGCCTCCTTTTCTCCAGGCTGAGCCCCTTTCCCAGCTCCCTCAGCTGCTCCTGGGGCTCCAGCCCCTTCCCAGCTCCTTTCCCTTCCCTGGACACACTCCAACCCCTTGCTGTCTTTCTTGGAGGTGCCCAGGACTGGAGGTGTCCCAGCAGTGCCAGAACAGAGGACAGAGCCCAGCCACAACCCGTCCTCCATTCCCCATAGCAACCTGGGCCACCTCATTGCTCCAGCAGGTAGTTCCTGCGGTTTTGTTGGCTTTTTTCTCAAAAATCAATCCCAATAAATGCCCCTGGTCTCTGTGCAGATCTGCTGGGCTGGCTGGAGGAGCCACTCTTGCTCCTGCCCAAGGCAGCTCCAGCCCTGGAACCGCATGCTGGGGACTCTGATCCTGCCGGAGCTGAATCTTTGCCTGTCCCTGGCTCAGTTCACTCACACTGCTCCTATTCAATTTGGCTTTTGCTGCTTCTGACCTAACAACATTTCCCCACACACCTGAGGGAAGAACGATGTAAAATTCCCTAAATGGAACAGGAACTCCTGGGCTTTTCTTACTGATTTTTCTTCTCCTTAATAAACCTTTGACTCACAGCAGCCAGGACAGGAATGTTGCCATCTATCACTAGAAAAATAAACCAGCTCTTCTTTTCCCACTTTACAGCACAGTTCTGGTCCAGAGCTTTTCTTTTTTTCTTCTTTCACTGTTCCAGGTCAAGGGTAACTGTGCTTGGATACCCAGGCACATTTTGAGTAATATTTATGAATTTGTTTATCAGAAAATAGCCTCCAAAAAGAGCGAATTGGGATGGCCTGACAGGCCCCCTGACACTTCAGCAGTATTGCAGATACTGAAAAGTCATAATCATTCCCTCTCCTCAACCCATTTTGAGAAGACAGCAGGGTCAGGGAAGGAGAAGGTTATTCCTCAGTCCAGGGTGATAATGGTTTTTTTCTCCGAAGACTTGAAAGCCTCCAGGCCCCATCCTGGCTGAACAAGCTCATTTTGATGTGTAACTTAACCCTCCAAAACAGAAACCAAGTCTGTTGGTTGTTGGTCTATTCCTTGTTCTGGGGACAGGGACAACAGACAGGTGGGACTGCCAGCATGGACTGATCTGAGATTGTGGATCTCCTACAGAATCTCCCAGTGCTCAGAACCACGTAATAACTGAGACTGGAAAAAACCTCCAGGATGATTAAAACAAACATTCCCTCAAGCACTGCCAAGGCTGCCACTAAACTGTGTCCCCAGGTGCCACATCCACATGAATTTTGAACATTTCCAGGGATGGGGGCTTCACCCCTGCCCTGCACAACCTGTGTCAGGGCCTGGACTCCCTTCCAGTGAAGAAATTTTCCCAGTCTCCAACCTGAGCCTCCCCTGGCCCAGCCTGAGGCCGTTCCCTCTCCTCCTGTCCCTGTGTCCCTGGGAGCAGAGCCCAACCCCCCGGCTGTCCCCTCCTGTCAGGGAGTTGTGCAGAGCCACAAGGTCCCCCCTGAGCCTCCTTTTCTCCAGGCTGAGCCCCTTTCCCAGCTCCCTCAGCTGCTCCTGGGGCTCCAGACCCTTCCATGCAACCACGATGCTTCTCCAGGTGCTCCTGACATAAAGCCCTGCCCTCAGAGTGCCTCTCACCCTTCCTAAACTCCCCTGCAAAGCTGCTGACGGTGTTTCAGTACCACCAACCCCTGAGGCAGGGCATGTTTGACACAGTGCCAAAGAAACCCCAGGCTCAGGAGTGAGGCTTCCATGGAGCTGCTGCTCCAAACTAGCCACGTGAGGAGAATGAAGCCCGTGGGGCCCTAACCTGAGCTATTTTTCCACCCATTATCCAACTGCAGAGATTGAGACAGAGCAGTTCCGCTCTGCTGACAGAGGGTTTCGTGCCTGTCACATCCCGGATCCATTGGATTCTCTTTGAGCATAGCCAGCTTAAACAATTGGGTTCTCAAAATGAAAGCCAAGGCTAGGGCTCATCTTGCACGTTTTATGGCTGTTCCACTCCATTTGTGGTGCTCACAGGCAGTTGGGGAGAGCAGAACCTTGGAGCTGTCCTGCCAAGCTGGCCAGCCCTGCCAGCACGCAGAGCTGACCTTGGTAGAGCAACCAGATCATCACATTTGGGAAATAAAACCCCTGCCTTCTATAGTTATAGACACAGAATATCAAACTCCCAGGGAATTTCTGTGGGAAGCAAGCTGCAGTGCTTTCTAGAGGTGCTGTGGAACTGCAGGTTCAGTCACAAACACAGGTACAGAATAATTCCTGAAAATCAAAATCCCCTGCTTGCTGCTGTTTCATTCTAAAGGAGACAAACACAACCCAGAAGTTGCAGGGCTAACACAAAGCTGAGTATTAAGGCTGGCAGTGTATCTCCTATCAGGTAAGAGGCTGATTGCTTTTGCTTCCTACCTGCCCTTACTCTTCCAGAGGAGCCAGGATCCCTCATCATCCAGGCTGGCTTTAACCACTGTGGAAGGCTCTGTGCACACCAAGGGAAAGGATTTGACAACTACCAGGATGCACCAGAGGCAACTCCACTCTACTCCCTCCAGGCAGCAGCATGTACTCAGCGGCTGAGACTCATTTTAGAGAACATTAAATGTGCCACAGCAGTTTCTTCTCCCCTATCTTCCTGATACCCTGAACCTCAGACCTCCTTCCCATAGGACCACAATGTTCTCATCTCTTCTGAAGATGTCACTGCTGGTTATCCTCTAACAGCATTAGGGGTGGGGACAGAGGAGAAGTTACCTTTGAATTCCTTGATCATGTTCTGATGCTTCTCAATGGCCTCCTGCAGGATCACCTCGGGCTGGTCCATCTTCCACCGCCATTCAGTGCCCACAGGGTTCGTGTGGTGTCTGAGGGAAGAGGGGACAGTCACTCACTGTCACTTGGAACCCACCTGGAGAACTCAGCTGCCACCTGGGGACTTTGGCATTAGCAACATTCAAAACAAGAAATTCCCAGCAACCACCTGCTGCCGCCTCAACCTTTGGATGTCACCTCTGAACACCACTCTCACACTCCTTCCAGGCTCTGGTCTCCCAGAAGGAAGAATGGGCCTTGTGGATAATATTAAACTTTATACACCTATTTTTAAGCACATGTAAAAGGTTTCTAAGCTAAAATATTGTCTGAAAAAACCTCTGTAAAGAAAGGGAAACTGGTTCTGCCTCCTCCTCTGCTCACAGCTGCACAAAGCTCTGGAGAAGGGAAGTCCCAGGCCATTTTTAGCTCCATTTCAAAGGTACCAAGCACCACCCTGAGGACAGGGTTTCTTTCTATCCCAATGTTTATGTGGGGCTCTGGTACCAGGACAGATGAGGACAGGCTCCTCCAAGCCCCCTGAAGACAGCAGGAAGCCTGCACTGTACCAGGAATGCACTCCTGGGGGATCTGGATCATCTCCCAGATTTTAATCCCCCTGACCCAAGCAGATTGCAGGGGGAAAATCCCAGATCTTCCATGTGAGGAACAGCTGGGTCACACTGGGTTGGGAAGCCAACCTTGCCTAGAAAGGATCGCTGTCCCTGTATTTTGTTTTCTTGGAAAAGAGCAAAAGCCAATCCAGGTAAATCAACCCAAGCACCTGGAAGACCCACGGAGTTCTTCCTCATTTCTTACTTTATTAGCATGAAAGGATCATCCAGGCCTTAAATATCATCTTAAGGAAGTTGGTGAAATTCTGTGTTTTTACCTCCTTGTTCTCTCTCCATCTTTTCCTGCTTCATCCCAAAATATTCTCCAAAAGTCCCTTCAGTTTTTCCCTACCACTCCCCCTGCAGCCCACAGAGTTCATTAAGAGCTGCACATTGTGAAGGGGATTTCATAAAAGCTCTTGGATTAACTCACCTCTGGACAGGAAAACAAGGCCAAGCAAAATACACTCCTGACACTCCATTTTCCATCCAGGTGACCTCTGCTTCCTGCACCCCTCTCCACCATCCCTGGAGGTCAGCCCTGGGGACACCTGAGAGCTTACAGCTGCATTCAGCCTTCCAGGTCCAGGGGATTAGGACAAGACTCCCAGCATTTAACTGTGAGGGACAAAGGACAACGAAGCGCCTCCTCAGGATGTGGGGGCTGGTCCAGTCATCACCAAAGGCTCCCAGTGACCTCTGGAAAAGGGGGAAGGGATTCAAACCAAGAGAGAGTAGGTTTGGGTTGGATAGCAGGAAAAAATTCCTCCCTGTGAAGGTGGGCAGGCCCTGGCACAGGTGCCCAGAGCACCTGTGGCTGTCCCTGGATCCCTAGCAGTGTCCAAGGCCAGGCTGGACATTGGGGCTTGGAGCAGCCTGGGACAGTGGAAGGTGTCCCTGCCATGGCAGGGGTGGCACTGGATGAGCTTTAAGGTTCCTTCCAACCCAAACCAGTCTAGGATTCTGGGATTCTCAATGTGAGAAACACCTGCAGCTGCACCCTCTGACAGTGCTAAAATACAAACTCCAAACCCAGGCTCAATAAAACCAGCCTTTTGGCCCAAACATTTCTTCATCCACTTCAGGAGCAAAGATTCAAACACTGCTCTCAAACTTCACCACCTCAAGGATCCTTCAAGCCAAAACAGCTTTTTGACTTTCCCCTTTACTTCCTCATCTGGCAACATGGAAAGTTTTCTGAATGTCAGCTATAAAAGGCATTTATAAAACTCTTCCATGTTTAACTGCAAAACTTGTACCTTGTATATTTAATAGGGCTAGCTGGCAGAAAATCAATAGGCTCTGGGTGCACCCTGGACAGCTATTAGTGTCCAACAGGCCCTGCATTTTTAACACATCCCACTGTTTAATAAACACACCGGGTCAAGTCTACAGAGCTGCTCATTTGGCAAAAAGAAGGTTCTCTGCCAAGAGGAGGATAAAGCAGTAATGCCTTGCGCTCAGAGATTGTTCCCCAGCACAGACCAAATTCCAGAGTCACCTTCCCATTCCCTGGAGGCTCTGTGTGCTCCCATCATCCACCTCACCAGCTATGCCAGTATTGACCAGGATTTTGTGTTGGGGATTCCTTCCTTCCCAAAATAACACAAGTAAAATGAAACCTCACCCGAACGCACATACCGCAGAAAACCTTGATTTTAGCTGATATTTCGGGGGCGAAACAGGTTTGGTTTGCTCCTTTAGAGAGACACCTCGGTGCCACAGCCCCACAGACTGCAGAGAACACGAAGGGAAGCTCCTGCTAGCTCCCCTGGAATCTCCCTAGCCACCCAGCCTGCTCCCATCCAGCTTCCCCTGCAGTGTCAGCACACCTCTGATCCATCAGGACCATGGGATAGCATTCCCCGTGTCCCTGGCAGGTCCTGGGAGTCCTGTGAAGGTGCAGCTTCCCCAGGGCTGTGATCTGCCTCCCCAGTCACTTGGGGGCTATGTTAATAAGTCAGCTTTTGCTTTATACATTCTGCAAATGATTATTAAGAAGCTCTGAGGGCAGATGCAGCTCAGGTATAAAATGTCATTTACTGCAGGCATCAACTGACCCAGGGTGATACCTGGTGGGGAACAGGAAGGTGAGGAAGTACTGGTGGCAGTGACATGAGAGGACAGAGCCCACCATTCCCAGGGAGGGCAGGAGTGGAATAAAAATAAGAAGAGTTCAAGAAGTCTCAGTGAACTCTGAGAGCCAGCAGAGAGATTCCAGAGGTGAAGAGCTTAAGGAAAAAGAAGTTCAGGAGAAGTGGCAGTTTTGGAAGCCCTATTAAGGCAGAAGTGCAAACTGCAGCAATAAAAAGCAAAAACAGAGTAACAAAATCAATCTGCTCTTCTGCAGCCTTGTGAGCTGCCAGCTGCAAACAAAAGGAGGAGCACAAAACCACAGGGGCATCAGCAAAAAGGGGAAGACAAAACATCAGCCATGACCAGGAAAGGACACAAAAAAGAGATCCCAAGGACTCTCCCTGGAATGATGGGAGGAGAAAGAGAGAGACCACAAAAAAAGCTTGGCCAATGCACAAGCCAACCATGTTTAATGTTCCTGCTGGTACAATCTGAAACCTGGTACAATCTGTACCTTCTCTTCTGCACCTCCTGAGAGCAACAGGAGGAGCCCAGACTGGGCTGGGCAGAGACCAGAACTGAGATACGGAATCTGAATGAAATGTTCTCCCTAGAATGGGTAAACTCACCCTAGAGCAGGCTGGATAAATTGGCTGACAGGATCAGAGGGTGCCAGGGCTGGCTTAGACTGGATATTAAGGGAAATTTCTTCATGCAAAGGGTTGTCACAGGGCAGTGGTGGAGAGGTTTAAAAGCTCCATGGATATGGCACTTGAGGACAGGGTCTGGTGGCCTTGGCAGTTCTGGGGAAACAACTGGACTCAAGGATATTAGAGGGCTTTTCCAACCAAAAGAATTCTGTGATTTTCTTCCAACTGAAACCTGAAAGATGGAAGATGCCTCATGCTGAAAAGCTCATCCCAACTCTGAAGTGTTCTCTTTCTAAGAGCAGAATCTCCTGAAAGGCAGGTGATGCTCAGTGTTCTGTACTTGTGTCCACCCATCCCATCCCACTCCACCCCATCCCATCCCATCCCTGAACCCTGCACAGCACAGCTTCCTACACTATTCCAAAACTCACTTGGATGTCAAAACTGCAAAATTCACTTTCAAAGCCCCCTGTCACTGCCTCACATCAGTGACTGCTGGACCTGGCACCATCCCCTGTAGGGACAATCAAGGCCCAGCATGGACATTTCACAGCCCATAATCTGTTTATATTCACTACTGAGGCCATAAATTTGAAGCTGATTGTAATAAGCTCCAGGAACTCCAAGAAGTCCAAGTCCAGAATACAGGGACTCTCTGAGCTTTCAGGCTCAGCTTCCAGGTTCCAAACCTTCAGTGTCCACTCCTTTGATATCAATACTCCCCATTTCCCTGAAGAATTTATCCTCTAGAATCAAGTTAGTTACTGAGGAGAAGCTTTTGTTTTCACATGTTTTCAGTTTCTTCTTAATTTTTTAAAGACCTTAAGTACTTCTCCTGTGAGAGATTATTAATTTTTAATCTCTGTATTTTGCAGGGCTTACTGTGATGCCTGGCTTTTGGCCACCCACTGATTTAGTGTCTGAACACAACTTCAGTTGCTGTCTACAAGCAAAATCTGAAACCTCCAAGCACAGGTATATGCATTAAAGTTACAGCAGAAGAAATACGAGCCAATTTCTTCACAGGACATTTCACTCTGTCTGGTTTGCCTCCTCCTCAGATGCAAAAGTAATAAACCCTATTAATTTAAATCTTATTTAGCTGTTCCATCTCTCCACAATAATTGATTGGGCTTTGGACACTGAGCAAAAACCCCTCATCAAATCAGGTCTGCCTGGTGCCTGTGCTGCAGGGAGATGTCACAGAGCTCTGAACCCACACTTGCTCTAATTGATTAAAAGATTTGGTCACTTGCACATTTCCATTTAGGCAATTAAGCTAAAGAGACACAGCCCCAGTGAGAGCAGCTGGGAGCAGGGATGGAGAGTGACAGACTCCCTTGGAGGACAGGATTATGCCTGGGGATGTTGCAGTAATTAAGGTGTGGGGTGTCCTCCTCAATGCTTTTGATGGAACAGCCTCAGTGCTGCCTGGGGCGTACACCAAACAATCCACCTTGGAGAATCATGGAATATTCTGAGATGGAAGGGACCACAAGGATCATCCAGTCCAATCCTAGCCCTACACAGACATCCCAACAATGCCACCCTGTGCATCCCTGGCAAATGCTCCTGGAGCTGTGGCAGCCTCAGGGCCATGCCCATTCCCTGGGGAGCCTGGGCAGTGCCCTGCACCATCTGGGGGAAGAACCTTTCCCACAATCCAACCTGACCCTCCCTGACACAGCTCCAGCTGTTCCCATCTCCCAGTGTGCTTTTCCTGTCCCCAAAAAAAGCTGCCACATAATCCTGCATCCCCAGCCTCTCTGAAGGGGACAGGCAGGGAAGCATGAGCCAGTGAGGGGACCCTGGCAGCTGTGAATGCTCCCAGGGACAAGGTGCTGAGTGAAGCCACATCTCTGACAATAACCCCTAATCTTCTGAGGTTGTTTGGATACTGGCTCCACTCATGTGCTCTAGTGGAGGTGGCCTGCCCACAGCAGGGGTTGGAACTGATGCCCCTTAAGGCCTCAACCCAAACCATTCTGTGATTCCATGATTACTGGTTTGGAGCCAAAATGTGTCAGTCAGGACCAGCCAACTTCAGTGACATTCAATTCCCAGGGAAAGCAGCTGAACTGCAGCATTTCTTGCCAAAGTGACAAAAAGAGAATAAACAGGTTCCTTGGCCTTTCCTTCAGCTATCCGGGGAGAGCGCGATGGTTGTGCAGTTGGAAACATTGGCAGAATCTATAAATGTCAAAATCCTGAAAGAAGATATCAAGAAGAAAGAATCCCAGCAGCCTTATCTGCAAGGCAGCGTGCAGACCTGAGGAGCCCAGCACAAAACCTGTACAAAAAAACATTCTGCCAGCAGCAGATCAAAATGGGGATTTCACATGTCTGCACCAGGACAGATGGCACCTGCTGCTCAGGAGCTGCCTTGTTTATCCTGCCCAGCCACCAGAGCCTGCAGTTCCACTTCAGTCTCACATGCTGAACAACCGGCAAGGTGTGGGGGATAAAACAAAAACTACAGACAGGCCTGACTGCAGGGTTTGGAAGCTGGGCTGGCACAGGATCAGGAGGGATTGGGTGTGGCAGGGAGGGAGGGAAGATCCCTCCCACAGCTACAGGAAGGCTGCAGAAGCACAGGAGCTGGAAAAGTCACCAAAAAGAAATTTTCTTTCAGCAGCAGTTCTGGTTTAAGTCAAGCTTAAGGTCCTAGGATGAGCCTCAAAATGAGCCTTACATTTTCCAACTTAAACCTTCCCGTTTCCAGGGGATGCCTGAAGACAGCCAGCTGCATTCCATATGGGAGCGTCCAACACCTGCCACCCACCTCACCCACAGCAGGGAGATCAATGAATCAATGCTAAAACCTCTGAGCTCAGTGCCCTGTGAAGCATTCAATGCAATTTTTCCTTGCATTCAGTGCTTCAGGTTGTAGCCATCAGGAAAATCAGCACTGTAGCACTCGTTGTCATCAGGCTGCTGCTGCCAGATCCCTCTGAAGTGACAGGTGACAGTGACAGCATGATGAGTTAGACATACAGGGAACAGTGCCACCTTCTCTGGATCTCTACACTAATGGACTGATTTATCAATTATTGATAAATCTGTACTATCTCATTTATCATTTTCTGCACTCTCCAGTTCACACTTGCTGGATTTCCCTGATTCAGCCTATTCCACATCCAGGCTGCTGCCAAAAAATCCTGAATGAGGGCATTTAGAAGAGAAACTGGGAAATGCTCTATGGAGCAATGCTGGGAACAAAGCCTCTCATCCTGATCACATTCTTGTTTACACTTTAGGATGTACCTTGTGTATGGGGACAGAGGGACAAGCACAGGCAGGGCAATGTCCCTCCCAGCACAGTCTCACTGCAGGACTCCATGCACACCATGTGGAAAACAGACATGAGCAGAATGTTTTCCTTCCCAGTCACTGCCCTGCCCTGAAGCAAAGCAGAAGCTGCACATTAAAGGTGCCATTTGCTGCCTCCTTCCCAGCCAGGGTATGAGGAAAGCCCATCCAGAGCACCAAGGAACACTTTGGAATAGACTCCCAACTGCAAACTGCACAGGATGCCCAGCGTTCAATGCCCATATTTAACATGGGAGACAGCTTTCTAGAACCCTACAAGTTAGGGCAGTCCTTTAAATGCTCCCATGAAATATCTGCATTATTAAAATGCAAGGACTGTGAAAGACAGAAAGAGGCAGTCAGAGGAATTTGGCTGTTTTTGCATGGAAATACTATCACAGAATCCCAGAATGGTTTGGGTGGGAAGGGACCTTCAAGCCCATGTCATTCCACTCCCTGCCATGGCAGGGACACCTTCCATTGGCTCAGGCTGCTAAGGGAATACTCACTGGTATTGGATGATGCTGGAGCACCATCACTCAGGCTGGGGAATGGAATGGGTGTTGTTGGCAGCCTGGGGTGAGGTGTAAGTCCAGAGGAAGTACAGCTCCCATGGGATGATTTAGCAGGGTGGAAAACAAAAGAGCTCAAAGCACAACCTCCCTGTCCTCCCACTCCAGGCGCTCTCACGTCACTGCTGGCATTTCTGCTGAGCCTCAGCCTCTCTTCCTAATCCCACCCTGCACTCCCCCAACCTGGCACACACCTCCCTTGGAAGCCCAGACAGGAGTGAGTGAGTAGTGCTAGAGCAGCTTGGATCCAGCACAGCTCCTTTCCTTCAGGAATTCATCACGAAGTCGGGCCTCTGAGGAAAGGGGATACTTTCCTGACCAATGGGAAGTCATTGAGTTGAAGACAGGTTGTCCAGCCTGGAGAAAAGGAAGCTCAGGGGGGACCCTGTGGCTCTGCACAACTCCCTGACAGGAGGGGACAGCCAGGGGGGTCGGGCTCTGCTCCCAGGGACACAGGGACAGGAGGAGAGGGAACGGCCACAGGCTGGGCCAGGGGAGGCTCAGGGTGGACAGCAGGAGGAATTTCCCCATGGAAAGGGTGGAAAGCATTGGCAGGGGCTGCCCAGGGAGGTTTGGAGTGCCCATCCCTGGAGGTGCCCAAGGACAGGCTGGATGTGGCACTCAGTGCTCTGGGCTGGGGACAAGGTGGGGACTGAGCACAGCTTAGACTGGATGATCCTGGATGGCTCTTTCTACCTCAGTGATTCTAGGATTTATCAGCTGCTGTTTCAGGAAGGCAACAGTTACTGAGTGATCACTCTTCGCTTGTTTAGAGCAATGGAATTGGTAGCGGTGAAGGTACTTTAAATATGGAAAATGGTCCAATTTCCAAAGATACTGCATCATCTCATACTCAGCATCTCGAGGCGTTCACACAACACACACAGCCCACGCTGCCCAGAGCACAGCTGGCTCAGGGACAGCTGGCTGTGTCCCACAGAGCCCCCACCCTGGCCAAACCCCGGGGTGCCTTACCTCCAGCAGAAGACACACTTGTTGGCACAGGCCAGGCTGGGGGTGGCCTCCATGCAGCGGTGGCTCTCAATGCCATAGAAGGTGTGCTTGTAGCAGCCCCCGCGGCCCCGCAGCATCGACTGAGGGCAGGGAAACACACACCACGGGAGTTAAAAACCCATGTGGGGCCAAACTGAGCGCAGGGGAACACACACACACACACACCCCACGAGCGTTAAAAACCCATGTGGGGCCAAACTGAGTGCAGGGGAACACACACACACACCAGAAGAGTTAAAAATCCATCTGGGGCCAAACTGAGGGCGCACACCCACCAGGAGAGTTAAAACTCCCCATCTGAAGCCAAACTGAGGGCACAGCTGTGGATCTGCTCCCTTCAGCCACTTGTGACTTCAGTTCCAAGTCCAGCAATGCCCTGAGCAGGGCTGAGGGACACCAATGCAACCTGCCCCGAGAAATTCCCAGCTCCCTACAAAATGTGACTCTTTACGTGCAGCTTGACTTGCATTTAGGAGGTCAAACCCCTCCCTGTGTTAGAGAAGAAAGAACTTTAAGCTACTCAGTTCCTTCTCTGGAAGACCCAAGCACAACAATGTGCTCTCCTGCTACTTTTCAGACTCAGCAGGTGAAGAGCAGGTGAAGCCTCTTGAGCTGCAGGAAGCGTTCCTGGAAAAGCTCACTCAGGAGCAATGAGGATCCATTTCAAGGCTGTCCTACTGAACCCTCCATTCTTTTCATTTATCTGGCAGAATATTTCTTGCAGCACTAAATTAAATAAATGCCCTGACCTTATAAACCCTCACTCACAGCCGGCAGCGGCTCCAGCAGGATGCTGGGTCTTCCCTTCCCAGCACAGCCACAGCAGCTTTCCCAACAGGATTCAATTCCTATTTAACATGCAGGCTGCTTGCAGAAAAGGCTGTCTTTCATTAGCTCAGTTAAATAATAAAAAATGAGAAAGAAACTTTACTACTCTCAAGAGAAAATGTGAAATATAACACAACAGCTTTTAATCTGCCTTCCTCTTCCTGGAGAGTCCTGGTGATCCAACAGAAAGGAGCAGCAAGGAAAAATCTACAGCTAATCCCTAGCTGGTTGTACAGGTAGAAGATGTAATGATGTGGAAAATGTTGTTGATTCTACCCATTCTTCAAATGATAGAGACTTCAGGAGATTCACAAATTCAGGAGAGCAAATTATGTTTGGCTTTTTCTAAGGCAAACTACACTCTTCCTAAAACATACAGGGTTTCTGGTTTTTTCTGGAAATTGATAGAACCCCATCTTTTCCATCTGAGATGCCTCTATGAAACTCTACTTAATACTGATCCTGCCAGCCCTGCTCCTGCTCTCCTCTGATACAAATCTCCACAAAGGCTCCTGAAGACTCTCACAAACTGGTGTGAACCTGAGGCAAAGCCACTGCCTGGAACCAGTTTCAGCTCAATTTATTAGAAGACTTTACATTCAATTCCTGCTTAAGCTAAAAATAGTGTGGGCCCATCTAAGCACACAGAGCTGCTATTTATTTTGTGAAATGGCTTTACAGTGCTGCATTCAAGTCTGGGTCTTTCATAAAAATAGGTTCTCTGGCTTTCTCAGTCACAACGTTGAGGTTTGGCAGATTTTTCTTTAAGCGTTTTGTGATCATGTCTGCCACTAAAAATGATAGAAGAGAGAAATGGGTGTAAGAGTGACCAGCAGAGTGGGACAAGTGCATCCTACAGCACTCCTGACAGCCCAGGGTGGGCTCTCAATGCTGCTTAGGAGAGCAAGGCTCTTGATGAAACAGTTCGTTGACACCAGGCACTGCAATGAAAACTCTCTGCAGCCTACCCTGGGATGGCATCCTAAGGGCTCTTTCAAAAGTTAATCATGCACCAAAGGAGAGCTCAGACAGCAAGGACTGATCACTGCTACAGCACAGGAATTACAGATGTGCTGGCATCTTAACGAGGTGCTAATTCCAGAGGTTCCCATCCAGGGATGCTCAAGGGTGCAGGATGTTGCAACATGGTGGGTGAAGGGGCTGGAGCCCCAGGAGTGGCTGAGGGAGCTGAGGAAGGGGCTCAGCCTGGAGAAAAGGAGGCTCAGGGGGGACCTTGTGGCTCTGCACAACTCCCTGACAGGAGGGGACAGCCAGGGGGGTTGGGGTCTGCTCCCAGGGACACAGGGACAGGAGGAGAGGGAATGGCCTCAGGCTGGGCCAGGGAGGCTCAGGGAGGATATTGAGGAAAATTCCTTCACTGAAAGGATGGTCAGCTCCTGGCACAGCTGCCCAGGGCAGTGGTAGAGTCCCCACCCCTGGAGGGGTTTTACAGCCCTGTGGATGTGGCACTTGGGGACATGGGTTGGTGGTGGCCTGGGCAGTGCTGGGGGAATGGTTTGACTTGATGATCTCAGAGGGCTTTTCCACCGTTAATGATTCTCTGATCAATGGTGCTCCCCAAATATACAACATTAGAGACTTGTGAGCTCCAGATGGACCTGCCAAGGACAGCTGAAAACACACCCACCATGAAGGGGCTACAGTTTGTTCTCCAGGGCTCTGTGCCTCTGTTGGGAATGTTCTTAAGTCTGGAAACTGCTTGAAAAGCTACTGAGTTCCAGCTCCTCCAAGTGCCATGTGCAGGGCTGGAAGGAAGCTGTGTCACACAGGTGTGCTCATACCCACAGTCATTGTACACAGCCACATCCACACACACCCCACAGGCAGGGCAGGGAAATCATTAACAACAGTGAAATCAATAACAACAGTGAAATCATTAACAACAGTGAAATCATTAACAACATCTCCCCGTGGAAATCTGATCTGATAAATGCTGAGAACCAGGGGAGCCCTGACTGTCACAACACACCCCCAGGCCAGGGGTTCAAACAGCCTCATACGCCTGTTCAGGTGTGGCAATGGCCGAGTTATCCCTGTTCCACAACCTCACACCAGGGATACAATCTTCCCACCTTTCCCTCATGTGGATTTCAGCAGGCAGAAGATGTTTTAGCAGACAGCAGAACAACAGGAAAAAACAGAAAAGGATGTTCCCAGCTCTGTGCCACAACTGTATTCTCACTCTTTGCAGAGGGATTTTAATAGCTGGAAATGCAAGGTTATAGCTTGAAAGATGAAATTTGGGGTTGTGCAAATAATAGCACATTTTAAAATGGTATTTCATCAGGAAATTGGAATACCTGAGCAAATCTCTACCTTTGTTTTTATTTATGAAATGAAAAAGGAAACAGAGCATACCTTTGTCCATCGGCAGAGCTTCACTCCAGAATGGCTTCCAATCAGTTTATAACCTGAGAACAAAGCACAGATCATCAAACAATTGAGTTCAGCCTGCAAGAATTGACATACAAAATGTACCAAGTGGTACCCAGAGTGATTGACACCGTGGACTCAATGCTGCTCTTCCCCACTGGCCCCAAGGTGACACCACCAGCAATGGCAGTGCAACCCCAGGGACCTCAGCCTACTTCTTTTAGTGGGACTTGTACTGATATCGCTGAGTCTGGTTTGAATCAGAGTGCCCAGGGGACTCCTGCACGAACTGGATGGCAGAGGCTGGCTAACCCAGGCTGTGTGACAGCTCAGAGACCCAAGAAAAAGGAAAAGGACAGGGAACAGGGAGCATCTCCCTGGCCCCAGGCCATAACCTCAAAACAGCCTCCTACCCAGAACCCAGGATCCCTGTCCCAGCCTGCAGGACAGGAGCTGATTCCCAGTGCAGCTGGGAGGGCATGGGAGAGGAACACAACCAGGGCTCAGCCTGAACCCCACCTGAGTTTCACCAGTTCCACCCCACTGGTTCTGGGGCAGCCACAGTGAGGGAGCAGATCCTCCACACTCAAAGGAAAGCTGAGCTCAGATCAGCTACTCATTCCCCAGCCAAGATCAACACAATTCCATTCCCATGGGTCCAGGAAGATTAATTGCGCAACATTCATTAAGCTCTAAGTGCTATTATTACCCAAACTGCTCAGTGGGGTTATATTCCTCTTTGAGAGAAGTGCTTAGAAGCCAATATGCCCGAAGGATTAAAAGTCTCTTCAAAATCAGCATAAAAATAAGAGGGATTTGAGACCCATCATTGTGTCCCTCACAGTGGTGTTCATACGTCACTGGCCTGGCTGGCCCCAAACCCAGTATCTCTCAGCCGCCTATTGCAGGCTGCTCTTATTAACACTTCCAAGGGAAGGAAAAATATCAAGTCTTAGCTGTCAGGTCTTCTTCCTGCCAACCAGCACAAACTTAACAGGGAAAAAGCCTTCAGCTCAGCAAACTGGCCTTCAGCTCCTCCACAGAACAGCAGCACAAATATCCTGCCTTGTTCATCTGTCCCTCAGCAGCTCTGGCACAGCAAGGTCCCAGTGAGAGCAACTGCATCCCTAAGTCCCTCACACCTGCAAGAACACCAAGCCAGCCAGGAGCAGCAGATGCCACACCAGCTGCAGCAGGCAGAAATTAAAACTGTGTGCACACAGACAGGGCTAACAGGGAATCAAACAATGCTCTGCTCCTGCCATTCAAACCCAGCAGAGACCTGCCCTGGCTCCTCTGCCCACTTCACCTGATGGTGTTTGATGCATCTCCTCACACTGGAATATACAGGCAGAGTGACCTCTGCTGCAAGAAGGACGGAGAGGGACTTGGGACAAGGGGCAGGACAAGGGGGAATGGCTTCCCACTGCCAGAGGGCAGGGTTAGATGGGATATTGGAAAGGAATTGTTCCCTGTGAGAATGGTGAGGCCCTGGCACAAGGTATCCAGAGAAGCTGTGGCTGCCCCTGCATCCCTGGAAGTGTCTAAGGCCAGGCTGGACAGGTCTTGGAACAACCTGGGATACTGTAAGGTGTCCCTGCCCTGTCCCTTTAAGGTCCTTTCCAGCCCAAACCATTCTGGGATTCTATGACAGCCCTCCTAAGACAGTCCCCAAAGGCACATGCAGTCTTGGGAACACCTTCACCTCAGACTGGCTGAGACCCAGAAGATGCTGGTGGAGGTTCCGGGGGCACAGCCACACACAGCTGCACATGGCTGGAACCCAACTCCTCCCTGCCCTGGTTCTGTCCTGCCTCTTTCTGCAGATTTTCTCAGCAAACAGCTTGTCCAGCAAGGTCTAATCTCAGCTGAGACCTCCCTGCCCTGCTAAACTGTGTGTCCTTACAGGATTTGTGGATGAGAGCTGAAAAGGTGCTGCATTCCTCCTCCCTCTAATACAGCTGTCCAAGGCACACTCTGCTGCTGTCACCTAGCACAGCCCAAGCCTTATTTTTCCCATTTCCCCAGATCCAGCACCAGCAGTCATACAAGATTATTTTCTCACAGATCACTTGTCAGTACAGCAAAATGGCTGCTTTCAAATGGGTTTTGCAGAAAAATTACATTGGAAATAGGACATGCCCACCCAGATCTGCTATTGAGTTGTTTGAGAGGAGAGAGGAAGCAGCTGAACTGAGCAAGATGCCAAGCTCCAGAGCTCCAGCATTTTCTCTTAAGTTCCTTAAATCAACTTCCACCATCTGGAGCACCCACAGCTTCCTTTAAAGGCCCAGAAAATTGTACATGTTCAACATCAAAACAGTCTTACAAATGCCAGCCAGCTTTGGGGATGAGAGGGGGGTTAATCATCTCTGTCACTGCCAGGAGTCCCAGCTGTGGTGACAGGAGGAAGCAGCAGAGATGTGCAGAACTCCTAAAGCCACAGAACTGGGGTCCTGCACTGTGTGGGGAATTGGGAGGAGGTGTGGTTGGTCACCCAGCACTGGGTGCTGGCCATGCCAAGCTTCTGACACTTGGGAAAGAGAGAAGATACCAGAGATCAAGGCTAGACACTTGTTCGATCCCTGCTCCAGGAGAGCAGAGACTCTACAACACTGCAAAGCCTTTCCTCAGCACTGGCTGCACAGCTAGGAAGGAGGCAGCAGAGCAGTCTGGGCCAAAAGAAAGGACAAAAAGTTAGGCAAGAAACTGGAGTGTCCCAGAATCACAGAACTGTTCTGGCTGGGAAGCCCCTCTGAGATTATCAAGCCCAGCCCTTCCCCCACACTGAGCCTTGTCCCCAAGTGCGCATCCACAGGGCTGTTAAACTCCTCCTGGGATGGGAACTCCATCACTGCCTTGGGTAGCTGTCCCCTCCTGTCAGGGAGTTGTGCAGAGCCACAAGGTCCCCCCTGAGCCTCCTTTTCTCCAGGCTAAGCCCCTTTCCCAGCTCCCTCAGCTGCTCCTGGGGCTCCAGCCAGCCCCTTCCCAGCTCCGTTCTCTTCCCTGGACACACACCAGCCCCTCAATGTCCTCTCTGCAGTGAGGGCACAGAACTGACCCCAGGATTGGGGCATGACCTCAGGAGTGCCAGCACAGGGGGAGAGGTACATCCTTACTGCAAAGTTTCAAATTAAACATGTGAAAAACTGTGATCAAAGCCAGCCTGAGGGTCTCCAGCCCTGTTCCCACATCGCAGCTCCTGCTGATCCTCCCTTCTGGAAGCTCAGGCCAGCTCCACTCTTCCACCAACTTTGCCACAAAGCTCTGCCAAGGCCAATGGTGCTTGAATCCAATCCTCTTGATGGCCCCAAGTCTGGAGCTTTGGGTGCCAGGAGTCCCTGTGAACACATTCCCCCCTTGCTTTGAAGGGCTGACTCGTGAGCAATAACTCTAAGTGAATATTTGTATGCAGCACCTTCCAAACAATCCAGTGTTTGATGGACCTGCTAGTCCCCACCCCTGTGTACCTCCAGACACAAAAGCTGAACAAATCAATCTATTTATTATTTCCACAGTCTAATATGCAAAGGATTCCTTCACTTATAAGCCGGCTCACAGTAATCAGCTCAGCTCCCAACTAAAGGAAAGAACATCTCATCTGAAGGCTGGGTATGAGATGATCCTGCTCTAGATGACAAATTATAGATGACCTAGAAGCTTGCCAAACTTCACTGAAATTAAGTGTCACTTTTATAGATGTGAATTAAGCTTTTAAACAACCTTTGGGGTGAAATGAGTGTTATCAAGCGGTAACACCAGGCCACGGAACATGTGGTGATTGCTCACCCTGACACGCCAACTGGAGTTTAATAGAGCACAGAGGGACACGGAACTGTGTGGCCAAAGTCACAGCCCCTGATTGCTCTAGAGGCTGGGGCAGGACTGTGCTCAGCTCTTTAGAACCACATTGCAGCATTTCCACTCCATCCTGGAAATAAGAGTTTACAAGTCCTTTCTCTGAAACTCAAAGAACTCATGGAGGGACCCAGCTGAACTCTCAGTACTGAGCCAAGACACTGCTGTCTGTATTCCCAGGGCACATTTCAGTATCCAGGCGCTCGGGGTGTGGTTTGCCAGTTTACCAGTGCCAGACACACATCCAGTCTTTCCAAGCTCCTGGACATGGATGAATTATGACCATAACTGAGCAATTCTGTTATTATTGAGAGCAGAGCAGATCAGCTGAATTTCTACAAGCACAAGTGTCCCTATCAGGAGCCATGTCACGCCACCTGTACTCTCTGAACAACTCAAGAGCTGCGCTGAGCAGCCTTCAGGTATTGCAGACTATCACCAGGTGGCAAAATGTCTGGAACAAAACCCACACACACTGAATCCTTGAGGTTAGAAAAAACTTGCAAGGTCATCGAGTTCCAGCTGTGCCCAATCCCCACCTTGTCCCCAGCCCAGAACCTTGACTGCCACCTCCAGCCCTTCCTTGGACACCTCCAGGGATAGGCACTCCAAACCTCCCTGGCAGCCCCTGCCAAGGCCTGACCACCTTTTCCATGGAGAAATTCCTGCTGCTGTCCACCCTGAGCCTCCCCTGGCCCTGCCTGAGGCTGTTCCTTCTCCTCCTGTCCCTGTGTCCCTGGGAGCAGAGCCTGACCCCCCAGCTGTCCCGTCCTGTCAGGGAGTTGTGCAGAGCCACAAGGTCCCCCCTGAGCCTCCTTTTCTCCAGGCTTAGCCCCTTTCCCAGCTCCCTCAGCCACTCCTGGGGCTCCAGACCCTTTCCAGCTCTGTTCCCTTCCCTGGACACACTCCAGCCCCTCCGGGTCTGCATTGTCCTGAGGGTCCCAGGAGTGACACCAGCACTGGAGGTGTCCCAGCAGTGCCAGCACAGGGGACAATCTCTGCCTGGTTGACACCTTCCAGTTCAGATCTCTGCACCACCGAAAGTTTGCTTTGACCCAAAATCCTGAAGCAAAAGATTCAACACCAAAAGAAAGGAGATCCATAGTTGAAAATGTTCCAAAAACAACAGGGAAAAGACCAAGCTATCCTTCTCCAGGAGTGCAGGCACTGGGAGCTGGGGAAAGCCACTCCGAGGCCTCATTGTGCCTCCCAAACTCTGCTGGCTGTCAGAGGGCTGCCCTGAGAGGAGCAAAGTACAGCTGACACCTCTGCATGGGGCTATCCAGCACTGTTCTGCAATAAAATCACTGCTCTGAGGCAGTGATTATCTGCTAGAGCTGCAGCTCAGGACAGTCTCACATTAGCAGAAGGTTTACAGGGAAAGAATTCCCAATTTCCTGTGGTTCTGAAGGAGTGCAGTTTAACAGGGCCAGAGCTGAAGGTCAGTGACACAGCTGGATCCATCCCCACCACCTGTAAGGACCATTTTCCACATTGAAACACAACTGCTGTGCTTGAGTCACCACCCAAAAGAAAAAGAATACTTGAAAATTAAAAATAACACTAATAAAAATAATAGTAGTAATAACAACAATAACAATAAGAAATGCCCCTGGTATCTGCTCAGATTATATCAGTATTTTATACAAATCTGGAAAGAAGCGGACTCTGGGAAGTGGAATTTTTCAGATTGCCCAAGCATGACAAGAGACACCTCCAAGTTCATTCCTAGAACTGCTCAACTTTGAAGAAATCTTACCAGCTCCACCAAGACCTATTTTAGATTGTCTCTTTGTTTGAAAAAAGGCTCTTAAAAAGTAAAAAAGGCTCGTGATTTGGAAAGGATTTCTCCCATGAGCTGAAAGCAGGAGTGGGACAGGAGCAGGAATTGCAGGACTGTCCCTCATTAGTACAAACCCTGTCCCTCCCAAAGGGATGGGAGGTTTGACCTCTCAGCTGCCTCAGATCCCTCTCATTATACACAACGCAAACATCTTGAAACTTTTAAGAAACAGTAAAAGCCTCCTGGGGCAGTGAGAGGGACTCAGCTGCTGCACAGGAAACCCAGAGCCAACCTAGAACCAGAAAAGCGAGACTGGCAAAGTTCAGGGGTGGGAATGCCAGGAGCTACCACAAATTCCAGCCTCTACAGCTGATCATAAGAGACCTCAAGGATTCTCAAAACCTGGCTTTTCCCTTAGACCCAGATGTCTCTTTTAATCCAAGAGCACCTTTCCCTCTGAAGCACAGGAAAATAAAACTTCCCATAGCCAAAGGCATCATTTCCTGTCAAATTATGCCTTTGCCAGAAACAGCCTCAGAGACCACTGCTACTCTCATCTGTATCAACACCAGAGAAAACACAGCAGAGCCTTCTGTATCTGGCTCCTTTGTCCAAAAGCATCACCAAGCCAGAGCAGTCCCCAAAAAGGATCATGGACTGGTTTGGGCTGGAAGGGGCCTCAAAGATCAACCAATCCAACTGGTGATTCAGCCATTCCCATGGGGAATGGCTTCCCACTGCCAGAGGGCAGGGATGAATGGGATATTGGGAAGGAATTGTTCCCTGGGAGGGTGGGCAGGCCCTGGCACAGGTGCCCAGAGCAGCTGTGGCTGTCCCTGGATCCCTGGCAGTGTCCAAGGCCAGGTTGGACAGGGCTTGGAGCAGCCTGGGACAGTGGAAGGTGTCCTTGCCCATGGCAGGGGGTGGGATGAGATGAGCTTTAAGATCCTTTCCAACCAAAACCAGTCTGGGATTCTGCAATCCTTTATTCACAGAAAAACTCAAGAAATCTGCAAGAGCTTGGCACTTTTAAGAGCTGTACTTCAGGGTCAGCTTTGGCTGAAGTCTAGAATGGGAGAACCTGCACCTGCACAAATCTCCTCCTGAACCACCCAGAACAAACCCAAAAAGTAACAGACAGAACTGCTGACTGCTAACCCTAACTGCTAACCCTACAAGCTGCATCTCTTTTCTGTTCTGTTTTCCTGAGACACTCTTCAGTCATTCAGGGCACATTCCCTTCTCCACATTTCCATTTGTCTGAACTGTCCCCCTGTGTGTGGCGAGTGTCACATTACAAAGAAAGGACAGCAAATTTTACCCTTCCCTGAACATATCCTGTACTTTGTTCCAGCTTAGACTTAATTTCAAAGCCCAGTACTCCCCAAAGCCCTGCCAAAATCTAAAACAAACCAAAGAAAGGATGCACTTCAATTATAAATGTGTTTATTTGCTTCTGTTACACATGGAGTTATTCTACCAGCTCTAGTAACACATGAGAAAAGAATCATCCCCCTAAACATGATTTTCCCATCTCCTCTGCTCCTGGTCAGGTGCTACATCTGTGCCAGCACATCAGAATTGCAGTCAGCTCTCCACCAGCTCCTGGCAGCTCTCAGACAGTGGGGCTTAAGCATCTTCTGCTGCCTGGACTCCTTCCTTTTACCTGCATGTTTGCCTTTTATTTACAGACATTTCCTAAGGAATTGATCAAGTCTCCTCTGTGCCTGGGTTTTGTCACTGTATTTATTCTGCTCACCGCGAGTAATTTGCTAGTTAGCAAAGTTATTTTTAATCTGCCCACGGCCGGTATTGGATTTCTGTAGCACATTCCTAGGACTGCTCCAGTGTCACCAATGTCGGAGCCAGTTGTGGGCTGCTAGTGCCACCTGGAGTTAAACAGCTCCTCTCAAAGCCTGCCAGATCCCAAACCCTATGATCCCAGTCATGTGTCTGTGCGATGGCTTGGGATCCCACTTCCACATGCTTGACACTCCAAAGGCTCAGCAAAGAGAGCCAGGCTGAGCTGGGCACAAGAGCTGCAGGCACTGAGAACTTCAGCCCAAGAAGGGACAGCAAAAGCCATCAAAGCACTTAAAAACCTCAACTCCAGGTTGGTGAGCACCTGAAAACCCAGCCATCAGTATTTTTCTGAAGTCAGCCTCTTGCCTGTCCTTCCCCACTAAAAGCCACAGGCCAAAGCACAGCTTTAGCTGCAGCACAAAATCAGAGCACAGCAGTTTAAGTGGCTGCTGAAGCCCACACTATTTCAAATAAGAGCTGTCTCTTAATGCACCATTTGTCTTTGGAGACAAGTAAAATAGAGGTGTGCTGGGCACCCTGAGGCTAAATTGTAGCCTTCCTTAACCAGTAAGGACAGAAACAACTGGACTGCAGAAAAACTGTCCTTATGGGACAGAATAATTTATCCAATGTCCGCAGGGTCAGCCTTTGGCATCATTAACCCATTCCCACTGTACTGCCAGGCATGGAGAGCAGGGATTTGTTTGGTCCTGTTACAGAAGGCAAGAGCAAAGCAAAGAGCATGGCAGAAACAGAGTGTAAGCAGCTTCAGAAATCCTGGAATCATAGAATGGTCTGACCTGAAGGGATCTAAATCCCATCCAGTGCCACCCCTGCCATGGACAGGGACATCTTCCACTGTCGCAGGGTGCCTCAAAAAGCCCATCCAGCCTGGCCTTGGACACTGCCAGAGATCCAGGGCCTGCCCACCTTCATAGGGCATGTGGGGGAGATGTGGCTGGACAGGGAAAGGCGCTCGGAAGATATCGGGTTGTTACGAGAGGGCCTCAGAAACATTCCAGCCATCAGATAAGATCTACCTCAAGGACACAAGCCCCCTTCAAGGACATACCAGTACCTTTCCGTTCCCCCCCAGGAAGTGTAGCAAGACCCTCTGACGTAGAGAAGACCCAGATAGTATTTAAGCTGCATGCTTCAGATAATAAACGCTTTTTGACCATCCACCAAACTGGTGCCAGTGTGTTAATAGCCCGAGCGCCACAAGGAACACGTGGTTGCCGTGCCGTCTATCCTAGATACCAGGCCGCTAGAGTTTGTGGACGAAAAACACAACATCTGGTGCCGAGAACCCGGGAAAAGGACCTAGGGAAACGGGATTTCGCCTGGAAAGGAGGCGGCGGCAGTGGCGGCTGGTTCCGAACCACTGCGGAGGAACAGGGGGGATGCCCCCGGAGAACCAGCGAACGGCATGGAGGCCCTCGCGCAGGTTGTGAGTCTTATGAAAAGGCATTGGGGAATACGGTGTGAGCAAAAGAATTTATATCTTGCTATTGCAAGGCTTTTAGATTTGGGCACGATTGAGAGGCCTATTGATATTTTAAATATAGAAAGGTGGGAAAAATATACTGCCGATTTGGCAGAGGATGCAAAAACCACCGGCAGTGCAAAGAATCTCAAAGCTTGGGGAAACCTAGAGGCTGCTTTGAGAAAAGCAAGAGAACAGCAAGAGACCTGGCTAGCAGTTAAAACCTGTTTATTCGCCGTTACGCAGCCAGGGGAAAGGGGGTTGGGAGCCGCGGGATCCTCCGGGGACGGCCAGTCTGCCGGTGGGGACATGCGGGGAGAAGACGGGTGGCCCCCCCGCCGGAGCCCACCCCCGGACCCCCCAGACTGTGGGGGGGACTCTCGGACCCTGCCGCGGGAACCCCCGGACATAAAAACCCCCCCAGAGCCTCCCGAGAGAGGCGCGGGTCCCCCTCCACCCCCCCGCCGCTTTTTTCCGCGGGACCCGCCCGTACCCGACGGCGCCGGGCTGTCGCCGCGTGCGTGCAGTGGCGGGGAGCCGGGGGGTCGGGAGTCGCCGCAGTGGACCGGGCGGGGCAGCGGCGGACTGCCGGGATCGGGGGCGCCGCCGCGGCGCGCGCGGAGCGCCGATTCGCCGGTTCCGGGAGTACCGCCGAGCGGGCGGAGCTCCGCCCGCTTTTCGGAGCCGGCGGAGGCGAACGCGGATCACCCGGCCGCCGAATCGGCGCGGCGGGAGGGGGAGCGCGCGAAATCCGTGTGGGAAAAGCTAGCGCAAGAAGCGAGAAACGCAGAGAGAGACGCCGAGAGCGTGGCGCGGCCCCCGCCCCCCCCCACCTCCAAGATGGCGGTCGCGACCGGGAACGGGGGTGGGGCGCATGGCCGCATGGAAAGCCGGAAATGCAAACCCCCACGGAGGCGCATGCACGGCAGGAAAGCTCGGACGAGCCGATCTGCACTGCGCACGCGCGGGAGAGCGAGTGGGGGGGTGAGCGCGGCCGGAAACCCCCCCCAATGGCATTTTTCAGAGGAAACACCCCCCCGTGGGGGGGGCGCGGCGAGCCCAGGGGGTGGGAACGGGACTGCCCACAAGAGGCGTGGCGGCGCCACCCCCGGGAAGGGGGGAGGGGCCGGACCCGGGAGGCGGAACGGGGACAGACCCGAGGGTCCGCCCAAAGCCACCCCCGGAAGGCGGGGCGAGGGCGGAGCCGAACAAAAAGGCACAGCCAGCCGGAAGTGTACCAGCAGTCGGCTTCCGACTCGGAGTGGAGCCACAGCTCCTCAAACAGTCTCACTGACAGCTCCGAGACCGGCACGGACTCCGAAACGGAGACAACAGAATTCATGGGTTTTTTACCCAAATCAAACAAAGCTTTTTATAATACAGGGGAACAAACACAACATAAACTCACAGATTGGGGAAAAATAAAGATAGCTTGTGCTGAATGGAAACCAGCTGCTGCCATTCATGCCTTTCCAGTAAGGGTGACTGGGGCGAGACAGAATCTGAGGAGAACATACACACCTTTAAACACAAAAGAAATACAAGCAGTGGTGAAAGCAATTCAAGAAAAGGGAATTAGTTCAGCTGTGGTATCCACCTTGGTAGATAGTCTTTTCAGCAATGATGATTTGTTGCCTTTTGATATATCACAGATAACTCGCATGTTTTTTGATGGAGCAGGGTTGATTCTTTTTCAGCAAGAATGGTCTGATCAATCCAATGGGTGGTCCTTGGAAGACCAGCTCGTGCATTCTCCCCAGCAATAGAATGCATCTCTAACCTCATCATGAAAGGCAGAAAGCTCGCCTTGAAACACCTAGGGACTGAGCCAACGAGAATCCACCTTCCTTTTCGCAAACAACCAACCACAGAGTCAACCACAATCTCAGAACACCTAGCCCTTGCTCTCATCGGATTCGGAGGAGAAATCTTCTACTCCACCAGACCACCTTGGACTCAGCTGCTGACCATAGTCGACATAGACATGCCACCGAAGGTCATGGACAGACCACAGCCAGGACCAACAGTCTTCACAGACGCTTCCTCCACGACTTCCACCGCGACAGCAGTGTGGCAGGCCAAAGAGAAATGGCATTGCGTCAAAGCATGCGACCCCACACTGTCGGTGCAGCAACTGGAAGCGACAGCAGTAGTCCTGGCGTGTGGACTCTTCAAAGACGAGCACCTGAACATCGTAACAGACTCTATATTTGTGGCAAAGCTCTGTCTGGCCATGGCAGGACCAGGTGTGTCAACATCAACAGCAGCCCTGATGCTCGAAGAAGCACTTTCTTCACGAAAGGGCACAGTATCTGTCATTCACATCAACAGTCACAACCCAGTCAAAGGTTACTTCCAGATCGGCAATGACAAGGCGGACGCTGCAGCGAAAGGCGTCTGGACGCTGCAGGAAGCTCGTCAGTTGCACGAATCCCTCCACATTGGACCCAAAGCACTGGCAAAGAGATGCGGAATCACCACAGCGGATGCCAAACATGTAGTGGCCACATGTCCTCACTGCCAGAAGTCACCCCTGTGGACCAGTGGGGTCAACCCAAGAGGTCTCAAGCCCTCAGAAATCTGGCAGTCAGATTTCACCTTGTGTCAAGTGCTGAAGCCCCGAGCATGGCTCGCAGTGACCGTGGACACATTCAGTGGAGTTATCATAGCCACACAGCATCACAAAGCTAATTCTAAAGCCACAATTCAGCACTGGCTGACAGCTATGGCGTGGCTTGGCATTCCTAAACAGATCAAAACTGACAATGGTTCCAATTTCATTTCTAAACCAGTGCAAGAATTTGCCTCCAAATGGGGGATCACATTAGTACAAGGTATTCCATATAACAGCACCGGACAAGCTATAGTTGAGCGGGCAAACCAGACCCTGAAAAACAAAATAGAGGTATTGGCAAAAGCAGAAGGTTTGACCAATTCTATCCCCTCAGGAGAGCAGACACGTATACTGGCAACAGCTCTGATAGCATTGAATCAGTTCCCTAGAGGAAATGAAACAAACAGTCCCGTTCAAAAACACTGGGCCTCCAAAGCAATAGAGGAGGGCCCGCAGGTTGCAATTAAGAATGAGCTGGGTGAGTGGGAACGGGGCTGGAAACTGATGCTTGCAGGGCGAGGGTATGCAGCTGTCAGAAAGGACGGGAAAATTAGGTGGTGTCCTCTCAAATCAATGAAACCTGATCTCCACAGTGAGCAGGATGAGACTAATGAGAACTGTGAGTTTCTGTTTACAGGACATGCTGGTGGGGCGGCCACATAATGCATACATGCCCCTTCCAGAGGAACGAGACACGCCACCAAAACGCCAGACAGCAGCAGAGAAACCCAAGCGGGTGAGACCCAAGCATCAACGACATGTCTGTGTGATCTTGTTGTTGGGGCTCATTGCCAGAGGACAAGCCAGCCCAGAATACTACCCACATCAGCCGTTCAGATGGGTCATGAGACACCTTTCCAGCGACAAGGTGCTCAGAGACATCACCACACCAAACACTCCATCCTTCGTGCTTCGCATCACCGATCTGTTTCCAGAACGATCAAGGACAAGTTCCTACACATCATACATACCCATATCCTATTGGTGCCCAGCTTCAAACCCAGGGAAAAGTTATTGTAATTACCCTGGGTGGGGATACTGTAGGTACTGGGGCTGTGAAACTATAGTCACAGATGCCAGGCCACCAGGGCCTGGGTGGGACCCACCACAGCCCGACCAGTTCCTGCAGTTCACCTGGGCACCCACAGGTTGCAAACCACCTATTTCTGTACAGGGAAACCCTCATCGAAACAGTTATAAAATCCCTAAATTTAAAAAATGTATATATTATAACATGAAGGTCTTGCAGCCCAAACATCCTGGTTGGACAGTGGGCAAGGCGTGGACAGTGGTCCTCCACGGGACAAAAGAGTGGGTGAATGTGCGAATTACCAGGCTCCAGCCATCAGTGCCCCGAGCGGTTAGACCCAACAAGGTGATTAAAAGCACACAGACAGAGAAAAACATAACTCACCCCAAAATCTTACCCACGAGTGTCACAAAAGACCCAACCAGTGATGAGAAAGCCTTCCAGATAGGCCGATTTGTCAAGTCAGACCCTGACCCAATCCTTCGTATGTTAGATGCTACTTATCTATCCCTGAATGAATCTAACCCTAACCTAACTAATTCATGTTGGCTTTGTTATGATGTCCAACCCCCTTTTTATGAAGGAGTTGCTGTAAACACCTCATTCACTTACTCCACAGCTAAGGCACCTCATCAGTGCAGATGGGACACACCCCGCAGAGGTATCACCCTGAGTCAAGTCTCAGGTCGGGGCAGATGTTTTAGAAATGCAGCCCTAGCTAAGCAAAAAGGGAATGTTTGCTCCAAAATTGTAAAGCCCAACAGAAAAAATAATAAGTGGGTTGTCCCAGCTGCATCAGCCATGTGGGTTTGTCAGAGATCCGGAGTAAGTCCTTGTGTGTTTCTTCCCAAGTTCAATGATTCTAACGACTTCTGTGTCCAAGTTCTGATTGTTCCTAGGGTCCTGTACCACTCAGATGAAGAGGTATACAACCTCTTCGAAGAACCCAGCCGGCTTCACAAAAGAGAGATACTGACAGGAATAACCATCGCAATGCTGCTTGGTTTGGGAGCGGCTGGAACGGCGACTGGTGTCTCGGCCCTAGCAACACAGCACCGAGGACTGTCTCAACTGCAAATGACCATAGACGAGGACTTGCAGAGGATTGAGAAATCCATTTCATACCTAGAGAAGTCAGTCTCTTCACTCTCAAAAGTGGTCCTGCAGAACAGGCGAGGTTTGGACCTCCTGTTCATGCAGCAAGGAGGCCTGTGTGCAGCCCTGAAGGAAGAATGCTGTTTTTATGCAGATCACACCGGGGTAGTTAGAGACTCAATGGCAGAACTTCGAAACAGACTGGCCCAGAGACAAAAAGATAGAGAGGCTCAGCAAGGCTAGTTCGAATCCTGGTTTAACCAATCCCCATGGTTAACCACTTTGATTTCCACTTTAGTAGGCCCATTGGCAATGCTACTTTTAACAGCTATCTTCGGACCATGCCTGCTGAACAAGATAGTTTCATTTGTTAGAGCTCGCCTAGAACGGACTAACATTCTGTTCCTAGGCCTGCATGAAATGCCATGAACTACTCAGGGAACATTGCCAGTCACAAGCTTTTTCAAACTTGCCTGGCAAAAATTTACTCAGGTTTCCAAACTCCTTCTCCCTTTAGTTAGATACTAACCTTCTACCTCATTTAGTGCCTATATATATATATACATATATCTACCTCATTTCTTTAGTGATAGAGGGGGGGGAGATGTGGGGGAGATGTGGCTGGACAGGGAAAGGCGCTCGGAAGATATCGGGTTGTTACGAGAGGGCCTCAGAAACATTCCAGCCATCAGATAAGATCTACCTCAAGGACACAAGCCCCCTTCAAGGACATACCAGTACCTTTCCGTTCCCCCCCAGGAAGTGTAGCAAGACCCTCTGACGTAGAGAAGACCCAGATAGTATTTAAGCTGCATGCTTCAGATAATAAATGCTTTTTGACCATCCACCAAACTGGTGCCAGTGTGTTAATAGCCCGAGCGCCACAAGGAACACGTGGTTGCCGTGCCGTCTATCCTAGATACCAGGCCGCTAGAGTTTGTGGACGAAAAACACAACAAGGGCACAATTCCTTCCCAATATCCCATCTATCCCTGCCCCCTGGTAGTGGGAAGCCATTCCCCATTGGAGCCTCCTCAGCAAACACTCAGCTCTCAGGGCTTTGGGCTCATTGCTCCTGTTCCATTCCTGCCCCATTGAGGGAAGTGCGTCAGAGCCGACCTGGGGCTGCTGAACAACCCTTGTGACATGACAGGGCTGATGGAAGTGGCTGGAACTGAGACACACCATGTCTGAGCTCCAAATAGCTCAGGCAGGCAGTGAACAATCCCTCTCCTAGCTGCCAGCATCCAACAGGACATGGTTGGCTTCAGTCAGACCATCAGCATCAATAAAACATTTGGCAAATCCAGGAGCAGCTGTGACTAATGATGGCACCAACCCCAGCAGAGCACAAAGTCATGGTTAGTCCCTGAGTCATGAACAGCCTGACTGGAAGGGACCACAGGGATCATCAGCCCAACCCCTGGCCCTGCACAGACACCCCAACAATGCCACCTTGTGCACTGCTGGGAGCTCCTGGAGCTGTGGCAGCCTCAGGCTGTGCCCATTCCCTGGGGAACCTGGGCAGTGCCCAGCACCCTACGGGGAAAGAACCTTTCCTGATATCCAACCTAACCCTCCCTGACACACAGAAGGGTGTTTTGTTTATTTGTTTGTTCTACAGAAAAAGAAAACCCCACTATGTTTTTCTTCTTTCACCTTTCCTATTGAAACAGCAACCTGAGACTCTCTCTAAAGCTCACCATGGATTTAAATGCAGTTCCTGAGAAATCAGGAACACTGGAAGGGCTCATGAGTCATTCATCCTATACCAAATCCTCCTGGCTCCCAGGCCAAGCAAAAGCAACTTTCAGCCCAGAAGGGACTGTGCCAAAAATTTACAAGTAACCCCAAAATTTGGCTTGTATTTCCTAAGCACCACAGAAAATGTGAACATAGAAGTTTGTTTCTATTTTCAGTTTATTTCATTTCTTTCAGGCTACCTGAACACACAGAATGACTGAAGCACTACTAGGAGCACTGCAAACCAACACACAACCACTGCCAGCCTCTCCCCCACTGCACTGGGCACTCACCAAAGCCTCAGTGCTGTGGTGGTGTTTCAGGCAGGGCTGGGCACTGATGGAAATGGAATTGGAATTGTCTCTGGCTGGGACTTTCAAAAGCAGCTCTTGCTGAGTACCTGTTATCAAGGTATCTGCAAGCAGGCAGCTCCAAGGGCTCACACCTCTGCAACCCTTCGGGGAGGCTAAATTGAGCCAATATTCAATGCCAGGGCTAAAATAAAAACCTTTGCTTAAGCACTGTTCCCTTTACCTCCAGGAAGGTAAACTGCTTTGAAGGTGAATCCACAGTGAGCACTACCGTGGCCTAAGGAGATGCTTCACCAAGGAAAACCTCTGTTATGCAGTATCAAAGAACAGCTCTTCCTGAACCACTAATACTCACTTTCCTTCTCTTGGGCTAATTATGCCCTCAGGGATACTCTTGAAAAGACACTGAGCCTACACCCAAAGAAACCATTTGGTGCAAAATAAATGAGATCATCTTGACTACACTGCACTTGTTATTTTAGGGGGAATGATGCTGAGGGAAGAAGGGAATTGTTTTATTTTTGTAGCCACAAAGCCTTCCTGGTGTGTTATTTACAGGAAAAAATGTTATATGACATGAAAAAACCAATGCAGCTTCTCTTTTTCACAGCTGAGTGACCACTGAAGAATTTGGTGAGCAGCAGAGGAGGGAGAGCTGGGAGAGGCAGCTGGGCTGTAAGGACACAACAGTTTAGAGTTTTTGAAAGTACAGCTTTATGTAAGCAGATCCTACCAGTGGCTCCAATACTGGTACTACCGTGAGCACTGCAGGAAAGGGAGAAATGTAAGACCCACTTACCTGGATAATGAATTCCTGTCCCTGGAGTGTCACAAAGAAATCAGAGCTCTCTGGGGAGCCTTCTTTGAGTCTAAAGAATTACAGTAGGAAAGCGACCTTCCCTCCAGCACTGCTTTATTTTCCAAATGGCCACTTTGTACAAAAGCACAGCTCCATTCACACCCAAACCCAAACCTGCAGGGACTGGTGAGACTGAGCCAAGGGGAAATACTCCAACCACCACACAGAGCACCGGGCCAGCATAGAACACTGCCCCCATCCCCTATTTTGTTTAGTAATAACTAAATAAATGAAGAAATAAAAACAAAAGGCTGCCCCCTTAAACACAAACCAAAGTAAAATATAAACAAAACACAGTCAAATGCATGACAAACAAAACCAAAGTAACTGCCACCACACCACAGCCTTCAGGACCTGAGGCTGTAAAGATGGATTGGTCCAAGGCCTGCACTGGTCCCAGCCAGCAGCAGCTCCTTGAGGGCCATGAGGAGAAGGCAAGTCTCTGCCACTCCTTGCTAAGCCCTTGGGTCATGCCTCACACCACAAAGTCAAAGAATTGCTCTATGCTTCCCAGCTGTGCCAAGGCTGATTCAAACACAGTGACCAAAGCTGGCAGCCACGGGCAGGGCAGAACACTCCAGGCACTGCAAAGCTCAGGCCAAAGAGCAACCGAACCCTGGGAGCAGCAGGGCTGGGGTGCACAGCTGGACTCACCCAGCACGTGCCATACTCCAGAGCTCAGCTCTCAGTGACACAGGGGCATTTGCAGGAGTTTCAGGAGAGAAGCCCAGGGCAGTGGGGGACTCCCCATCCCTGGAAGTGCTGAATAAATGTGAGGATGTGGAACTTGATGTCCTATTTTAGTGCTGAACATGGAGGTGGTGTTGTGTTGGTGGTTGAACCTAATGATCTTAAAGACTTTTTCCAACCTTAACAATGTCATTATAATACTGATTTAGCAGCAAACCAAGCACACTCCACCTCAAGAGAGAAAAGAAATCAAACTCTCTTTAGTCTCCATATGAGCAACAAAAGGAAGCTCCCATCATCTCTTCTTGGCTCTGACACTACCAGCTGAGGCTCTTGAACTGCAGGGCTCAGTCTGGCTCTCCTCATACTGGTCCTTTGTTTTAGAAAAAGACATTAAATCCACTTCAACTGCTCTCATTGGAGAGCTGCTGATCTAAACATCTAGTGGATGGTTAAAAATAGTTTGAACTACTTCCTTTTCTGGAAACAGTGTTTCAGCAACAAATCAGAGTTTGAAACCGAGATAAAAACAAGGGACTAAGATGCAAAACGATGCAAAGTTGATCTTTAAATATTCCCTGACAAACCTACAGTGTGGGAGCTGCAGAGTGTGGGACCATTGGCACCTCTTTCCAGCTGCCCCAGCAGGTACATCAAACCCTGGGAGCTCCAGGCACTGCATGAGGAGCTGCCCAGGAGCCAGCAGAGTGTCCTGGGGCCATCAGGAAGGGCATTCCCAGCAAGTCAGGGAGTGATCCTGCCCCTCTGCTCAGCCCAGGTGAGGCACCTCTGCAGTGCTGTGCCCAGTTCTGGGCTCCACAGCTCAAGAAAGACCAGGAGCTATTGGAGAGGGTCCAGTGGAGGCCACAAGGACGATTTGGGGTCTGGAGCATCTCCCTGGTCAGGAGAGACTGTGGGAGCTGGGCCTGGTCAGTCTAGAGAAGAGCAGGCTGAGAAGGATCCCATCAATCCATAAAATATCGCCAGGGATAGTGCCAGGCTCTGTTCAGTGGTGCCAGTGGCAGGATGAGGAGCAATGGCCATGAACTAAACTACAACAAATTCCACCTCCACATGAGAAAGGACCTCTTCCCACAGAATGGCAGAACTCTGGAACAGCTGCCCAGGGCAGGCTCAGAGACTCCCTCTACAGCCACATCCCAAACCCTCTCAGACACATTCCTGTGCCACCTGCTCTGGGGGACCCTGCCTTGGTGCTGTTGGAGTGGGTGATCTCCAGAGGCAGCCATTCCATGTGTCCGGGCCTGGCATGAGGGCCCAGGGCAGCCCCTTTCTCACACAGAGCCCCTCTCCCACTGCTCTGCTCAAAGCCAGCTCCAAGATTCTAAGCTGTGCCCCACCTTGTTTTGTCAGTGCCTCCCTCAGGGCCGGGGTGATCATCTCTCTCCTCTCAGCCGCCTCCTTCCTCCCAGCTCCAGCAGCTCCTTCCTCCAGCTCCTGCTCTCTCTGTTGGAAGACAGGGAATTACAGCCAGTTAGAGCCAGGCATCACCTCAAACACTGGGCACAGCCAGACACCTGCTGGACTGAACTGAGCCAAGTGCGGCACAGCAATTCCTGCTTCCCTGTAATCCCGCATCTCTCATCCCCCTTCCCATCAGTAACTTAGGACAGTAAACTGGAAAAGGAACAACCCCCAGCACACCAGATTTGTCCCACTGACAAATCTGCAATCAGCAATAAAATTCCCAAGGATATTTTAACAACCAGGGTGTGAAATCTCATCCAAGAGTGACTCCAGGTTTTAAGCCCAAATGCTTCATGAGTGCACAATAACCAAACCAGTGTGTGCCTGGAGTGCCACTGCTTGGGAGAGCTCAGGGAGAATCCCCATGAGTTCACAGAGCAGAGAAGCCCTGAAGTAGCAGCCACCGGCAACACCAAAATTCAGCCACAACAAAGGCCTGCAGCAAAAGGCTGCTCCCCTTGTTCCACAGCCCCCTCCAGCAGCAGTGCATGGAAGTATGGCTTCCAGCTACTTCCACACACAACTAAGCCCTGGGCAGGAGCTCCAGATATTGGGATAAAGTCATAAGCAGGAGAAGCAAACCCTGGCACGTAACAAGTGGTGACTCCCCGCTGTAAGATTGTCACTGCTGAGACGTTATGGGTATTTATTGTTTCATGTCTGCACAAAGAAGCATCAAAGTGGAAATAATTACTTGGATATTTCATGCAACTTGTAATCTGTCAGTCCTTTATGGCTTTTATTGAAGGAGTTACGGATAAACAAAAAACAAAAACCAGCAGAGGACATTTTGTCTTGACAACACTAAGGCTATTTCACATCCAAGCCTCTTTTGTGCCAAAGCCATGGAAAAGTTAATGGAAATGCTTCCAGTTTGAGTTTCCCCACCAACTGTCAGTTCACTAAGGAAACCAGTGCTTCTGACTCGCCAAACTGCTCTTCACAAACAGAAGAGGAGTCTGGCTGCTCCTGAACATAAACAGACTGGTTCTGTACCTGAGAAAACATCTCAGAAAATAAAAGGTGCCTCCAAAGAAAAATAAATTTAAACATTAAATCCCACACACACAGAGGTTCAAGTACAAAACAGAGCTCCTAATAAACGCTTGAGAAGGAAATAGGAGAGTAAAGCATTCAAGGACAGAGATTATTACCCTTCCAACTCATTTTGGATAAAACTGTGCTCACAATCTCAGGGATGTTGTTCGGAAATGTATTTTTCAACAACCAGTACCACAACATGGTCCTTTCTGAAGGAGAAAGCTGTATCCCCCTTCTACTTTGTTACACTCAGCCTCCTGAGCCTTTAGGCAGGACTTCATTGGTTTCTCTAACACATCAAAACTCCCCTGGAAGCTTACATCTAATAATTAATTGTCATTTAGTGGGTTTTAAAGTTCATTTCTTGAGCCTTGATCTTAATTTATCAGCAAGACTCTTCAACAGTAAAATATTAATATTGCTGGGAAAGCTTCATGCATGCATAAGGAAGGAGAAAATAGATAAAAACTTCATCTTCCAGGTGTTAAATAAAGAGCTTGTCCTGCCACAAGCCATCACTTAGCCCAGGCCCCATGTAAGGCCCTACCTTAGCACAGATTGAGACTTGGGCTGGAGGAAAGAGGCCCTGCCCATGGCAGGGGAGTGGAACTGGAAGAGCTTTAGGGTCCCTTCCCACACAAATCACTCCCTGATCCTGTGATTTGGGAGCCCCTCAAAGTCCTGAGCAGGATTTAAATGTGGACACCTCCTGGCCTGTGCTCTACCACCTCAGGCCAGGTCAATCCTCCCAGAAGGACTGAATGTCCACTATGGAGCATATTCTAATATTAAAAATGCAGCCATCGATTTAATTACAAACGAGAGACCCCATCCAAGAGAGTCTCCAAACACAAAGTCCTGCATGGAAAACATTTGCATTTCTACCTCCCTGTCACTGCAGCACCTGAGAAAAGCACTTCAGTAGAACAACATCCAATTCTTTCCTGGCAGGGCAGAAATACAGTTCATTTTCCCCTAACAGAGAGGATCACAATTCTCCCTGCCCACACCCTGATGTGAGAGCCTGTAAACAAAATCATGCTTTGTTTTTCTCTGCCCTGCAATACCTGACCTGCTCATTTTGGCAGGGGATTGGCTGCACATACTCCTGGTGGGAAATGGAATTCACAGCATAGGGATTTTTACTTATTTGCCTAATAAACCTTTCGGATCTGTTATTGAGGGTTGGAGAGGAGGGAAAAAAGTTAACTTTGCACAGAGCAAACTTCTCCAGTTGTGGTTATTTAGTAGAAATAAATCAGTAAATTTGCTTGCAGTAAATCCAAGGCAAATCATTGTCTTTCCATAACAAATCAAGCAAGCAGTGAAAAGAGCCAGCTTTTCAGGCCCTTGAAATACTTCACTGCCAAATACTGGAGGTGCAGCTCACAAAGGAGTGAGCCCAGAGACGAGGAAAACCTCTGGATACACCCTGATTCCTTGGAAAGCTCAGCACAGCTCTGCTGCAGGCTGGAGGGGTTTGGCTGTGAATAAAGGCAGCTGAACCTCAGGTATGATCCCCTTCTCTGCAGCTGAGGGGAAAAGGAATCCCTTCCCTTTCCCTCTCACACAGGCAGCACAACAGGCAGAGGCAGCACACTCCCAAGGCAAGGAAGACACTTCTGTGGACCAAGAGCCCCTGACACAAGTGAGGGCCTCAGCATTCCCTGCCCCAGGACAAATCCCAGCGCCAGTGTTTCAAAGGGCTTCCTCCAAATCTGCCTTCCAAACTCAACCTCAGCCATCCCCAAAGGTGACCACCAGGATGTGCTACTGCCACTTGTCCTCCTGTCTGAAGTGCTCTCTCCAGGATGTCCAGGTGCCCGACAGCTCCCTGTGTTTCCCACTTTATCCATCAAACACCCTTCAAACTGATTGTGCAGGGGGAGAGAAAAATAAAAAAGGCACCAAAACTCCACACAAAGGCTGAAAACGTTGGGGCTGTTCAGCCTGGGGAAAAGGAGATTGTGTGGAGACCTCACAGCACCTCCCAGGGTCTGGAGGGGCTATAGGGAAGCCAGAGAGGGACCCTGCATCAGGAACTGGAGTGACAGGATAAGAAATAACAGGTTCAATCTGACAGAATAGAAATTAGGGTTAGATATTAAGGAGAAATTCTTTCCTCTGAGGATGGGGAGGCCCTGGCACAGGGTGCCCAGAGAAGCTGTGGCTGCCCCTGGATCTCTGGCAGTGTCCAAGGACAGGCTGGACAGGGCTTGGAGCAGCCTGGGATAAGTGGGACACCTGGGAAGGTGCCCCTGCCCAATGAACAAGATAAGCTTTAAGGTCCCTTCAAACCCAAACCATTCTATGATTCCCTAAATTAACTTAATTTAGCACTTTTAGCCTCATGGCTCTATTTACTGATGGCAGGGGAAAAAAAACCTCCCCCAAAAGCTTTCATTCTCAGAAAAAATTTACACCCAATTATGACTCAACTTTCCTGTTTAAGCTCGCAGTGGTCAGACAAAGGGAACCCCTGGCCTTGCCAAGATTTACAGCCTCATCCATCTACAAGCTCCAAGATCTTTTCCCAAATGAAAAGCACAAGCATTAAGCAAACAGGAACACACCAGGGCTGGAGCCAGCACTAACAGAACAGCACTGAGGGAACACTGGCCAGGCTGTCAGGAAAAGCTGCCTGGCAGCAAGGATTAGCAACAGTTCCCCAGGGGCTGGGGAATGAACTATTAAAGTTCATGAATTACATGAACAAGAGTTAAAGTTCACAGAGCAGAGCTCTGGAAGCAATGCCCCATGGGCAGCAAGACAGCCAGCAATGCTAACAGCTTCTCCCTCACTCAGCCTCATCTAGCAGGGGCATCTCTGACAGGAACCACGTGGGGGTTTGGGGAGCTGATGGGACACCAGGCTGCCCACAGGAATGGCACTCCTTTCCTTACAAAACAACCTTCCTGGAAGGCTGAAACACATGGGGAAAAGGTGACAGGGAGCCCACTCCACAAAGACATCCCTGAACACAAGCACAGGAGCAGAGGATGCACTGTGGGGACTGTCCTCCTGCAGGAACACAGCTGTGGCTGTCACAATTCAGCTGTGACAGGCAGAGACAGAGCTGCAACTTGCTGAGCCCAGGGATGAACACCCTGTCAATCCCACAGCACCCCAGCTCTCGCTGCTGTCAGTCACCAGCAGAGATGGCCTGGAGCTCCTGCAGCACAGAGGAGAATTGACAACTCAGAGTGAGCATGCTGTGAACCAGAAAACAGCCCAACAGACAGAAAATCTTATTAAAAACAGCTGCCAGAGTCTACATAATCACAGGCTACACACCCACCCCAGCACTGCCCAGTGAAGCACAAAGAGCTGAGAGGAGCACAAGGAGTTGAGGTGGGAACAGTGCAATGCAGCACCTGGCCATGACAGAAACATCAGCTGCCTGGGGCAGAAGGGAAAATTGGGCCAGGTGCTCTCAAAAAGTGGCTCTAAAGTCATAGAATCATGGAATGGATTGGGAAGGACCCTAAAGCTCACCCTGTTCCACCCCCTGCCATGGGCAGGGGCACCTTCCATGTGTCCCAGGCTGCTCCAAGCCCCAATGTCCAGCCTGGCCTTGGACACTGTCAGGGATCCAGGGGCAGCCACAGCTGCTCTGGGCACCTGTGCCAGGGCCTGCCCACCCTCCCAGGGAACAATTCCTTTCCCATATCCCATTTATCCCTGCCCCTTGGCAGTAGGAAGCCATTCCCTGTGTCCTGGCGCTCCATCCTCCTTGTAGGTTCCCTTCAAAATGGGGAAAGTCCTTGAGAAGTTCTGACTGATACCAAAAAACCCCAAATCCAGAAACAGGACTTTTCTCTCCTGAAGAACTCCTATGAATTTTAAATAAGGAGGTGGAATCCCCATCTCCCCTGCTATGCTGTAGGATAACAGAAGGCCCCTGGTGTTATCCTGAGGCAGCAGCTCCCACCGAAACGACGGGAAACAGAGCTGCAGCTCCATCCTCACAGAGGGAATTTTCCACTTCCTTTTTCTGAAAAGTCAGTGCTGAGATTTCTGGACATTTACAGCAGCATTTTAAATCCCAAACTCCTGCAGACAAGCAGTGACAGGAGCTTATGCCATCCAAGTGCATCAGCCTGAAAGGGCACTGAGCATCTTCCATAAAATGCAGAGGCAAAAATGATTCCACCAATGTCATTTTCTTGTAAGTTCAACATCAGCCCAAGTCCTGAAGGACAAGAAACCTCCCAGGTCACAACTTTCCAATATATCTGCAGGGCTGCAGAGGGGTTCAGAGTGCTGCACTGAGCTCCAGCAGCACTGCTCTGCTGTAGGGCAGCTTTTACAAGGTGCTGCTGAAGCACAGCTCCAACTCACACACTGCTGAGGGACCCTGCCAGAGTTTGTTTGATTTGGAAGACTTCCTTGGAAAGTCAGGAAGCAGATTGATTTTCAAAGGCACCAAAGGAGTCAAAACTAACAATGAGCCTGTGTCCATCCAAACACTTATACTTGAAAACTAAGCCATATTTTCACATTTTATTTATTTCTTCTGTGCTACAAAAATCCCAACTGAAACTCAGTTAACACAGTTTAACAAGTGTCCCAAATGCTCAAATTCAAACCAGTAATATTTTCCATTTAGTCTCTTCTGCTCTCTCATACACAGAGCAGGCAGCACTCATCCTTCCACACTCTTGCCATCTTTTGCAGATTCTTTTTTAAATGGCTCTGTAGAGACTTCCCCACTCCATTTCTTTCTTTTCCATGGAGTTCAGGACTAAAAGAACATTTCATTTCAACAGAAGTTTATCAAGTGGTCAAAAAAACCACAGAATCCTGGAATGGTTTGGGTTGGAATGAACCTTAGAGCCCATCCAGTCCCACCCCCTGCCATGGGCAAGGACACCTTCCACTGTCCCAGGCTGCTCCAAGCCCCAATGTCCAGCCTGGCCTTGGACACTGCCAGAGATCCAGGGGCAGCCACAGCTGCTCTGGGCACCTGTGCCAGGGCCTGCCCACCCTCCCAGGAAACAATTCCTTCCTGATATCCCATCTAGCCCTGTCCTCTGGCAGTGGGAGTCATTCCCTGTGTCCTGTCCTTCCATCCCTTGTCCCCAGTCCCTCTCCAGCTCTCCAGAAGCCCCTTCAGGCCCTGGAAGGGACTCTGAGCTCTCCCTGGAGCCCTCTCCTCTCCAGATGAGCACCCTCATCTCTCCCAGCCTGGCTCCAGAGCAGAGGGGCTCTGACGCTTTGTTTTGCAGAATTTGGGGAAGTCTGCTCAAATCTGTCATCAGACAGGCAGGAAACTTAAAAAATACACAACAAAAAGAAAACCACCTGAGAAACACAGCACAAATTGGTGAGAAATGGTGAGCAGGAGGGCTGGGCTGCTGCATGGTCAGTCCTGACCATCCCTACCAAAGGATGTGGTCAGGAAAAGGCTGCAAATAAACACTCAGAGCTCTCAAATGCCTTTACTAAGGAAGCCACTTCCAAACCACGTCAGAGACTGCACATCCAGACACAGGTTACATTAAAGTTATTTTGGTTTTTTTCTTCCCTTTTATCACTCACAAGCCTTACTCAGAAAAAGCCTCAAGATCTCTTGTAATTTTGTTTAGCAATTGTAATCCTTTTCATTACCCAGAGTTTAGAGAGAAAAGATTTGAACCCAGGACAGGAGAAGGGTGAAGTGCCCCTATGGCAAATCCTACTGTTAATGACAGAAGCAGTCCCCAAGAAGTTAAATTAAATTTCTGAAAGCCCATTTTAAAATGTAGGCTCACATTGAATTCTGAGCCAGAGCAGCACAGGTCAGAATCTGGCCCAGGGCAGCTGCTGCAGATAAGGGCATATTTTTCATTAAGAAATCCTTCATCCATTAAAAGCTCAAGTTTTTGGAGCTGTCCACATCAGTTTTAACTTAAAGTTACATACTCAAATTTTGTTCCATTTGGTTATCACTGACTATTCTTTCCTCCTTTAAAAGCTCCTAGCTGTAGCACTAAGTTGCACATGACTCTTGGTCTGTAAACCCTAGGCCTTAAATATCTCATTGCCCACTGCCCCACATCAATCAAACCCAGCTTCCTTAAGAGTTCCTTTACCCAGGGCCTGCAAGGTTTGGGCTTCCACAGCAGCCCCAGGCTCCAAGGGCTCCCAGGAAATGCTAGAAGGAGTGGGATTTACAATGGCTGACCCAGGGTGACTTTTCAGGGAGCAGTGCCAAAGGGGCCCAGGGATACAGAGGGACACAAACTGAACACTTTGGGGCAGGGTTTGGTTCCTGGAAACTCTCAGTGTGTTCCAATCACCCCCTTGTCTCTTTACATTGCAAATGAGCCAGCATCATTACACTGCTTGTTGTAGAAAACATAATCATTAATCTCAAAATTGTGTCAACAAAATACACTCATTTGATTACTTCCAAACCCATCAAATAAGGAATTAGGATATTATTATTGCTATTACTCATGCCTGAAGTTTATAAATGTGAAGGTTAATAAAGCCATTCCATTCCCTGGGAATGAGTGTAGATGGATCTGTCCTTTCAGCTGATCTCCCAGCTGGGAGAGATAATCCACACTAAGAACTGGTGTCCCTGTGATTAATGGCACCTTGCAGGCCACAAACACCATCAGAGTTCACTTTCCCTGACGAATCCACATCAGGGGAGGAACCCTGGAGGACAGGCAAAGTGTGCCACAACTGCAAAACTCCAAAGTCCACCTCATTCTTAAATGCATTAAAAACCATCAGCAAGTATGAGATTTGGTAAACTCATGTGGAATTTGCTGCTGGATCAGCTACCAGTTAATATAGTTAAATATATATCCAATATCTACCCAACCTTGTGTCAGTTTGGGCTCAGACACTGTGCAGAAAGCACCATCACTATGAATTGTGTAACTTTACACTTAGCAGCTCTTTAAAATTCCATCCCTTCTCTTACTCAGTCTGTAATAGCTATAATTCAACCCAGCATAGAGGTTGTGGCATTCCCCTGGAACTCCTGAATCCATCTGCCTGGTCCAAGTGGCTGCAGGAATCCAGTATCTGCTTCAAGCCCTTTGACAATACTTTACAAACCTGCAGAATATGGAGGGGGAAGCTGTAAGACAAATCTCAGCCTTGATTTCCATCAAGTCAAACAACAAGACATGCAAAATTAAATTAAGGTCACGTGCAGAGATGTGAGCAAGCATTTATTAGATCCCATCACCTCCACAGCCTCACTCTGCCATCCCTGAAAAGGCAAGACAATAAGGAATTCTGACTATCTATGCCTGCACAGCTGCCTTACCTGCTAGTGAGTCTCACAAGAGCCAATCCATACAGAAGAGATGAAAGCTGGACCCAAAAGCTTTTCAAATTAACTACAATGCACAAGGCAGAACCTGCTGTTCCACATCCAATAGGCAGAAGGGTGAATACCCAACACTAACACCCACAGAACTCCTGCTGGAAAAGTGTCAGGCACATTCCAGACCCAAGGAACTTTGAGGAAGAAGAACCTTCTGTGATATAACCCTGAAGATACCCAAGTTTCTCTCAGACCTGCTCACCTGTGTGTGACTAGATCAGATCCCAAAGCCCAGAGCACTTGGCTGGGTGGGCAAGGAGTCCTGCAGGACAACAGGTTAGCTCAGGGTAAAACAGTCACACCCATTTTACACAGTTCAGCATTCCATGAGAGGGAAAACGGCTAAAATGACCAAAGGGAGAACTACTCACCTGGCACAGGAAAACTCTCAGTGCAGACTCAGAGCCCAGAAAGGGGACAGGACTTGAACAGAGATGCCCTTATGTACACTCAGAGTGAGCTCTCAGGCCCACACCAACACTTGCCCCCTCAGGATTTAATCCTCTGCAGGAGGGCAGTGTTCAACTCTGACAGCAGAACAGCTCTGCCAGCTCCTCCAAGTAAAAGGCTCAAAGGATCAACACCAGCAGGTTCCAGCTCCAGGTGAGTGTCTGTACTCAGACAGCAGCTGCCCCTCTGATCAGGGTGGCACTTGGGTCACAGCCACAGCAACTTGATCTGCACTGTCACAGTTACTGCAGAACACAAGCACATCCAACAGCCAGGCCTCTCCCCCCTGCTCCAGCAGAGCACCAGGAAGGCAGTTTGGATCCTGCCTCAGCCAAGGCACAGACAGCAGTGAACTTCCCCTGCCTGTGTACAAACCCACACCATGCTGACCTCAGCACTGACTTCTTCCAGTGAACAGCAGGAAGTATTTTATTGCTGTGCTCATTTTTCATTTGTAAACTGGCCTATGATATGTGGTTTTCCAGGATTACACTGCTCCTCGATCACGATGTTGCAATATTCTGTCAGTCAGGGAAAGCTCAATGCCCAATTCTTCACACGACTGCTGGCTGTCACCACTGCCCCGGCAGGGCTGGAGCACCGCCCAGGAGCTGCTGCAGCTCCCGCAGTTCCCTTTTGGCCGCTGACCTCTAGTGGTGAGCATAGGAGAGAGGAGACAGGAACGATGCTCTCCATGAGTAACTGTGGTCCTTTCTCCCTCCAAAGGGAAGCCAGAAGGCTCCCCAGCCTTCCCTCACGAGCTGCAGTGCACAGCCTGACCCGAGCTACGGGGCAGCCCTCTCACAGCAGCCGGCCTTGCCCCATCACTGGAGCTCCTCTCCTCACAGAGCTGGTTGCAAACAGCAGTGTTTGATTTACCTCCTCTCCCTAATGGGAGGAACAGAGATCCCCATGCTCCCCTTGTAAGCTCCTGCCCTCCAAGCACACACCCTCCTGTGAGCCACAGCCTGGCTTCAGGTGGCCCAGCAGTGCCACCTCAGCACAGACCACAAAGGACATTGTTGTATTTTCACAGAGTCACAGAGCAGTTTGGATTGCCAGGGACCACAGAGATCATCCCATTCCACATCCCTTCCACAGGCAGGGACACCTTCCACTATCCCAGACTGCTCCAAGCCCCATCCAATGTGGCCTTGGGCATTGCCAGGGATCCAAGGGGCAGCCAGAGCTTCTCTGGGCACCCTGTGCCAGGGCCTCATTTCGGGAAAGAGCTGTGAGAAGCCCCACAGTGCAGTCACACCCAAGGTAAGGAAGGTGTAATTACAGAGAGGTCAGTTTGGTGAGAAGGGCATGGAAAGCAGCTAAAGTGTGCACAAGCAATGACAGCACAAAGTCACTGAGAGCAAAGGGGGTCAGCAGATGGGCTCAGAGCACATCACAGGCCACCCCTCCCCAGCCTGACCAACAACTGCTCTACCAGCAAAGAGTGGGGAGCACAGCAAGGCCCTGCAGCTGCTCCTTGTCCCTAGTCCTTTGTGTGAGTGAGGTGAGTGTAACACATCCCAGCTCAGACTGAGCACAGGAAAGGGACACCAACAGAACCATTGGGAACAGAGTCAGCAAGAGCCTGGAATGGAGCAGGAACTGGGGCTGTGTGACAGGCCCAACACACCTCCAAAGATGTTCTTTTTGGGGACAGGCTCTTCAATAGCTCGTATTTTACCCTCCCTCTAACCAAACCCTACAGATTCAAATCCAGCCAGTTACATTTTAATCAATCCAGCTGCTCAGTGAGCAAGACCTCACTCCATATCCCCCTAACAGCAGTACCTTTGTTTTCTTCATGTGGCCCATGATATTGCCAAGATCTTCAACATCGATGACAGAATCTGTGCCTCCAGCTTCCTCCTCACTACTGGTTTCAAACAATTCCTCTGCCTGTGGGAGAGAGCAGAGAAAAAAAAATTAAGAATTTATCTCACTGTTAACTGTAAGACTAAGCTAACCAGTGAAATGAGCTCTCCTCATCAGTAAAAGCCACTGAAAACCAGCAATAATCTACCAAAAAACTGTAGGATGGGTACGGAACCCTGAATCCCTTTAAATCCAAGTGCCTTGCTGACAGCAAGATTTACTCCTCCTGCTCTGCAGCAGCCAGCACTCTCAAACCCACCCAGAAGAACCACTTACTTTCCTATAACGTTCAACCCAGCAATAACTTCCAACCCACAGTAAATGGCTCGATGGAGGATTAAAGTGCCATAGCAGCTCTAGGTCTTGCACTGGAGAGCAATAGAGAAGATTTCTTAGTCAAAATCTGCGATCAATAAACACTCCAGAAGACAGAAATTATTACAGGCAGACACACACAAAGGACATACAGGGCTTGCTCAGGTAACACGCCCCAGCTGCCTTTGGAAAACCCTGAGCTGCAGGCAGAGCAGACAAGCTTCACCGGGTTGAAGTGGAAGCAGATTAATGACTCACAGGGAACTGAACAGTCCCCCTTGGCCTTGGGACAAGGCAAAGGCTCTGCTGAGAACCCAGCCTGGCTCCCTGGAGCATCTGACCCCAGATGCTCAGCAAGACTCCCTCATCACACAAATGCCATTGAGCCTGGGTCCATCACTAATTCTTTGGTCCTCCTTTCAGATGGCTCATTCTACTAGTTATTGCCATGGGACCTCAGCTCTCTTCTCTCCCTGCTTCAGAACAAGTATTAGGCTCCCGCAGCAGCCCTCTGGACTGCAGGAGGAAGAGGAGAAGTCAAACAGTACTCCAAATAAAATAAGGCCTCAAGGATTTTGGCTGTACCTCAGTATTCTCATGTTCTGATGCCCCATGTTCATGGTCTGAGCCTTCCTTGCTCTGCTTCCCTGAAGATTTGCACTTCCCTTTCTTGCACTTCCCACTGCAAGGCTTCTTTCCCCCTCTGCAGAGCATCTGGAGCCGAGTCAGGAATTTGGCTTTCCAGGCCTCAAAGTCAGCCTCGATGCTGCCATGCTTGCTCTGGGTCACATTGCAGTCCCCCTCAGCCCGAGTCATGATCCTCCTGGCACTGAGCATCCACAGCCACCTGTCCATCCTCCTTCCAACCTAGGGCAGGAAGAAGGGTTAATTAAACCAGGGCCAAGTGCAAGCAGCCAACCAGCAGCAAGGATCAGCCCTAGGAAGAGCCAGTGAGCTGCATGGCACTGCAGGGCAGGGACCTGGGGAGTCCCTCTCAGGTGCTGGCTCAGCACAGACACAGGGCAGCCTGAACAGCACCACACCCCCTCAGACTCCATTGGAAAATCCCTCTGCCATCCCTAGGGTGAATGGATGGGCTCTGGGAACAGACTGCTCTGGGTGATGCTTGCTGGTGACACACAGCCCCAGCTCTGAACACAACCTGTGACAAGTGATGCCAAGCTCAATGGCTCTAAGATTCTGCCCATGCCCTAAACCCAGTGCCTCACCCAGTCAAGCACAACAGCTGCAGTTCCCACACACACCACCAGCCTCATTCAGGTTTGAAGCACTTCATGCAGCTGAAGCTCTCAAGGAGCAGAAGCCAAGCAGGGAGCTCGAGGGACACTCACTGTGTTGTAGTGATCCACATAGGCCGAGTTCCCCAGCCCAAACACGGCGTATCTCAGGCCCTGCAGGAAGTTTTTCCCAACACGGAAATCACTGGCTGCCTCTTCCAGCCACTTGCAGAACCAGGCTGCACCCTCCGGGGGCTGCCCCTCGGTGTAGGTGGCCACCAGGAACACACAGATGCTCCTGCTGCTTGTCTGGTCACATAAACAGGACAGGAGAGAAAAAAAAAAAATCACTGCATTTTCCAGAACTTTCTTTTAAAGCGAAGAGTTACAACACCTAAGCAGCTGGGAGAAATCAAAAGACGAGGCTGTCTCCTGTTGGGGTGGGATGGTGCAGGTGACAATCCTAAGGGTGCTGAACAATCTGCACAGCACCTTAAATTAGCAGAGGGAGGTCAAGCTGAACAGGGACACAGTGACAGAACAAAACTGGACATCCAGCCCCATCAGCAGCTTCCTGACCCAATTCCTTCAGCAGGGAAGTGCCCCATGGATAAATATTTCAAACTCCTCAACCTCACATTTACAGGTGTGTTAGGGGCAGTATCAAATGCTGGCAATTCATACTGAAACCCAAAGGAATTCCCAGCACACAGTTCCCACCAAAACTTTTTGTTACAATTAATTAAAACTCTCAAGTAGCAATTATCAATATTCACAGAAGAAAAACCCATCAAGGATTACGCCACATAAATACACCCCACAAGCAGTTTCTAACTTAAAATCCTCTAAAGGCTGCAGAGGCATCACCACCTTCCTGTTCTGGTTCTGAACCTTGCCCAGGTGTACAGGGCACCTGGGGCAGCCACTTTCACCCAGCTCACCCCTGATTTATAGAATCATACAGAGTCACTGTCACAGCCAAACGTCCAGCTGGTGCTTTGAAATTCTCAAAATGTATGTCTTTTCTGCTGAGGGCTGATGGGCTACATTTGAATAGGCAGGGAAGCAATTCAAGACAAAGCTTTGGAGATTTCCAGAACAACAGGAGAGAAGTACAAGAGGGAAACAGCCTTGACAACCCCAGGAAAAATTTGTACTTATTACTGGTGCCATACCTACCTCCTCTGCTAAACCATCTTCTGGATCATAGTCTCCCATGTTAATGACTTCCACAGGCAAATCAAGAGAAGTAACAGCTTCAGCCAGAGTTTTAGCAAATCTCTGAACAAAGAAATATAGGAAGTTATCAATTACTTCAAGCCACACAAGCCCTGTTGTGCTCAGCCACAATACTTCTCCCAGCACAGAAAGAATAATGACACAGGAGGCCTGGACACTGACACTGCAATTCCTCACATTAAAACAAAAATAGAGTATACTGGCTGAGAGTTACAACACTATAATGACTAATCACTTCACAGTTACACACACAAATTACATTTCCTCTTGAGAAAGCACCAAAACCAGCACTTCCCTCTATGAAGCCTTCCTAGAAAATTAAAATTATGGTGCAAGAGTGAACTTTTAGCTTTAAAATCAATCTCTACTGCACACCTTGCTTAGAGGGAGGAGGAAAATTGTTATTTTTATTTAATTTTTCACTTATTTTGCATGTTGGGCAATGACTGTAACAAGCTAATGAACATGCTGATGAATTCCCAGATCTGTACTCAGGGCAGTGTTTTAAGGCAAGCGACATCCTCAGATCCCAACAATATTTCAAAGCAATTTCACAGATGTGCAATAAAAGTACAGATACCTTTGCTGTGCCAGTCTGAGAGCCATAGAAAATTTTCACTCCAGCAACATGGACCTCCTGTGCCTGAGGGGGGGCACATCCATTTCCCAGCTTGTTTGCTGTTCCCTCAGGGGAAGAGGGATTCCCATGGGATTCCTCACCCTATGAAACAAGAGCTGTGTCACATGCAGTCCCTTCTCCAAGAGCATTTCAAATTCAAATCTTGGGGTCACTCTCAGTCAGAGTCAAAGCATTTTGGTACCTCTCAACCAGACAAACGCACCAGGACCTGTTTTCCTGACCAAGGCCATGCTACAATACCACTTGTCTGGGAGGTAACAGGATCCAGCTGAACCTCCCAAGTCCTGCAGCAGACCTTTACCCACCTGCACCAGGAGGTTTTCAATTCCTGAATGGCCTAATTCCCTCCCATCCCAAAACCAGCCCAACCTTGTCATTAGCATCATGAAAACATGAAGGTGCAAACACTGGGCACAAGCAGAGGGGTTTACCTGGAGTGACAGAACAACCCAGCCATCCTCCCAGGAAGTGTGAGGAGTGTCCTGCTGAGCTCTGTCCCAATGTCAGAGCAACAAGAGCATTTAGTGACACACAGACACAAAAAATCCAGGCTAAGACTTGTAACCAGATAACCAAACTGCATTTGAGATTTACAATACCCTCAGCAGGCCCATGGCAGGTGCCTTTATCCAGTAACTACTCACTTCCACCCAGGTTTTTGGAGACTTCTCAGAGAGAAGTGCTGACAGGCTCAGTTACCTTCCTTTTGGTTCTGGTGCTGGTGAACTGAATGACAATCCAAAAGCTGATCCCAAAAGCAACAGCAGAATAGATGTAAAATCTGTGCAGCCATATGAACACCAGGCAAGTATGGAAGTAGCTCCACATATCCATTGAGACATCTAGATCTGGAATGTCACAGATTCCTATGGAGTGAACATGGAATGAGCAGACACAAAATAATCACACAGTACCCACAGCCTCTCATCATCAGCTACTACCCAGGCTTTGCAGATAGCAGCTTCTGGCTAAAGACAAGGCACTAAAATTGAATCAAGAAGCCTTCCCCTCCTCAGGTGTGTCAGCTGAGCTCCAAGCTAGCATTCCACACTATGCTGTATAGTCAGAAGGAAATTCTAGGTTTTTCCTTGATAGGGCAGCTCTGTTACAAGGAAAAGCAGAAAATACTTGTGCTGTCAAGTGCCTGAAAGGAAAAAGTCCTTGTGAAACATCCAGTGGATCATACTGGCTTTAGTTTTACACAAACCCAACAAATGCAGCTCTCTGGAATGAGAAAGCTCCAATCCAAGGGAGAAATCACCTGCACAGAACCTTCTGCTGAACACAACCCTTGCTTACACACATTAGATATCACACTGATTACAGAGTTTCAAGGGCAGACTGAAACATAGATTAAACTGGAAACACTATCACAGAATTCTATGATGCAAGTGAAGTTTCCTTTGGAACCACTGAGGTGTTTCAGGTTGGTTCAGATCATTCAGGGCACAGTAAACCAGGGTACAGCCAGGAATGCACCTGCGTGTCTGGAAATATCTATTTCATATGGAATATTCAGGCACTCCAAAAAGGCTGGTTTGTGCTACTTATTGACTGAGGAACACAGCTGACACCCTCCTACTGTCATCTGCAGCTTGGATCTTGTTTTTGCAGGTATCAGTTGAGAGCACAGAATCCAAGTATTTCCAAGAGGCTGGAAACTCGTACTAACTGTTACTCAAGTTACCAGAGCAAAAGCTTAAGGGGATGCCCTTCACCCCTCCAGAAGGAACACTGAGACTCACAAAAGAGCAGAGCCAAGAGCACTTACCCAGTGTTCCCAGTTTTATCCAAACCAGCTATAGGGATTCCCTTAACCTCTATACAATTTCCTCAAATGCAATAGATGCTACATATATTCAAGAGAATTTTAGTTCCAAAACAGGCACACACACACACACTCGCTATTATCTGCTACACAACTACACATCCCCCTACTGGTTATCTCCCCCCCACCACACACACCCCTCACCCTCGTGGTTATTCCTCCTCTCACGGTTAATGCCCCTCTCTCCCCCAAATACCCCTCACGTTTTTACCCTACCTTCCTCTGCCTCTCACGGTTATCATCCCACCATCCTCACAATTATTAAACGCTCCGCACCTCACAGTTACTATCCCCGTACACCACTCATGGTTAATAAATACCCCCACGGTCGTTACCCTCATCTCCCTCCACAGCACCCTCTCACAGTTATAACGGATATAATAACCGCACGCACGCGCGGTTATTATATCCCCCCTCACGGTTATTAGCCCATACACACAGTTATTACTCCACAAACACGATTATATCCCCCCCCACGGTTATCACCCTCACGGACACAGTTATTACAGTTATAACCCCACAGACACGGTTATTCTATTCTCCCCATCACAGCTCTCTCTCTCACACACACAGCCATCTCCCCGTCCCCTCCCGGCTCCCCTTCCCGGGACTGACCCCGCTCCCCGCCCGGCTCCCCTCACGCCGCCATGCGCCGCTCCCGCCCCTTCCGCCCGTGCCGGAGCGGCCGCCATTCACTGCCGGGCCGGGGGCGGAGCGGGCTGCCGCCGCCATGTCCATCTTCACCCCCACCAACCAGATCCGCCTGACCAATGTGGCCGTGGTGCGGGCACGGCGCGCCGGGAAGCGCTTTGAGATTGCCTGTTACCGCAATAAGGTCATGGGCTGGCGCAGCGGAGCGTGAGTGCCCGGAGAGCCGGCGGGGAGGCGGCTCGGGCCCGGCGCAGGGCCCGAGGAAGGGCCCGTGTGGGAATCCGGGGGTGAGGGGTCGTACCCGGGCACCTTGTGTGGGGACTCGGTAGTGGCGCGGGAGGGGAGCCCGGGGTGTGGAAGGGAGGTCGGCAGTAACCGTGCGGGACCTGCCCCGGTCCCCGGATCTGACCCCGGGTGGAGGCACGGGGCCGGTAACGGGAGCACTGTGCCCGTCCCTGGTCAGTGACACCTCTGTGCTGGAAGGTTCCAGCTGTGCTGATTCAGCCTGGGGCAGCGAGAGCTGTTTCTCCTCGCTGAACACAGCTGTGCTTCTGGCGTTGCTGCTTTGCTGGAGAGGGGCTTTGGATAAGGCATAGAGTGCCACAACAAGGGGCAGTAGTTTCAAACTGAAACCACATTCAGGAAATGTTTTCAGACTTTCCACCTCAGAGGACAGGGATGGATAGATGGGATATTGGAAAGGAATTGTTCCCTGGGAGGGTGGGCAGGCCCTGGCACAGGGTGCCCAGAGCAGCTGTGGCTGCCCCTGGATCCCTGGCAGTGCCCAAGGCCAGGCTGGACACTGGGGCTTGGAGCAGCCTGGGACAGTGGAAGGTGTCCCTGCCCATGGCAGGGGTGGCACTGGCACTATTCTGGGATTATTCTGAGTTTTCTACATTTGTTTCAATCTCTAGGGAGAAAGATCTCGACGAGGTCCTGCAGACACACACAGTGTTTGTCAATGTCTCCAAAGGCCAGGTGGCGAAGAAGGAAGATCTGGTTAAAGCATTTGGGACAGATGACCAAACAGAAATCTGTAAGATGGTAGGTTTCACACACTTTGCTTTATAAAAGATACGAGAAGATTTAGTCACACACTTAGGTCAGTTTATACTGAAGGGTTTGTAGAATGCTGCTATAGGTGAAAGGGTTGTTTGTTAATACATGAGTCAAAAGGGGCAGTGGCTCTGTTTTATAGTTTTAAATTTGGCATATGCATGTGGCTGGAAAGAATTCTAACACATCTTGCATTCACCAATGTGTCTGGACACAGCCAGCACTGAAGAGTTCCTCACATAGTATAAGTTATTAAGAATGCAGAGGAAGCAAGGGGACAGTTGCTTACTTTCAGGAGTTCACTTAGGTGTTAGTAACAGGTCTAATTTCTTAGTCCTTACTGGTGAGATACGAACTGTGGACTTGCTGTAGGTGATGAGATTTCAGTAAATCTCTTGAGTTAGCATTGCCATGGCAGCCAGGAGGGACATCACTCTCCTGGGGTCACCACCCAGCATCAACAGCTGGGCTAGGGAGGGGATTGTCCTGCTCTGCTCTGGGCTGGGGTGGCCTCACCTTCACAGTGCTGGGGCAGTTTTGGATGCCACAATATAAAGATCTAAAGCTGTCAGAGTCCAAAGAAAGCTACAAAGAAGGTGAAGGGCCTGGAGAGGCCATGCAAGGACCACTGAAGGCACTTGGTCTGTTCAGCCTGAGGAGACTGAGGTATGACCTCGTCAGAGTCTGCAGCTCCTCCCAAGGGCCAGCTCTGATTTCTGCTCTGTGTGACAGGGACAGGACCCAGGGAATAGCTGGAGCTGTGCCAGGGCAGGTTTAGGTTGGATTTTAGGGAAAGGTCCTTCCCCCATAGGGTGCTGGGCACTGCGCAGGCTCCCCAGGGAATGGGCATGGCCCAGAGGCTGCCACATCTCCAGGAACTTTTGGACACCACTCCCAGGGATGCCCAGGGTGGCATTGTTGGGGTGTCTGTGTAGGGCCAGGGGCTGGACTGGATGATCCCCTGGGGGTCCTTTCCAACTCAAGATGCTCTGTAATTCTTGAAATCTGTGCTTCTCTCACTGCAGATTATTGTTTTTGTGGTGGGTTTTTTTGTCTAACGCCTTTCCGATGCTGTTCATTGTAATGATTCACATTATTAATTTGCTTATTGTTTGCTGCACTTCAAATCTCACCCAACCTTTCAAGCAGCTGTCAAATTTAACAAAGATACTCGACTTGTCACTCCTCAAATCCATGATATTTGTTAAGCAGTTTCTCTGTTTTACAGATTTTATCCAAAGGGGAGCTGCAGGTGTCGGACAAGGAGCGGCATACACAGCTGGAGCAGATGTTCCGAGACATCGCCACCATCGTGGCTGACAAGTGCGTGAACCCTGAGACAAAGCGGCCCTACACAGTGATCCTCATCGAAAGGGCCATGAAGGACATTCACTACTCTGTCAAACCCAACAAGAGCACAAAGCAGCAGGTGAGTTTCCTGCAGTATCAGCTGCTGCACTGAGGTGGTGCCATCCAGTGTAATTCCTCGGGTCTCAGCCACAGAGGGATCAGCAGAGCCCCAGGATCTGAGACCCACACAGGGATTACTCAGCCATCTGGCAACCAAGGGCTAGTGAGAAGCAGCTCCTGAAACTCAGGCAATTTGTTTCCTAAGAATTCAGGGAAGGGACAAAGAAAGGGAAAAAACCAACAATACACTTAGAACAGAAATAAAAGGTTTATGATTTATGCTAATTGAGGTGGTATATCAAGTTTGCATCTGAGCCATGTGGGTGTGCGCTGTTTTGCAGTATAGCTATTTAATTTTATTTCAGGCAGCTTTTAAGTGTTCAAAGTGATCACAAACGACAAGAAGTCTGCCTTTTCTTGTCAATTTGTCAAAAGAGCATGATAGCAACCTCTCTGCAGCAGAGTGGCAGTGACCAGCACTGAGAGATGGCTCTGAAGCTGGGGAAAAGGTTCAAGATTTGGATCTGGGTGCTGAGTTTTAAGCAGGTGTAAATGCTCTTTTTCTTGTCCAACAGGCCCTGGAAGTGATCAGGCAGCTGAAGGAGACCATGCAGATTGAACGTGCTCATATGAGGCTGAGGTTTATCCTACCAGCAAAGGAGGGCAAGAAGCTGAAAGAGAAGCTCAAGCCACTAATTAAAGTTACTGAGAGTGAAGACTTCCAGGAACAGCTGGAAATTGTAAGCAAAAAGCAGTCCCTGGGGTTTAGGTTTGATTTGAGCTACACATGTATTTTACTAGGAGATGAATTCACAGATGGAAGTTGTTTAGATAAAGTGCAGGCTTACGAGAGATGTTGAATCAGAGCTGCAGTTGGCAATATTTAATTTCACACAATCCTAGTGGTGTGTGCATGGAAGCAGCCATTGGTATCCAGAGGTTGCTGCTCCAAGCTGAGGAGTGCACAGTGCAATTCCTCTTAGCAGTGATGATCCTGCAACACTGATAAGTTTCTCATATGTGGAATGTTACTGTTACTAAGTTAGTGGCTTGGATCTGGATTTTAAGAGTGGTTAATTTTTTTTTTTAAAGTCAGTGTGTGGTAAAGCAAAATTTGGTATTAAAATCTTCATACAAACAGATTAGAATCCAGCAATCTCAACTGGCAAAAGCCACATCCAGCATGGGAAACTGGAACTGTAGAGCTCTGTGGAAAGATTGCTGCCAGACAGAGCTTGTCAACTCTTCAGAGTCCTTCTCAGTAACTAACCAGGATTGTTTTAATGAAAGTGAATGTTAGGCCTTGGGTAGGGGCTGATGAAATTCAAACATTCTTGGCTGACTGATGAAATGTGGAACATTCCAGGTGTGTCTTATTGACCCAGGCTGCTTCAGGGAGATCGACGAGCTGATCCGCAGTGAGACCAAAGGGAAAGGATCCCTGGAAGTGCTCAGTCTGAAGGATGTGGAGGAAGGAGATGAAAAGCTTGAATAACAAAAATAACAAAACCTTCCTTCAGTAGATCTGCTTCAACAACTTCTCCACAGTGACTGGTGTAGCCACTCTTCTGTTAGGCCTTCGTGGTTTTTTCCAGTCTCTTGCTGCCAAATATTTTCTGACACTAATCCTTTGGGATTTTTCCATGCAGTGTGGGTTGGGGTATTTTTATCATTTTACACTTGCTTGGTTTACAGATGTCTTTGCCTGTAAGAAGATTTTGTGTCAGAGTTGCACTAATAAGGGCTGAGTTAGGATGTGGTAGAAGGTTACTCTGCCTTTGCTTTAGTTTCAGGGTTGCTGTTTAAGAGTTATTTGAGTGATTTGGTGCTAATTGTACCTTCAGGTTGTCAGTGTTGAGTGCGAGATTGCACTGGTCACTGAGGAGTGGCTTTGTATGTGAGGAGAGGGACCTTAAGAAAAGAGAGCTGCATTTTCACTTCTAAACAGGTGCAAAGTGTGGATCATGTCTAAAAATTAGTCTCTTGGCAGTGTGAAAACTGACTTAGGCTTCCATAATTGGCTCTTTGATAATTAAAGTACTTCAAAGGACCATTCATAAAGAATTCCTTCACTGGCTATAACAGCACTTGCTGACATAGAGATGATGTTCTCCAAATAACTTATTTGTAGAATATATTTAGCTACATTAATAAAAACAAATTATCATCTATTTATATGTTATAGATACAGAAAGAAATAAGATACTTATTTTTGTTAGTAGTAGAGCAGATATCCCTGGCTGTGGCAATGCTTTTGTAGGCTGAGGGAGTAGCCTGTGCTTGGGAGCTGCTGCTTTCACATGATAAAATGAATCTCGAACAGGCAGTGGTGGCCTCTGGCCATGGAGCCAGACAGGCTTTTGTTGGACAGTAATTTCCAGCAGGAATTGTTTGTGTGTGCCCCTTCGCTTTTTACTGCAACAGAACAATTCTGGCAGCTGTCCTTTATCCTCTGTCCTTTTTTTTTCTGCTCTCTAATCCATGCATGGAATTTCCAGCCAGCTCCTGAGGCATGGGATATAGTTCTTGCTAATTCTGTTAAATCTTGCTGCAGCTGTGTTAAACAAATGATTTGTAGTTGAACCGGGGTATTTCAAAGAAAAGGGGAAGAGAGGACAACAAGAGAGATACTAAAAATACAAACCACCAGGCAAAGCAGATATGGTTCAGTGACTAAAAGCTAAATCAGCAGGAATTTGAGGAGCCTTTAATATGACATTCCTGTTTCTTTGCAGATAGCAGGCAGCAGGTGAGGAGCTGTGGTCCAGCCAGGGAGGAGATCTCTCCTGGGTGAGCGTGGTGCTCTTTGGTTGCTGTTGCCTTTCAGAGACTCCCCCCTTACGTGATGGTTAAACAGCTGCGTTTGTGCTGCTGATCTTTCCTCTGCACCTTTAATTCATTGTGAATTTCCTGGAATTTCATCAGGGAGAGTGGAAATCAGCTGGAGGAGGGGAGTTTTGGCATGTGAGGTGGCTGCAGGGCTGAAGACTCAGTCCAAGGCTGCCCCTTGGGAGTGGATTTCTGCAGCAGCCAGTTTGTGTGCACTCGTGCAAGGCCAGGATCAATTCCTTCAGCAGTATTTTGGGAGGATCTGCCACTAGAGCCTGAGTTTTGCTGAGGGCAGGTGAAACAGATTCTTGAACCACTTTATCCATTTTAAAATGCTTTTGTTTGTTCCCAGGGATATAAATGCTGCCTAGGAAATGCAGGGGGATAGTGACTGGGTATGCCATGCAGACAGGGCTCAGTGTGGAGAACTCTGTGCACAGGCAGCTCCCCCTGGGTACCACCCTGTGCTGCTGCCTTCACATGCCCCTCTCTGCAAGCACACTTTGGGAAGCACTGAAGATGACCATGTTGATACTCAGCTTGTCACTGGCAATTAACACTAACATGCAATTCATAAATACGCAAATAAGATGCTGAGCAAGAGCCTCAGAGGATATTGTGTCAGTAATACCTGATTTCACAATTCTTTAATTTCTTGGTTTGCTGTGTTTAACACCTTGAGCACAACAGGATGGCAGCAGGTAAAAGATCTGAAGTTCCAGAACCTGAATCTAAGCTGATTCACAAGCTTGGTGCTAGGAAGGCAATTTCTTTATAAAGTCTTTTTCTGCAAATCCAAACATTAAGGATTTTCTCTGATAGAGGGTGCTTGAGTTTATTTATGGACAAATAAAAGATACATGCTGGCATTTCTTGTTACGTTTGTAGTTCAGCAAGAACGTATGGTGAGCATCAGAATAAAGCTCAGGATTGGTAACTGGTTTGTCTTTGCCCATTCCAACAAGAGCGTAACTCCCTGCACAATCATTTCTGGCTAGTAAACTGGAATTTCCAAATAGGTGGGCATTTAAATAGGCTGGCAGCTTCCAGGAGAGCACTGCTGGTGTGTTTGGGTGCACATGTGTTTGCCCTGAAATTGTCCTGTTCCTAGTGGGGCTCAGAATGGTCCCTGACAGCTGCCACTGCCATGACAATGGAAGACAAAGCTGGAATGCTTCTCTGCCCCCCTCCAAGAGCTCATTAATCAGTTGTTAATTAACCTGTTCCTGCAGAAGTGTTGAGGAGGGGGCTGGGCTGTGGCTGAGCAGGAGCTGTGTGGCCAGTGGCAGTTGGCAGTACCACAGTGACAGTTCCACGGTGGAACCCTGCGGTCACAACGCTGTGGCACCTCCTTGGGGCAACAGGGCCTCAGCATCTGTCCCACAGGGATCTGGGAATGGTGGGCCAAGGGATGGAGGCCCCCAGCAGCACGTGGGGCCCCAAGGCCGACCTGAGCCAGCGCAGCCAGGAGTTGCGTGTCCTCGTGGGCCTGCAAGGTAGTGCCTCGGGCTGCTCGGGGACAGGGGGGTCACAGCCCCCTCGTCCTGCGTGGTACCATTGGCTGCCTGATGTCCTCCAGAGCAAGGTGGGAAGATTTTCACTCAGTCTTGTGAGGAAAAGCTCCATCAGAACAGAGAGCTGCTCCCCAGCCTGCAGGCAGCCTTGCAGGAGGATTCCTGTATCCTGAAATTTGTTCTGAAGGTACCAGCAGGTCCCTTCTGCTGTACCCCTGCCTAGTGCTGGCCCTGCACCCCCAGCTCCTCCAGGAGCCGGCAGCACAGGCCAGCAAAAGGGTGTGTCATTCCCAAGCTGACAATGAGCATCTCTTTGTCTCTCTCCTGTCCACAGCACAACAAACTCCCCGTTAAGGATGCTTTCGGAGAGGGACAAGAGCTCATTTCACTCAATGAGAGCCTGGAGGTAACGGCAGGGCTGGGAGCAGGGCCTGGGAGCAAGGGCTGGGAGCAGGAGCTGGGGCTCTGGAGGCACTGAGGAGAACGGTGCATGGCAGAGGTGCCAGCGCCAGGACAGCCCTATGGGGCAGCTCTGGAGACACGGGGTTGTTCCCATCTGGTCCCATAGGTCCCTTTCCACCATGGGATCCATCCATGCAGCCCCTTTGTCCCAGCAGACCTCCTGGCTGTCCCTCTCCATGCGTCCCTGGCACTGCCCAGGTTCCTACAGGGTCCAGTTGCATCCCTGGCAGTGATGCTGTCCCTGCCCTTCACTGCCTGTCCCTGATTATAAAGCCATGGAGATTGAGGCACTGTGCCCACGGAACTGCCTTTGCCCAGAGGCCTCTTGCAGGGACAGAGCGGTGCCGCCACTCTCTGACAACATCCCCATCTGGGCCCTGATCGATTTTATTGATCCCCAGCCCTGCTCCATGTTATGCAGAGTCCCTAAGCCCAGCCTAGCCCTGCCATCAGCAGTCGCCCACCTCTGGCTTACCCCAGCCAACCCCCAGAGCAAAGTAGACCCCCATCCTGTCAAACCAATGACAACATCCTGGAGCAGCGTCTCAGTGTCCCCAGCTCTACCTTGTGGGGAGCCTTCTGGGCAGCACCCCCTTTTCCTACAGCATCCAGCCTGGAAAATGGTCTCATGCCCATCCAGGTGGTGATAAAGAAGATCGAGGCCAAAGTCCATGACCAGGTGAAGGTGTGTGATATGCTGCTACACCAGCTGAAACAGTGGAGCCAAGCCAGGGATGAGCGCCAGAGGCACCTGCAGGAGCTGCAGGATGCTGAGACAGATCCCAAGTGGCAAGAGCCACAGTTGCAGGTACCCAGGAGCCCTTCCTGGTGTGCCAACACGCATGGGGGGCCTTAACCCAGCCCCTGCACCCCCAACTGGGCACTGGGCATGGCACACATGGTGACCTCGTGTCTTCTCCCCTGTGTGCCCCAGACCATTCGCCAGCTGGGCAATGACATTGAGAAGATGCTCATGAAAATTCACAATGGAGAGATCATCACCAAACTGTACCTGCGGCTACAGGAGGTCCTGAGGAGGGTGAGCTCCTCCTCACTATCCACCTGCTCTCCCTGCAGAGGCATGGGGTGCCCAAGCAGCTGTGTCCCAGGGGATACCCTGCTGGTTCCCTCTGTGTCCTGTCACAGCATGGGTGACCCGAGTGGGTGACGTGCTGTGGCTCCCTGTGTTCCAGGAGCTGGTCTACCTGCCTAAATACCTGAACCTCCTGTGTGGGATGACTGTGATGTACCATGAGGAACTCACGGCCCAGAGTAGCCTCAAAGCTAATGATGCCATTAAGGTGAGATAATTGGGGCCCTTTCCCACCCTCCAGCACCCACAGACAGCACCACGTACCTGGGCCTAAGAGCTTTCCTTCAGCAAGGGGCAAAAGAGATGGAGCTGAATTTGCCCACAGCACCCAGAGGCCTCCATAGGTCCTCCCAGGTCTCCCTTTTGTCCCCTGGTGCTGAGGTCAGCCTGTCTGAAGCACCAGCCATGGCAAAGGCAGTGTGTCCCACACCCCAGCCTGCCTTGGCAAGCTTCCTTCACAGCCTATTTGCATGGACTGGTGTCACTTATGACACTGGGCATCCTAGTAGCTCAAATCACAGATTCATAGAATGGTTTAGGTTAGGAGGCACCTTAAAGCCCATCTCATTCCAGCACCCTGCCATGGGCAGGGACACCTTCCGCTATTCAAGGTTGTTCCAAGCCCTGTCCAACCTGACCTTGAACACTTCCAGGGATCCTGGGGCAGCCACAGCTCCTCTGAGCAATCTGTGCCAGGGTGTCATCACCCTCATAGGGAAGAATTTCTTCCTTACCTCAATCTAAACCAATACTTGAACCTAACAACCAATCTGTAGAAAGTTCCAACTGACTCTGACAGCAACTCTTCCCTTCTCTGTTTTGCACCAGAAACTCATGGCCAAGGCAGGACCCCAGGTCCGTGTGGAGAAGCAGCTCAGGGACCAGTCCCTGGCTGAGCAGAGGAAGCACATCGAGAGCCTCCGGCACCAGGAGGAGAGTGAAAGGGAGCAGAGGCAGGTGAGCTGGGGGTGTGGCTCAGGCAGGGCTCTGGGCAGGTGAGCTGGGGGTGTGGCTCAGGCAGAGCTCTAGGCAGGTGAGCTGGGGGTGTGGGGCAGGCAGGGCTGGGTGCAGGGGGCAGCCAGTGCAGTGCTGAGCCCCCAGGGGTGACAGTGACTGTCCTTGCAGCAAGCTGTGTCCATGCTCTCTGCAGAGCAAGACCTGAGCTCTTCGGAGGTGGCAGGTGAGTGCCTGGCAGGGGGCGGGGGGGGGATGTGGGCACACCCACGGGCATCCTGCCCTGCTTCTTCCCTGCCACCCCAGGTGCTGACGTGGAGGCTGCCAAGGCCCAGATGGAGCGCGAGGCCTTTATGACTGAAAAGATGGAGAAGGCAAAGACTGCCCTGAAGTGCTCCTGCCTCTGGGTAATGGAAAACCTATCGCTTCTAAAACCTGGGGCTGCTGAAGTGCTGGGGAGCTATGACCTTTCTGCCCCCCCATTTCCCTATGGAGTTATCTGCTCTCCTCTCCCTAGAGCCCCACAAAGCCTCTCTCTGCAGGCAGGCATGGAGCTGAGACTGCAGAGCTCTGTGGTGCTATAACCCCCCAAGGTCCTGCTTGCAGCAGGAGCACCTTGGGCTGAGTCCTTGTGTCTCCCCTGGCCAGGACATCCCCAGCAGCATCCAGGCCCAGAGGAAATCCCTGGAGAACCTGCAGCTGCACATCGATGAGTGCAATGAGAGGAAAAACATGCTGAAGAAGACACTACAGGAGCTGGAGTTGAAGCAGGCTAAACTGAAGTTTCACCAGCCCGTCAGCACTACAAGGTTCTACTGGCCTCCCAGCAGTTGAGCCAACCAGGCCACCACCCTTGAGGGGAACATGTCCCAACAGGCACCCCAACCTCCACCCCACTGCAGCCACACACTCCTCCTGCACTGGGAGAGTTTCTGAGCTCCCAGCTCTGCTGCTGGCAGAGAACCCAAACCTCCCACTGGGGTCCCAGAGCTCCTTTTCTCCTTGCCTGGAATGGGAAGTGCTGCCGGAGGTGGCCTGCAGTTGGGGATGGGGGAACCTGAACAGCTTTTGGAGCAGCTTTGGGGTGTCCCTGCACCCCTCTATGGCTGTGTGATGTGAGTGTGGCTGGCTTCAGGCTGCGGGAAGAGGAGCTGAGGGAGAACCTGAAGCAGGAAGAGGCCCGGCTGGAGCACACGCGAGCCCAGATGTTGAAGAACGAGAAGCGCCTGATTGAGTTTGAGAACATCATTGACAACCTGTTCCTCCGCATGCAGGGCATCCTCATCCCTGGCCAGGTACAACAGGGCACCAGGGGAGCAGGGCCGTGCAGGCAGGGCTGCATGGGGACACCTGGCACAGCCACCACCTCCACCAGGACCTTGTTGTCCCTACCAAGGTCGTTCTGCCTCCCCTAGGAGGACTCTGTTGCAGTAGTGGGGCTGGAGGAGAAGCTGCAGCACTGTGAGCAGAAGATGAAGTTCCTGAAGGAGAGAGTGGCAGCCCGGCCCGTGGACAGCACTGATGAACGCAGCGAGGTACAGGGACTCCAGCCCTCTGTGTCCCTGGGGACACACACAAGGCCCTCACAGATGGCCACCCAAGTCATCCTTCCTCAGCAAGGCCACAGGGAAGAGCCATGGAGCAGCTCAGCCCTGGATGGCACTGGGCACCCACAGGGTACCCCAAGTGTGACACCCTTGGTTTGTAACACCCACGTACCCTCCAGCACTTAACCCAGGCTGTCTTTCACAGACTTTTGGCAAGGTCAGGAACCTTCTGGAGAAAAGAACTGCAGATGAAACACGGAACCTGAAGATTTCCTTTGAGGATGAAGACACTATGGAAGATGGTAGGAGAGCACAGTGGGGACACGTCCCACAGTGACTGTTCCAGCCCCTGCCCCCTGGGATTTTTGGGAGTCATTGTCTGTCTCCCACTGGCCCAGCAGACACCAACCCACAAATTGCCTCCAGGTCTTGAGGCTGACCTTGGCTGTTTCCAAGGCTTCAGACATAAGTGACTGTTTTAGGCAGGGGAGAAGGAAGGCAGATGGTGGCGTGATGAGCACCAGGCCACTACAGGAAAAAGGAGAAATGTTGTGGGGCAAGAGGGGACACCCTCATCTTCAAAATCACCTGGTGATGAAGAATAATCAGTGCTTGGTTCTGTCTGTGAGTGCACCTGGAAGAGGCAAAGAGGTTTTGGCAGATCACCACCTTTCTTCAGCAAAATAGGAGCTGTGCCCACCACACTACAGCTCCAGACCTTTATGGGAAGCCCCAGCAGTGTTGGAGATGGCCCATAGTGGTGGCATCACCAGGTCCAAGAGGTCACTCTGGGATGCTGATGTGGAAAAGCCCATGAAGACTCCCCAGATCCCACAAGTCTGACAAAATGTGCCAGCTCTCCCAGGGACATGGGCACAGCAGAGGTGGCCTCCAGACCCTCCCCAGCCCCTCCTCTCCACTCTCCCCTCCACTTTCCCCTCCAGACACCTTGGATTTTGAGGATGAAGACCATGACTACATCCCCAGCCGGGAGGACATCAAGAAGCAGGGGCTGCAGCTGATCAGAATGAACACCAGACGTCGCAAGAAGAAGTAGTGGTTTCTCCACATGAGCATTGAGGGCCCCAGGCCACCCCTTGTACCCTTTTCCTGGCAGGTTTAATAAATCAGATCTTCATTCCTCCCAGTTCTGTGGGAAGGCTGGAGCAAGTGGCCCTAGGTTACTTCTGTCACTCAAAACATGTTGGGGTCCATCCTGAGGGGTTCTGAGCTGGGTTTGAAGGTAGAGATGGGCTGGGCTACGGACAGCTTCAGCCCCTGGAGCAAAGCTGGGGCTGGCCTGGCTTTCTCCCCCTTGGTGCTGTGGGGCCAACACCTTCTCAGGACCTCTGATGCACAAGGGGCTAGAGCCTGTCTGAGCCAGTGATGGGGAAATGTGGGAAATGGCTGAGTCCTGTGGGGCCCCCAGGGTGGGTGTCCTCATGTCTGTGCATGGGAGTGGAAGGGCAGAGCCTATCTGAGAAAGAAAGGCCCAAACCTGAGCTGAATCCCCAGCCTGGAGCCTTTCCCCTCCCTGCTCCTGCACACACGTCCTGCAACTCCTGCCCTGACCTTGCAGCAAGCCCCAGGTGTCACCTGTGGGCTGCAGGAGGGTCTGGTGGTCAGGAATGTCCCAGTGTGACCCAGGACAGCAGAGCTGCTGCTCCGGGGTGGGATCCCTGGTCCTGCTGAGCCATGCAGCCCCAGAGGCCACCTTGTCCCCTCTCCTCTCACGCTGCGAATAGATGGTACCGTTTCTCCAAGAACAACTGGCACCGAGGGGCTCTGCCTGTGCTCCTGGACAGAGCCACGACAGGGGCACCTTGTCCCTTTCCACAGGGGAATGTCAGTGTCAGAGCAGCCTTTCCCTGCCCATTCTGCTCGGTCCCTGTGCTTTGTGCTGGCATCATCAATTACGTCACCACTGAGGGGAGGAACAGCTGCTGCTCCCAAGCCTCTCAGCACTGCTCCTGGTGGGCCTCATGGAAAGGGCATTATCTTCACAAAATATAGCACAACTTGAGGTTTTCCAGGGAAACACCAGAAATAACATCACATGTCAGTAAAGGCATCTCATGGAGCTTCCCAGAATCCACAGCCACAGGTGGGCTCTTCTGCAAGTAATTGCATATCCATCTGTTCATGTCATGTTCTTGTGCGCCCACCACAGCCTCACCACCCTCACAGAGAAGAGTTTCTTCCCAATATCCCACCCATCCCTGCCCTCTGGCAGTGGAAGCCATTCATTGTGTCTTATCCCTCCATCCCTTGTCCCCAGTCCCTCTTCAGCTCTCCTGGAGCCCCTTTAGGCTCTGGAAGGAGCTCTGAGGTCTCCCTGGAGCCTTCTCTTCTCCCAGAAGAGAATACTCCCCCCAGATCTCCCAGCCTGAGAAACGTGCCAAGCTCTTGGTCTGGTCTTTCCACACTGGCTGTGGGGAACAGGGAAGTGAGAAAAGGTATGGAAGAGCTGGAGCTGGCTGGAGGCTTCAGCCTGTGGCCCACTTTCTGGCTGGAAGAGAATTCAGGGTTGTGTTCGCTGCCTTTACAGGAGGGGTAGAGCAGCAGCAAAGGGGTTTCACTTCTCTGAGCTCCTCCTGCCCTGAGCACGGGATCCAAGGACTACCTGCTCCATCAGGAGCATCCACTGGATGTGTTCAGACACTGCATCCCAAAACCTCACCACAGCTGCCAAGAGAAGGGAAGGGCTGTCACCCTCAGCCAGCAGCTCCCGGGCATGCAGACAGAGCCGGGTGCAATCGGGATGACTGCTCCTGGCTCCCCTGGATCCAGAGAGACGGGAATGGGTGCAATTGGAATGACTGCTCCTGGCTCCCCTGGATCTGGGACAGGCGGAGCTGGGAATGGATGTGACAAGTGGAGAAGAGGTACAAGAGAGGGGGGTGAAAGAACCGGAGGCAGTGCTTTGGTTTCTGGATTGGAAAAGGTGGGACTTCAGGGGCTCTCCCATAGGGGAAAATATCATTAATTATATAAGGAACAAATGAATAAGCAGGGAAGGGAAGGGGAAAAGGGAAATGGAAAGGAAGGGGAAAGGGAAACAACAGGACTGATGCCACCTGAGATCTCATTACATGTCAGGCGTGGGTGGCACAGCCCAGGGAAAGAGATGAGAGATTTCTTTTTCTGCCCTAAGAAACCTTTATTCCCTTCCTCCAAGCTCAACTGGAGCCCCAGCATGGATGCTGCAAACAGTGCCAGGACTGGTGAGAAACCAAAAATAGGACATTGGGGAATTGCATGGAACCATTTGCCATGTGGAAATATCAATCTCTGCCTTGGGAAGGCTAGGTTTGAGTGGGTTTGAGGCTTTTTATTTTTAAAGGTGTGATGAAAATCACATGCAATGGAGTCCAGGGAAGGGTGGGCACAGCTGGGGCTGTCACTGGAGCATCAGTGCTAGGTTTTATCCTCCAGGAAAAGGGGAACCAAGTAAATCAGCCAGTCCAGGGCCAAAAGCAGAGGCTCTATTGGCTGTTCTGGGGAGGGAGAGGCAGCCAGGGGATCCTTCTTGGAGCTGCAATGGTGGGATGTGGGAGGTTTGTGAATCCCAGCCTTTGGGGTGAGAGCTGCTTCCAGCCAAGGAAGCACAAGCATTTTCCATTCTCATGTTGATAAGAGGGTTCATGGGGGGATGGGGAGGGTTGGCCTGGTGAAGAGCAGGAATTGGCATCACAGCCACAATGGGGCTCAGCATCCTAGGCCAAGCAAGGTGGGGCTGAGGCAGTGCTGGTAAAGGAGAGAAGAACCCCAAAGAGGGGGGGTCCATGCTCTGACCCTCAGCAAGGGGAGAAGTAGCTGCAGCAGAGCAGTGGATGGGGCTGGCAGGTCCCACAAGGCAACCTTCTTCCACAGCAGAGACCATGGACCACCTCAGACCATTTTGGTGGCCTCCTCTGGGCCTGCTCTACCAGCTCCATGTCTGTGCTGGGATGAGCTGGAGGCAGCTCCAGAGGGGTCTCAGGAGAGCAGAGCAGAGAGGGGGAGCATCCCATCACCTCCCCTGCTGCCCACTCAGCAGGGATGAGTCCAGGAGACACTTGGCTTCCTGGGCTGCCAGTGCCCACGGCCAGGTCATGTCCCATTTGTCACCCACCAGAACCCCCAGTTCTCCTCCACAGGGTGCCAGCCATCCAGCCAGTCAGCCATCCAGCCATCCATCCCTCCATCTACCCCTCCCCAGTCTATGCTGGCCCTGGGGATGGCCCTGCCCCAGGTCCCTGACGCTGCACGCAGCTGGGCTGGATCAGCCCAAGGGCTCTGTGGGGAGGAAAGGGAGGGAATGCTGGGGCAGGGGTGAGGTATTGGGGTGCAGGGTGGGATAATGGGGTGCAGGTGGATGATGCCCACTGGGAGGCAGCTGGAGATGCAGCCCATCCATCCCTGTGCTGCTCTGCCCATCCCTCCTGCTCCTCCTCCCTGGCAGCTTCTGGGGGGACCCAAACTGGGGTGACTGGCCACAGGTACTGGTGGTGTCTCCTGGCAGGGCTCCCCCCCTGGGGAGGACACAAGAGTGCCCAAGGGCAGCAAGGGCGGGGGGCAATTCCATCCCTGGCTCAGCCTCTGCCTGCCCCCCCTCCCATCCCAGCCCCACACCAGAAGAACCCAGCACCCCAAGGCACGTGAGAGGGGGAGACCCCCTTATTGTGCCCCCTCATCCCAGAGCTGGATCCCAAGGGGCTCTCCCCCACATCCCAAGCTGGGTGTCCCTGTGAGTGCAGCACAACCCCCGCAATATCCATTGTGAGCCTTTTCCAAGGGGACAGGAACTGGGATCAAGAGGCCACAGGGTGGGCCACCACCAGACTCAGAGCTTGGGTGCCCAGGGCTGTGGGATGCCAGGGCCATGGGATGCCCAGGGATATAGGATACCCAGGGATATAGGATTCCCAGGGCTGTGGAATGCCCTGGGCCACGTTGTGCCCCCATTCGGTCGAAGCCACGCGGGGTTGCAGACAAGCCAGGTCAGCTGTATTTATTGAGAACGGTTGTGGAGGGATAAAAATATTTCCACTACTCTATAAGAATTTATAAACCTATACTCTCTGATCTGTTAATAAACGCCTCTAGGACCATCATGCCAGGGGAGGGGCTTCTGTAAGAAAATAGCGAGATTAAAAAAAGGAAAGCGCTAAATATTCCCTGCAGGGCCCTGCCCAAGGGGGCCCTGCCCATGGGGGCCACGGGACACCCCCAGTGGCACAGGGACACGGGGGGCACAGGCCAGATGCTGCCCTGGCACCCTGCAGCCCCCATCCCAGAGCCCTGGCCAGGCATGGCCCCCTCCAGCCATGCCCCACCGGGGGGACCCCTGCTCGGGGGGCCCTGATGGGGGCACAACACATCCTCACGTCAGCAAGCTCTCAGTGATCCCACTGCTCCCACTGATCCCACCATTCCCAGTGATCCCACTGCTCCCAGTCCTGCCTGCAACCTCACCATCCCCTGTGGGCTTTCCCATACCCAGGAGGGGGTTTGGATCCATCTCCCCAGGAATGCTGTGAGAAGTGGCCAGGGCTCACCCTGGGGACACACAATGGGGCTTTGCAGAAAGCAACACAGCTGTAGGGACATCCTTGGGAACACAGAGCCACTACACAGAGCCCTGCAGGGTGGTGACATGGCTGGGGACATCCCAGGGGGACACAGGGATGCACCACGGCTCTGTGGAAAAGCAACACAGATGGGGACAGTCTGAGGGGGACAAGCTGCAGTGCTCTGTAGGGCAGCAACACCAACCAGGACATGGTGGGGAACATGAGGACATCACGGGGGACATGGGGACACGCAGCAGTGCTTCGCTGCGAAGCAACATGGATGGGGATATCCTTGGAGAATACACAGGGCTGCAGTGCCAAGAAGCAGCAGGGAAAGGGACATCCTGGGCACACAGGGACACCACAGACAAGCAAGCGGCAGCAGGGGCCAAAATTCCAGCCAGGGCCGGTGCTGTTGCCATGGGGTGAGAGGTGCCACAGGCACAGGACACTCATTATTGCTTTACAGGGCCAACATTGTGGGGGACTGGGGGTGCCCAGCCTCTGATTTGGGATTCAAGGGATTTTCCCTGGGGACATTGATTCCCCAGTGCTCCCCATACCACAGCCCTGCTGTCACTCAGTGGGGACAGGGTGAGGACACAGGGCTGGACACTAACAAGCTTCAGTCCCCTGCACTGGTGTTGGCATGGAGCAGGATGGTAGCTGTCCCTCTGACCCCTCTGTCCCCTGTGGCCCCAGGAGCTGCTGTCCCTCCATGCCAGCCAAGGCCAGGGGAACAGTCCTGTTCCCCATAGCAGGGCAGCTGGGGCCTTTGGGAGACTGGCACCAGTGCTCTCCTTTCCTTTTCCCTTAAGCCAGGGCCAAGCTAAGCATAAAGGCTGTAAGCAGGGAGCCTGGGATGACACAGGGACAAGGGACACACTGTGGGGACCAGGCTGGCCAGGGCCCTCCCCAGAGCTGTGGAGAAATGGGAAACGAAAGCTTGGGGGATCAAGATGTCCCCAGTGAGGTGGGGGGGACCGGTGCAGGGGACCCTGGGTTGGGTGCCCTGTCCCTCACTGTCCCCTCACTGTCCCCTCCTGTCCCCGCAGGCGCTGGGCGGTTGGATAAGGCGATGCCGCAGCTTAAGGTGGTGGGTGGGTGTTGGTACCGAGTCTGGCAGCGGGGCCGGGCAGGTGGAGCGTGATGTAAACATTTTTGATCCGGGGCCAGAAGGAGGAGGAGCAGGAGGAGGAGGAGAAGGGATGGGCTAGTGCTCCTTCATCTGCTTCTGGATCTTCTGGAGCATCTCCTGCATCCGCCGCAGCTGGAAAGGAGCAGAGCCAGGATCATGGATGGTGCCAAGCCCCAGCCACACAGCTCCCGTGCAAATGGAGCTCGGGCTGAGCATCCCAGACAAACTGGGATCGCCAAGAGCTGGGGAGGGGGAACCCTTGGATGCACGTCCAGACCCTGCTCGTTGGAGCAGCAGCTGCCAGCATGCTGCAGGAAGGGTGGCTCCTGACGGCTGTGCCATTGTCGGGGCTGGAGGGAGCGGGGATGGGGCTTGGGGGCTCAGCCTGCACCACACTCACCTCCTCATCCTTTTCCCGGATGAGCTTCTCCGTCTCCACATCCGGCACCGGGGGGATCATGGGGATGGGGAAGTCTGTCCCACTCTCCCGGGTCAGCTTGCTGTGGACAGAGAGAGGAGGTGAAGATGCTGCCCCAGCGCCCCCCGGGGATGTTCCCCTTGGATGCCCCAACCCCTGCATGGCCTCAGCACCCCCTGCACAGCCCCTGGGCCCCATGGCCACCATCAGAATGGCTGTTTTCAGACAAGGGAGATGTGAGAGGTTCCAGGGAAACCTCAGCACCCCCAACCTGCCAGTCATGAACCAAGCAGGGAGCCAGCGGCTTCCTCCACACCCTCCCATTTTGGGGAGGATCCCACTGGGGTTGGGCTCTCCTGGGCCAGTATTTTCCCTGTCACTTTAAAACATCAAAACCTCGGCATCTCCCCTCTGTCTCCTGGTCTCAGGATGGGCTCTCCAGGCACTCCACTGCCCTGCCAGCCCCAGGGATGCTCCACACCCTTTTGCAGAGCCTCTGCTCCCATTCAAGCCCACTTCTGCTGGAGAGAGCTGCGAGCATCACCCTGAGGCCACACCACCGCGCAGGACCAGGCCAGCCCAGTCAATGGCTTCTCCCATGCCCACGGCACTGGGAGGGACCAGATCTCCCATCCGTCCCTGCAGATGCCACGTGGCACCCCAGCGGGTGACAATGCCAGGACACCAACAGCGGCTGGTAGGGTCACGTGCTGCCATGTGCCACCGCTACATGCCACTGTCAGCACGGCCCCTCTGGGCAAAGGAATGATGGACACAGGTGCGGCACAGGTGGGACAGGCCATCCCTGCCTCACGGGGTCCTTCTGTGCCGGGGGCGCATGGAGCTCCTGACAGCAGCGACACGAGGCTGGAGCTAGGCACCAGCAATGGGGTGAGCAGCAAAGGCTCTCAGCACCCCAAAATCACATTCTCAGGAGGGCAGCATGATGGGGGCACCCTTCCCTTGGGCAAGTGTCACCAAACAGTGACACATCCCCCAAACCTGGGTGAGCTGGGGTGACATCACCAGCACACAGTGTCCTTTGGCAGAGCAGCGTGTGTGGGACATGAGTGGGTGGCCACAGGGCCAGAGTGGGTGGCCACAGGGCCGGCTCGCCCCGAGGGCGGCTGCCTGGCCCTTACACGGGCACAGAAGGACCAAGACAGTGTTGGGTACCAACAAGCACTTTATAGAGGGGCCAGGAGGTGGCAGAGGGTGGCAGGGGGAGCTGGGCGGGTCCCAGTGCGGCCCTGGCCGGTCCCGGCTCAGTCGGTGGAGCAGTTCCCACAGCACAGCCTCAGCACGGAGGGATGGCTCCTGCCCCGGGGCACACAGGGAGAGACACTTAGAGGTGCCTAGAGAGGTGCCTATAGGCACAGCATAGCTCCAGCCCCCGGGGACCCACAAGGCCTCCACTCGCTCCCACACTGCTCTAACGCCAGCTGGAGGGTCCCAGCGGGGACCCTGCTTGGAGGGGCTCCCTCAGCACCTCGGGGTGGCTAAAGTGAATGTGGGTGCCGTGAATTCGGCTGATCCGCAAGCAGAGCCCCAGCACCAGCTTTTGTTGTGCTCCTGCTCTGGTGCTGGAGCCTGCAGGGATGTTCCCTGTTGGAGCATCCCCCCACAGCCAGCCCCAGGGGGATGCAGGATCCCCCTTAGTGCTGAAGCATTCCCTGAGACACACCCAGCCCAGAGGGGACACAGGGTCCCCCTTGCTGCCAGAGCATATCCCTGGCCCCCAGCCCTGGTGGCACATGGAATCCCCCTCACTGCTGCAACACACCCCTCAAACCAGCCCCAGCTCTGGGGAGATGCAGGATTCCCCTCACTACCAGAGCATCCCCCCAGCCACCCGGGGGTCATAGGGTGCCCCTCACTGCTGGAGTATCCCAGCTAAGACAGACCCAGCCCTGAGGGATGCAGGGCCCCCTCACTGCTGGAGCATTCCCCCCCAGGCACTCCCAGCCCAAGGGCACAGGAGGGAACCCTCACCACACTGGGGCTCCCCAGCACAGCACTGGGGGGCCCCAGCATGGACCACAGACAGCCCTGACCCACCGACACGGCCACTTGCAGTGGCTGGGGTCGCCCCCAAGAGAGGAGCCCCCGCTCCAGCCCGGCCCCGGCTCCGGCCCTGCCCCGTACTTGCGGTTGCGCTCCTTGACCACCATGCGCGTCATGCTCTGGATGCACTGCGTGCGGTAGTTCTCGTAGTGCGTCTCCCGCGTCACGTCCTTGAGGTCCTGCATGTGCGTCCTCACCAGCATCGTCCGCAGCTTCACGAAGTCGCAGTGGGACGGGTTCTCCACTGAGGGGGAGGCGGGGTCAGGGGGCCACGGCCAGGGCCCTGCCTGTCCCCAAACCCGGGGCTGCGATGGGCGCACCGTGTCCCCGTCCCCAAAGGCCGGGGGATGCCAGGGACAGCCCAGCGTTACCTTCCACAATGCCCCAGGGGTAGAGGCGCCCGCGGACGCGCCGGCCCTTGGCCTCCACCACCGTGTTGCTGCCGATGACGGCAAACGGGATGCTCTCCTGCAAGGGCATGGGGGGTCAGCAGGGCCCTGCCATGACCCCCACCTGCCAGGACCCACATCCATCCATGTGCCCTCCTCGGCTGTGTCCAACACCATTTGCCAAAACATCCCTAAGCCCGGCTGTGGAGAGCCCCAGTGTGACAGCAGAGGTTGTGTCATGGGTTTCTCCACCCAAGCTCCATCCCACCAAGCTGCAGGTGTCACCCATGGGATCTTGGTGACGTGTCTGGGTAGTGAGATATGTGCCAGCCCCTCCATGCTGGAGAGTTTGCATGGCCCCAAAGAGTCCTGCAGCTACCACAGGATGACACGTCCTCCTGGCCACAGGGCTCTGCCCCTCCAGTGATGGAGCCAGACCCACCTTCAGTGCCTGGTCCTGCAGCTTGAACTCCTCATCCTCATCTGAGTCACACTCAGGGAACTGGTAGATGCGGATGCCATAGTGGTCGATCTCCTCCCGGATCTGGAGGCAAACAGCCCCCTGAGGGCAGGGCTCCGGCCTTGGGAAGGGCATGGGAGGTACCACACAGGGCCAATGGCCCCCAAAAGCCTGTTCCCCCCAACCAGATGTCATGGACACTCTGCAGTCCTTCCAACCCCCAGCTAAGCCCTGGGCAGATGTGTCCTTTGTGGCCATGGGGGCAACATGGTCCTCTACGGTGCTTCAAATCTGAAAAATGCTTCTGGGCAAATTTCAGGCAGGAGATGGATGGAGACCCCACGGGGCAGCAGCTGGGGGCAGCTGTGCCTGTCCCCCCAGCCCCCTATGCCCAGGGACCTGCTGGGACAGCTCCCAGCTGGCCCACCTCCCCTCACCTTGTTCTTCATGCGCTCCACCTCAGCAGGGGTCAGGGTGTCAGCCTTAGCCAGCACAGGCACAATGTTCACACGCTGGTGCAGAGCTCTCATGAACTCCACGTCCAGGGGCCGGAGCCTGAGGGGAGAGCCTGGTGAGCCTCATCCCACTGAGCCCCTGCCCAGCCCCCCCAGCAGCACGGGCAGGGCTGCCCATACCCGTGGCCAAAGGGCGAAATGAAGTAGATGCAGCAGTGCACTCGGTTGTCCTGGATGTTTTTCCGGTTGAGGCCACTTTCGTCACGGAAATACTGCTCGAACTGCTGGTCGATGTAGTCAGCCACTGGCTTCCAGCTGCAGGGACAGCAAGGTGACACCGAGTCCTCTGTGGGACCCCCCACTCTCTGTGGATCCCCAGCTCAATACCTCCCATGGCTCAGCACCTAAGCCCAGTGAGCCATGGGTATCCCACCCACAATGGGCTGTCTGCCCAGGGGAGACCCCCACCACACGGCACTCAGCATCCCACGCACCCTGGGGACCGTCCCCATACCATGGCACCCAGCATCCCACCCACACTGGGGACAGTCCCCACCACATGGCACCCAGCATCCCACGCACCCTGGGAACACTCCCCACCCCGTGGCACTCACCACTCAGTGTTGTTGACAGCGTCCCCAAAGCCCGGCGTGTCCACGATGGTCAGGCGCAGCTTGACCCCCTTCTCCTCAATGTCCACCACGTGCTTGGTGATCTCCACTGTCTGCGTGATGCGCTCTGTGGGGCCGGACACGTTATCAGGAGGGACACAAGGGAGGGTGGAGGTGACATGTTGCGACCCCTGGGTGTCATCCTTCACCCTGGGGGTTGGGTGACCCAGCTGGATCAGCCCTGACACACATCATGCTCCAGCCCAGGAGGGGATGCTCCATGCTATGGTCCCCATATCCCCATGGATGTGCACCCACCCCTCGGTGGCTGTGCCACTGCCACCCCAGGACCACAGCTCAGGCAGCACAGGGGTCTGCTGGGGCTGGGCCTTGCTGCAGGAGCATTTCGTCTCCAGACTGCATGTGCCCCTTGGCCCCAAGACCCTCCATGTCCCTGCATCTCAAAGGATGCTCCTACTGCATTGTGTGTTTTGGCTTTCACTCCAAGCAATGGAAACAAATCAAACAAGCCCCTCTAACTCCTGGGGATTTAGGCAAGTTTGGGCCATTTTAATTTAAAAACTGGCTGCAGTTTGAACTGGCACTGTGCCCCAGGCCCTGACTGTCCCCAGCCTCCCAGAAATGCTGTGGCTTCAGCCAATCCCCAACAAGCCAGGGCTTGTTTTTCCTGTGGAAATAAAGTCCCCGTGGGGAGTCCCCATCCTTTGCAGGGGGGTCCCCATTGCCTCAGAATAGTCCCCAGTGCCAGTGAGCAGCTGGCAACACAGCACATGTCATTTCAGAGGAGCCTGGCTCGGCAGGGAGCATCCCTGTGCTCTGCCACTGCTCAGGTCACCCAGGACACCCCTCTGGGCCATGACTTTCCCCCCTGACCTTCGGCGTTGAGCAGCTTGCGGTCCCTGTACATGTCGGTCAGGAAGAGGCTGTTGACCAGGGTGGACTTGCCCAGCCCAGATTCCCCTAAGAAAGCAGGACAAAGATGAGGGGGGGCAGCCAGTATCCGCCCCTCTCCAGTTCAGGGCGTTTGGGATCCAGAGTGGTGTCAGCACCTCCAGGCCAGCTGGACTCCCGTACCTGCCACCATGAGGGTGAAGTCAAAGCCCTTCTTCACCGACTTGCGATGCACCTGGTTGGGCAGCGTGGCAAAGCCCACGTACTCCTTGTCATCCTGCAGAGGGCAGAGGGGATGTGGGACAGGGACACCACCGGCACACTTCCTACCCTGGAAAGCCCCCCCATCCCTCCTGCCCAAAAAGGGATTCCCAAGGTTGGAGTTCCAAGGGATGAGGCCATGTCTGCCTTTGTGTTCACAGGATGGGAACACCCTCCATCCCACAGCCCCCTGCTCCATGTATGTGTTCCCCCCTTCCCCACGGACACATCCTGCACCTCGGAGGAGTCGTAGGGGTCCAGCTGCCCCCAGGGGCTCCGTGGGCGGTTGGGGCTGGGGGGCGGGGGGGCTGCGATGTGCTGCTGGAAATCCGGGGGCCGAGAGCGGGAGAAGACACTGGCATCCCTCTCATCACTGGCTTCATCTGGTGGGACCCTGGCCACACTGCCGAGGGGGTGGCCGGGCTCCCGCCGGCCTTCTGGGGCCTCCACCTTCCTGGAGCTGTCAGCTGGTGGGCAATCCCGCAGGAACTGGGTCAGCTCAGCTTCGTCCGAGTCCTCCTTCAGGAAACGCTTTATCTGGGGACCAAGGGAGGAGGTGACACTGGTGGTGGCAATGCCAGCCTGAGAGGGCAGCACCCAGCTCAGCCTCACAAGCCCCAAACCACAACAGCCAGACACATGCAGCCTAAAGGTGGCAGGGATGGGAGGAGAGATGGAACACAGCCACCCCCAAGGGACCAGCCACCACCCTGGGGACAGCCATGGGGACAGCCACGGGGATGGCAGTGGGGACAGCCGTGGTCCCTTGCACCTCGGGCGCTTACGACTTGAGGCGTGGGGATGGCAGCCAGCTCCTGGCACTCCTGGGCATAGGGGTGAGCACCTTCCCCCTGGGCACCCTGCCGCTCCTCAGGGTCTTCTGGGGCAGGCAGGAACCCCCTGCGCCCCATGGCCTGCCAGGAGGACAAGGAGGGGGCCGGGAGGAGGCAGAGACACCGAGAAGAGATGAAGAGCAGTTGAGGGAGACCTGCGCAGGGCTGCAGCCAGGGGAAGGGAGATGGTGGGCAGGGATCCCCTGGTGCCCACCACCCCTTCACACGGTGTCAGCACGGGCGATGGCACAAGGGCTCCCGTCCCCGCGGTCCCAGGAGATAGCCAGGGCAGGGGACCCGGCCGACAGACATGACCGGGAGTCCGACGCCTCCGTCCCCTGGCTCTGCGTCCCGCGTGGGGGCGCGGGCAGCAGCCCTCAGCAGGGGCTGGGGGGACAGGCACAGCTGCCCCCAGCTGCTGCCCCGTGGGGTGGCGGAGCTGGGACGAGGAACGGGAACGCCGGGATTGGGATGGCTCCGCATCCTGTTTACAAGCGCTGGCGGGAGAAGACGCGTTCCCAAGGGCACGTCCGGCAGCGGCTCCCGTGGGACCAAGCCCTGCTGCCAGCAGGCACTAATGTCCCCAAGGTCCCAAGGCAACTGCCAGGCGACCCCAGCCCCATGGGCAGTGAGATCCCAGCCGAGAGGCACGCAGGCGCCGGGGGAGCCCGTAACCCTGCAGGCTCCCAGCTGGGGGTCAGTGCCCCCCCAGATCGGGGCTTCGAGGAGAGATCTCTCCGTGGCGACACGTGTCCTTCCCTACGCCGTGTCCCCGCTCGCTGGCGGGGCGGGCAGCGGTGCCGGCGGCAAGGCGAGATGCGCGGAATTAGCGGGCTGGAAACAAGGTCACGGCGCTGCCGCGGCTGAGCGCTCGCACGCCTGGCCCCACTACCGCTGCCCCCGCGGCCACAGCACGGGGACCACGGGGCCAGGCTGAGGGGCAGCAGGTGGCCCCATGGCGGGGGCTGCGGGACCACCGTGCTCCCCCCTGCCCCAGCGGGTCCAGAGCGCTCGGCGCGTCTGTGTGATCGCAGCATCCTCTTCCTCACCGCCCTTGACCTGGGGGGCCTCAGCGCCAGCCCCCAGCACAGCACAGCCCGGCCGGGGACACTCAGGGATGGGAGGTGATGCTACTACCAGCGGCGAGCTCTTCCAGCCATGCTGCCGCTCCATCTCTCGGGTCTCCAGCCCTTTGGGGCTCGCCCTCGTCCCCCACCCCCGGCCGATGACCTCGGCAGTGCCGCGGCACTGAGGTTTGCGCCGCATCCCTGGGGGTTCTGCAGCAAGCGCGGCCACCGGCAGGGCTGTCCCAGGGACAGAGGAGCAGCTGTGGCACCCTCCCGCAGCACCGGGGTGGTCCGTGCCCCCCACCGCCTCTGACCCCTCTCTCGCCGCGCTGGGGACGGGCGCTGCCCCCGTACCTCATGCCCAGGCTGCAGCTCGGGGCAGGTGGCCATGGCACAGCCGGTGTCGCCCGTGGTCAGCGGAAGATGCCGAGTGGCACCGGCTGCGCCGGGGGCTGGGGAGCAGTATTAGCATAACTCCACCCTGGGCAGGCTCCTCGCCGGGCGCCCCCGGCACCCAGGAGCGAGGCACGGCCCCCGCGAGGGGCACGGGCGGGGAGAGGGATCCCTGGGCAGAGCCAAACCCAGCTCCTGCCCGGCTGTGGAGATTTCAAGGACCAGCCATCATTGGCCAAGGGAGATTCTGGGTGGGCTGCAGGATCACCACCATCAGCACCGGCATCACCAGTACCCCTTGGCTGAACACACAGGTTGGCTACAGCCCAGGAGGACACTCAGTCCTTGGGAACACCTCTGTCCCAGGACGAAAACTCGTTCCATCGTGGGACAAAACTCCCTCTGTCCCAGGACAAAATACCCCTCCATCCCAGTTCACACCATGTCCACTCCTGCTGCCCACCTGGAGTATACCCCAGCAGGGCTCCACAGCAACTTTGAGATCAGAAACCCAGTTTTCCCACACTTTTGCACCCGACAATTAAAGTTTCCCCACGTGACTCCAAGCTCTTGCTCGAGCTGGGCTTGAGTAGGAAGCACCCAGCCATGGACTGGGATGCTGCCCACCAGAGCAGGTGGCAGAAGCTCCAGCATTCCTGCCTCGGTTTTCTCGGCTCATCCCTGGGAGGCGAAGGGTTAACAGTGCCCCAGGAGGAGCCGTGGGTGGCAGTCAGGGTTCCCCAGCCGTCACTTCGGGGTCATCAGGGACGGTGATTCACCTTGATGTGTGTCGAGATGCATCAGAGCAGCTCAGGCGCGATCCAGGGTCGCTCGGCCGCTTTCCAAGCGTCCCAGCCCGCACTCCGGGCAGGAGCAGGGATTTACGGCAGCGAGAGCCCGGGGCTGTGCTGGTGCCCCCGTAAGCAGATTACACACGCGGCTGAGTGCAAGCCGGCCTCACACCCGGGCTGTCAGCGGCCCCGCAGCCCCAGCGAGGAGCCACAGACCCCGCCTCGTCCCCGCCTGTCACTCTTCATCGCACCGTGCCCGCGCGGTGACAGCCTGCGAGATGCGGCGCGAGGGGACACGGGGGCAGCGGGCAAAGCCTGACCTAGGAAAGCCACCGGCTGCCCCGAGCATCCGGTGTGGTCCCACGGGTATCACATTCCCAAGGGAGGTATTTTCCCAGCCTGCTTCTGCAGGGAAAGGAAGGGGACATCTCGGCCAAGTGCTGTCCCTACCGCCAGGCTGACAGAGGCGTTCCCAAGCCCTCTAAAGATGACACCCAGCATGCCACCTCACTATGGCTGAGCATCCCAGGCACAAACGCTGTCCCAAAGGCACGAACTCCACACAGGACAAGTCCCCAGCAAAGCCCAGCGCTGCCAGAACCAGGCCAGCTCGTTTCCAGGGAAACAGAACCTGGGCGCTGCCTGCTTGGCCCTGCCTCTGGATGCACGGGATTCTCCCGCTGGAGAATCAGGGTACCCCCAGCTCTGCCATCCCACCCATCAGCAGTATTCCAGATGGAAAACTGAGTCTCCTGGCAGCTGCAAGAGGAGCAGGGTTCTGGGCGCCCTAAGGATGGGGGGGGGCAGGCTGAGGTGTGGGTCCCGGATCCGGGCAGGGGGTCAGCACCAGACAGGTGAGCACAGGGGATGAGAGCCACAGCCCCTGATGCAGCAGCTCCAGTCTCTCCAGCAGGGAACCCTCCAGCTTGAAGGACCTGTGAGCACCTGAGCAGGGACCCCAGGATGGGGCCATGAGCAGTGGCTCCCTGTGAGCCGGGACATGACAGCAAGGCCAGTCCAGGCTGGAAACCAGGTGGCATCTCAGCATGTGGGGCTGGGCAAGTTCTGACCCACTCAGTGCCGGGAGCAGAGATCGGGGAGGAACCACTGCTCATGCTGCTCCTCCAGGCCAGCTGGGAACTGCTTTGGGGACAGAGGGATGTGGCACCAGTGGCAGGGGCACCGGCTTTGCCTCTGTGGGTCCTTCTGGAGCACCTCCAGCCTCAGCTCACCTCACGTGCACCGGTGAGGGAGCCCAGTTGCCCCCGGTCCCCAGCTGGGACCGCTATCCCCCCGCGATGTTTCCAAGGCTGATGTGTGCATCCTGAAGCCACAGACTGGAGCCTGTCGGGAAGGCGCTCCGTTGCGACACGCTCCGCCAGCCGCCCTCCTCTCTGGTTTCACTGCGTCCAGCTCCGAAAGAATGTGCCGGGCTGGTTCCCACGGCGGCTGCCGGGGCAGCGCGGCCGCAGCTCGCCTTACCGAGGCCACTTGTCCCAGCGGCCACAACCCGGTACCACGCGAGCCGCAGCTGCAGCCCTCCGTCCTCATCCCTACCCTGGACACAGCCCGAGGTCCCCGCGGAGACGTGGCCCGGCCGAACAGCTCCTGGGGACCTGCCATCACCGCGGAGAAGTGAGGCAGAATGGGAGAGGCAGAACAAGCTCCCGCGGGCTGGGAATGCCAGCGGCGGCTCCAGACCTTGCAGGTGAGTACAGAGCCGGCTCCATGCGTGTGACGGTCCCGGCCGAGGACCCGGCCAGGCTGGCAGTGCCACCAGCGCCGAAGCCCGGGGACCTGCCAAGATGCTCGGCACGGAGCCACTCCAGAGCGGCTCCCGCTGCCCAGGCACGGACATCCGTGGGGGGAGCGCAGGACGAAGGGACACGCAGGTGACACTCCCGAGCGCTGCCCTCCCGGATGCCCCGGTGAGGGGCCCGTGGCCCCTCCGCCTCCCCCGCAGCTGCCGCCCGCCGGGGCCGGGCAGGTGCTGCCCCGCCGCCCGTGGCCCCCCCGCGCTCCGCTGCGGCACCGGCGGCCCCGGTCCGCTCCTCCCCCGCGCACCGTCACCTTCACGGAGGGCAGCGGGCTGCGGGAGCGGGCCCGTGCCACGGTGCGGGACGGTGCGGGTCAGCCCGGGCCGGGCCGGTCCCACGTCCGCGCCGGCCTTACCATGGCTGCGGCGCCGGGCGCCGTCCGGGAGCGGCGGCTGCCGATGGGCACGACCGGGCCCCGCCGCGGATTAGCAGAAATAGCAGCGGCGGGGGCGGGGGCGGCCCCGGGGCGGGGCGGGCGGGAGGGCGGGCGGGGCGGCCGTTCGGCATCACCGACAGCAGCACCGGGCACCGGCATCGGCAACAGAGCCCGGCACCGCGCACTGCACACGGGCACCGGCAGCGGCACCAGCGCTCGGCGCCGGTACCGGGCCCGAGCAATGCACACCGTGCACCGGGCACCAGGACTAGACACCACGCACTAGGTACCAGCACCGGGCACGGGGTGGTACCCAGCATCAGCATCCAGCCTCGGCATTCGGCTCTGGCATCAATGCTTGGCACCGGCCCCAGGCACTCGCTTTGGCAGCTGGCACTGGGGCAGGGCATCGGGCCCCAGGAACTGCACGGTGGCACGGGGTGGTGGCATAGGGCAGCAGCACCAGGCACAGGGCTCCACCATCTGCACTGTGGCACCAGCACCAGGAATAAGACACTGCAGCAGGGACAGGGCACCAGTACCGGCGACAGAGCACAGGCAGGGCACCAGTACTGGGTGCTGGGCATTGGTAGGGTCTGGTGCAGGCAGTAGGTACAAGATCCCAGTGTCAGTTACTGGAGCAGGTGAGAGGGAATGGGCCTTGTGACAGTGAGTGACCTCCTGGCAGTGTCACCAGCACCGGGCATTGCCCTTCAGGTACCAGGTACTGTGCAGGAGGCAGTGGGCTCCACACCAGCCACTGGCTCTTGGGAATCCTGGGCACCACCTCGGGGGTGTTAGGTACTGAGAAAACACCCCAGCACCACACATCCCACATCACCTGCTGGGTGCCAGGGACTGGCGACTGCACTGGGCACGGGTCACCGAATCCCAGTGTCCCAGTGCTCCCTCTGCAAAATCCCAGCCTTCCCCTCCCTCTCGAAGCCCTTACCGGGGCTGCTGCTGAGCTGTCCTGCCCCTGGCTGGTGGGCTAGCAGCAGGACCCAGATACCCGGCTGGGTGTGCCCCTGTCCTCATCCCCACCCCCACCCCATTCCACCTCAGGGATGGTAGCGCCTTCCCGAGATGCCCCCGGCCCCAAGCCCACGTGAGTGGCAGTGGCACGCGGCTGTATCCCTGTGTCCCTGAGGGCAGGGAGGATGCTGGCACTGCGGGCGGGGTTGCCCAGGGCTCTCGTGTTCCGGCCATGAAAGGGGCCGGCAGAGCCTTGGCTGCGGTGGCTGCTCCCCGTGGCGAGCAGCTGGAAGAGCTCAGCCTTCCCCAAATTTCAGTCTCCCGGCCCAGCTGCTCTTCAGGACTGTCCTTGTTCCACCTCAAACTCACTCCAACCCAGGGAGCTGGTGAGGTCACATGCATTCCCAGTGCATCTCTCTCATGGGCTTCTCCTCCCTTGCCTCAGTTTCCCTGCCCATGAAAAAAGCCAGTGGCAATTCCCCAGGAGGAAAAGACGGATCCAGCCCCAGTCAGGCTCTGACTGAAGCTGTATGACTATACAGGGACCATCTCAGCCTTGTCCCCAACCTTGTCACTGCATGGAATCTCTTTCCCTCCAACGTTATAGATCCAGGCTGTGCCCAGATGGCTCCACATTCCCTTTATTCCCACAAATAACCATCACAGGCTCAACACAGCCTCAGAGACCACCGGTGGCCAGCTCGACCCTGTATTTGGGGGATCCAGACAGGGGTCTCACTCTCCCAGCACCTCGTCTTGGCTGGCTGGAGGGTCCAGGCAGGGGGCAGGTAGGGGCAGGCAGGGGCAGGCAGGTGAGGGTGACTGTTTACATCCCTAATCCCTACAGCCAGCGCCTTCCTCCAGGATTACTGGGGATTAGGGGCTCGGGGGCTCCAGGAGCTCAGCCCTGGCTCTCCCTGCCCTTCAAGGAGCAGTGCTGAGCCCCACGAGGGCAGGAGGGCACTGCTGGGATGAGCTGGGCATTCTCAGGCAGCACTGCCAGGATGACCTGGGTGTTCTCAGCCTGGCCAGTGGGCACAGCATGGCGCAGACACCCACTTGCCACGGCCTCGCTCCGGTAGCCCAGTGCCCATCGAGGCCAGGGAGCTGCAACCTGGGCTTTAAACAGAGCATTAAAAGCTGAAGGGATCAGCTGCAGAGCAGGAGGGGACACAGGGGCTGCACGTTCCTGTCTGGGAGATGACGCAAAGGGAAGTGATGGTGATGCCCCTGAGGGGTGGCATGGCTGGAGAGGTCCCCGAGGTCCCCAAGGCACTCCAGGGTCCCTCAGCCTGGCAGCAGCAGTGATCCCAGGTCCTGGCCTGCCTGGGAAGTCTCCGCTCACTACCGGGGCCCAGAGCTCTATAATTACCATGGGAGGCTGAGTTATTTTGGGAAGTGGCTTCGTTGCTGCCAAAGCTTTTATTCCTCCAAACCTAAACAAGATGGAAAGAGCCCAGCCCAGGATGCTGCATCCGGCAGGCGTGGGGAGTTTAACCTCCTCGCTGCCTGCACTTGGCATCACCCAGCACTGACACAGGGGTGGGGCTTGGGCTGCCCTGGAGGGTTCAAAGGAGGGTTGAGGGGGGAAGATGTGGTCACAGAGACCACAGAGGGTCAGCCAGGCATGGGATAGGGCTGGGGGTCAGTCCTGCCCTCAGCTGCTGGCAGGTCCAGAGGCCACATGTTGAGATGCTTCCTTGCATCTGCTGTGAAAATCTCCATTTTTAGCTCTTGCAACAGGTCCCAATCTGGGGCCTTCCCAGTGTGGTGGCTGGGCCAAGGAATGCCATGTGCATCATGTGCATGGAATGGAACACCTTGGTGCTGCTCCCAGTGACACATCCCAGGGGACAAAGCCCCAAGGGTCCATCCCCAAAGCCACCAGAGCACAGGCAGAATTTTTGCTCTCCACTCTCCAAAGCAGCCAAACAGACTCCAAGGTGGGAATAAACTCATTTTTCACACAGTGGAAAGCATAAGCCACATCAGGCATCCCATGGTGCTCCCCAAGAACTGCTCTAGCACAGGGATGAAGTGGGTTGGGGGGGTCTGTGCGCAGAGTGGAACCTGAAAACCTGGGGTGTAACTCTTGCATTTTGACCTCTTCCCCTTGGTCTGAGCCCAGAAGGGCTGCCCATGCCTGGGCTGCTCCCTGTGCTTGAGCCTTATACAGCAGCCAATATCCCCCAAACCCAAAACCCACATGCCAGGGTCTTCCAGCTCCCCAAACCCACACACAGGGGTTCCCTAGAATCACATATCAGGGTCCCACAGCTGCCCAAAGCCATATACAGGGTTTCCCTGTCCTTGGGCTGTTTCTGCAGGGAGTTCCTGCTCAGAGTCAGGGGGCCGGGAGGTTCTGAGGGTCCACATTCCCCAAGTCAGGGCAGTGCCAGCCCTTTGGAGGGGTTTGGACACAGGATGAGCTCTATGGGATGGTGTCACAGCAGTGGGGACAGTGTCATAGCCATCCAAACCAGGTGGTCTCACCGAAGCCCTGCCCACCTGAACCTTCCCACAGCTCATCTCGTGTCACCAGCTCCCAAATCCCTCACAAAGAACTCATCAGTCGATGCTGCCCATCCCTGGTCCTGCCTGGGGACCTGATGGTACTGGGGAATCAGGAGCACCCACCACTTACCACCCGCCTCTGGAGCTCACTGGGAAGGGGCTGTGCTAGAGCTGGGGGAAGACAGCAGTGGAACTGAGGAGAAGCCATTTTTCCCATCAGAAGCAGCTGAGGCTTTCAGGGCCCCTCAGCTGTCCCCTCCCAGGACCAGTAGCTGGGTCAGGGATGGGCCCCACATGCCCCCAGCTGGCAGAGAGGGGCAGGATGGCAGAACTATATCCTCATGGCTGTGTTTATAAATACCACGTTTATGTAGATCTTACAAAAACTGCTGGCAAATGAAGTTGGGTCTGTGTCCCATGGGATTTTCTTGCCTGGATTTGGCCAGCCTCAGTTGTCAGGGACCAGAGGACACCAGAAGGGGGACAGGAGCTGCAGTGACAGCCCTTTTTCCCATCCTCATATCCCACAGCCCATTCCAGTTACGGGGGAAATTGAGGCAGACATACTGACCCCCTACCATTGGCCCCAGAGCTCCACCAGGGTTTTGGGCGCCTGGATGTTCCCCATGGAGCCACCAGGTCCTGGTCATGTGTGTGATGCAAGCTCCTAGCCCAGCCCAGGTTGCAGAGGGAGGTGTGACAGTGACACCAAATCATGGAGGGAGGGCTCAGACTGCTCCAGAACCACACAAAGCCCCTGTTCCTGAGCTAGAAGGAGGGATCCTGTACCCAGGGGACGGAGGTGGGCCTGGGGACAGGGTCAACCATGACAGACACCTTGCAGAGCCACGTGCCAGATGTAGGATGGGGCATCAGAGAGGAGGACAGGAATGATCCCGGGATGTCTCCAGTCCAGCCTCTAGCTCAAAGGAGGGATGGGCTGAGGTGGAATGGGTTCCAGAGGATCCCAGAGTCTGCTCACCACTGGAAAATCCTCATGTGGGAGTGTCTTGCCGTGGCCAAGGATGGGGACCAGACTCCATGTCCCCATGGAGCTGGACACCCCAGCTGGGCTCCAGTGACCCCTCTGCAGCTGCACCCCTCCCTACAGAGCTGGGCACCCTGGTGGGATCCCAGGAATCCTTTTTCATCTCCATACATCCCTGTGGAGCTGGGTGTCCTGACTGGTCCCCAGCACCTCTTCTCCTTGCACATCTCAAGCCTCATGAGGACCCATGCCTGTTATCCGTCACAAGATGTTCCCCAGGAAGGTCCCCGCAGCACCAGTGCCCACCTTGCCAGGATTCTGGGAGAACCTGCCCTTCATCCTCTCTCCCGGAGCCCCAAACTTTCCCATGAGGAAGGTGACAAACCCATGGCCAATGGTTCATGGCTGGAGCTCTCAGTGTGTCCTTGCCAGAGCCTTTGGCCACCCCCTTGGTGGGGACACCTGGCTCTCCACGTACTACCATTCCAAACTGGGGTCAGGTGTGAGTAGGACCTACCAGGGACATCCCTGGAGGGTCACAGAGCAGGACCTGGGAGGAGACAGTGGATGCAAAGGCAGCTCTTAGTGGCCTGTGACATGGTCTGGGTGGCCTTGACCCTCCTGGGAGGGGATGACTGGAAGGGACAGCCAGGTGCTGGTGATGGGATGAGCACCTCCTTTGGACACTGGGTCAGGGCTGGATTTGGGCACAGGATGCTGCACACCTCTGGAGGGGACTTTTGGATGACAGTGACAGCACAGGGCCATTGTGCCTGTGCCAGAGCCACCTCCCTGCCTGGCAGGGGAGTGTCCCAGCTGGTGGTTTGGTCTAGGATGAGTTGCTGGTCATAGGGGGTGACTGAGTGGCCACTTGGTGTTGTGGCCAGCTGCTGGCTCTTGCCCCAAGGGCCACCAGCAAGTGTCCCAGCAGGTGTGGTGTCCCTGGCACCAGGAGGCACACCACACCCCAGCTGCACCCAGCTGGGTGAGGGACTGGGGGGGTCCCATGGGCTCTGGGGTTCCTACTGCAGGGCTGGGGGTGTCCTGGGGTCCTGCTCTCCTGTGGCAGCAGGGGACTGGGAACTGTGGTGTTTCCCAGGTGCAATGCCAACAGCGGGTCCCTCACCCCAGCGTTCCCAGGGAGTGACAGTGTCCTGCTCCCAGAGTGAAGAATCAGCACAGTGGGGTGTCATCAGGGACAGTGTGGTGTCACCAAGGGTGGTGTGGCAGTCTGGTGACACCAGGCATGGTGTTGGTCCCTGTGCCTCACTGGGGTACAGGGGAACAGGCAGTCAGGAACCATCCCAGGAGGGGGGACAGAGCCACTGTCACTACATTCTCCCAGTCCCTCCAGAGCAATAAACCGTGAGGTTTCCTGATGGGGGTTCCAGCCTGGATCCTGGAACCCCTTCAGGCTCCTTCTCCAGCTGCAGTATAACTGGGGACATCCTTGGGGACATCCCCCCAGTCCCATCCATCCCTTCCCTGTCACGCCCCCCTTAGGTCCTTGGGTTCCAGGTCTCCAGTTTCCAAAGCTCAGTATCCCCCAAGGATGGAGCTCTCCCACCTTGGGGACCGTAGTTTGGCTCAGGAAGGTGACAGAGGGACAGCATGGCAGGGCCATGGGCTACCCCAGCATGATCCACTTCACTCTTCCCTGGGGCAGGTTTTACACCAAAGGCAAAGCAGCTGCATGGCACCAATAGTCACACAGCTCCGTCACCTGCCTGTCACCACCCTGACATGACAGCAGGCATGGCCACCAGGCCAGCAAGGGGCCACAGGGCCTGGGGGCCCTGGTGATATAGGCAGGGATGGCACCAGTCCCAGGGCTCGGGGTACCCACAATGGGCTTGGAGACAACACAATGGGGGATAACAGCACTGCCCCCACACGAGTGAGCTGATGGGTGCCACTACAGCCAGTGCCACAGCCTCACCCTGGGCAGAGGGACCACCTCCTCCTGCCTCAGTTTCCCCAGGAGCTCCCAGCCCCCCTGGGGGAGGCAAGTGATTGCCAACAGGCAGCAAGCGGGGAAGGATTTATTGACTCACGGCTCAGGGTACATCACAGTTTGAGCTCCCTTCCCACCTCCGCAGAGGACATCGCCTTGGACTTCCCGGGCAAAAGTGCACGGAGAGGCTTCACAGTTTGATCCCTTCGGGAAAGCAGAACCGAGGCAGTGACAAATGGCAAACGCTACGTTGTATGAAAAAATAATACAAACTCTTCTCTTTAAATATCTTACAGAAAAATGAACCTGAATAAAGAGCATGAAAAGCACCGCGTGGTGCAACCCCCTAGGCCCCCCGGGCCAGGGAGACCGAGACGAGCCACAGCCCCACGTCCCTCTGGAGCACCCGGCACCATGCCTGGAGCTACGTGGTCAGGGCTCAGCACGGGCAGCAGAGGCGTGGGGGCGGCAGGGACTATGTACAGACTACGTGCCTGTCCCCACGCCACGGAACTGTCCCCCACGACCCCTCGCTCAGCCGGGGGTGCCGGCAGCCCCCCGAGCCCGGGATGCTGGCGGGAGCAGCCTCAGGGGTCGGCCGAGGGCAGGGGCGTTGCTACAAGGGTGCCCTGGGGGGCCGCGGGGTCCCTCCCATGTCGCAGTGCAAGTTCACAGAAAGCCAAGGCACTGCCGCGAGGCTGCGGCTCTGTCCGGGGCAGCCTGGGGGGAGGCTGCGGCTCTGTCCGGGGCAGCCCGGGGACTTGGGCGGGGCAGCCCCGCTGTGCAAAGGGGAGGTGAGCCAGGGTGGGGGACGCGGGGACATGGGACAGTCCCTGCGGTGCGGCCGGCCGGGCTGGTCCTGGCGGTCAGAGCTACGGCGTGCTGGGGGCCCAGGGCCATGTGGCCCCGGGGAGAACCAGCTCCCCGGGGTGGGCAGCAGGGTGGGGGTGCGTCCAAAGGCCCGGGAATCCAGCCCCGGGGTGGGGCACCTCCAGGAGCGGCTGGCGGCAGGCACAGCTCCTTCTCCCGTGGCTGCAGAAGGGTGTGGGTGGAGGCTCTACCGTGGTGGAATGGGCAGCGCCCCCTCCCGCCGGTGCGTCTCCCCGAAGGCTCGGTCCAGCTGCTCCAGCTGGGAGCTCAATGGCAGGTGGATCTCCAGATGCATGCGTAGCGTCTCCAGCCACTGCTCCAGCTTGGCGAAGGATGGCCTGCACAATGAAAGGGACACATGGCAGCTCCGCTGGCTCTGTCCCCACCCTGTCCCTGCCCAGGGAGCCCTGGGGGTCTCCATGACCCACCGCTTCTCGGGGTCCAGGTCGCAGCAGCATACAGCGATGGGGAAGAAGCTGGGGGGGCAGGCAGGGGGGCAGTAGCGCTCCAAGAAGCCCCGGACATTGAGGCCAAAGTCGGTGGTGCGGGGCAGGTAATCGGGGTCAGCACTCACCCGGCCGATGATCTGGGGACAGCGGCACAGACGAGGGGGCTCAGCACCAAGGGGAGACCTCAACCCCAAACAGGGGCCCCTAAGCCCCAAGGGGTAGATGTCCAAGTCCCAGGAGGGAGCACAAACACAATGAAGAAATCCCAACCCCAAGGGAGAGACCCCAACATGGAGACCCTTAACAAAAGGAGAGAGGTCCCAACTCCAAGGGAGGACTCCAAACTGAGGTGGGGGAACTCAAGCACAATGAAGACCTCAACGCCAAAAGGGAGACCCAAAAGCCAAGGGTGAGAACCTTACCCTGGTGGGGAACCCAAACACAATGAGGACTTCAAGTCCTAGGGGGACCCCAAGCCCAACCTTAGGCTCCAATCCTAAGGTGAAGACTCTAAACACCCCAACACCAAGGGAGGACACCTCAACCTTGCGGAAGTGACACCAAACACCATGAGGAACCCAGCCTCCATGGCAGACCCCAGCCCCAGGGGCACTTGCCTCGCACAGGACAATGCCGAAGGAGAAGATGTCCACCTTCTCATCGTAGCTCCTCCCTGCAGGCACAGGGTCAGGCCATGTCACACATCCTGTCCCTGCCCCACCAAGCATCCTCTGCCTGGGGACAGAGCCCTGGCTGGCCAAATTCCCCTCACCATTGATCATCTCAGGGGCCATCCAGTAGGGGTTCCCCACCACCGTGTAGCGTTTCTTGCGGTCCGGTTTCTTCAGGTTCTTGAGATGTTCAGGCTGGTTCTTCTCATCCACCATCAGCCGTGCCAGTCCAAAGTCAGCCACCACCACACTCTTGTTCTGGGGTGGGGCACAGGGAGCAGTGAGGCCTGGGGGGGAGGCCACACAGGGACTGAGAGCCCCAGCCAGGCCGAGGGACGCCGGGACCACGGTGGGACTCACCTCCCGCACGAGGCAGTTGTGAGAGTTGAGGTCACGGTGGATGATGTTCATGGAGTGGAGGTAGGCCTGCAGAAAGGGTGGTCTGAGAGCAGGGGCACCCCCACGCTGTGGTCCCCCCACCCACCAGTACCCATCCCACCCACCCATCCCATAGTGGCACCCACCATGCCAGCGGCGATGTCTTTGGCAAAGCTGACCCGCTGGCTCCAGGGGTAGTGACTGTCCTGGGGGGCAGGAGGGGGAATTTGCCAGAGAATGGAAAACAAAGAGGGGTCCCCCAGCCCCACTAGGGTGATGAGGGACCAACCTGCTCCTGCCAGTGCTCACCATGCTCTTAATGAGGCTCCTCAAGGTACCCCCTTTGATGTACTCTGTGATGAAGTTGAGCCTCTTCTCCTTGTAGAGCACCCCGATGAACTTGAGCACATTGGGGTGCTCCAGGCAGCGCATCACCTTCACCTGCAGGAGACCCCCCTCAGCCCCGTGTCCGTGACACCCTGAGGCTCCCACATCCCCTGGACAGAGCCGCTGTTCATAAGCTCAGCAGGGAGGGCTGCACCCATGGGGCTTGGTCACCCTTAAGCAGGGGTTGTGCCCAGGTGGGGCCAGGATCAGACAGACTCATTCCTCGTGTCCCCTCAACCTGGGGGATTAAGGACAGGGGGCCCTCACCTCTTTGAGAAAGGTCCTCTGAGTCTCCTCATCAAAGCGGATCAGCTCCTTCATGACCATCACCTCGCCTGTCTCCCGATGTGTCACCTGGCCAGGAGTGCAGGGACTCAGCCACCCCCCTCCATCCTGAGGAGCTGAGACCCCCACGCCCATGCCCCCTGTCCTACCTTGATGGCCTGGCCAAAGCAGCCCTTGCCCAGCACCTCTCCGTGGATGAGGTCAGAGGGGCGGAAGATGCGGTGGGCGCGGGACACGACGCGCAGGGACTCAGAGCGCCCGATGTCCTTGCGCTGGGATGCGGGAGAGCCCACGGAGCCCGAGCCTGGGGACTTGTCTGTGCTGCAGCTCCTCCTGCGAGATAGAGAGGCAGAGGTCAGTGCTCGGGGGTCTCCACCCAGAGCAGGGGTAAGGAGTGGCCTTACGTGACAGAGCGCTGGCGCATGGCAGCAGGGTCCCCGCAGGGTGCGGGGGCTGGCAAGCACAGGGGACTGCATGGGGCGGGCAGGGGGCTGCTCGCCAGCCCTGGCTCCCGGCCCAGGGGCTCATGAGGGTCGTGCTCAATGGTCAGCTGCAGCAAGCGGCTTGTCTCCTGGATCAGCAGGTCAATCTGCAGAGGGAAATGATGATGGGGTGGGTTTGGGGACATGGCAGCAGTGGGGCTGGCTGAGGTGTGACAGGGGGACCGTACCTCATCCAGGGGGACGTGGCCAATGGGGGTCCCGTTGATCTCCAGGATGCGATCACCAACATGGATGGAGTTCTTCATGTCAGGGCTGATACAGTCCGGGTCCACCCTGTGGGGACAGTGGGGTCAGACCCCCAACACTGTCACCATTGTGGGGGTGTACTGGGACAGTCCAAACAGGTGTGTCAGACTCCACTGTCATCCTCCCTCCTGGACAGGGACATGCTGGCACAGTCTCCACAAGCCACCCCAACCATACAGGGTCATGCATTGTACCCACAGCCCACTCCAGCATATGAGGCAATGCCAGCATGGCCAGGGACACACCAGCACAGCCCCCACAAACCCCTCTGCGGTTCAGGACATGCCACCATGATCCCAACAGGGCACCCCTAGACAATGTGGACAACCAGCCTCACCCCTCTTCCTCCCACCCCAAAAGGTGTCCCTAGGATGGATCCTAGGGGCAGAAGAGGCATGGGATGCCGCAGCCCTGGGAGGGGATGGTGGCAGAGGGGACAGGGACGCACTCTCGGACGCGCACGGTGCAGGGGTGTTCGGTGCCACAGCCCTGGTCGATGGAGACAGAGAAGCCACGCTTGCCATCAGAGCAGGCAGGGATGGACACAAGGGTGACGGTGTGAGGGATGCGGGAGGCCGGGGAGTCCGGCAGGATCTGCTCGATCACCGGTGTCACCACCATCTGGTAGTAGCAGTGGCCGCTGTGGGGAGCAGAGCAGGAGGGTGGGTGGGGGTGCCAGGGGATGTGTCCCCTCAGTCCCCCCAGAGCAGACATACCAGTAGAGCTTGGAGCGCTCCACCAGTGCATAGGTGTCCCCATCCCCGATGAAGGTGCGGCAGTTGAGGCAGCTGAAGCACTCAGGGTGGTACTTCTGCTCCCCGGCGACCTGCGGGCAATGCCATCAGCCCCAGGACCCACTGTCTGGGCACCGAGGCCGGGGCCGGGTTTCGGAGGGGACTGGCAGCACCCACGGAGAAGGGCCCATGGGAAAGGCAGGCTAAGTCATGGGATGGTGGGGACAGAAGTGCCACCAAGCTGAGGATGGCTAAAAGGAACATCTCCCACCACCCTGAGCTGCTCCCCTGCATCCCCCAACTCCAGCACGGCCCTCCATGGTCCCCTAAAATGTAAAGGACACCCCTGCCACACCCAGTGGTGCTGGGGGTCTGCACCCCTTCCCCACCTCCCCTGCTCCCCAGGAGCTCAGCCATGGGACACAGCTCCATGTCCCACCCCTGGGGACCCCACGGTGCTCACCATGACCAGCCCCTTGGTGATCTGCTCGGAGCAGCCGTGGCACAGCTCCCCAAAGTGTGCCCAGTAATCCTTCTTGCAGTACAGGCGCCCATCCTTCTCGTAGTACTGGTGGGACAGAGAGGCCCCGCACTCACAGCACCTGAGGCAGGGACAGGGACCCTCTTGTCACCTCGTCCCCATTGTCACCCTGGGGCACAGCCAGTGCTCGCCAGCTCCACAGCTCTCTGGGCAAGCTGCTTCCTCCACTTCCTGTGTAGCTGCAGGGCCACTGCATCGATATGTCACAATCCCCAGGGTGACAGCAGGCAGTTCCAGGGGTGACAGTGCAGGCTGCAGTGGGGCTGCAGGGACATGTGGGGACACTGGGGTAGACAGAAGAGGGGATGTGTGGGGCAGGGAGAGGCATGAGGAGGGAAGCGCCAGCCCTGCACAGATGTGCCAGTCTGGACAAAGACACACAGAGGAATGTACCAGACTGGCGACAGACATGCCACCCTGGTGAGAGATGTGCCAGCCTGGCACTGACTTACAGAGGGATGAGACACCCTGGTCACAGACACACACAGGAATGTGCCAGCCTGGTGAGGGACATGCCAACCCGGTCAGGGATATACAGAGGGATGTGCCAGACTCACCACGGACATGACACCATGGTAACAGACGTGCCAGCCTGGCACAGACACACAGAGGGATGTCCCAGCCTTGTCAGGGATGTGCCTGTCTAGTCACATAAACACATACAGACACGGCAGCCTGGTCAGGGACAGAGGGACATGCCCCCCTGGTCACAAACTCCCTATGCTGGCATGGACAACCAGAGGGACACACCAGCGTGGCCAGGGACATGCCAGCCTTGGGACAATCTGCAAAGGACACAGGGAGTGGGGGAGCTGCTCGGGGGTTGCTGGGGGGATGAAAGGGGCGAGAACAGCAGGGTGTGCCCTGGGGTGCAGAAGGGCCTGTCAGTTTTGGGATACAGTGGCAGGGGTGTATATCAGACTGTGCAGCAGGGCACAGGGGGTAGCAGAGAGGATTTTTGTGGGGGTGTGGCTGGGGGGTGCAGAAGGGGGGCTATAGAGGATTTTCTATATGGGAGTGCTGAATGGAGTGCAGGGGATGCTGTGGGAGGGGTGCAGGGGGCTGCAAGGCAGGAGATCTTCTTGGGGGGGGGGTGCAGGGTGAGCTGTAGGGAATTCGCAGTATAGGGGTACTGTAGGGGTGCAGGGAGTTGCAAAGGGGGTGGCAGGGGGAGCTGTAGGGGATTTCCTGTAGGAGATTTGCAGTACCAGGGTGCTGTAGGGTGCGGAGATGCTGCAGGACACTCTGCAGGGGATGCCGCGGGATGCCCGGGGACTGTCGCATTCCCCCCCCACCCCGCCCCCGGCCACGCAAGTGGAATACCAACCAGCGATGACGTCACGGCGCGGAGTTTCCCCACCCCATGACGTCACCGCGCGAGGACTCCCCCGCCCTATGGCGCAGCACGAAACATGCCCTGGGCTGGGGGCGGGGGCGGAGAGGAGAAGGAGGAGGGGGAGGAAGAGCAGCAGGGGGAGAAGGAGAAGGGAAAAGGAGGGGGAAACAGAGGAAAAGGGGAAGGGGAGGGGGAGAAGGAAGAGAAGAAGGGGAGAGGGAGAAGAGGAGGAAGAAGAGGCAGGGGAGCAGAAGCAGGAGGGCTTTCAGCGAGCCTAGCACTGCTGGAAGCTGCTCACCCGTCGGGGGTACCGGATCCAGCTGCAGCCCTGCAGTGGCTTCGCTCCGGCAGACAGCCCAGAGAGTGGGAGCCGAGCATTGGGGACACAGTCTGAGCCCCCTGGGGCTCCCTGGGGTGCAGAGCCCACCCTGATCCACTCCCACTTCAATCCCACTCCCACTCACTTGGCTCCGGCGCTCAGGACGCGGCTCTTTCTCAGCACCGCCGCCAGCATCCTCCTCCACCGGACAGGGACACACCCCGGGGAAAACCCTGGGCACCCCCAGCCCCACAGGGAACCCTGTCAGGTGCCGGGCAGCCCCCTGTGCCCCCCGACCCGGGCCCTTTCTCCTTCGTGGAGCTCCAACGGCTGGAGCTGCCGGGAGGGCTCAAGTGAAAGAGGAAACAGGGAGGGAGTGGGGCGGGCGACACCAGCCACGTGCACCCTGTCACCCGGCAGGAGGGGACAGCGAGGGATAGGCAGCCGAGCCCTCTGCCAGGCCTAGCGTCAACCAGGGCACCCCCAGGGGTGCCAGGAGCCACAGCCACGCTCCAGTGAGTGACACCGTGACGGTCTCACGCATGTCCCTGCCACAGCCGGAGCAGAAGGGAGGACTGTCCCTATCCCTGCAGAGCATCCCACTGTCCCTGATGCCAGCCTGGTGTCGCTATGGCCATCCATTCCGGTGTCCATGACACCATCCCTCCCAATGCCCCTGATGCCATCCCAGTGTCCCCAGCGCAATCCACCTCAGCGTCCCCGCTGTCCTTCGGCAGGTCCCACCTGAAGCAGTCGGCATGCCAGTCAGCCTTCAGTGCCTGCAGGTACTGCCCATCGTAGATGCCCTGCCCACAGCTCGCACACACCGGCAGGTCGGTCCCTGCAGGCAGGGGAACACGAGGGGACAGGGCCATCACCCCACCAGCCGGCCCTGGTGCATCACCCCACCGAAGCACCCGGGATTAAATCCCTCTGGCCAGAGTGGTGAATTCCATCCCCCACCCATCGATCCCACAAAGGGTCAAGGTCGTGGCACCCATGGCCCCAGGGCTGGTGACAGGGCGGGGGCGGGATGGGGCCACATAGTGAGTGCAGGAGGGGGCAGAGGGTTGGGTGCAGGATGGGGGCAGAGGGGGCAGGATGGGTGCACAGAGTGTAGGGAGGGTGAAGAGGGGCAGGACGGGTGCGCCAAGGGATCCAGGGAGGATGGCAGAGTATGGGATGGGTGCTGGGTGCAGGGGGGAACAGCAGGATGAATGCTGGGGGGTCCTGGGGGACACAGGGGGTGCAGGGTGGGGGATGAATGGGGGACACACAGAGGGGTGCAGAGTGGTACTGGGGCATGCACAGTGCAATAGAGGGTCACAGAGGGGTGCAGAGTATGTGCTGGAGGATGCAGGGGGACACACAGGGATGCAGGATGGGTATTGGGTGATGAATGGGGGGACAGGGAAGGATGCTGGATGGGTGTTGGGGGATGAACTGGAGGACAGGGAGGGGTGCAGAGGGTGCTGGGGCATGCACAGTGCAACAGGGGGATACAGAGGGGTGCAGGGTGGCTGCAGAGGTCCTGGGGGTGCAAGTTCTTGGGCACATGGGGAAAAATGAGGGGCCCAGCGAGTGCAGAGGAGAAGGAAGGCACAGCAGGGATCTGGGGGTGCAGGAGGGGTGCAGGCTGGAGGGGATGAGGGGTGCAGGAGGGGCACATGGCATGTGCAGAGGATGATGTGGAGGTGTGGGGGTGCAGAAGGGATGTGGAGGTGCAGGAGGGGATGCAGGCTGGACAGGGGCGCAGAAGGAGATGTGGGGTGCTGGGAGGGTGCAGGCAGGGATGCAGGCAGGGTGCACAGCGGGAGAGTTCTTGACAAGGAGGATAGGGGAGATTTGGGCATGCAGGGGGGAGTGTAGGCTGTACAAGGAAGGATGGCAGGATGCAGGCTGAACTGGGAAGATCTGTGGGTGCAGAGGGGATGCAGGGTGACATTTGGGGGTGTGGGCTGGAGGGGTGCAGGGGGATGCACATTAGGGGAGCGATGTAGGTTGGGATGCAGGGGTGAGCTGAGGTGGGTAAGGGGTGTGGGGAATGTTTAGGGGTGTAGTGAAGGATGCAGTGGGTGATGTGGGCTGGATGAGTGAGAGGTGCAGGGGGTGATTTGTGGGTACAAGAGGGATGCAGGGTGGCTGGGGAGTGCAGCGGATGTGTGGGGGTCACGGGGGATGTAAGCTTACAGGAGGGGCGTTTCAGAGAGGAATGCAGGTGATGGGTGCAGGGTGATGCAGGGGGGCTGTGAGGAAGGTGCACGCTGGATGGGAGGGCACGGGATGTCGGGGTGCAAGGGAGACGCAGACCAGAGAGGGATGCAGTGAGGGATGCAGGGGAGGATGCGGACTCGGTGAGGGGGTTCAGTGGGGAGATGAAAAACGAACTGCGGGCACACGGGAACATTTCGTGATACAGGAGTGATGCGAGCTGGGTGGGGAGGGCAGGGGGATGCTGAGGGTGCAAAGGTGCAGGATGGGGATGCCGAGGAGGATGCAGAGACAAGGGGACAGTGGGGAGGATGAGGCTGGCTGGGGGCTGCGGGGAGGATGCGGGCAGGATGCGGCGAGCTGCAGGCCGGCGGGAGGGTCCGCACGAGCGGGGGTGGGGGGTCGCAGGGCCCGAGCGGCGGCGGAAGCGCTGAGTCAGGCGGGGGGGTTCGGGGGGTCACGCACCTTCGTCCTCTCCCATAGGCTCGTCCCTCCAGGTGCAGCACAGCAGCATCAACCTCATGCAGGCGCGCTGGCCGGCGCCGCGCCGCCCCGGGCCTGTGGCGGCGGCGGTCCCCGCGCGGGCGCAGCCCCGGTCGGGCCCCCCCGGCCCTGCCGCTGCCGCTGCCGCTGCCGCTGCGGCTCCCGGGTGACGCCTGCACCGCGCCTGCGCGGCCGCGGGGGGCGGGGCGGGGCCTTGGGGGCACGAGGCGGGGCCGGGGCAGGACCGGGCGGGGCGCGGCCAGGAGACGCGGCCGGCGTGGGTGTAGCTTGGTGGGCGTGGTCAGTGCAACGGGCGCGGTCACGGTCGGGGCGGGGTCAGGGGCAGGGGCGGGGTCAGGGGCGGGGTCAGGGGCGGGGGCGGGGCTCGGAGTGCACGATCGGTCCCCGGAGGTTGCGGAGCTTACGCAGGCATGGAGTCGTCGTCACCCTCCCCTGACCGTCACGGTTGTCCCCACACACCGTGGTGTCCCCGGCTACGCCAGGCCAGCCCCATGGGCAGGGCATGGATGTCGCCACAACCGCTACTGGCCATCACGGGTTTTCCCATGTGCCCCAGGCTGCCACTGTGGTCAGGGCACAGGTGTCCCCATTTGACCTGAGATGTCTCCGTGGGGCATCACATGGGTGTCCCTGTCATTCCTCACGTTGTCACCAGGGGATAGAGCATGGACATCTCCCTGCATCTCCAGGCCAGCACCATGGCAAGGGGCAGGGACCTCATCCTGGGTCCCGGGCTTGTAACTGTGGGATAGGATATGGATGTCCCCTTCATTCCCCGCACTGTTACCATGGGACAGCACATGTCACGCTCTGGGCTGTCACCAAGGGCAGGAACAGCCCTGTTGGTCCTCGAGCTGTCACCGGGGCACAAGGCATGGACATGTTCCTGCACTCCCAGGCCCCCACTGTGAGTCAGAGCAGAAACCTTTTCCTTGGTCCCAAGGCTGTCATCACACTGTGACAAGGCAGAGATGTCCCCAACACCCCAAGCCAAGGCACAGACCTCCTCCTAGGACCCTGGGTTGTCACTGTGGGAAAAGACATGGGCAACCCCTAGGTCCCCAGGCTGTCCCCCTACCCCCTACCGTGTGTACCAGGGTTGTGACCATGCAGTGGGACAAGTGGCATCCCCGAAGCAAGGACCCAACACGTTTCCAGGCTTGTGCAGTGCCACGGGGTGGGGTGAACCCCTGAATCATTGTCACTGCCACGGGAAGGGGTTAGGGACATGGGACACAGGATGGAGACAGAATCCTTTAAAAACTTGTCCTTTATTAGTCTGTCAGAAGCGAGTCCCTCTGTATAGGGCGTCCCACCCAGTTATAGCAAAGTGAGCAATGTGAAGGGACCGAGCCCCTCCAGCCCGCGGCCCCCCAAACCGAGGGGAGCGCAGGGACCGGGGTGGGGACCAGGCTGACGGGGCCATCCCTCCCCGCACAGCCTCCGCCGCCGGCATCCCCTTCCCTCCCCCCCTTCAATGTGGGGTGCCCCTCATCCTGTGTCCCCTCCGGGGGCCAGCTCTGGGTCTGGGGAGGGGCGCGATAGCCCAGGTCCCCCCTAAATCCCGCAGAGAGCGATAGCACCAAGGGGGACGGCTGCTCCCCGCACTTTATTCCGCGCTCCCTGCCGGGACCGAGGGGCCGGGGGGGGGCGGACGCTGCCGGGGAACGCGGGGTCCCTCCGGGGAACGCGGGGCCGGGCATGGCCCCGAGATGGACGGGGGTGTCCGGGGCTTGCGGAGGGGGTGTCTCAGCTTTGCTTCGGATTTACATTCTGGACCATGCAGTAGCACCAAAGTTCATGAGGTGATCGGTGACGGAGCGTTACTTCCGCTTCCTCCCACAGTACTTCCCTGCCGCGCAGCCCGCGCCGCCTGCCACGGGGGACGGGGATGAGCCCTCCCTGCGCCCCCGCACCCCGCCAGGGATGGGAGAGGGGCGGGGGCCAGGACCGGCCCATGGGAGCGGGGGGACCGTGCTCACCTCTGAAGCCCAGGGCACCCAGGGCTCCTCCGTAGGGCTTGGGGGGCTTCCCTGCAGGGGGAAGGCAGAGCGGGGTGAGCGAGACCCTCGCAGGGATACGCATCCCCCACCCCAAAACGCCCCGCGGGAGGCATGGATACTCACCACCAAATCCCAGGCCGCCGACCCCACCTGAAAGGAGAACGAAGCCCTCAGCACGCACGGGGCACCCCTATTTCTCTGCCCCACACCTCCCAGGCCAGCCCCCCGGCTGAGCTCAGCCCCTGGGGTCCCTTCCTGGCCCGTGGCCGTATCCCCCGTGAGCCGGCCAGGCACCGACACAGGCCCCGGGTGTGTGCTGAGGCGCCGAGCTGGAGGTGGTACCTGGAAATATCGGTGATACGCCGAAGCCGGGAACTCCAACCCCTGGGAAAAAGCAACAGCCAGTGACAGCCAGTGACAGCCAGTGACAGCCAGTGACAGCCAGTGACAGCCAGTGACAGCCAGTGTCACCCTAACGTGGACTGGGGACGGCCTGGCTGGGATCCCTTACTGGCTTACTCCAGGGACAAGAGCTGACGCAAAAGCCACCGTCCACACCCTGGCACCCCTCTGGCTTCCTAGTGCTCTCCCAGGCAGCTGCGTGCCCAGCAGGGAATGGCAGCAGTGTGGGGACAGCAAGCGGGGACAAGTGTGGCGAGGTAGGGAACACATTCTCACGCTAGCCACAAACTGCAGCACTCACCTGGCTGCAGCCCCCCAGCACCAAAACCTGCAGGTGGGTGAGCCCCAGTGAGAGTGGGGAGTGTGAGCACAGCCATGGGAATGTGGATGGGGACAAGAGTCACTCCTCCAGCCCCTCTGGCTGTCCCTTACCTGGCTTGGGAGGTTTCCCAGCAGCTCCTGGATACAAGAGTCCTATGTCAGAGGGGGGCACCAGTGCAGCCTGCCTGGACTAACTGCCCCAGGACCACAGCCAGACCCTTGAAGGAGGGGCCCAGAGGATCCCAGAAGGGACCTGCATCTGCACATGCTGGTGACATGGTACGGTACCATCCCCTGTTCCCATGGCACGGGCAAGGCTGGTGCTATGGCCCTCAGTCCCTGCTCAACAATGGCAATCCCTTCAGATCACCCCCTGGGAACAGGTTAGGTGGCAAACAGGACAGGGCACAAGACACGGTGACAGTGTGGGATTGTACTGTGAGGGGACAGAAGTGACCCACAGACTCCTTTTCCTTTTCATCGCTCTGCCAGCACTCTGCTGCTGCTGCTGCTGCTCCCTGCAGCCCAGCCCTGGGGAGCCCCATGCCAGGACCAGCATCACTCACCGAGGCCACCAACTCCAAGCCCACCAACTCCGAGGCCACCTACAAGGAGTAGCCTGGGTGAACACCAGTAGGGACAGACAGTGGGGCAGTGTCTGACCCGCTCCTCACCTAGTCCCAAGTGTGCCCATCCTTCCTTGGGCAGCCTCACTCCCTCCATGCCCAGAGGGAGCATCCCTCCAGCTCCACCCCTCTAGGGAATCATCCCTCTACCTCCACATCCCCACTGCCTGGGCTTAGCTCCTGCCAGCACTTACCTGGGAGGCCACCAACCCCTGGGACTCCAACCCCAGGAACACCTGCCAGAGAGACACCATTAACACCTGTCCCCCCACAGCCTGGCACCCCCAGCTTGGAGCACCCCCAGCCACTGCCCAACCTGCTGGGGTGGCCCTGGCACCCATGGTGGGAGTCCCCAGCAGCCATCTCAGCACCCAGAGGGGCTTCAGCCCCTGTGTGACACATGAAGGAGAAAACCGTCCCCAGCAAGTCCAGGTGGCTCTTTGCACCCATAGGTGACAGCACACCACTTCCCCTGCCTGGGACATCAGGGCACAGTGGGCACACAGGGGACAGGAAGAGAGGTCAGCGCCCCGATTGCCACAGGAGAAAGGTGCCCGGGGACAGTCTGAGGTGGCCCTGGGGTAGGGGGCAGCAGGGGTACGTACCGAATTTGGGAGGTTTAGCACCAGGCTGCACCCCTACTTGGGGGATGCCTGCAAAATGAGTGAGGACACCACAGTTAGGAGGTTAGGACAGTCACCCCCACACCACGCTCATATTCACCACCCTCTATCCCACCCGCATCCCTCCCTGCCACCACTGCCATTCCCAGCCACCCTTGTCCTCAAGCAGGGTGGGACAAAGCATGTACCTGCCCCAGGAAGGATGCCAGTTCCAGGTACTCCCACCCCTGGCACCAAGCCAGGCACGCCACCAACACCAGGTGTCACTCCTGGCACCACACCTGGCACCCCTCCAACCCCAGCACCTGTGGAGAGAAGGGTGAGGCAGCAGATGTGATCCCTGTGCTCATATGGAATGATGTGCCAGGCCTGGGTGCCCATCCCCAGCATCCCCTGCACCTGTTGGTGCCACACCAGGGCTGGCAGGGAGACTGAGGTGCTCCCCAGGCTGACTCACCAAATTTGGCTGCCTTGGCTGCTGCTTTGGCTGCTGCTGCTGGACCTCCAACACCTGGGCAGAGACAGCAAGGAGGGGTCAGTGACCCTGGGGAGGCCTCACAGCAAACCTGGGCAGAGCCCACCCCTCAGGCCTTGTCTGCATCCCCCCAGGGGACACTGCTGAGGTTCTCCTCAAGCCTGTCCTGCCCCCAGCACTGCCCTCACACCAGCCAGGCTGCCCCCACCCTCGTCTTCCTCCTTCTCACCTGGGACACCTCCAACACCAGGAACCAGGCCACCTACTCCAGGAGCCAGGCCACCCACACCGGGAACCAGGCCACCCACACCCGGAACCAGGCCACCCACACCTGGAACCAGGCCACCTGCTCCTGCAAGGAGAAAGAGGAGGACTAGGGCTTCAGCTCGGGAGGAAATGTGGTAGGAGTTGGATGAGAAGGCATGGCAGGCTGAGGGGGCGTGGGTGGATGAATTATGAGATGGATGTATGGCTGGATGAGGAGTGGTTGAAATGATGGTAGGATGGATGAATGGTTGGGTGGATGGTGAGATGGATGAATGAATGGATTCTGAGATGGACACATGGGTGGTGGGATGGATGGATGGATGGATGGATGGATGGATGGATGGAAGGATGGATGGATGGATGGATGGAGAGATGGATGTTGTGGCATATGGGTAAAACCTTACAAAAGAAAGGCCTTGTAAAATCATGGTTCAGGCCTTGCTGCTTCGGCTGGGTACAGCTAACAGCTAGCCTGATAAGTTCCCGTGAGAAAGGAATTGTAACAGTGAGAATCAGCTTGCATATCAATCTATTCCTGTGGGAACCAATTTGCACCTGTGAGGAGAAAGATTCTATCCGTGTGAAACATCTTCTTCCCAGGAGACAAGAACATAAACATATTTAGAGAGGAAAGGTTTGATGGACATGTACACTAGCCATTACTAACCAATGAACTGAGTTACAATAAGTTTCTAACCAATTAGAATTAAACACAATACCTTCAGAAAACCATATACATATGAGCTGTAAAGAATAAAAATAGGCTGTTGCTGCACTAAGAAACAAGGTGTCTTGTCCGTCTCTACTGTGACAGGATGTGTGTGTGAATGGGGAGTGGTTGAATGGCTGCTGGAATGGATAAATGGAGGGATGATGAGATGCACTAATAGTTGAAGGGATGATGAGATGGATATGTAGATGGATGGATATGTGGATGGGTGTGGAGTGACTGAATAGATGAAAGGAGGAGGTACAGATGGATGGACAGAGAAAGGGACAGATGAACACTGAGGTGGTGGTGGCGTGGCTGGGTGGGCAGAATGGGGTGTGGATGGACTGATGTATGAGAAGGTGTTTGAATGATGAACTTCGACACTCCACGGGGCTCAGCTCTCTGGAGAGCAGCCCTGACACAGCCAGAACCTCATCCCACATTCAGCCCTTTGGGGAGCTCATCCCTCACCTTGACCCCCAGGGACCCTAGGCACTGCTGGGCCTCAGCCCTGACAGGGAAGCAGTCTGGGGTGGGGATGAGCGGGAGACAGGACATGCAGGATAACCCCAGAGAGATCCCAGCTTACCGTACTTGGCTGCTTTGGCGGCTGCTTTGGCAGCGGCTGCCGGACCTCCTGGGGGACAGGGAGTGAGAGGGTCAGTAATGCATTCGGCCAGCACAGCTGGGGACATCTGAGCATCCTGTGGGCACCATCTCACCTGGAACGCCAACCCCGGGCACCAGACCGGGCACGCCAACACCAGGCACACCCACTCCAGGCACACCCACTCCAGGAACGCCAACGCCGGGCACGCCAACGCCAGGCACGCGTCCTGCTCCTGCAGAAAGGTTCACGGATGTGTCCGAGGGGGCAGACTCCACAGCAGCTGTCCCACTGACCTCCACATCACCAGGGTGTCCCTACATCTCCTGTGTGCCAGCACACCTCCTCCCTCCCAGGGAGAGCTGGTGGTGACGGTGGTGACAGTGGTGACTCACCGATCGCCGCTGCTTTTGCTGCAGCCTTGGCTGCAGCCGCTGCTGCTGGGCCACCAACTGTAGGGGCACAAGGGACTCAGTCAGGGATCTGCTGAGGCCAGCATTCCACCAGTGGCTGGTGACAGCCCATCTTCTCACCTCCAACACCAGGCACAGCACCAGGAACCCCAGGCACGCCAGGAACACCTGGGACACCAGGAACGCCAGGAACGCCAGCGATGCCAGGAACGCCAGCTCCTGTTGAGAGTGAGATGGAAGAATTCAGTTCTTGCTGCAGCAACAACTGAAAAGTTGGCCCTCTTCCAGCTCTGCCTCAGAATCGTGGTCCAGAGAGTGGAGCATCCACAGCTACTTCCAGGAGAGACCCAAACAGGGTAGGAGAGGGATCAGTTCCATCTCTTCCAAGACCCACTGGGATGCGTTTCAGGATCCCACTGGGTTTTCAAGGGTGATGGAAGCATGCCAGGTCCTGGGCAGGACGTACCGTACTTAGCTGCCTTTGCTGCTGCTGCTGCCGACGGCACCCCTGAGGACAAGGGAGACAGGGACCCTCAGCCACCATGGCTCCGCAGACCTGGGCCATGGGGACAGGGCTCCTGGAACAGTCACCTGCCACTCCGGGGACACCTCCAACACCAGGCACCACCCCAGGGACACCTCCGACGCCAGGTACCAAGCCAGGGACACCTCCAACTCCGGGCACGAGGCCAGGGACACCGCCCACACCGACACCGGGAACGCCGGCGCCTGCCGGGAACAAGAGGGAGCAAGTCAGAGCTGACTGCAGCAGGAGCTCACAGGTGGTACCTGCCATGGCTCTGTCTCGTCATTGTGCCGTGGAGAGCAGAGCATCCATAGCCTCATGCAGGAGAGACCCCAGCGGGGCAGGCCAGGGATCGGCCCCATGACCCTGCCAGTGATTGCCAGGAAGTCACCAGCACAGGGACCACAATGAGCCTCATCCTCACAGGGGCCCAAGGTGCTCCTTGTCATAGGGACATCAAGCCTTGCAGTCAGACAGACCACAGAGGTCAAGTGGCTGAGTCTCCCCAGCAGGCGCCTGGGAGGGCTGGCAGCCGGGGCACTGGTCAGACTGGGGAGATGCCCAGGGCACTGACAGCCTGGACCAGCCGGCACACATCAGTGCCACATGGACAAGCAATCTGGTCCCTTCTGCAATGTCCGAGTGTCAGAGGGCTTTGTCTGCACAGGACACTGCTCAGCAGGGGCACCACAGCACAGAGCAACCATTGCTGAGTTCCTTCCTGAATTCCTTGAATCCCATCCTCCCCTGGGCATGTGGAGGGATTTTTTCCACAAAGTGTGGAAGATAAATGGAAGAAGACAGAGGAGGCATCAGTGGTTTTACCCCCTAAGGAGAGTTGCCATTGACCATGGCTCCTTCCTCCTGGGGACTCCCAGGACTCTGCAGGGAAGACGGAGGAGAAGGTCCTGAGACCTGGCCTGGTACGTACCGTACTTAGCTGCCTTTGCTGCTGCTGCTGCCGACGGCACCCCTGGGGACAAGGGAGACAGGGACCCTCAGCCACCCTGGCTCCGCAGACCTGAGCCATGGGGACAGGGCTCCTGGACAGTCACCTGCCACCCCGGGGACACCTCCAACACCAGGCACCACCCCAGGGACACCTCCAACGCCAGGTACCAAGCCAGGGACACCTCCGACTCCAGGCACGAGGCCGGGGACACCGCCCACACCGACACCGGGAACGCCAGCGCCTGCCGGGAACAAGAGGGAGCAAGTCAGAGCTGATTGCAGCAGGAGCTCACAGGTGGTACCTGCCATGGCTCTGTCTCGTCATTGTGCCGTGGAGAGCAGAGCATCCACAGCCTCATGCAGGAGAGACCCCAGCGGGGCAGGCCAGGGATCGGCCCCGTGACTCTTCCAGCATCAGAATCAAGCATCACACAGACAAGCATCAGGTCCCTTCTGCAATGTCTGAGTGTCAGAGGGCTTTGTCTGCACGGGACACTGCTCAGCAGGGGCACCACAGCACAGAGCAACCATTGCTGAGTTCCTTCCTGAATTCCTTGAATCCCTTGAATCCCATCCTCCCCTGGGCATGTGGAGGGATTTTTTCCACAAAGCGTGGAAGATAAATGGAAGTAGACAGGGGAGGCATCAGTGGTTTTATCCCCTAAGGAGAGTTGCCATTGACCATGGCTCCTTCCTCCTGGGGACTCCCAGGACTCTGCAGGGAAGATGGAGGAGAAGGTCCTGAGACCTGGCCTGGCACCAACTGCTGGCTCTGCCTTTTGGAGCAGCACATGGAAGCCAGTCCCGCATGGAACCTCAGGGCCAGTTCTGCCTCCTCTGTGAGCACAAGCTGCAAGTCAGGGTGGATATGCCTGCTGGACACATGGGTCTTGCTAGACCCAGTTGGATGCACTTGATGGATCCCAACATTCCAACACAGTTTGGAGGACAGTGACCCTAGGGAGTAATTCCTCTGCCAGGAATCCCTGCCCTAAGAGCAGCAACACTGAACCCTGGGGTACCAGATTTTGTCTCAGGTCTGCTGCTGGAAAACAGATATTGCACAAAATCCAGGAATTCAGATGAGTCCAAAGCCATGAATTGAGGCTCATTGTCCACTTCCAAAAGGCAACCTGGAGAAACCCTGGAGAGGGAGAACGTCCTGCCCTGGAGATGGAACCAGGCCCAGGAAGAGCAGCCAAGAGCTGGGCTGAGTGTTCCCATTCCTCCTCAGGAGCGATCCCAGGGGACACCTGGGCACCCCCCGTGTGTCAGGGTGGGCAGGATGAGCAAGGGTCCCGAGGGCTGGGGCCCCATGCAGCACATACCGTACTTAGCTGCCTTTGCTGCTGCTGCTGCCGACGGCACCCCTGGGGACAAGGGAGACAGGGACCCTCAGCCACCATGGCTCCGCAGACCTGGGCCATGGGGACAGGGCTCCTGGAACAGTCACCTGCCACCCCGGGGACACCTCCAACACCAGGCACCACCCCGGGGACACCTCCGACACCAGGTACCAAGCCAGGGACACCTCCAACTCCGGGCACGAGGCCAGGGACACCGCCCACGCCGACACCGGGAACGCCGGCGCCTGCCGGGAACAAGAGGGAGCAAGTCAGAGCTGACTGCAGCAGGAGCTCACAGGTGGTACCTGCCATGGCTCTCTCTCGTCATTGTGCCCTGGAGAGCAGAGCATCCATGGCCTCATGCAGGAGAGACCCCAGCGGGGCAGGCCAGGGATCGGCCCCATGACCCTGCCAGTGATTGCCAGGAAGTCACCAGCACAGGGACCACAATGAGCCTCATCCTCACAGGGGCCCAAGGTGCTCCTTGTCATAGGGACATCAAGCCTTGCAGTCAGACAGACCACAGAGGTCAAGTGGCTGGGTCTCCCCAGCAGGCGCCTGGGAGGGTTGGCAGCCCGGGCACTGGTCAGACTGGGGAGATGCCCAGGGCACTGACAGCCTGGACCAGCCGGCACACATCAGTGCCACATGGACAAGCAATCTGGTCCCTTCTGCAATGTCCGAGTGTCAGAGGGCTTTGTCTGCACAGGACACTGCTCAGCAGGGGCACCACAGCACAGAGCATCCATTGCTGAGTTCCTTCCTGAATTCCTTGAATCCCATCCTCCCCTGGGCATGTGGAGGGATTTTTTCTACACAGTATAGAAGAGATCAGCATCACTGGTTTATCCTCCTAAGGAGAGGTGTCATTGGCCATAGCTCCTCGTGGAGATTCCCAACGGTCCTCATGAAGATTCCCCAAGTAACAATGAAGGAGAAGATCCTGAGACATTGTGAGGTTAAGTGCTGGCTCTGTCTTTCGGAGAAGAATATGGACCACCAATAATGTGTGAAACCTTAGGGCCAATTCTGCCTCCTCCCTGGGCTTAAGCACCAGAGTACCCTACTGCTTGGCCATGACCCTTGGCCCCACTGCAGCTTCTTGCAGGTGGTTATACCTGATGGATCACACCATCCCACCAATTCCAACACAGTTTGCAGGGCAGTTACCCCGAGCAAGGGCTTCTCTATCACGAATCTCTGCCCTAATGACAGCAACACTGAACCCTGGGGCACCAGATCCTGCAACAGTTCACATGCTGGATTTTGTATAAAATGCAAGAATTCAGTTAAATTGAAAGCCATGAATTGGGGCTCATCATTCACTTCCACAAGACAACCTGGAGAAACCCTGGAGAGGGAGAAGGTCCTGCCCTGGAGATATAACCAGGCCCAGCAAGAGCAGCCAAGAGCTGGGCTGAGCATTCCCATTCCTCCTCAGGAGTGATCCCAGGGGACACCTGGGCACCCCCCATGTGTCAGGGTGGGCAGGATGAGCAAGGGTCCCGGGGGCCCCATGCAGCACATACCGTACTTAGCTGCCTTTGCTGCTGCTGCTGCCGACGGCACCCCTGGGGACAAGGGAGACAGGGACCCTCAGCCACCATGGCTCCGCAGACCTGAGCCATGGGGACAGGGCTCCTGGAACAGTCACCTGCCACCCCGGGGACACCTCCAACACCAGGCACCACCCCGGGGACACCTCCGACGCCAGGTACCAAGCCAGGGACACCTCCAACTCCGGGCACGAGGCCAGGGACACCGCCCACGCCGACACCGGGAACGCCGGCGCCTGCCGGGAACAAGAGGGAGCAAGTCAGAGCTGACTGCAGCAGGAGCTCACAGGTGGTACCTGCCATGGCTCTGTCTCGTCATTGTGCCGTGGAGAGCAGAGCATCCATAGCCTCATGCAGGAGAGACCCCAGCGGGGCAGGCCAGGGATCGGCCCCATGACCCTGCCAGTGATTGCCAGGAAGTCACCAGCACAGGGACCACAATGAGCCTCATCCTCACAGGGGCCCAAGGTGCTCCTTGTCATAGGGACATCAAGCCTTGCAGTCAGACAGACCACAGAGGTCAAGTGGCTGAGTCTCCCCAGCAGGCGCCTGGGAGGGCTGGCAGCCGGGGCACTGGTCAGACTGGGGAGATGCCCAGGGCACTGACAGCCTGGACCAGCCGGCACACATCAGTGCCACATGGACAAGCAATCTGGTCCCTTCTGCAATGTCCGAGTGTCAGAGGGCTTTGTCTGCACAGGACACTGCTCAGCAGGGGCACCACAGCACAGAGCAACCATTGCTGAGTTCCTTCCTGAATTCCTTGAATCCCATCCTCCCCTGGGCATGTGGAGGGATTTTTTCCACAAAGCGTGGAAGATAAATGGAAGAAGACAGAGGAGGCATCAGTGGTTTTACCCCCTAAGGAGAGTTGCCATTGACCATGGCTCCTTCCTCCTGGGGACTCCCAGGACTCTGCAGGGAAGATGGAGGAGAAGGTCCTGAGACCTGGCCTGGCACCAACTGCTGGCTCTGCCTTTTGGAGCAGCACATGGAAGCCAGTCCCGCATGGAACCTCAGGGCCAGTTCTGCTTCCTCTCTAGACCTAAGATCCAGACTACTCTGCTGTCTGAACATAGCCCTCATCTCCACTGATCTCCTTGGGGGTGGTTATAACTGATGGATCCCACCATCTCACCAATTCCGACACAGGTTGCAGGACAGTTACCCCAAGCAAGGGCCCATCTGCCAGGAATCCCTGCCCTAAGAGCAGCAACACTGAACCCTGGGGTACCAGATTTTGTCTCAGGTCTGCTGCTGGAAAACAGATATTGCACAAAATCCAGGAATTCAGATGAGTCCAAAGCCATGAATTGAGGCTCATTGTCCACTTCCAAAAGGCAACCTGGAGAAACCCTGGAGAGGGAGAACGTCCTGCCCTGGAGATGGAACCAGGCCCAGCAAGAGCAGCCAAGAGCTGGGCTGAGCATTCCCATTCCTCCTCAGGAGTGATCCCAGGGGACACCTGGGCACCCCCCGTGTGTCAGGGTGGGCAGGATGAGCAAGGGTCCCGAGGGCTGGGGCCCCATGCAGCACATACCGTACTTAGCTGCCTTTGCTGCTGCTGCTGCCGACGGCACCCCTGGGGACAAGGGAGACAGGGACCCTCAGCCACCATGGCTCCGCAGACCTGAGCCATGGGGACAGGGCTCCTAGACAGTCACCTGCCACCCCGGGGACACCTCCAACACCAGGCACCACCCCGGGGACACCTCCAACACCAGGTACCAAGCCAGGGACACCTCCAACTCCGGGCACGAGGCCAGGGACACCGCCCACACCGACACCGGGAACGCCGGCGCCTGCCGGGAACAAGAGGGAGCAAGTCAGAGCTGATTGCAGCAGGAGCTCAAAGGTGGTACCTGCCATGGCTCTCTCTCGTCATTGTGCCCTGGAGAGCAGAGCATCCATGGCCTCATGCAGGAGAGACCCCAGCAGGGCAGGCCAGGGATTGCTAGACCCAGTTATATGTGCTTCTGAGTCCCAGCAAGTTTTCGGAGTATGGTGATCCTGGGCAGGGGCCCCTCTGCCAGGAATCTCTGACCTAATGGCAACAAGACTGAACCCTGGGGCACCAGATCCTGCAACAGTTCAGATGCTGGAAATAGATTTGGTACAAAATCAAGAATTCAATTAAATTTAAAGCCATGAATTTAAAGCTCATTGTCCACTTCCAAAAGGCAACCTGGAGAAACCCTGGAGAGGGAGAACGTCCTGCCCTGGAGATATAACCAGGCCCAGCAAGAGCAGCCAAGAGCTGGGCTGAGCATTCCCATTCCTCCTCAGGAGTGATCCCAGGGGACACCCGGACACCCCCCATGTGTCAGGGTGGGCAGGATGAGCAAGGGTCCCGAGGGCTGGGGCCCCATGCAGCACATACCGTACTTAGCTGCCTTTGCTGCTGCTGCTGCCGACGGCACCCCTGGGGACAAGGGAGACAGGGACCCTCAGCCACCATGGCTCCGCAGACCTGAGCCATGGGGACAGGGCTCCTGGAACAGTCACCTGCCACCCCGGGGACACCTCCAACACCAGGCACCACCCCAGGAACACCTCCGATGCCAGGTACCAAGCCAGGGACACCTCCAACTCCGGGCACTGCCCCTGCACCTGGAGGGAAGCAGAGTAATCAGACCCCCCACAAACACGCCACTTTTCCACTGGTGGGGACACCGTCTGTCTCATGGTCACTTGAGTGTCTTGGGCACCATCTTTGTGCTGGGCTCCTTACTCATCCTAAAGCAGGTCCTCAGGGAACCCGGGATGCACCTGGGAATTTGATTCCCAGCCCCCTACACTCATCACGGGCCTGGCCATCCAGGATGTTGGCGACTCCCAAGGTCCTCTAGGGCTGTGGCTGTACATCTCAGCTGCCCCATGGCTGGCAGATTTTCCCTGGATGTGTAATTTTCTCCTTGCTTTTTTCCCATGGAACAGCCAAGGAGGGGAGCAGCAGAGATCTGCATCACCAGGAGCATCCCTCACTAGGGAAGGACAGCTCAGCACAGACACCACGTCCCTGGCCACCCCGCTGGCACCTGGCACAACAAACCCACATCTCATGGAGACACCGCATGTGCTGAGCATGCTCTGCTGCATCCCGAGGTGTCCATCAGCCCTTCATCACTGCCGGAAAAGCTGCTGGAGCCGGGACAGGGAGAGCACCCCAGAGGAAGCCACACAGCCCCTAGCATCGATGCACGGTGCTTCCCTGTTCCGAGATCTGTCCGAGGCAGCAGGAACTCACCAAAAGCTCCTGCCTTTGCCGCTGCCTTTGCCGCTGCTGCCGGTCCTCCAACTGCCGGGATAGCGGGAGAGAGTCAGGATAAGGGAAGGAGACCCTCCCCGAGCCCCAGGGCAGAGCCCTCCCATCGCCTCACCTCCAACTCCTGGGACACCGCCGACGCCGACACCGGGTGCGACTCCCGGGATGCCGCCAACCCCGGGCAAGACACCGGCTCCTGCCGCAGGGGACAGCACGGTCAGCCGATGATGTGGGGACACAGGGACACAGGCAGCATTCCCGGGGCTGGGAGGGAGGAGAGGGAGCAGCTCCCTGCTGGGGAGATGGCTGGTATTTGTGCCACAGAGGGCGACTCACCAAGTTTCGCTGCTGCCTTTGCTGCTGCCGCCTGTGCTCCGACCCCTGCGGAGGGACACGGGCACTAAGCCGCTGAGGCCCTGAGACCATTCCCACCTCAGCTCCCCCACCCCACAGGGACACTGGGGACCGGGCACTCCTACCAGCACCTGTCCCCCTCTCCTGTGGGAGGTGCTGCTCCCTTCTGGACTGTCTCTGTAGTCCCCAGACAGCCCGGCAGTGCCCAACACCCGTCCAGGGGCCAGCAAGGTGACAGCGTGCGCGGTCCCCTGCCATGCCCGTGCCAGTGCCCACCCTGGGGCTGAGGAGTCGGGGTGTACCTGTCCCGGTGGGGTATCCTGCCTTTCCTGCCAGGAGGCCAGCTCCTATCCCGGCGGGCCTGAGGCCTGCAATCACAACACAGCGGCAGAGCCAGGTCAGGCACCAGCCAGGGGAAGGACAACAAGACAGACTCCCTTGGATCTCTTCCCCCTGGCGCCAGAGGATGCAGGGGGGATGCCAAAGCCAGCTTCTCCCCACTTGAGATCCCACTTCAAATGTCCCTGTCTGGAGCTGGAGTGGCTCAGGACGGACTAACAGCTCCCAGAGATGCCAGGAGACTTGAGTTCCCAGGCTGGTCCACAGCCACCATGGGCAAGGCATGAGGTCCCCAAGGAACCACCTCACCCTAGGAGCAAAAGTATCCCTCACACCACCCTGAGGGTCGGTAGCCTTGAGGTCATGGTGGCAGCCAGTGGGGCCACAAGGTGTGAGGACACAAGAACTCACCGCGGGTCAGCTTACCATTGGTGTAGGGCAGTCCATAGCCACCTGGGGAGGAGAGAGGAGGAGGGGGAGGGGGGGGAGGGGAGGGGAGGGGAGGGGAGGGGAGGGGAAGGGAGGGGAGGGGAGGGGAGGGGGAGGGGAGGGGAGGGGAGGGGAGGGGAGGGGAGGGGAGGGAGGGGGAGGGGAGGGGAGGGGGGGGAGGGGGGGGGAGGAGGGGGGGGGGGGGGGGAGGGGGGGGGAGGGGAGGGGAGAGGAGAGAGAGGAGGGGAGGGAGAGGAGAGGAG